>OY987323.1:24326765-25050218 GCA_963920655.1 Geranium rotundifolium | reverse complement strand
CTCCTTCGACCCCGACCACCTGCTCCAACCGCCGCCTCCGACCACCTGCTCCAACCGCCGCCTCCTTGGCGAGGTCGACGGAGATGAGGCCGGCGCTGCAGCCCACCCCCCCGAGGTCGACCACACCTCGTACACCCGCTCGATTTTTAGACCAGTGAACTGGACGAGCGTGGCCGTCAGGAGCGGCACGAACACCGAATCGGCGCTGCTCTCCGATTCGACCTCCGTCGAATCCGCCGTGAGGCCTCCGAGTGGGTCACCGTGCTTCTGGATTTCGATGGCGTGGACCTTGTTGGCGGCGGTTTCCTGGTCCGGGTCGTTGCTGGAGAGGAGCGGACCACCAGATCTGGGGGTCGCCACCATCGCGTTCCTCGATCCCGGAAACATGGAGGGCGACTCTCGGCCCGACTCGGGGTGGCCACGGGCCGACACCTGGCGGAGCTCTGCCAGTCGAGGTGGCCGCAACCTCACCGGAGGTTGCTCGCACCGCGACTGCCGGAGACGGAGGCCGTCAGAGACGCTGAAGAAGAGTTAATTAGGTTTAATTAGTAATTAATTAGGTTTAATTAGTAATTAGTTAGGTTTAATTAGTAATTAATGATTATATATATATATATATATATATATATATATTATTTGTGTAAGTGAAAAGTCAGATTTGCCCTCAATTTATCAGTTAAATTGGTATTCAATTAGGGGTAAAATAGTAAATTCATAATCATATCAATTGAACCAATCAGACCAGTTTAACAGACCAAAACCATTGAGGGCATTTTGGACATTTTGCACACAAATTCTGTTATATTTAACAGCCGTTACCTTAACTGCAACGTAAATAAACTTGGGGTACCGGCAAAAAAGTTTTAAAGTTAGGGTACTAATTTCGAAATGAAGCAAAGTTAGGGTATTGACCTGGAATTACCCCTTTTAAATAAGACAACAATTTACGGGTCTTCACCCGCGTACTCGCACGGGTTGCTTACTCTAAGACCCGCATCTTTGTGGGTGGTTGACGAGTTTCTCATTCCTATACTCGTAATTATGCAGGTGGGTGAAAAAAACTCAAATGAGCGGGTGACTCTCCCATGAACACCCTAGTGAATGTAAAAGGAAGCAAAAAGAGATAAATTGGTATATATTGAAAATTTAACATAAATGTGGGGTTATTTGGCCATTTTAATCTCAAAATTTAATAGACTTTCGCAAAAAAATTAGAGAGTAATCAAGGGTAAAAACGTTAATTTTTTGAGTAGTTAGGTTACATTTTTCCTAAATAATATGGGTAATTTCATGTCAGTACCCCAATTTTGCCTCATTTTCAAATCAATACCCCAAGTTTGAAAAAATTTTGTCGGTACCCCAAGTTTAATTAGTTGCAGATAAGTACCTAATCTATTAAATCTAACCGAATTTGGATGTGAAAATAACAAAATGCACCTAATGCTTATAATAATTAGTATTACATTGAAACTGTTAAATTTATTAACTCTCTCATACAACCTCCGTTTGGGGCTCATAGTATATCAAATCGAAGAAAATCAGAAAATAAACAACTTTGAAGAATATTAATAATTAAATAAAAATTTATTAAATATTAAAAATTAGATAATACTTATAATTAATAATTAGTATTATTTTTAATTTAATTATTAATATTATTCTTCAAAGTTGTTTACTTTCCGATTCTCTTCGATTTGATATTTTATGAGCCCGAAACGAGGTCGTATGATAGAGTTATTCTATTCAAAAGTTTCAATATAATATTAATTACTATTAGCATTGAGGACATTTTGGTCTTTTCACATCCCAATTTTGTTAGATTCAACAGGTTAGGTACTTATCTGCAACTAATTAAACTCGAGGTACCGGCAAAAAACTTTTCAAACTTTGGGTATTGATTTAAAAATGAGTCAAAATTAGGGTACTAACATGGAATTACCCATTAATAATATAATGGCTTGCTTATAAAACAAAGGGATAATTACAGATGACATACCGTGGATATGTCTCATTATCACATGACATACCACAGAATTTTTCGTATCAGGTGAATACCCAAAAATTTCATTTGTCTCACCGTTACTCATTCTATCCAATTCTGTTAGTTTTTAACATTTTTGACATGTGAAATGACTAGAAAACCCTTAAGGATAATTTGAATTATTATAATTTGATTGAAAAGACTAAAATGCCCTCTCCTATTCATCTAATTTTCAAACTAATGTCACTCCCTCCCTCTCCTCTCTTTTGTCTCTGCTGGGCGTGGCCAGAGCTGCTGGGCGTGGCCGAAGATGGGGCTGGGCGTGGCCGGAGGTGCTGGGCGGGCCGGAGATGGGGCTTGGCGTGGACGGAGGTGCTGGGCGGAGCTAGAAAAGTCGAGGTCGGAGGTCACCAGAGCCGTCAAGGTTAGAGGTCACCTCGAACACCTCCGCCGGTGGGTTTCTTAGAGGTCTGTTAGTTCCGACGGCCGAAGCTCCTCGAGCTACGGACTAACGGAGGCGAAACTCCGTGAACCTTGAGGCGGTGTGGAAGAGGAGGTTGTCGTCGCGGTCGAGTGGGGAGAGGTCGGAGGTGGCCAGTGACGATGGGTGACGATGGCTCTGGCGCGTGAGGTAGTGACGAGAAGCTAGAGAGGCCAAGACAGTGGGGCTGGTCGGTGGTAGGTAGAGCCGGGACGGTCTCGATGACCAGCAGGAGAGCGTAGCGGAGCTCGCCGGTGACCTTGGCGCTGTGAAGGAGCTTGGAGAGGACACCGGGAGTTAGGGACGACATGGAAGAAGACAAACTTTCGGCCAGCACCTCCGGCCCGCTCAGCCCCATCTCCGGCCACGCCCAGCACCTCCGGCAACGCCCAGCAGAGACAAAAGAGAGGAGAGGGAGGGAGTGACATTACAATGAAAATTAGATAAATAAGTGAGGGTATTTTAGTCTTTTCAATCAAATTATAATAATTCAAAATATCCTTAAAGGTATTTTAGTCATTTCACATGTCAAAAATGTTAAAAACTAACAGAATTAGACGAAATGAGTATCTGTGAGACAAATTAAATCTTGAATACTCACCCTGATATTACAAATTCTAAGTTATGTCACGTGATAACGAGATATATCCAAAATATGTCATCTCAAATTATCCCTAAAACAAGTAAAAAGGCGAGGCGGGATTGGTTTTCAAATAGAAACGCAGAAAGATCATCGAACGAAGCCAACAACAGAAGTAACTCTCTGTCTCTGGATTCGTGCCCACTCTGCACTAAGCCCACCACAACCTAACTCTTCCACCTCCTCTTCTTCTTCTTCTTCTTCTTCATAAACCCTCCTCACAAAATCTTCATTCTCCAGAAAATGGGGGCTGAAACCAGATCTCGATCTCAGCCTCAACTCGGGCATGGCTTCAAACATTCAGTCTTTCTCATCAACCTTTCATGGACCTGCAGGTAAATGTGTTGCTCCTTATGTTCATTTCTCTCCGACCAAAGGATTCAAAACATTAAATCTTTGTTTGCGTTGTCTCTTAGACGGAGATGGTAAAGTTGCTTGTTTGGGAATATTTTATTCTTCTGCTTTTATATCTGGTTGCATAATGTGTTCTCTTGCTTTGCCTGAAATAAAGCTTTGATTTTTAGATGATTTGAGCTTACAAAAGCTGAGAAAAGTACATTGATTTTGTTAAGAAAAGGAAACACACCATTTATAGGTTTCGATCTTACCATTGTTTTTACTAACTGGCTTAAAATCCGGTTTAACCGTATGTGCCAATGCTTATCATCGAGAACTTGAATGAGAAAATCATGTTATCTCTAAGTTCACTGTGTTCTTAACCCTTACAACAAGGAAGAGAAGAATGGGTAAGTTGGATTTGACCCGTCATAAAATGTACTGTGTCGATAATTTTTAAATACTATAGGGAATTGTAGACATATATTTCTGTTACCAAGCTTGTTCCAGGTAGAAATCCAATTGAAGTGCAGTTTTATCTTTCTAGCTCAGTCCCCTTGATTTAGTCATCTAGAATCTAAGACATGGATTTTTTCTTGGTTACCATCCCCGATCAAGTTCTTTACCTTGTTCGTCCTTTTATCAAATTTATTTTGGCAAATGAACATGGCCATTCAATATACAAGCAGTTGAAGTGAAAGTAGCTTGTGATCATAATATGTTGGTATATGAAATCCCATCAGTTTTGTAGATTGCTTCATTCTCTTGTTAGTACAGTTCTTGCCATACCGGTTGGTTCTTATGCCATTCTTTTTATTAGCAATAAGTTAAATAGGGAAAATGGCAATAACATGTGGTTTATTTTCATAGTTTGACAAGAACCTGCTGTGTGCTATCTTAACTGCAAAAAAAGTGCTCTGAACTTTAATTATTTTGAAACGTTTGTAAGAACCGGTTAAAATAGATGGAAAGGCACATTTTTGCTTTCACTTGACACACATGTGCCTTGGTAGATTTTGATAATGCTCAAACTAACCATAAATAAGTAAATGGAAAATGGCAAAACATATTGTTTACTTTCATGGTTTGAACCTGCTGTGTACTATCTTAATTGCAAAAAAGTGCTCTGAACTTTGATTATTTTTGCAATGATTATAAGAATCGGAGCAGTCATTATGCATAAAAGGTTGGGGGTATTTTGGACATTACACCTTCATATTCAACGTTGTTATGGACATCTCAAAAAAAGTTCATAACACTTTTTTGCAATTAGTATAGTAGTATAGTACACAGCAAGTTCTTGCCAAATTGTGAAAGTACACAACATGTTTTTGCTATTTTCCCAATTAAATAGCAATATTGTCATTGTGGTGATTGGAACAAGCTATCTTCACCTACAACCTTTGCAGGTCATTTTGTGCTGACCTTTATTTGTGCCAATATTATAGGCTGAGAAATGATGGAAGAGGGAATGTAACAAGCAGCAGACGGGATGAGAAGATAATTGTTTAAGGTAGTCATGGGTTGATATAAGGCAAGATGGAAGAGGGAATGAAGCCATTGGTCCGTTATGGGTGGAACTGTGACATATAGCTGATATCTGTAAATCTTTTTCTTTTGACTCTCTGGCACACTAAGGGATTTTGTTATTTATGTGCTGTTGGTTACATTGCTACTGATTTAAATTACATTTATCAGAAATCTTGTATACAAGACTAAAGCTCTACGATGTCGGTCAAGTTATTAACCACTTTCACTTTTGCTATTCAGTTATTTGTAGAATTCTAACTGTTCATATCTTTATGTTGGATCTAAATGTAAAGGGCAAATTGCATTATTTCTAGGGATAATTGTAGGTGGTTACACTTATATATTATTATTTTTTACGTGGGTACACCTAGAATATATTTTTTTACCTGGCTACGCTTGGAATGTGCAAAATTTTCACTTTACACTTTCCGTCCAATTCTGTTAGTTTTTAATATTTTTTTAATGTGAAATGACTAAAATGTCATTAAGGTTGAAAGAGTTATTATAATTGAATTGAAAAGACTAAAATACCCTCACATATTCATCTAATTTTCAAAGACATATCACTCTCCTCTCTCACCTCTCTTTTGTCTCTGCAACTCAACCACCATCTCATCCTCTTTGAAATTAATTTGGATTCATTTCAAAACATATGATCAGAGATAAAAAATACAAAATTTTCCTATTCCTTCCATAGATTGCCAAAATTACCTACACATTTTCAACATTCCAAACTAATTTTACAAACCATTGACTTTGGTTTGCATTAACAACCAACCAAGACTGTTGTGTTGTGGTTTCCCATAAAATAATATATGCACAAAAATTCTACAATTTATCAACTGAGAGGTCACATTCACAACTGACCATGGTTAACATTTTTATAAAGTACAAAAAAACTTGTTCCCATCATGTTATCTGCCTTAAAATCAGAATCATTAAGCAACATTTTTTAGCTTCACAGTCTCGAAGCCAAATCTTAAACATGCCTAAATTCAAATCCCCGTGGCTCCACTTGTTTATGTTCTTGTCCAGGCTTTGTATTGCAACCACGACCATGGTTCGGTCCTAAACCTGCCGGAGATTCGGTTGTGGCATCGGAGCTCCGACGATCCGATTCCCTTTCCGGCTCAACGAAAGTCAAAGTCAACTCGAGCGTTGTGGGTACCCAGGTTTCGATCTCTCGTGTAACGACCAGAGTCAAACCATCATCGACCTCCCCGTCGCCGGTGAATTCACCGGAAAGGGACATCGCCGTCGTCGCCGAAGACCGGAGAGAGCTCGGCTACTCTCCATCTCCATCACCATCAAGCTCCTCTCCACCGTCCTCGTCGAACTCACCTCCAATGTCCACCGCTCCACCACCATCGTCGCCGTCGTGCCACTCCTGGACCACCACGACGAGATCGTGTCACATCCCCATAAATTGAAGTGAGAATCGGTGTGAGAGAGGGAGAGGGAGGATGGATGAAATGAGAAAGAGAGTGAGTGGCATGTCTTTGAAAATTAGATAAATAGGTGAGGGTCTTTTAGTTTTTTTCAATCCAATTATAATAACTCTTTTAGCCTTAAGGGCATTTTAGTCATTTCACATGAAAAAAAACCTTAAAAACTAACAGAAATGGACAGAAAGTGCAAAGTGAAAATTTTGCACATTCTAGACGTAGTCGGTTGAAAAAAAAAAATTAAGGTGTACCCACGTGAAAAACAACAATATCTAGGTGTGGCCACCTGTAATTATCCCTTATTTCTATAGAGGCTTACTTTCTTTGTAAGTAATGTTTAGGGTTTGTCATATTTGTTAAATGGCTGGGATTCATCTGCCTCCGAGCTTTGGTTGGTAGATGACGGAATAGGAAGGGGTGCCTCAATTGATGTTTAAAGCTCATCCTCTGAATGTGTTTGATTGAGATTGGGTTAGCTATCTGGGAACATAATGTATCTAAAGAACGTCTACTTCAACAACCAGAGATGTTGGTGCAATAGAAAAGTACAACTTTTGCACTTACACTTATTTTTAAGGGGTAATTCCACTTAGATCACCACAAAAGTTTGTAGTCTCACTTACCATAATATTAATTTAATTTCTGAGGTCACCACAATCAATTTTTGTCTCACTGTTGGTCCACCTAGCTGCCCTCTCTTTTTCTCGCTTCGGCGTGGTGGGCATATCCGTCTTTGGCCGATGCAATTTCTAGATACTCAACCCATATCACTGCCGAGGAGGAGGAGGAAGATGGAGGGGAAAGTGTCATTGGATGGTTGTTTCCGACTCGATCCGAAGACGGAGCGGTCGTCGTCGTCGTCGCCGGAGAAGAAATCGTCGTCGGAGAAGAAATCGTCGTCTAAGGTGTCGATGCGGATGAGGTGGAGGAAGAGGCGGCGGCGCCACCGGAGGGAGGCGGTGGAGAGGTGGTCGGTGCCAGCGAGGTCGAGGCAGGAGATGAGGTGGCGGAGTGAGGGTCGTGGTCGATAAAGGAGGTGAGGGAGGGGTCGTGAAGAAGAAAAATAAGAAAAGGAGGTGAGGGGCATTTTGGTTTTTTCAAAATAAAATAGACCAACAGTGAGACAAAAGTTCATTGTGGTGACCTCTGAAATTAAATTAGAATTATGGTGACCTAAGTGAAACTACAAACTTTTGTAGTGACTTCAGAAATTAAATTAGAATTATGGTGACATAAGTGAGACTACAAACTTTTGTGGTGACCTAAGTGGAATTACCCCTATTTTTTAACACATTGAATTGAAAATCTTGCACAATAATGTGTCACAAGGACCTTTATAGTATTTTACAAATGATTGCATCACACATGAGAAGATACAATATTTTTTCATCAACAAAGACTTATATAGTATCATAATAGATCCATGGAAACTCTTAATTTACAGCATAATGTTGTGTTTATTAGCTTTTACAGACAGTTGGCGTGAAATGACTTCCAAGCCAATTCGGTGGAGTACAAAGAGCTTTCACTTCTTATATTATTCTGTCTCCATTCCTACTCAAATTGTGTGATGAACTTTTTGATGAGATTTACCACTGCAAGCTGAATTTTTTTTGGGTTAACTCTCCAAAATTTATGTTTGGAACTGGTTTGGTCAGATGAGAGAAGTTCTGTACTCGCGTTTCTTGCTCTCTCCTATACAGAACCTTGGCCATGATATATATTTTCTTATTCGAGTAGACTTGCTGTGAAGGAAAGAACCTCCGTAGTTTCTTTTTATTTCGTTCATCCGAAAACAGAATAAAATGATATTCTAACTTGTTTATTACTGATGCACTTGTTACTACGTTACGCTGACAAGATACATGTAAAAGAATATTCAAATAAAAGTGAATTAATTAAGTCATATTTACGAGAGTGAATCATAATCTGGTAACGAAAGAAAATTATGGAGATTTGTTTTCACTGTCAATATAAAAATGTATAGATAAGAGAGAAAATGATGTAACTGAAAGTTACATCATTAGCTATCATAAGCTAATGAATTCAAATTTGAACATGTGCTAGAGCTCGTACTAACCGTACATAGGAAACAGATTAATTAGCGTGAGCACAACATAACGTAAAGTTAGTTTATTTCCTAAAAACTATAAATGGTAAACTGATGTAGCGCACGTGACTAAGATGTTAGAGTTATGCCTCAGTCCAATATATAAGTGATCTACAGATGTAATGTTTTATCATCTTTCCGAATAAATAAATCGGCATATATTACTAATGTGTTGTAGTAATATATCGAATGTAATTTGATCTATGTCATTATGTGTGTAAACACAATAGTAGATCTATAGATCAGAAAGAATTACATTTGATGAGTCCCTGATCAGCTAAGCTTCTTTAAGAAGCGATCAGTATGAGACCAACTCCTTGTGATCACGCTCTACTGATCATGGCAAAGTATGTGCCGGAGTTATATCATAGATATCATCAGGTCGATGATATCGGACAACCCGATTGTGAGTATGCTGCATAGATCAAGTCATGAGATACTCACATATCGTAACTTGTCATTATATCCTAAGACCAAGGAGTCTTTGTGTACACTATGTAACGAATACCTAAGTTTGACCTAGTCTAACGTTATCTGTAAAAGGGTAACTATAACGGCTTCGATTGGCTTTGGCATTTATTGCACTAGTGAACTCGAAAGGCGTCTGAGGAATTTATCACTCATATTTCGGTATGAAAAAGATATCCGTTCAGGCCACTTGATGAGTATGACTGAAGAAAGAGCATGGCCATGCAGGTGATACCTTAGTATCAGTTTTCAGTCATCTCAGATATCAAGAAACAGTGATTGATAAATTAGGATGACCATTCTATGCCTATTGATCAATCTGGATATCGGTTTGATAAAAGGACAGTGACATGTACGATAACAGGTTAAGTCGAATAATCGATAATCACGAATATTGGATAATCATAATGTCTTGCTAGAGACCACTTATGATGGAAAGAGTAAAATAGTAATTTTACCACTCTGCCAATTATTCGTGAGCCTAGAGGGTCACACGCATTAAGCACGATACATGACAACAATCATGGATAAGAATTGAGAACAATTCAGTAGTTTTCTGGCCTAAGGTTTTAACCAGACGGTTGAAGAAATCAATTCGAGGAAATTGAGCCGTTTTGACTAAACCGAAATTAGAACTCAAGTTAATGGGTTTAATTTGGGTTTTAGTTAAACGGGCTTAAAGCCCATTTAGGGATTTAAGATATGAGTGGGAACAAATGCAAATAAGAGAGTATAAGGGATAGATAATGCAATTTTAATTTTAAAATTCAATTTAATTTCAAATTAAAATCACATAATATCTTCCTTTTATCCTCAATTATTTTTCAGCAACTTCCTCCCTCATTCTCTCCCCCTCATTGCCGAAAATCCTCTCCCTCTCATCCACCATTGTTGTCTTGTTTTCTCTCAAAAATTCTAGCAAATTGGGGAGTGAAAAATCTCTTTGGTTGTGGTGCTTGTGTGGACTTGATAGAGAAACACTACACTTGTGTTTTCATCGATTAAGAGAGGTAAATATCAGATTTATATTTATATTTATATTTATAACATGTTGAAATTGCATTAAGATCTAAGCAAGAATCGATCACCACGGTTACATATAGTCCGCTGCATGATATTCATCGTTTGGAACCCGTGGTGATCTCTTTCATAGGAAGAACTCTTTATCAAGATTCGTTGATTCGTAAAAATACCGAAGATGATAGATTTGAGGAAATCTCGATTTGTTTTTTATTAAACTTCAAAATCTAAATAACAGAAATGTATAAAAGTGTTTAAATAGCCAAAACCTAATTGCAGAAAAGGAAATCCTAAAACTTATTAGAAAAGTAAACAAATTATTAAAATTGCAACAAAGCACCTGAAACTTTTAAAAGTGTGATTTTAACCCCCAAGATGACCTCGGATGGCCGAAATCCATCGTACCTCATGACGAAGATATGTGTTTTGCTCAGAACGCCATTTATGCCCGAAAAAAACTAGTCATTTGTCGAAATCTGACATTTCTTCGATTTGCACTGCATCATTCCTCTATGGATAGAGAAGATTTGACCACGATTCCGGAACCCCATCATCCTCGTCGGAAGAAGAGTTACCTGTGAAATGAACAAGATGCTTCACATTGAAAACATCTGAGGTGCGAACATGACTAGGAAGGCGCAGACGATAGGCATTGGGGTTGATCCTTTTCACAATCTCGACAGGACCAATTTTCTTGGCAGCAAGCTTGTTATATTCATGAGCAAGGACATGATCCTTAGTGAGTATAGCCCAAATAAAGTCACCAACCTCGAAATCAATAGCACGCTACTTCTGATCAGCCTACTCCTTGTATTTGGCAGTAGCAACAACCACATGGTCATGAATGGCCTGATGAACTTGAGCCAACTATCCAACAAATTCTTCGGCGGTAACATGGGGGCGCACATTGATGGGCAAAGCTAGCAAGTCAAGAGGTCCCCGCGGAGATAACTCGTAAACCACTTGAAAAGGGCTGAATTCAGTAGAACGATAACAACATGGTTATGTGCAAATTCAGCCTGAGGCAGTTTCAGATCCCACGTCTTCGGATGATCCCCAACCAAACTTCCCAAAAGATTACCCAGCGATCGATTAACGACCTCGGTCTGACCATCTATCTGCGGGTGATAAGCATTGCTAAAATTTATGGGTGTATTGACCAGGCACCAAAAGCTCCGCCTAAAGTGATTCACAAAGCGGGTGTCACGATCAGAAACGTTGCGCTACAGCTACAACATCAGACGTCTTCTTGCATGGAATAAAGTGAGTCATTTTCGAAAATCGGTCAACCACCACAAAAATGGAATCGAAACCACGTTGGGTACGTGGTAGGCCAAGACAAAATACATATTAACATCAAACCACAGCTGTGTGAAAATAGGCAAGGATAAATACAACCCATCATTAGTCGAAACATCCTTTGCCAACTGACAAATACGACCACGGGCGACAAAACGACCAACTATCATAAACTAATTAATTCAAATCTGAACATGTGTTAGAGCTCATACTAACCGTGCATAGGAAACGGATTAATTAGCATGAGCATAACATAATGTAAAGTTAATTTATTATTATAAACTATAAATGGTAAACTGAATACTTATTGAGTAGGTTATTTACTCATCGGATCTTAAGTTATGGGAGAGAAATTTCCAAACAATTTCTTCTATCAAATCATCAAACAACCATTGAAATTTCGTAGAGTTAAAAACATTATATTATTATTATGGCTGGTATCACCGGTGATTCATATTCAATTCTTCAACTTATTTTAGTTGCGTATTGCTTATTCAGTATTGAGTAATTATTATCCAAATGATCAAAATCACTAATATCTAATATTAAAGTGATCCTGTTAATTTATTCAATTTTTATTTTCATGTTATGTAATTACGAAGCAAATCATATGAAGTCCAATATTAAATAATTTAAGTTCCATTTTGCATATGCTCAAAATCTTTTTGATAAAGTTTTCCATATTTTCCACACGTTAAAATGATTAATTTATTAAGTGATAATTACGGATCACTACAAACAAATTTGATAATTTACATATCACCACACCTAATTATAGAAATGACTTTGCGACCCTCAAGTTCAAATTTTTGGTACTTTCCATAATTCCATAACTTTTAGGTTATTTGAGATATAAAATAGTATACTCTTCGTTACTTTTCTAATTTTTAAAATACTATCCATTGTATTTCTCTCCTCCAATACTACTAGCCAGGCAATTATGAGTTTCAGATTGAACCGAAACCCATAACCGTTTATAAGAAAATTGTAAATAAAATTGAAGCACGATGCTAATAAAAAAATAAAATAATAACATTCAGCCAAAAATAGTGTATTAAAATATTTAAAAAGTTTAACATCACCAAAATAAATATATAAAAAGTTCAACATCGAAATCATTTTGAATCAGATTCGGAAGAGGACGAACAAAGAGTAGGCGCCAAGTTCCCAAACAAGGAGACAAGTTGTGAGAGAGGCCAAAGTTTTCTTCAATTTCTTGTCGATTTTGGAATTTTTTTTTCAGTTGTGCTATCCTTTTTTAGCTCCGATTCATCTTTGGTAGGCACAAGCGCTTGAAAGCCTTACGATTCTTCAGTTCTCTCTGCTCGTGGCGTCCGAACCCCCTGATGTAGATGCCCCGTGTTAGGTCGAAATGTTACACGAAAATGTCACGTTCCAACACCCTGTGCAAGTATGCACGGTCAAGTAATAAAATCCGAAAGTATATCCCGGTTCGATTCCTCGGGGACTAACAAAGGGTTTTCGAGTAATCAAATACTAGTGTTGGAAAAATTAGAACTTCTAGGTCAACTTTAGGTAACGAAAGCAAGCAGCAATTAAATTCAGATGTGCGGGAAATGTGAACAATCAAGTTAAGAGAAGCCGAGGGTGCTAGACATGCATGGTCTCGACCGTGAATTACAAGATACTAGTTCGATTGGTGTGCTTAACCTAATTCTTAAATACCGTTTTTGCCTCTCGACATTGAAAACAACCTAATCTTGAAATGACACTTGCTTTCTCGAGTTCGTACCAATTTCAGGACCGCAATGGTCCGACAATTAGCGAGATGGGTACTTCCATGTTGCTAGGAAGACTCCCCATCAGTCTTGGAGAACTTCGCATCCCTCATCTCAACTCATCGTTCATGGATGTTTGGCTCTTCACGAAGGACGCTAGAACATCCTTCAATGAATCGTCACTAGAATTGGAGGGTTGAACTTTGTCATAGGTGGAAGGACGATTTTCTTGTTAGTTTTAGATTGGTTGTTAGGTCTAGGTCTCGAATTGTTGTTGTTTCCATAGTTGTCATACCCACCGGGATAATTCGATGCGGGCAGGTCTTGATTCCCTCCACCTTGCCTTTGATTATTGTTGCCTCCATAGTTGCCGTGGTTGGGACCTCGGTTGTTGTTCCCATAATCCATTCGGTTCACGTCCTCTTGGGACCCCAAACTTTTCCCTTGGCCTCCTTGTACAAGTTTGAGCAACATATTCATCTTGTCGGAAGGACTCTTTATTGTCTCTTGCTCATCATCTTCATGCTCAAATGAGGCTACTTGTTTGATAGGATTCTTGTTGCCATCACTCCGTTGTAACTCGTGAGAGCACACTTTTCAACCACATTGAAGACTTATTCCGACGGTAGCGATAGCAAGGATCCTCCTCCCACGGCATTCACTGTCATTTGAGATGCTTGGTTGAGCCCTCTATAGAATATTTTATTCAAGACAACATCACAAATTTGGTGATTGGTGTACATACAGAACAAATGTTTGAACCACTCCCAAGTCTCTCCAAGAGTCTTTCCCGGAAGTTGTGCATAGTTGTTTATGTCCTTCCTTGTGAGCCCTTCCTTTCGCGGTGGTATATACTTGGCGAGAAATAACCTCTCAAGGGTCTCCCAATCTGGCTTTACCCTTTGAGACAATGTCATGTACCAATCTTTCGCCGCCCCGCCCAAATAAATATGGAAAAGCTTGCACTTGACTAGGTCGTCCGGATATCTGGCCGCGGTAGTCTCCATTACTTGCTCGAGTTGGCGTATATAGGTGTGTACCTCATCACTAACCCCCATGAATTGAGGATTAGTTTTCAGAACACTCAACATCATCGGTCGAAGCTTAAATTCATGAACTCGAGGGCGATGTCTTCATGTCCTCCGTTCCGAGGTGGATGAGGACGTTGATTGTCATGTGCCCTCCCCTATTGATTAGCTCGAGGAGGTAGAGGAGGCATGTTGAGATCGTCTTCATGCTTGTCCAAGAAATCATCATCATCGAGGTCTCGCCTCACATTGTTGTTCGGCAAGTCCAGATCTTCATCCCGTTCGATGTCACGGACTACTTGACCTAGATGGTTTCCAATTACCGGCATAGTTTCCATATCGTTAGCTTCACCCAAACTATTAACCAAACACCTCTTCAAAACGTTATTTCTTCTACAAAGCCTCGATTTTCGGATTGTAGTCGAACTCTATCACACCCGAGCTCCGGGTCATGCACTAGAACCAAGTACTTATAGAACAAAATGTTCAAAATCCAAAAAAAAACAAACACAAACACTTAACTAATCGAATACCGATTAGTCCCCGGCAACGGCACCAAAAAGTTGTTGGGCCAAAACGTGACACAGAAATGTCACGTTCCAACACCCGTGCAAGTATACACGGTCAAGTTATAAAATTCGAAAGTATATCCCGGGTCGATTCCTCAGGGACTAACAAAGGGTTTTCGAGTAATCAAATGCTAGTGTTGGACAAATTAAAACTCCTAAGTCAACTTTAGGTAACGAAAGCAAGTAGCAATAAAATTCAACTGCGCGAGAAATGTGAACAATCAAGTTAAGATAAACTGAGGATGCTAGACATGCATGGTCTCGATCGTAAATTATAAAGATACTAGTTCGATTCGTTAATTCATGTGCTTAACATATGTCTTAAATACGATTTTCGCCTCTCAGCATTGAAAACAGCCTAATCTCGAATTGACACTTGCTCACTCGAGTTCGTAACAATTCCAGGACCACAATGGTGCAGCAATTACGGGCTAAGTATTAATTCGGGGTGTCCAAACACAATTTTGAGCCCCTAATACTTTGTGGTGCTTGGATCCAAAACCATTTACCCCTCTAAAGACAACCTAGCTTCCTAAACATACACCTTAATTGGCCAAATCAAGATGCAAGTAATAATTTAAAGCAACCACACAACACAATCGCAAACCCTAGAACTGATACCTCAATAAATCACTTTAAAGCATACAAAAGCTCATGTGTCTTTGACTTGCTCCAATCTTCGAGCTCTTGATTGTTGTTGATTTAATGCTTCACAAGGTTGCTGGTGGATTGATGAATGCCACCTCAAAACCAAGCTCTAAAGTAGCTCTCTACAATGGTGGACAATGGCTCAGCTGAAGGTGGAGGCTCTCATGATAAGTGGTGAGTGAGTAGTGAAAAAGATCCCCAAAAAGATACTAGGGTTTGCTTGTACATGCAAGATTTTGAATTGTGCTCCTTTGGGCGATCCAGTCCGGATCGCCCTCTAGAGCTGAAGATTTTGGTACAAGTCCGCCAAGCGCTCCAGTCTAGATCACCCGGCGGACCTGAAGCTTTTTCTTCATTGTCCACTATGTTGGCAGGTTCTGTCGGGATCGCCTGGCGGATGTGGCTTCTGCCAGCTTGATCTCCCCGCCTTCTCGACTCCAAAAAGCCCTCCTAGCATCATCCCGTCTCAAGCTCCATAATTTCACGCATCTACACAATCAAACCACAACTCCTCGCAAAATCAAAACACTCTCTTATCTCCAATGATAAGTGCAATCGAGGAATGAAACCCAAAATTTGTGGGTGAAATGTATCGAAGTGACATTCTTTCGAACCCATAACACCCCACGCCTCTTTTGATGCACCTTGTAATACGCCTCATTCATCAATAGGCATTACTCGGTTTCAATCAATGTCTTGGGTTCAAGGACTTCGGGATCATCTAATTAGGATGTTGATACACTCGAAAAAACCAGTTTTTGAAAGCTTAATTCCCACATTTTCAACCTCATTTCGTCCAACTTCGGTACAAAAAACCCATCTATTTTGGCTCTTTTTTTTCACGACCAACAAGCAAGCAATACAACATGCCATTTATGGAGATTTTTCAAGGCTGTCCGTGGCCACAAAATGAAGCCCAATAAACTCTTCGAAGAAGCCTAGATGCCGGACTACACCGTGGCCGAGTGCCATGGTATGTGGCAAAGTCTCTGTGACGAGTCAACACGCCACGCCCAAGGCAAGCTCCGAGGCCAAGAACAACAAGAGAAGCCATTGCCAGTTGGCCACACCATGTCGCCAACACCCGTGACCACTCAACCACTTCAGATCGTGGAGAAATCGTGAACTGAAGCTTGCATAGAAAGAAGTTAACCGTGGCCGTCGCCACGGTCCATGACCACCCCGTTGCCAGTCGACAAGTCATCCACCCGCAGTTCTTGGACATTTCACGAGCACTAAAAACACGGCACGACACTGCCACGTTCCTGTGGCGATTCGGCCACACCTCTGTGGCGGGCCGGAAAATCTCTAGTACTAAAAGGGGCTCTGTTGAAATTTAAAGTATCGATGAAATTCACAATTAAATTTGAGAGACTCCAGAGAGTTGCGTTGAAGAGTCAGAGAAATTCCCAAAAGCCAAGCTTGAAGAGGAGCATCAGAATCTCAATTTTCATGTATTGAATTCTCATGTAGAGAATTATTACGGGGTTTATCATTCTCAACCCTCATTGTTTATTGTTTTTCCCAAATGAATAAAACCTAATTTCTATATTTACTGTTATGCAATGCAAATTACTCGTACTGTTTATGAAATCAACTTATACATGTTAACACTTTAATTTTTTGATTAATGTTTCAATTAATTATCACATGAATTGACTCTCACATGTGTGAATTAATTTTCATTATCAGTATGGCTATTTTGTTTGTATCCATGAACATGTTAGGCTTGTTCATTTCGGGATTGAGGCGATGGATTAGTTAATTTAAATGAATTAGGGACATTTAGATAATTATTTATTTATACTCGTAGCGCCGAGTAGTGAGATTCTTTTACATCTCTGCGTAATGATTCATTATGTTAATTCTGAATACATTGCCCAAGTTTCCTAATAAAACGTAAAAGTAAGTTAGTAAATAAAAATGAGTAAGAAAATGCGAGTTTAAATATGACCTTCAAGTAGGCTGGTTGATACGGTGGTAGCATCCGTAGGTGACACACACCGAAAGATCCAGAGTTTTCACAGAGTTTAATGCTAATAATAAGCCATAAGCCAATTAAATCTGACCTTTAAATAGGTTGGTTACCTTAGCGAGTTATAAACATTTTATCTACTTACCCATTAGGTTGTTTAGAAATTCTTGATGCCTCCCTAAGATGAAAACACCCTCGAGCATATTTATAATTTAATTTAATTTCCAAATTTATTTATTAATTATTTTATCTGCCTTAACCGATGTTTAGATATTTAATTTAATTTAATTATTTTATAATCTTGCGTGCCTGTCTTGTTTTTTTTTCCACAACTCCAACATTTTGATTAAATAATATTAATCACATATTTAATTTGAGTGTTTAAAAGTTTGATAAGAAAAATTTATTGCCCTTTGGGTTCTTTAAACTCAGGGTCGTAAGTCACTTTCCTATATTACTTGTGACCGGTACACCGCCGGGATTCCGGAATTTGACCCACATATTTTTGCGCGTATGATTTCGGCGCACCAGACATTTTAAAACATATATTAGTAAAAATTTTATGAAATTGAGGAGGTCGAAATTGATATTAGAGAAATTGAAATCTTACCATAAACTTATCACTCGACACATGCTTCTCCTAAAGGTCTAAAAAGTGCTTAACCTTTGGTGCAAACATAACTCTTTCTAATCCGTTTTGTTGGCTCAGAAGTTGAGAAGGTGGAATAGAAAAGTTTCTGGGCCTGCAGAGTGGTCATTGATTTTCTGATAAAAAATGCAGAGACAAAATAAATTAGTTAAATAAACTTAAATGAAAAATAAAAAATAATTAACCAATTGAAAATGGTCTACCTTGAGATCTGGATTGTCATAGTGGTTAATGATGGATAGTCACTCGGGCTTCCCTTCCCTCAACTGGTAGGAAATAATGTTGTGCTGGAGTTTTATCATGTAGATGTTGTAGTATTTCTTCATCTTCGTCCTCCTTAGGTCGAATGCAGTGCTGACTACGTTCTCAAGCCAGTCTAACGATCCTCAAGTCCACCTCATATGTTTTCTGAAAAGTTGTATGTCGTTATTAAAATATGAAATAACTTTATGAGCTAAATATTTACTAAAAGTAAAGTATAAAAATATACCATAAATTGTTCCATGAATGCGTCACGATGTCCCTGGCGGACATCATGCCAGAAAACCTATAGCATCATGACTGTTGCCCTCATTATCGTGACGCAGCCCACATGACCGATTTTGAAGTCTCCCTAACCAAGGATGATAGGTTGACTGTTCTCGTGGTCCCACTGTAGAGAGAGCCGGTCGACCTTCATCTTCTTGGCCGCATTTCTCTCATTGTCCATGCTAATCTCCGACCGTACCCTCTTGGTTGTATAGTAGCAATCAATCAACGTCTCTCGAGTGTGTTCTCATCAAAGCATAGCTCGTTAGGAGAGACCTCTGAAGCATTGAGCGATATAGAAGGACCAGGCTCAGGTCATGCAATAGACGAACAAGACGAGCTGGTGCAAAAGTGATTTTACAATAAAACACTAAACTTTTACATAACTACGTTGTTGCGAAATAATTTCAAGCAACTATCACGGCGTTTAATAATAATAATAATAATAATAATAATAGTAATAATAATAATAATTATTATTATTATTATTATTATTATTATTATTAGGGAAAATGACACTTTTGTGCACCTAACTATACACAATTCCCACTTTTATACCTTACCTTTTTCTTCTTTTTTTTCAGTTGCCTGAATTTCATTTTGGAACATGGGCATTAACATAGTTAATAGAAGGTTTAAAAGGCAATATTACCCCTACTCTCACAACCTCTACACATGCCAACTAGGTCATCGGCGGTGCCTAAACTCTGGAAAAGGTGCAACGTCGACCGTCCTTAACTATTTGGGCTGCTCTTTGTTGTGGGAACGATTTCACCGAAGATTAGAGGGTGACGAGGTCGGTTTCAGACCGAACGAAATTAGATCTGGAGGTTTTTTTCCAAATCTGGCCGGTGGAGGTCTAACTCGTGGGTGGCCAGAGGGCTAGTTGAGACTAATATGGTTGGTTGTGTGTCTGCAGATGGGTTTCAGGGTGATTTTTTTTGTTATTCAGGGACCTCTCGGGCTGAGGAGGACCTCGTCGGAGATGAGGCTTCTGTGGATGACGGGGAGGGAGAACAACTAGACTCCGGGAGGCATATAAGATGGAGCAGGGAAGCTGAAGCTCTAAAACTCGTCGGAGATGGCTTCAGCGGTAAAGAGGGACTTGGCGGAGCTGACCAGAGATGCGAGAAGGGTGGAGACGGGGTCTCTTGGGGGATGCTCTATTCACGCTGGAGATCCAAGTCGTTGTTTTTTGAAAACGTACACGCCAAGTCCGTGCCAGATCTGCATCTCCGCCTCCCGCCCCAGTTAATTCTCCTTCACCCACCTCGGAAAAAACTCTAGCGACCATGAAAAAACTCTACAACCTCGTGCCAGATCTGAATCTTCCACCTCCGTGATCACCAGCGCCTCCCACGCCTCAATTCCGACCAATTGCCTCAGCCCACCTCGCATCATGCCTCTGGACCAAAGCCTCCATCTCCGGAAAAAATTGAGACCAAAACTTCACTCCATCTTCTTCAGCACCAAAGGGTATTTTGGGTAATATTTGAGAGTCAGTAGTGACTTTTGTAGGGTATGCCTCTGGACCAAACTCAATATTTTGAGTTAAAACTAACAGACGAATAACTTTTGTACCAAAATAAAATTCAAAGTATTGAAAAGGACAAAAAAATTGGTAGGGTATGAAAATGGGAATTGTGTATAGTTAGGTGCAGAAAAGTGTCCACCACCACCACCACCACTTATTGAAGTAATTTCCCTCTAGTTGAAAGTAGCTAGTTCGGAAAGGGGTAGGAAAGGTAATTTAGCAAAGGTATTTATTTCTCTATAAGAGGAAAGCATGAAAGAAATCGAAACCAAAGAAACCACTCGCTGACAACGCTAACAAGTACAAGTAGCTGACAGGTAGAGGTATTTCAAGAAGTAATTGCCTGAGGAACCCATCGAAGTCGCTCTAAAATAGGTATTGATTTATTGAGCGATGAGGAACGGATGTAGCTAGGTGTCTATTGTTCAAGTTGCTACTTCATCATTATCAGAGTATCGTATGTACATTATTATTAGAGTTTTATTGTACGTGAAGTCTTCATTCTCCTTTTCCTTCATTCGAGTCTTATCAAACCAAACCCTATTCTAGAACTCGAGTAGTTAATAAATCCCTCTGTTTGGGACCATTGGACCTCTCCTTACATAAATCCTAAGCGTTGATAAGAGAGTGACTGACTCAAGTAATAAATCCCTCGCCGCTAACAAGTATAAGTAGCTGACAGGTAGAGGTATTTCAAGAAGGAATTGCCTGAAGAACACATCAAAGTCGCTCTAAAATAGGTATTGATTTATTGAGCGATGAGGAACGGATGTAGCTAGGTGTCTATTGTTCAAGTTGCTACTTCATCATTATCAGAGTATCGTATGTACATTATTATTAGAGTTTTATTGTACGTGAAGTCTTCATTCTCCTTTTCCTTCATTCGAGTTTTATAAAAACCAAACCCTATTCTAGAACTCGAGTAGTTAATAAATCCCTCTGTTTGAGACCATTGGACCTCTCCTTACATAAATCCCAAGCGTTGATAAGAGAGTGACTGGCTCGAGTAATAAATCCCTCGCCGCCGTCGTCATTGTCATCGTCGTCGGATTCATGTGGTTAGAGAGAGAGATTGAGGTTTTTTAAGATTGTACATAAGTAAGGGAAAATGACACTTTTGTGCACCTATACACTTTTGACACTTTCATACCCTACATTTTTTTTCTTTTTTTCAGTACCCTATATTTCATTTTAGGACAACTGGTCATTTATTTACCAAAAATGGTCTTGAATTTTGGTCCAATTCATGGGTATTTGGTTCAATTCATGGATATTTTGGTTCAATTCATGGGTATTTTGAAAAAATGGCCCGGAAGTACCCTGAATTTTGGTTCAATTCATGGGTATTTTGGAATTATTGTCCCAAAATGAAATTAAGAGTACTGAAAAAAAGAAAAAAAATGTATGGTATGAAAGTGTCAAAAGTGTGTAGTTAGGTGCACAAAAATTTCTTTTTCCCTATAAGTAAATTGAGGAAGAAGAGAGAAATAAGAAACAACAATTTAGAAAGTAAAAAGGGTAAGAAGGAAAAGAAGATTTAGATGGGGAGTTGAAGCTTCGAAAAAAATGAGAGAGATGTTGTGAACAAAATAGCGAATATAACAAGAGTTTTAAGGTAGTATCTCTATATTGGTGCGATGAAGGGTAAAAAGGAAAGAAAATAAAGACAAAACAAAGAAAAAACAAAGACAAAAAAGAGAGGACGGAGTTGGCATCAACCAAATATGGTAGAGAAGACTCAAGCGGAAGACTTGTTAAGGTTTGCGGCCAGAAACAAAAGAAAAAAAAAAGTGAAGGTAAAATTTTTGGCTTTGAGAAGGGAAATATATATATATATATATTTATCAGCAATAATGAATATTATAAAAGACAAGAGAAAAGTACAAAGGAACATGGTAGGGGAAACTGTGCCCCTAATCAAAAGAGGGGGAAAACAAAGCTCCAAACAGCCCAAAAAGAGAGAAAAGCTAAGAAATGATAGACTGGAGTACCAACCTCGGGTTCGCGCACCAGGTGGCTAAAGTGCCCTCCCGCATCCAAGCCTGGATGTCCCGCCACTCGTCCGCCTGCACTAGAGTATAAGAACGCATCTGAAGTAGTCTGAGAGTCTCTCTAGGTGATTTCTCCTCATCTCTGAAAATTCGGCCGTTCCTGGTGACCTAGATGTACCAGAAACCCATCGTGAAAAGTCTGCTCCATGCCCTCCTCGCTCCTCTGTCTGTAACTCTGGCTCTCCACCCCATGAAGAGATCGTGAATTGTCTGAATAGAAGGAAACTGGATACCCCGCCATCTATGAATTTCCCACAGAATCTCCAAGCCCACCTGCAGGAGAGCATAAGATGCTCCGTCGTCTCCTCCCTCCTACCGCATAGAGAACAAATACGATGACCAATCGGGATGACCCCCCTGAAAGCAAGAGTGCCCCTAGTCGGTAAACTGCCCTAAAGAAGCAGCCACCCGAAAGTCCTAAAGTTTGGCGGAACTGGCATACCCCACAGTTTCGAAGCCCAGTCTACTTAAATTGCCTGATCCCCAAAAACATGTGGTAACCCCTCCTCACAGTGTATCCTTTCCAATCTGATGTCCACCAGATCTGATCGCAAATCCCATCAGTTGGTCTGATAGTGTCAGGAAACCGAAAGTAACTCTGCAAACTCTAACCCTGCTCTAGCTGGCAGCACCCGTCGGAAGGGAATAGACCATCCCTCAAGAATTCATGCATCATGAAATGAATGACCCGGGTGACTCACACGCCTGTAGAGTCTGTGAAACCTGGCCCTCAAGCAAGAATATCCCAACCAGCAATCATCCCCGAATCTTATCTGTCTTCCATCACCAAGTCTCCAACGGACACACCCAGACCCAAGGATCCAAGGAAAAGCCTGAAGAGACGAGAGATCAAGAATATCTCGCAAAGCCCTCGACCCTGAGTGACCAGAGAAAAGTAGTGAAGAAAAGTCTCAAGACGACCTGTCCCATCCGTATTTCGCACACAAGATCCTCTTCCACAAAGGATTCGGCTATGTCGCGAATCGCCACCACCATTTCAACAGCAGAGTGTTGTTGACCTCCTGAAGGCGACGGATACCCAACCCTCTCTGTCTGATCGGCCTACACACACACTCCCACTCGACCTTCGCAAACCCCCGACGTCCACCTCTGCCTCTCCATAGGAACCTCCTCATAATGGACTCCATCACAGCAACAGTAGTCCTGGGAGCCTGAAAAAAGAGACATGTAGAAAATAGGCAAGCTCGAGAGAGCCGCCTTAATCCGTGTGATCCGTCCTCCAAAGAAGAGTGAGCTCGCCTGGCACAAAGCTAACCTGGTCCTGAATTTGGCCATAATCGGCTCCCAAGTCACAACCCGTCTGCAATCTGCCCCAAAGCTGAAACCTAAGTAAGGTAGAGGAAGTTGGCCGACCACACAACCGAAAACTCTAGCTAAGTGCCCGTCACCACCATTCTCCAGATTCAACCCCAACAAGACTGACTTGTCGAAATTGATCCTCAAGCCTGACGTCCACTTAAAATACTGTAAAACCAACCGGAGTTGAAACAACTGATGTGGCTCGGCCTCAACAAATAACAGGGTGTCGTCTACAAACTGAAGGTGTGAGACTCTCTCCTCATCACTCACCTGAATCCCCCTAAGAACCATAGCCTCCTCTCCACGCTGAAGAAGAAGGTTTAACCCTTCCGGTGCAATGATGAACAAGAGCGGGGATAAAGGGCATCCCTGTCTGACTCCTCTCCTAATGTCAAACTAACTCGTTGGGGAGCCGTTTACCAGGACTGAAGCAGAGGAGCCAAGACAAGAGGCAATCCAGTGCCTCAACCAAGGGCCAAAGCCCATAGCAGCCATAACACTCTAAAGGTAACTTCAATCGACCCGGTCAAAAGCTTTCTCAAAATCAAGCTTGACCACCGCCGCCCTGGAGCGTGTCCTGCGAACCATGTCAATCAACTCGTTCGCCACTAGGACGCCATCAACTAACTGTCTACCACGAATGAAGCCAAATTGTACCTCGCTAATCAAATCACTAATATACCGTGGCAGTCGTATGGAAAGAACCTTAGCCAAAAGCTTATAAGGTCCTGAAATAAGACTAATCGGTCGAAACTGCGCGAAGTCGCGTGAGGTCTCAATTTTCGGAATCAAGGCAATGAAAGAAGCATTGAGACCCGACCCAATCCTACATGTCAGGTGGCAATCATGGAAGAAACCAAGAACATCCTCCCAGATCACATCCCACATCTCGCGAAAAAAGCGCATGGTGAAACCATCTGGACCTGGAGCCTTAGCCCCATCGCACTCTGATAGGGCCGAGAGGATCTTCTCCTCCGTGAATACCGCCTCTAAAAAGTCTGACTTCCTTGCTCACATGTTAAACCATGATTAACGAGTGGGAAAAATCATACACAACGAAAGGGTTTAACCAAGATGTAACCTAACCATCTGATACTATGAAAGTGTGTAATTTTCCCTTTAAAGCATTGATAGAAATTTGATTATGAATTACAGTATAAAATTCTTTTACATAAGTAAAAATGGGAAACAAACTAATAAAATAAATATAATATTAATATTCAATAGGGATAATGACACTTTTCTATACTAACTATAGCGAAATGACACTTTTATACCCTATCTATTTTTTTCTTCTCTTTTTTAAGTATCCTGACAATATTTTTGTGACAACCTATGCTAAAATGACTAAAATACTTCTAATTTAAGAAATCAAAATAGAATTTTTCCAATTTGATTTATCAACCCAGATTTGAAATGGTTTAAATTTAATTTTATATTTGAGGGCATGATCGTAATTGAATCTTATATATAAACAAATTGAACTAGAGATAAACAAAATTGAACCAATTTAATTTATGGTTTTTTAAACCAAGGGTCGTTTAGATATTTTAGGCATTTTAGAGGTAGGTTGTCACAAAATAATTGTCAGGGTACTAAAAAAGAGAGAAAAAGAGATAGGGTATGAAAGTGTCATTTCGCTATAGTTAGGTATAATAAAATGTCATTATCCCGTGAATATAATAATATATATATATGTTTAAGAAGAAATATGATAAAGGGCTAGCTAGTCATTTTACTTCTCATATCAACCTAAAACTAACGTAACTATAGAAGGTGCAAAAGTTTTGAACTTGAGGGAGTCAGAAAACCATTTTCAAACTTGAGTGTAAGGATGTGCAAGTGTCAAACATTAGTATAGTGATCTGTAAATATATCATCATTAAAATTTAAAATTTGAAAAATATGTGAAGAATACGAAAGGCAATGCGTTACGTAATGTAAGTATAAATTAATTTCAGAGAAAATGACATTTTATTATACCTGAGTATAAATATTTTCACTTTAAAATATTGACTATTTTTAGTATGTGTAGTGTCCTAACTATCAACATTTTTCACTTTACCACCATCCGCCCAAATCTGTTAAATTTTTTACTGAAAAGAAAATTTTCTCTATAGAAAAATATAAATTTTCAAAATCACCCTTAATGCAATTCCTAGTCTAATCCAAAACCTAATCCCTAATCTAATCAGCATCTCTCATCTGCCTCTCGCCGCTGACGAGTCTTGTTCTGACCGCTCACCTCCCGCCGTTAACGACCTCTAAGAACCAGAGCGTCGAGCTTTGATCGTCGACCGAACGAATATAAACCAAATAAGTATCCCATAATGAGCATTCTTTCCTAAGAATTCTCCAAATCTATAATCATGTTCCATCAAACACATCCATAGATGTAAAATCGGGCAGTACATACTGGGTTGTGCTCCACAATTAAAAGCTCAAACTCATTAGTTGGGTTTGACTCTTTCCTGTATATACAACCCCTTAATTTCATATTCTTTCCATGTGAGACATTATATTCTCAACAATAGATTCAACACAAACAACATAATATACTAAAATTACCAAAAAGACTTATATTTAAAGGAAAAACGGGAGATGCCTGTTTGGTTTGTGTTAGGTTTGTGCCTAGTGTTAGGTTTGTGCCCCAGTCCAAAATAATTCTTCAATCTATATTGTAACGGACATCATTATTCTACATAATAAAAGGCATAATATTACTAACGTGTTGTAGTAATATATCTAATGTGATTTGATCTATGTCATAATGTGTGTAATCACTTATAGTAGAACTATAGATCAGAAAGAGTTGCATTCGATAGAGTCCCTGATCAGCTAAGCTTCTTCTGAAGCGATCAGTATGAGACTAACTCCTTGTGATCACGCTCTACTGATCATGGAAAAGATATGCCGGAGTTATATCATAGATATCATCAGGTCGATGATATCGGACAACCCGATTGTGAGTATGCTGCATAGATCCAGTCATGAGATACTCACATATCGTAACTTGTCATTATATCCTAAGACCAAGGAGTCTTTGTGTACACTATGTAACAAATACCTAAGTTTGACCTAGTCTAACGTTATCTGTAAAAGGGTAGCTATAACGGCTTCGATTGTCTTTGTCATTTATTGCACTAGTGAACTCGAAAGGCGTCTGAGGGATTTATCACTCATATTTCGGTATGAGAAAGATATCCGTTTAGGCCACTTGATGAGTATGACTGAAGAAATAGCATGGCCATGCAGGTGATACCTTAGTATCAGTTTTCAGTCATCTCAGATATCAAGAAACAGTGATTGATAAATTAGAATGACCGTTCTATGCCTATTGATCAATCTGGATATTTGGGCTTGATAAAAGGACAGTGACATGTACGATAACAGCTTAAGTCGAATAATCGATAATCACGAATATTGGATAATCATAATGTCTTGCTAGAGGCCATTTATGATGGAAAGAGTAAAATGGTAATTTTACCAGTCTGCCAATTATTCGTGAGCCTAGAGGGTCACACGCATTAAGCACAATACATGACAATAATTATGGATGAGAGTTGAGAACAATTCGGTAGTTTTCTGGCCTAAGGTTTTAACCAGACGGTTGAAGAAATCAATTCGAGGAAATTGAGCCGTTTTGACTAAACCGAAATTAGAACTCAAGTTAATGGGTTTAATTTGGGTTTTAGTTAAATGGGCTTAAAGCCCATTTAGGGTTTAAGATAAGAGAGGGGTTAAATGCAAATAAGAAGGATTAAAAGGATGGATAATGCAATTTTTATTTTGAAATTCAATTTAATTTCAAATTAAAAATCACATAATCTATTATTATCTTATCCTTGGAATTTTTCAGCAACCAACTCCCCTCTTTCTCTCCCTCAATTGCCGAAAACACTCTCCTGTCTCTACCTCCATTATTGCTCAAGTTTTCTTTTCAATTTTCTAGCAAAAAGTTAGAGAGAAAAACCATTTCGGTTGTGTGCTTGTGTGGACTTGATAGAGAGGACACTATGCTTGTGTTCTTGTCGATTACAAGAGGTAAACACCAGATTTTAATTATGTTTATAACATGTTCTAATAGCATTAAGATCAAGTTTTAATCGATCACCACGGTTACATATTGTCCGCTGCATGATTTTCAATCTTTGGAACCCGTGGTGATCTCTTAAACCTAGAACCAATTTCCTCTATAGAAACCAATGTAGACAACAAATTCAAGTGGGTATACATAATTTTACAGATACAAATCTACTCAACAAGCATAATCAATCTAAACCTTCCTGATTCAAACATAATTCAACAAAATAATCATGGGTTGCAAGCAAATTTGTAGAACTCGAAACTCGAGAAGATATCAACCAGTTGACAAATAAGAAGATTTGCAGATCTCGGGGAGATCATGGCAAAACACGTTTTAATCAATTAAAAATAAAATGAATTATACTTAATCATTTTTAATTTCAAACTTGTCAATAATCACTATTTTCTCTTACACAAATTGAATCACAACACAATAGATAATACTTACAAAGTTAGATACTATCAATTGTAATTAATTATATTTGATTGAAATTAATTGATTTGGACTGGATTAGATCAAAAATAATTTGAATTTGACAGAAATGAATTGATTTGGACGTATTAGACCAAATTAATTAAATTTGACCGAAATTAATTTATTTGGACAATACTAGATCATAATTAATTTGAATTTGATCGAAAATAACTGATTTGGACCGAATTAGACCAAAATTAATTTGAATTTGACTGAGTTGATGGCGTTTAACCGATATTTTGGCCGTTATTAGATCCCTCGTCTAGGGGAGATGGAAAATCCCACGATCTCCCCAATATCTCGTCAATATCTACCGCTATTCATAACAATGGTTGCAAGTATGGATAACATAATACTTTAAAATGAAAATAAAACACAAAAAATTTCACCTTAATAGTAGAAAGAAAGAAGACTTGGGTACAAAAGAAATGTAAGAACAGAGTGGGTTATGAATTAAATGGTAAACATTGGATCTTTAACAACCCTAATGCGCATTTATGCAACTGCCGACCTTCGTGACCTTCACTAACCAGACTGACCTTCCTTCATGGGCTAGTCAGAGCCACTTTTCCGTCGATTATATATTCACTTATGTAGCTTTCTTGATTTCTTCCACATCGGGAAAATTTGGTTAAGTTTTTTTTATCTTTATCTTGTATCCCTAACAATTTAATTTAATTTAATGAAGAATGGGGCATGCCTTCTTCTATTTCTACATCTAGGATATGACCTGTAACATATATACTAATAGGGAACTGAACCATTGTGTTGAAGAAAGGTTTTGTTTAGAAGGAGAAGAAGAGACAAAAATTGAGCTATCTTACCGTTGCCGTCGGAGTCTCGCTAGAACCCATTCCTCAACTGTCACCTCCTTCCCTCTTCAGAGCCAAGCCATCGACCCTTTATTTTATTTCTTTTTTAATTTTTAATTTGGTTTGTGAAATGACCATACCCTTTAATATGATTTCAAATTTAGGGCATATTTGTCATCTCACATTAACTCATTGATTTTTTTCTTCTTACTTTTGATGAGTAATATTTTTGACCTTTTTTGAAAATACTAACTTAAATATTTTACGAGGCGTAGAAAAGTGAAAATTTTAGATACCCTACTACACACTAAAAAATAAGTTAAGTATATTGAAGTGAAAATGACTGATATTTTTTTTATACTAAATTGTGATTTTCCTTTAATTTTATTAATATATGAATAAATCATTATATTAATAAAAATACATTTGAAAATCTCTATGTTCATCCCACTAAATGAGTTGTTTGCCTATTCATGGATATGTTGTTGAATTGAAAAACTAGTTCACAGAATTTTCAGTGTCTTGATTAAAGTCCAACTCAAATTTGAGGAATTATATTTTATGTAAGTAATTTGAATATAATTTTTCATTTAGATTAAAATTGTGTATATATAACATTTTATTGCTGTGTTTAACAAAAGAAAATCTCAAACACAATTGTTTAACTGAATCCCTTAAATTCAATAAACATATATATCAAATGTTTTTGTGTATTATAAACCGATATGAAAATTAGAAACATGACTAAGAGAGAATCAAAGATTTATGAATAAACCTATGAACTATTTGTGACCATTGTGTAAATATTTCCAGGGAATGAACTCAACTACAAACATATATTCTACTACAAATTGTAGAATAGATATTGTTCATTGGATTAGTTTTATTAATGGTTCTACTTAATAACATTATTTAATAGGTGAAACAAATAGAAAAAAAATAAAAAGGACATTGTTGTCATTTTGTATATTATATATATTATATATTACATATAACCCTAATGGTACTGCTCCCCACATAATTCAGATTTTCCATTTACAGCCCTGCCGCTCCATCTTTGACGATTCAAACCATCCACAGCGCACGACGATTCACGGTGACGGCGGGGACGATATATGGCGACGTCAGTCCGCTTCTCACGATGGCAACTATAAGAGCTAGTGCCCTAGTTCAAGTCTTTTCACGTAATCCTCTTCTTATGCAATGAAAGGCATTTCATTATTATTGTGTTGTAATAATGAGTCAAGGGATAATTTCATCTAAAGACATTGAGTGTATCATCACTAATAGTGGAACCTTTAGATACTAAGAAATTATACTTGACGGATCCCTAGTCGAATATTTATTAATAAGTGACTAGCGTAAGGATGACTTAAGATCAAATTCTGCTGATCTAGGTAATGGGATTGCCAAAGTCATATCACGGATATCATCTGGAAGATGGTATTGGATGACCCGACTTGGAGTATGGCGCATAAATTAAGTCACCAACGCATACTCCGTCGTCGTGTGATCACTACCTTAAGACCTTGGAGCGAGTGGCTCACATGCACGTCACTCCATTAGTTTGACATGCCCAACGCTGCCTGGAACAAGTTTCATAATAGGTATCATTGGCTATTAGACGGACTGTAGTGGGAGTGCACATTGCGTCCGAAGGGATTTGTTTTTCCACGGTGAGACGTGGTGAAGGGTATGGTTCAAGGCCCCTTATGAGCATGACTGAGTAAGTGTGCGGCCGCACCAGATACGTCTCAGTCATCTCTAGATCAAGGAACTCGATCGAGTCGATGAGGATGACAGCTCTATGCCTCATCTCTATCGCATACGCCTTAAAGCAAACAAAGGGTTAGTGATACAGATGACATAGAGGAAATATAAAATCGATCGATACCTCGTTGACATTGGGTTCATCCCGTCACTCAAGCATCACGTAGCTAGATCGCGGTTAGTGTTCTATCGCATTCCCACTAACGTGAGTAAGGCTAAAGCAACGGTTGTATTTATATCATTTGTGTGTGCAGTGAACTCCAACTATAGTAACTATATGATTTTCCAAGGGAAAAGGGCCCCCGACCAATAAGAAACAACAATAAAATCACTACGTCTTTCTAGAGGCCACTGGTGCCGATCTGCCATTGGGTCATGGGCCTACAGGGTCACACACCAGTGGCAAGAACCGAGCAATTCGATGCGACTCGAGAGGTCCAAAATAGGTTAAGTATGGAAATGGTGTAGGCATGACAGATGTGGTGTCGATCGACACCTTGGTGGCGTCGATCGGTGCCTCGACACGTAGGTGGTGTCGATCGACACCTTCCATTCCTGAAGGGTGTCGATCGACACCCATGTCTGACGGTGTAAAAACCTAGGCTCTCACCCAAGCCTATATAAGGAGGTCTTGGGGTGAGAGTCTCCATAAGCCAAAAGGCACCATTAGAAAATATACCTAGAAAGTTCTAGCTCTTGCATTTGAGAGCTAGGGCATCGAGAGAGAGAGGTCCTACGGTGATCTAGTAGTCACCGGGAGGGTCTAGCCGTCGGGAATTTCGAGCCCAAGCGTGTGTGCATCCATGGAGATCGAGTTCGTAGACACGCTTTAAGATCGGATTCGGGAGCTAAGTGTAGAGACTACAAGAGGTAGGCTCTCTAACTTGCTTGCCTTCTCATGATTCAGTTAGGGTTTTTGCACACGATCCTCGAGGGGTTTCCCGGTTAATTGATTATCTGATGCGCATAGAACCTGGGATTCCCCAACAGTGGTATCAGAGGCTAGGTTGCTCTCTAGATGAATCAATCTTGCATGATTGGTGATAAAAATGCATTCTTGATGATGTATGATTATTGCTATACTTGTCAGATGCATGAATCTCTACTTGTTTTCTTGATTTGGCCTTATGACAATATAAAAATCTGTTCTTGATCGTTCTTCGGATAAAGGCGAGATTTTTATTTGTTTTTGGGTGTCATTTCGACTTGAAATTGTGGCACTCAAATCACTGAATCATTCCCGGGAGTTGGGAATCGACCCGAGTAAAATGAGGTCGAGAATCGGGCTCGGGAAACCGAATTTTTTATCAGGTCGGGGAAAGTGTCGATTGACACCCTAGGGTGGCGACCGACACCTCTCCTCGATTTCTCCGCCAAACTGGAGGGGTGTCGATCGACACCACCCTGGTGGCGATCGACACCTCCTGTCAGTGAGGGTTTTCGGTTCAAGTCAAAATTTTAACCTAAGGAAAATCAAGAATTCGAGTAGGATTATTTTATTTGTATTGATGCCATAAATATGCTCGATCCTCGATATGGAAAAAATGGTTTTGATCAAGTATATAAGATTTCAAAAACTAATTTTCCGTTGAGATAAAGTACGTTCTCGAGCTTCCACGAGATTGATGACCCGAGAAATCAGAGGACTACATTGTTGTGTCGTTCAATGTACGCAGTGCATTGTTGGCACATTGTGTTGAACTTTTTGTATCTCCCAATGACCTTTCAGGGTTTTGCTTGATACGCTAGAGTTTCAACATACCGTTCGATAAAGTGATTACATAGAATGGCGGCGGGGCCGGGTCCTTGCGAAAGTTTCGAAGGACCGATTCTCAGTTTTCATTCGAAAACTGGAGGGTCTCGGTTTAGGATTTCGAGATCGGGACTTTCGAGTGGCGAGTAAGATCGATACACTAAAATCACAAAGGCTGAAATATGATTTGATGTGATTGATAACATGCATTGTGTGACAACATATATGTTTGATAACATGGAGTTATTTGATAACATGGTATGCTTGCAACATGCTTAGTTAATTTACATGATGTATAGCCTAGCACATCAAGACCATACCATTTATATTGCATTCATTTGGTATGTGAATATAAATATGACAGTTTGTGCCATCTTAAGGTTTAGGTTGTATATATTTTGCGACGAGATGCGTCGTAGTTTACTTGTATTATATTTATACCCGGCCTGCGAGCCGATGATACATTTTGTAAACGCACTTTCCGAAGATGGCACGATGGAGGTCTTGATGATGGCATTGAGTTATGGAGACGTCAAGAAGCCAGTGGGAGCATCGCCAAGGATGAAGAAGACATATTGTTGTTGTAACCTCCACCCTTAGGATGTGACCATGATCTTTATGGACTGGCCCCATAAAGATCAAACCTAGTTATGAGTTCAGTCTATACAAGTTTAGTTATGCTATTCTAATTGCATGATTAAGAGATGTATGTTTACTTCATATGCATGCATGCATGATAAATTTTAAATGTACATATAAATATTTTGCATGTCTGAATATGGTTAATCACGTGAACTTGGACATACAAAATAACGTGAAGCATGAAACATATCATCGTACCCGGTACGGATGAAAAGTTGTCATGTACAAAATGTACCCAGTACATGTCTCGCAAAACTAAACCATATCACAATGAAATTTAGTCATGCGATGATGATATCCAATTTTAAAACTCAACGAAACTGCGTGACCACGAACGTCGTGTGCGTTAGCAGAGCGTTCGTGGAAGCAAAGCTAAAAGAGGTGGACAGTTTTGTTTGGGGCGTAGATGCATTAGCTCTCTAAAGTTCAAGTTTTGTTCCACAAGTCGTTAATTGGTTGACTCAACTAGGCCACGAACGTCGTGTGCGTTAGCAGAACGTTTGTGGAAGTAATGCTAGAAGATGTAGAGAATTTATGTTGGGGCATAGATATATTAGCTCTCTCCAATCAAGTTATGGTCCACATGTCTGCGATTGCGTCGACCTAGAGCATCAGACAGAACAATGTCAATGTAGTTTGTACATATGTTTTGGCCAAGAGTCACATTATATGTCATTGGAAAGTACTCCTACATACATAGCCTAATTGAAGCATTGATGCATTATCTCACTTAAAAGTGGGTGAATCAAGGGTCTTGGTTATTGATTCTTGCGAAGATCAAAATGGTCAAAATATTTTGCAACAAATCTTCATAGATAAATTCAGAATTTAACTTGAACTCATTTATCTGTGTAGAAAATGGCTGTGAGCAAAACATATGTCGTGTCGCTAAAGTCGATCCTGGAGAAGGAGAAATTTAGTGGCACGAACTTCTTCCAATAGGAGCGTAATTGAGAATTGTACTCAAGCACAAGAGGAAGAAATATGTGCTTGACGAGCCCATTTCCCTTGTGCCATATGCTGGTTCCACGAGGAGGGTTTTGAGTGCTCACCAAAAGCATTTCAAACGACTCGCTCGACCTGGGATGCATCATGATGAGCACGATGGTGGCTGATCTCTAAAAAACAATTGATGGAGATTAGTGTAGACTCATTCTCCAGGAGCGGGCTAGGACCGAAAAGTTCAAGTCCTTTAAGGGTTTGATGTTCACTGAGATGCCATCAGGAGAATCAGTCCGCCGTCACGTCCTGAAAATGAAGGGTCAATTCAAGCATCTTGCCCGGCTCGGTGACGAATTTACAAAGGAGTAGAAGGTCGTAATGAACATGTCAACTCTCCCTTCAATGTATGATGAGTTCATTATGAAATGCAACATGCATGACATGGACATGACCATCGCAAAGCTCCACGGGAGGCTTATCTCTGCTGAGATTAAAAAATTGGCACTCGACGAAACTTTGTCACCACAAGCGTCGTGTGCGTTAGCAGAGCGTTCGTGTGAGCAAAGCTAGAAGAGATAGACAGTTTTGTTTGGGGCTTAGATGTATTAGTTCTCTCCAATCAAGTTCTGGTCCACATGTCAAGAATTGTTTGACTCGTAAGAGGTGATGATGATCAAAAGGGACTCTAGTTTCAAGAGAGCTAGTGGGAGCTTGGTCAAGTCCTCCACACCGACTGATGGAAGAAGAAAGGGTGTCATGGTCCACAAGGGCACGTCTACACCTTAGGGAAAAGGCAAAGCCAATATGGACGTGAAGGACGCCGTTTGCTTCTTCTGCAATCAACGTGGTCACTAGAAGAGGGACTGCAAGAATTTCCTGGAGGAGTAGGAGAAGGCCAGTGGCATTGGCGCTTCAGGTATTTACTTTATTCGATGCTAAATAATGTTTATTATATACCGATTTTCCATAAAAATATTATTTCTATTTCTGTATTGGACGTTGAAAGTTTTAATGTTACCATTGTTAATGTTTTATTTGAACTTAATAGAAATAAAGTTTGTTGTGGGAAACAACACTTGTTAATGGTCTCTATGTTTTGAAACTAGCGACATTAACGAACACGTGGTATACAATATAAATACCAAAGAGCTCAAGGTTGATGAATCGAGTGAAACTAGGTTATGGCACTTCCGTTTGGGACACATAAGTAAGAGACGACCATCAACACTTCACAAGTGCAGACTATTAAGTCCGTTTGAATTCGATCAAAATGATAGGTGCGAATCTTGCTTGATGGGAAAGATGACGAAGTCGCCCTTCACCGGAAGGGGTGAGAGGGCGAATGACTTGTTAGGCATGATACACTCTGATGTATACAGGACGATAAGTGCATAAGCCAGAAGAGGATTCATATATTTTATCATGTTTACTGATGATTTCAGTAGATATGATTATGTCTATCTTATGAGACATAAGTCTGACTCGTTTGATTAGTTCAAAGAGTTTAAGGCTGAAGTTGAAAATCAACTTAGGAAGAAAGTTGAAGCACTTCGAACTAGACCAAGGTGGCAAATACTTGACCCAAGAATTCATCAACCATCTAGGAGAGTGTGGGATATTGTTTGAGTGGACTCCGCCTGGAACACCTCCGTTAAATGGTGTGTCCGAAAGAAACTTTTGGATGCTACTTCTACAAACCCAACGAGAACAAAGTAATTGTTGCTCGGAATGGTATCTTTTGGAGACAGAATTCCTCTCCAAAACAGAAAGTGGGAGAACTGTGCATCTTGAAGAAATCCAAGATGGCACGAGTACAGAGAATTCTGAAGAATTTCAGGATCCCCACTTAGACAGTGTAGAGGTGGAGCCTGAGCTGGACCAAGAGGCACATGCGATGCAAAACATAATTTCTGAAGCCCCACGGCGTTCAGAAAGGCCTCGTCAAGCACCCGTCATATACGGATTTATGGTAACTAAGGGTGGTGACTTGGAGATTGTGGATTCTGACGATCCGACAACTTTTCAAGAAGTCATAGGGAGTTTTGATTTCGAGAAATGGTTGAGAGTCATGAAGGAGGAGATGAAATCCATACATGACAACCAAGTGTGGAACTTGGTGGATCCAGCCCCTGGTGTTAAGACCATCAATTGAAAGTGGATCTTTAAGATCAAGCATGACATGGATAAAGTTCCTCAAAAGTTGCAGAGGTCAATTTATAGACTAAAGCAGGCTTCTCGGAGTTGGAATCTTTGTTTCGATGAAGCCATAATAGAATTTAGTTTCATGCGAAATGAAGATAAACCTCGTGTGTACAAGAGGGCAAACGGGGGTGGAGTCTATTCATTAGTGTTGTATGTCAATGACATACTTCTTATCATAAACGACATGCTCACCATGCAATACACAAAGCTTGGTTTAAGAAGTGTTTCGCGATGAAGGACTTAGGCGAGGCCGCATATATCCTGGGGATCGAGATTTATCGAGATCGCCCGAGGCAAATACTTGGGCTAGATCAGAGCACTTATATAGACTTAGGCGAGGTCGCGTATATCCTAGGGATCAAGATTTATCGAGAGCGCCCAAGGAGGATACTTGGGCTAAGTCAGAGCACTTATATCGACAAGATCTTGAAGAGATTTTTGATGCACGGATCCAAGAAGGGATTCCTCTCCATCAAACATGGCATAAAGCTCAGCAAGACTTAGTGTCTCACAACACGTGATGTGCTAAGGCGCAAGAGTGAGATCCCTTATGCATATGCAGTAGGATCCATCATGTATACCATGGTTTGAACGAGACATGAGGTCTCTTATGCCCTATCCAGACTGATCTGGATAACTCACGGTCTCAGTCTGGTTACGTGTTTGTGCTTAACGGTGGAGCTTTTAGCTGGAAGAGCTTCAACTGGCCGACCATTGCAGATTCTAATACGGAGACCGAGTACATAGCTGCTTAAGAGGCGAAAAAAGAGGTTGTATGGATCCGGAAGTTCATGGCCGGACTGGACATAATTAAAAACACATCCACACCGGTGAACTTACATTGCGACAACACTCGGGCCAAGTGTGTGTGCATCCGTGGAGAGCGATTTCGTGGATACGCTTCAAGATCGGATTCGGGAGCTAAGTGTAGAGACTACAAGAGGTAGGCTCTCTAACTAGCTTGTCTTCTCATGATTCATCTAGGGTTTTTTCACACGATCCTCGAAGAGTTTCCCAGTTAATTGATTATCCGATGCGCATAGAACCCGGGATTCCCCAATAGCAACAACATCGCAAACCTCTGTCGACGACACTGAGCTTATCCTCACCGTGTTGTTTGAGACATCTGACGATCCACTCCCGCTCGATGCACTCTCGATGTTGCGCTCATTCTGCATCCAAAATCATCGATGGTAGAATCGGCGAAGGAGACATCGACACTTGAAATCGGATCCGACCGATTCAAATTCCCTGCCACCCCAGACCAGCAACGCCCTACCGGGTGGCGTTTCGCAGAGATTCAATCGAAGTCGGGGATGCGATTTCATCCCGATTTCGTAGTTGATTCGTGCTCAATCATGATCCATCTGTCAACACAGATGTGACCCTCTCACTGTCGACGCAACCGCAGTGTCCCACCATCACTTCTTGTTTTTAATTCATGACCTACTGTTTTGATGTTGAATCGTCTCTAGTGATTGCCAACCATTGTGGATTTTCTTAATTTTCACATTGTATTCACTGCAATTGTGGGAATACAAATTGCACACCACATGTTTGATGAAATCCCTAAATGGGAGTGAAGTGGGAGTACAAACCGTAGTGTTAATTTTTTGTTCGCTTTTTGTCTGTTCATGTTTTTATATATTTTAGTGTGGAATTGACGCATAAACCAATGAACAATTTTAAATGAATCAATTAAATTGTTCCAATTGAACTAATAAAACAATTTTAAATTGTTTTAAGTGAATCGATGAAACAATTTTAAATGAAACAATTAAATTGTTCCAATTGAACTAACAAAACAATTTGAAATTATTTTAAGTGAACTTATGAAACAATTAAACCATTCATAGTGAATCGATGAAACAATTACAAATGAAATAGTTAAACCATTTCATGTAAACCGATGAAATAATTGTAAATGAAACAATTAAACTAATGAAATAATTGTAAATGAAACAATTAAATTGATATTAAAACGATATTCAGTTGAAAAAAATATTTAATGTAAATAGTGAGATAAAATACTTTTTACCCCTTTGATGGTGTAAAAATACCAAAAGAAATTAAGAATTAATTTATATTTACGTTAATATGCCATTGATGACTCAACATTAATCTCAACCATTTATTATTTCATCCAATGAACTATAATGATTCTAATATTTGTAGCATCCATAATGTATTTGTAGCTGATTGTAACCCTTTAGTTATTTTTTTGTGATATTGAGTAATTATTTATCGTGAATACATGGCTTGTTTTCTCCAACCAATGATGCATTCATCATGTCACGATTTCAATTTTACGAGCGCATGATTTCATTTAATAAACTTGTACAATTTCATTTTTATTAATGCGAGATTTTATTTTATAAACTTATATGTATCGTGTTTAATTTATAAACTTACACGATTTCATTTTTACGAGTACATGAATTCATTTTGTAAATTTACTCGATTTTAGTTTTACGATTACTTGCTTTCATTTTATAAAACTTGTGCGATTTCATTTTTACGATTATATGATTTCATTTTAAAAATTAACACAATTTTATTTTTACAAATATGTAATTTATTTTTTATCATGACGATCCCCGTGGCTGAGATTGACGATGATATTAGAGGCACGAGATATGTTAGTGTTGGGATCGAAGATGACAATGAAGAGAAGGATTATGCTTGTGACTTAGCCAATGTACTTGAAGGTATAGAGGAGGCATGAGCTGATTATTGCGATGACTGACATTCATAATGATAAAAACAGTATAGAAAAATTATATCTCAAACCCTAATGGGCCTAACTTAATAGGAAAGATAATACAAATATAAAATATAGGAAATGTTCTAATATTATATTAGCCCCCTTAAACTTAAATCTGTTGTAAATTGCCAAATTGAGTTTGGAAAGGCTTGAGCATCTTGAGTAGTCAGTTAGTCAAACTTGAATCGATGTAGAACGACCACCTGGAGCTTGATAGATATACTATATATAGGTACTATGAGGTACTTGTAGATAGGTGCTGTGAGATACTTGTAGATAGGTGTTGTGTGGCCCTTGTAGATAGGAACTTAAAGTCACTCGTACATATATATGTAGGTTTTTAAAGAAACTTCTTTATATATATATATAGGGGGACACTTGGGCACGAACATTGTACATGTCTAAATACAACGAACACGTGATATAATTGTCTGTTTTGCGAGATTATAATAGCGCGCGACCTATGGCATGCACGCACTGTACACTTAAGTAGGGAGCAGTTCTGTATTTTTGCGCAGCAGCGCACACTGTGCACTTAACCGTTTGCAGTGTAATGTTTGGTGTGGGGTGTGCACTTAAGTGTTCGCTGTAAAAGGTGTAGCTTTCGCAGTGTCATGTTTGCATTTTCAGTATAAAATTTTGCATTTTCAGTGGAACAGTTTTGTTATTTTCGTTATTGCGATAATGTTTAATGAGTTTCGAGATCGATTTTATTATTATAATTCCAATTATCTAGGATTAACTTTTTCATTTTCAGTAGAACTTTAACATTTTCAGTGGAACATTTTTGTTATTTTCGGTTTTTCGATAGTGTTTAATGAGTTTCGAGATCATCTATTCTCAATTTTAGTACGAGTGAGACAGGACATCTTGGGACCTTACTGCTCTCCTTTTCTCCGGTCATTCTAGATCAAAGTCGTTGTAGAACAATTTGGGGTTGGCATCTCATCCAGCTTTTCCCCGAGTGTTTGGGACCGAGTGCTCCAGATGGAGACTAGCGAGCACGTCCTGCTGACTTACAGGTGGGCACAAAGCTTCTGGCGGGAGGTATTTAGGTGGTGGGACGTGCCTTACATCAGATCACAGACGGTCCACGAGCTCTTTATAGGGTGGAAAGCCAGAGTCACAGAGAGAAGGGCGCAGAGAACTTCGAGTAGGTTGATCACTATGGGCCTCTAGTAATCTGAGTTACCAGAAATGGCAGGATTTTCAAGGAGGAGGTGAAAACCCCAAGTGACATTCTCAGATTGTTGCATATGCGTTCCTACACATTAATGCATGCAGACGAGGGACACGGGATCCAGAATTGAACGGGGGAGCGCGCGCTTCCGAATTGGTGCGTGAACCCGAAGGCGGTTTTGAGGTCTCTTCTCCTTTAGACTGTTTACCTCTTCTTGTTTTTCTTTTTTGGGGATTTTTTTCTAGACACTTGTATTTGTTTTCCCATTTTTATTTATGCTTTCTTGGTTATAAAAAAAAATTTTCTCATATATATACTCATATTTTATTAATTTGTCAGCTCACCTAAAATTTATATTTATATTTTTTGAACATAGGTATGCCCGTTATTTTGCATAAATCTGTAACTGAGTTGAAAGTATAATGAAAATAAACGTTTTTGGTATACTTATGTGGAAAATAGATGTTTCGTTACGTGTACTTACATGTGGTTATCGATATATCAAATGAGGGGTATTTAAGATATTTTATATTATTTTTTTACGGTAAGATATTTTATATTGAAAATTAAGAAAATTAATTATTATGCAAACATATTGTAATAAATAAAGAAAAGAAATTCAAAAATTCAAAAAAAATTATAAAAGAAAGTGAGATTACCATTTAAAGATGATCTCATATTAAATTGTATTAAACGGTAGCCTTTATAAGTGGATCTCCGACCAAAAAAAGGTTGGAATTTGAGCAAGTCTTGCATGGGCCGTTGAAGTGTGTGTTTTATATATAGTAGAGAATTGATATTGGTTGTGAAGAGAAAATGGTGGAGAAGAGCAACAATAACCCTAAGGGAAACTCGGAGGAGGAAGGCGTGGTGGGAGACGATGAGGTAGAGTGTGATCATCCCCTGGAGCACTCTTGGACCTTCTGGTTCGACAACCCGTCCGCCAAGTCGAAGCAGGCCGCTTGGGGAAGCTCCATTCGCCCCATCTACACCTTCTCCACAGTCCAACACTTTTGGAGCATTTACAACAACATTCACCATCCCAGCAAGCTGGGTGTGGGGGCTGACTTGCATTGTTTCAAGAATAAAATCGAGCCCAAGTGGGAGGACCCCATTTGCGCTAATGGAGGCAAATGGACTGTCACCTTCGCTAGAGCCAAATCTGATACCTCTTGGCTGTATACAGTTAAGTACCTTAATGCCTTATTATTCATTTAACCCTTCTCCTTCATACCATTTCTTAATATATCGTAGCAGTTGCTGGCCATGATCGGCGAACAATTTGAACATGGAGATGAAATTTGTGGGGCAGTGGTTAATGTGAGAGCAAGGCAGGAAAAGATATCAATCTGGACCAAGAATGCTCACAATGAAGCTGCTCAGGTAATGAATGTACTTGACTCAATCAATGCATACATGCACAATCTAGCTAGCTGGATCATACATAATACTAATACTGCAGATTAGCATTGGAAAGCAATGGAAGGAGTTCCTTGATTACAATGACTCCATTGGCTTCATTTTCCATGTAAGTCATTTAATTTTACTCATAAATCGCACATCACTGTCTCTCCCCCAACATGCTTATCATAAGTACACCACTTGACCACCTTCACTTCATAGATACCTCTCTTGGCTGTAATGACTTTATCTGGAAATATGCAGGTCCACACCATATTATCACTTTCTGTGTTTTAATAACAAGACAAGAATATACAAAAATATTTATGTCATCACTCTTATCTACAAAATTTGAGGTTGTGTATACAGACGCTATATATATCATTTTCCTCCTACTAGGAAGGAGGTATAAACAAGTTGAAGTTAAGACTTATATATACTCATGAGCAGCAAATATATCAAGGGAAATTCCATATCACTACCATGTACTATGCAACTTTCGCATGTTATTGTCATCTACTTCTTTTAGTTGCATGTCACCACTGTAAAGTTTCAAATACTATAATTTTATTAACAAAGAGTTACAAAAATGTATCATATCATATTCGCAAGATGCTTAATGTTCTGCACTTTTGAATAAAGTATGTATATTTCACGAAACAATCTTTAAAAAACTGATTTGAATATTATTTTTTTTAAAATAATTTTTAAAAAAAATATTAAAAATAAAAGAACGTTGTTAAAGTGGCTTTTTATTTTAAATATTTTTTTGAAAAAAAATAATTTTGAATTCAATATTTTATTATTTATCTGATAAAAAATATTTTTTTCAAAAATAGTTTCAAAAGATATTTTTTTTGAATTTTTGAATTTTTTTCATATAATGGTATTATGGACTTTTTACATCAAACTTAACTCTGTGTTGGACGGTGCAACTAAATGAAACCTTACAGTGATTAATGCAACTAAAAAGTAGAGGGTAGTGACATGCAAAAGTTGTATAATACATGGTAGTGACCTGCAATTTCCCCAATATATTATTATGTCAAGAAAATATTTCCCCCTCCTCGATTGTCTCGATTACTTGATCTAGGTCGCCATCCCCATCCTCACTTACCATGTACTCTTGTTTAATGAATAAGCCGAGCTCCTCTAGTGGACTCCTTACATTGAATTTTCTGCGTGACACTTGACAACTTCCCCGGTTGTGAAGGAAAGTAGTAGCATATAGTGAGTGTTTGATAAATGTTATTTCATAAACGCAAATTGATAATTGAAACATACATCATACATGCAATATAAAGGAGAGACAAACATATGAGATATAATAATGTTATTAATCCAACATCTCAATAGAAATATAGATAAGTAACACTTGACCTGTGATTCGGTATTGGACAGAAAGAGGAAGAAAAGATTATCGTCGAGTAACGGTAATCTGCTTTCCATAAAACAATATTGACCCCGTATGGTCAAATTGCTTCCATGATACAACGACGATCGTAGTCGAACTCAGAACCGCGATGTAGAGAGAATCAGAGAAGAATGAACTAGAGAGAGGTAGTCGGATATGTGAGTTTTTGTTGTTCTTTCGTCTCTAGCGAAGATATGTATTTATAGGCTCGAGGAAGGTCAAAACCTAAACGAGAAAAATGAAAGAAATTATTATCAATTTCTTTCTTGGGAGAAAGACACAAGATCTCGAAATATTTTCTTATTTTTCAATGATAAATAATTTCATTTTAATGGCATTTGACCACATTTTTAATTCCGAAAAATTATGTGAAAAAATATTATTTTCATATAACATATTCGAAATTATAATATTCCCGAAACCAAATTATTCCGAAAATATATTTCCCAAAAGAATGTAATTCGAAAAAATATTTGTTTCCAATTCAAGTGTATCGGAAATAAAAAAATTTCTCAATTAAAGTTTGGAAACTTTGTTGAGAAGTCTTGCGGGCCAAGGCAAAAATGTGGCGGGCCTTTCTGCAGCATTCGCGACCCGCACGTCGTGCGGGCGCACCCAATTCTCAAGCCTGGTGCCCGCTCGTTGGCCTAGCTAGTTATTTGCACCCCCCTGCGCGTGAGAGAGTTTTACTTCTTATATTTTTTTTGGGTAATGACAGTTGGCTACACCCAACTATGTCACATTTCAAAATCCATACCCCAATTTCAAAAGTTTCATTTGGGATACCCGAAGATTAAATAAGCGACACTTAACTTTACTTCTGTTAAATCTAACTGATTTGATAAGTTAAAAAGACTAAAATGCCCTCAAAAATTTTGTATAAAATTAGAATGGTCTAATTGGTTCAAAACTGATCTGACCGGTTCAAATCCAATATAGCCGGTTCAAATTACATTTTTATTATTTTTACTTATTAAATAATAATTACATTTTTAATAATTAATATAATATCATTAATAATTAATAATAATTGTTAAATGATTATATTATATTTTAAATCATTATAAAGTTATTAAATCATTTGATAACAATTATCATTATTACAAAAATACAATAATTACATAAAAAATTGGAAAATAGAAAAGACAATGGTCGCATCCGCCTCTTCTCGAGCCTCGCTTGTCGGAGACGTCCACGGCAATGGTGGCGGAGGCTAAGCACGACGAAGGATGAGACCTAGATCCGGCGAGGAGCACCACTGTCGACGAAGAATATTAGATTTGGGTCGTTGGCTTCTCTGGCTTCTCGGGCGGTGGCTTCTCGGCTGGCGAGGCCTTCTCCGGCGACGGACTTGAAACGGTCGACTCGGATATGTGAACGGCGACGACGACTCGCCCGAAGTCCAGAACCTCAGTCCTCTCCGGCCATCGTCGTCGCCTCGCCTCCAACCACAACCATGCGATTTGAAGATTCTCGAGTTATAGATCTGAGTTGTCGGAGCTTGATTTGCTCCGTCAATCGCCGATTGGTTCCAGATCCGAGTTGCTGGAGCCCATCCCGCCGGAGGTCGGCCTGATTCTCTCGCTGGATCGATCCCTCACCGAACTCCTCGATGAGGACATCGAGGAACTGGTGGTCGGGTCGGCGAGGAAGGCGGAGAGGGAGGCGGGGACGGAGGGGACGATTTCATCCGGAAGTAGCGGGTGTTTCGGTGCCACTCGACATCGAGGCCGACGAGGAGGGAGCGAAGGGGTTGAGGGTTGAGGCAGAGGGGTTGAGGGTTGAGGGGGATGGTGGGTGAGGTTAAATTAATTGACTAGTTGATTAACTAGTTGATGGTGGCAGAGGTGTACAGTTTTTTTTATATTAATTAATTAATAAATTATGGAAAAGTCAAATTTGCCCCCAAATAACTAGTTAAATTATTTGTTTAATTAGGGATAAAATAGTCATTTCATAATCATATCAATAATTATTATATAAAATTGAACCAATTGGACTGGTTCTAAACCGGTCAGATTTTAAAACAGAACAATGGAGGGCATTTTAGACTTTTTAACATACTAAATCAGTTAGATTTAACAGAAGTTGGGCTAAGTGTCGCTTATTTAATCTTCAGGTATCCCAAATGAAATTTTTGAAGTTGGGGTATGAAATTTGAAACGTGACATAGTTGGGTGTAGCCAACTGTCATTACCCCTATTTTTTTCAAGTCCATGTGAAGATTTCATCCACTTCCAATGTGGGACTTTTAAGAAACACCAACAAATGCAAGTAACATAAGTTCTCAACAACACCATGTCAAGTGGTCATGTTCGAGATTCAATTTCTCATTCACCTCTTGTCCGTTTAGAGATCGTGATATACCATTGGAAAACTCTTATATTTTAGATTATGTAAATGTGTCTCACATCATTCTAGGCCGAGTCGAAGTGTTCCAAAATCACGGCTCAATTGTACCCATTCACTAGTTAACACATGTCAACTTTGCCATTTTCATCAATTTTGTCAAACAATACCCCACATGAATGAAATTGGACGTATAATAATTTTAACGTGGTGATTACTCTCTACAGTCGATACCTGCATCGGATAAGTAGGTTACCACCCCCTTTGAACTTTTCTAGTGAAAGTATACGTATCTTCCTGGCAGATGAGTAGACGTGATATCCTTGAACTCTCTGTCGTTTAGCGTAAGAGGTCATATACTTCACACAGATATCAACGAACACGGTTGTTAGGTTCTCATGGTTATGTTCGTTATGGTCATGAACACCTCCTGGTTCTGCAAAAGCTTCAGAGAAATAAGCCCCATTAGATTCTTTTGAAGCGACCCCACTTCACTCTCACATAGGTGATATCTTTTGCTCAACTTCGTGATGCACAAAGTATCATTAAAAGTAGAGCTTATCCTGATCCATTTTTATGTCACTGTTTGACATCATAGGAATGCTCTCGGGGTTGCCCCCACAGTAACCGCACAAGGTTCATTCAATTAAGTTGTCCCATTGAACCTAGAACTTGGGATCTCCAGTCAACTAGGTTGGGTTTTCCTTCACATGACGCCTTAATTATATGGGCTTGAGCCCCATTCCTTTCGATGTTATGTCAACTTGATCTATGTTTAACCTTTTGGTTAGCGGATCCACAGTGTTATCCTTTGACCGTACATAGTCAATAGAGATAATTCCTGTAGAGATCAGTTGTTTAACGGTGTTGTGTCGACGACGCATGTGTCAATTTTTACCGTTATACATCAAGCTTTGTGCACTACGAATAGTTACTTGATTATCACAATGCACACATATTTTAGGCACAGGCTTTGGCTATTCAGGAATATCCTCTAGGAAGTTACATAGCCACTCGGCTTCTTTCCCAACTTTATCCAAATCTACAAATTCAGATTTCATGGTGGATCTGGTTATTATCGTTTGTCGTGAGGATTTCCATGAAACAACTCCTCCTGCTGGGGTAAACATGTATCCACTCGTGCCTTTTGAATCCTTTATGTCGGATATCCAACTAGCATCAGAGTATCCCTCTAGTACGGCAGGTTCTCTTCCATAGTGCAGTCCATACTTACGGGTTTCTCGCAGATACCTTAGTATTCTTAAGATTTCATTCAAGTGGTCTTTCCCTAGATTACTTGTGAATCTGCTCAATGTACTAACCGCGAATGCAATATCATGTCTAGTACAACTCATGAGATACATCAGACTGTCTATCACTCGTGCGTATTCCACTTGGTCTACGTTGGAGTTCTGGCTTTACCAGTATCTCCATACAGAATTTTTCCAGTATCTTATCCACATAATGTGACTGGGTTAAGATGATACCTTTAGCAGAGAGTTTGATTTGGATACCCAGAATCATAATTGCTAGTCTCATATCTTTCATACTAAACTTAGAGTTTAACATGTCTTTGGTACTCGTAATCATCTTATCATTACTCCCCACAATGAGTATGTCATCAACATACAAACATATGATCATATATCTTTCATTCGTAATTTTTACGTAGATGCATTTATCGCACTCATTTATTTTGTAGTCGTTTGCTATCATGACATTGTCAAATTTTGTATGCCACTGCTTGGGAGCTTGCTTTAATCCAAAAAGCGACTTCACCAACTTACAGACTCTCCGTTCCTGTCTAGGAGATACACAACCCTCAGGTTGTTTCATGTAGATCTCTTCCTCTAGATCTCCCTATAGGAAAGTTGTTTTCACGTCCATTTGATGTACTTCAAGACCCCTCAGGACAGCGATTGCAAGTATCATCCTAATGGATGTTATTCTCGATACAGGAGAATATGTATCAAAGTAATCAATTCATTCTTTCTGTTTATAACCTTTTATAACTAGTCTAGCCTTGTACTTGTCTATTGTTCCATCTGTTTTCATTTTCCGTTTGAAAATTCACTTTGAACCTAGTGGTTTAATTCCCGGAAGGAGTTCTACAACTTCCCACGTGTGGTTCTGCAAGATGGACTCAATCTCACTTTGAATAGCCTCTTTCCATAAGGGGCTTTCTGGCGTACTTACAGCTTGCTTGTAAGTCTGAGGTTCTGCCTCAACCATATAGGGTAAGAAGTCTGGACCGAAGAATTTTTCCATCCTTGCCCTTTTACTTCTTGGTTCTACTTCTTCTTCATCCTCAACCTCAACATTTGGTTGAGGGTCCAGATGAGGTTCTATTACCTCAACCTCTTGTTGCAGGTCTACTACCTCAACTTCTTGTCGCATGTCTTCACTGGTTTCAAACTCAGATCTAATGCTCGTTTGGATCCCGCCTTCATTACTTTTACATGGAAATACATGTTTAAAAAATGAAGCATTCTTTGATTCCATTATCGTGTTCTTTTTGTATTTCAGGATTCTTCGAATCATACACCATGAACCGATATGCATTACTATGCGAAGCATACCCAATGAAAATACAGTCCACCGTCTTTGGACCTATTTTCATTTTCTTAGGTAATGGGGCGAGGACCTTAGCAAGGCACCCCCACACCTTGAGGTAGTTATAGGAAGGCTTCCTTCCTTTACATAATTCATATGGTGTTTTGTCTACCTTCTTACAGGGTATCCTATTTAACATGTTATTAGCAGACAAAATAGATTCCCCCACATGTTCTGTGACAATTTATAACTATTTAACATGTCGTTCATCATTTCCTTTAAGGTTCGATTCTTACGCTCAGCTACTCCGTTTGACTGAGAATTTCAGGTCAAGGGTTTCGTTGTTTCTTTGCACAGTGAAAAGAAGTCCTTGTTAATTTTGATTTTACACAAGTTTCACATTTATGTGTGTGATCAATTTGGAATTTAGGGATGTGTTTCACTTTTATTATTCTACGTAGCGCTTCGTAGTTAACGTGTCCAAGTCTGGCATGCCATATAGAACATGACTCAATAATATAAGCAGAAGAAACAGATTTCTTATTATTATTCATTGTATTGGATTTACAAGAAATAGCATTAAATTTCCACAACCCACTGGAAATATAACCCCTTCCCACATACATCCCAGATTTGCTTAAAACGAATTTCCCAACGTCGAAGTGTAAGCATTTTTGTGCCCTAGTCCAATTATATTAGTTTGTAAATGTCTGTATATATTAATCATCGTTTGCAATATATAAAATCGACATTACTTATGTTGGTAATAGATTAATTCTGATCTGATATATGTCCACCAAAGTAGTAGAATCATATCTGTATAGATCACACTTAACGGGTCCCTGGTCAAATATGATTCAATGAAGCGACCAAGTATGAGGATGATTCTGTATGGTATAGTTCTATTTGCCATTGGGAAGAGCTCCTGGAATCATATTATAGATATCACTCGGGTGAGTAACATTGGACGACCCGCACTGATTGGTGTTGCATAGATACAGTCATGAACACATTCAATTGTGGTAGCCTGTCGTTGTATCTTTAGACCAAGGAGTCTTTGTGATCGCTGTACATTAAAGAACCGCATTTGACTTGTTCCTAACGTTGTCCGTAACAAGACAACCATAACGGACATGATTGGCATCGGGACGGATTGTATGAGTGATTCGAAAGGCGGCTAAGTGATTTATCCCTCATACTACGTTATGAGAGAGGTATCTTTTTAGGCCACTCGATAGAGATTAACTGAAGGGAGAGCATGGTCATGCCAACGATACGGGTTATCAGTATTCAGTAATCTCACAGATCGAGAAACAAAAATTGATTAAATAAAGGTGATGTCTCTATGCCTTATGATCGATCTAGATACCGGGCGATAAAGGGATAGCGACATATACTACATGAAGTTGAATCGAATCATCGATTATCATGCACGTCGGGTAAACATAACGTCTTACTAGAGGCCACTTATGAAATTTTACGCCGATCCGTCGACGTCGACATGAGCCTAGAGGGTCACACACCAATGGATTATGAGAGACAAGGAAAGGTCGGCGATACTTGATAGAGAGGCATGGGCAAAACTAGACATTTTGGGTCATGGATATGTGTAATTAAATGTGATCGAGAAAGACTATATCTTTCGTCAATGTCGCATTGGACTTTGTACGATAAGTTCAAGGGTTAGTTGGACGCGGCACAAGACCTCGTGGCCGAAGCATTGGGCTTCGTGCCACGAGGCCCTAAGTGGCCGACCCAACAAAGGCCCAATATTGGAGCGAAGGGGTCCCTTTCTCCACTAACTATGGTTAAGTGGATGATGACTAGATACACATTATTCTAATCTTGTTGGGTAAGTGTGATTAAAGGAGGCCACCCAATGACCATCATCATCTTTCCCTTAACCCAATCCACATCAATTCATATACACAATTACCAACTGAAAGGGATTCACATGGGTTCCAAACAATAATTTCATGCAGCGGAACTTAATCGAACCATGGCGAGCATTGCTTGGGACTTAATTTCATGTTTTGGCGAGCATTGCTTGGGACATGGAGGATACATGATGCTTTGGATATAGGAAAGTCGGATGTAAGAAGTAATGAAGGATTATAAAGAAAATGGAAGTTGAGGACGTGGACGTTCAAGATCAGGGGAGGAATTGTTGGGATTGATCTTGAAATAAAATGTGTCGGTGCATTTTCTTGGAACATGGCTTCTAGAGCAAATAACCAATGTCTCAAACTCTCATACCGTTGCAACATGACTACGGTAATCAAGCCATCAAGAAACTCATTTACTAGTTTTAGTGCTTTTAAATTAGGTAATTATGATTTACGTTTTTGATTTATTATTATTTATTCCTAGCTTTAGGTGAGCGTTGTAGCTCTTGTATATTTAAGTTGAAATGAATCAAGAATAAAGTGTGGGTTGTTTTTTTCCCAAATTGATCCATCCTTGTCTCTCTCCAAAACCATCATTTTGTTCCATTTAGAAACTACACACCCAAGCATCTCGAGTTCCTTACCGTAAGACCCTACAAAAGAAACTTACCTTTCCAACGGCAATCCTGGCAGCCTCTCTCTCTCTCTCCCGCTGCATTTTCTCTCTGTCCGCAGACATTTGGCAGCTTTAATTTCAGCTTTGATCGTGCTTCTCTGTACAAGGTACAAGAATAAATAAGTTTATATTTCAGTAGGTGTGCTAAAAGTTTATATACGAAACATTACTCCGGAAATGCAAGAAAATCTAAGTGTTGTGTTCTTTTAGGTAGATCAAATCCAATTCAAATAAAACTTCAAGTTTGTTCAAAAACAACCCCAGTTAAAGACGTCAGAGTCAATCCAGATTAAAAAGTCAATTCATGTAGTAAAAGTTTTCACAGTTAGGTTAGTATATCCTACAATACCCCATGCATTTCCCCTTCTGCCTGTCTGCCCGACACAAATTATCTGATTTTAACTATTCTTAACCTCACGTCATATTGGTTATGACAGTATATCCCACAATACAGTGTAAAATATACTTACTTACTACCCTATTGATTTTAACTTAATAAATACATCCAAACAGTCAAGTCAAATTGTTTGGATCACCTTCAAGCTGCCGCCTTTCCAATTTTTCCTTTTCCTGCCGTAGCTTTGCTAAATCAGCCTTTTCACCCAACATTATTAAAATAAAAATTTGGTAATGTGCCACCAAACTTTAACCAACGTATAGAGATACTTACATCTAGCAGAGTCTTCTGTTGTGCCTTCAAGATGGTATCAGCAAACCGACTCTTCAGCTTTGCAGCACGGAGAGCTTTCATTGGTGACAATTGTACATCAAAAACTGGAGTTTTCCATCCTAAAACAAATTTGAGTTCCAGATGGAATGAATAGAGAAGGTTGGTCATATGCAAAAGTTGCACTGCCAAGATATAAAAATGAATAAAACAAAAGTGAAGATATTAACCTTCTATAAAAGTACTCTTATCAGGAATCATCAGCTGCGAACTGTGACATAAACTCTCTTCATCCAAGGCACTTACAGCTCCTTAACACCATTTAACACAATACCAACAGTCAGATCATCAATAATATTACAGAGAATACTCAATAGTTGTGTGAGAAAATTTACTACCATCAGAATCCTGATCTGACTTGCTCGTTTGAGGCACTGATGAAGATTTAATTTGACATTCCTGCAATTGGACATGAACTTTCAACAAACTTCCTGGAAAATACATATATTGACATAACTCGTGTAAATTCATGGTAATAATGATCATAACTTACTTCAGGAGATTCAGGAGTACGGTGGAACTTCCCTTCAGACCCTTTAGTTTTTAAGAGTGGAGGTGCCTTATGACATGTATACTCCTTCATCTGTCTCATGGAAATTTGCTTCACTCCGACTTTTGAGCTTCCATGATCCCATTTTGCATTTAAGATTTTCCATTTCTCCACAAAACTCATACTTAGACCTAATGCAGCACGATGAACCCAACAACTAGGAGGGTTATAGAGCATTGCATTAGCAAAGGTCAGTCTGACATCAGCAGCAAAATCTTCAATGACTCGATACTTATTTTTTCCAAGATTACTTTTGATTGTTCCTAAATCCATAGGCTTGGAAATTATAGAGAAGTACTCTGGAATTTCCAACTTCACAGGATCCACGGGGTGATTAAATATCCAACCATCCTTATTATCAATTGCCTCAGAAGTGCACTACACTGCACCTTCATAACCATGTCGATCTTCTGCCTCTTTTCCTGATGACCCTCAGCCATGCCCAGGGGTGCACGCTTATTACAAGACCAAGAGGATCTTGACTGCGGATGGACAGCAAGAGACAGCCTTTTACCATTGGGTAAAAGTACTGCTCGGCAATGCAGTTGACCCATCTCAGATTGAGCACTTCCTTTTCTGCTATTGCCATTCATCAAAGACTGGCAATCGTGTCCTGGCCCAACATCAACTCTTTTAATGAAAAATTTAAACTTGATATTCTTGTGTACAGCAATCTCTATATCAATCTTTGTGAGGGGATCAACAATCCAGCTCTAAAACTAGCAAAGATACATCCAAAATCACAACCATTACAATGTGAGTGCAGCAGCACAATGGATAAAAATAAATGTTGTAAGAATCCCCGACTTGTCCGACTAGTCTCGGATTAATCCCTCCGACTAGGACCCGATTATTCCTCTATAATTACCGATTAATTATTTAAACCGATTTATTTTACGATTAGTCTCTAGAAAGCCCTTGCCGACTGACTAGCGCCTAACGATTTTTACAACACTGATAAGAATCATGGTAAAAAACATTAACTCCTAACAAAACAATGAATAGATGAGATATCAGGAACATTTATTTTCACTGACCAATTATGTTTACACAGATGTTAGGCCTACTGCCTACAACAAGTTCATTAATCTCTAGTGCATCACATTGTACTCATAATTAGAAAACTCATGAATAGACTACTTATCATACTTAGGCTGAAAATTAATTATAGAAACAAATTCAGCACACTCAGAGAAATCAAAATAAATTCCATATATGGCAATAAAATGTCTATAACACGCATACTCAACAAACACCCATGATGGAATTGCATGAACAGGGAGGATCGAAGGAGAGAAAACAAAAGAAAACCCTAAAATCAAAATTGACCTTGAACCCAAAAAAGGCGTTAAACTGGCAATCTGAGGGGATCAAATGTTAAGTAATTAAACCCACGAAAAACAGAAACCCAGAATAACAGTTGGGTTCGATAACTTACCGAAATTGAGGGAGTCGGGATTGATCGGAGTCAAAGAAGAAAATCGATTGAGAGAGAGAGAGAAGGGCGTATAAGCCCCGCCAGAGGGTCCGTAAAGGGAAAAATTAGGGTTTATATGGGTAAGTGAGTGAGTGAGAGAGAGAGTCGGTCAGTGCAACTGCTACATTGTCCCTTCTCTCTTCAAGGTTCGGCCCATGATAAAAATAAGAGGTAATTTCATATCATTACGGTTTATTTTTGAATCAACTTTCATGTATCAATTTTTCTAACTAATAAATCATTTTTCGTTTCCAAAAAAACTTATTTATCATTTTTAACAAATATTACTTTTTGTAAAAGCCTATTAGCTTAGTGGTCCAAGGATTAAGTTTGAGTGAGATTTGTTGGTTTGGGTGAGTTGGCCAAAAGTATTATTAGGGCAATTAAAAATAAAATATTACTTTCTAAAATGGTAGACATACAGATTTTGTATAATAAATTACTTGGAATTTATAGAAGACATTTCGTATTATGTAAAACTGTGAATTTCCCATCCATCGTCGGATACAAGATAATCGACGGATTCAAATTAAACTCTGACTATTAAAATAATTGCTCTACTTCTAGTAAAAGGCTATATAGGTAATTACTTATTATAAACCAATTATCGTCATTGTCGGTTACAAATCTTTGGCTATATATGCACACACCATGTGGTCACGTTTCATCAAAATCAATCACTCCTCATTCTAATATGCAAACTACAGATGAAGACTAAAGAAACATCAGTATCTTCCTTTTCAATTTCTACTATCTTCAGTTGAGCATGATAATCTTTATTGCATAGATAAAATTATCTCCAACCCAACTACAACCACACGAGATCATTCTACCAGCAGCTACTGCAAAATACCAACACTACCATAATATTTATCCAATGAAAGGTAACATACAAACCTTCAAACATTATTGTATATATACGACGATTCCGGCCCAGACACACCACCAATGCTAGAATACGTGTCTGAGCCCGAGCAGATACGTAGAGGATCCCTACGATCTACAATTCCATAGTTGTCAGTATTTTCTTATGTGATGTAATTCCCACTTTTGTTCAACTCACCATGCTGTAATTACTCTTCTCAGGGAGGTTTTCAATGAAGGCTTTACTTTTCTGTCTTTCTAACATTTTGACTTCTCTACATAAACATATAGTTGCTCATCTCCAACAATTTTTAGGGGTAATGATAGTTAGCTATACCCAAATATGTCACGTTTCAAATTTAATACCCCAACTTCCAATTTTTCGAATGATATACCACAAGTTTAAATACGCGTTACATAATCCAACGTTGTGACGAAAAAACGCAGAAATCGAACATGTGATGTGCACATGACTAATATAATTGAAATAATGGCAAAAATGCCCTTAACTGCATGTTATACCCTATTTGTGTCGTTTTGAACTCCACAGCTAAACCCATTTTGGATCTGAATCGCGTGGGAGGGAGGGTCGACAGTGGAGGCTCGCGAGTGAAGCTGAGGATGGAGAAAGAGACCCTCGATTGTGATTGTAGGGTTTCACCGCCGGTAGAAATCTCGACAAATAACGACAATCCAGGTCGAAAATTTGTAAGTTGTGGAAGATATTCGGTGAGTTTTGAATATTTATGTCTTTAGATTTGGGAATTGATTTGCAGACTTGTATTTGGTTAGTGGGAATTGATTATTGCCTGGTATTTGTAGTATTCGGTATGAATTTTGATTTAATTTTGAAAAATCAAATTTTTTGTTTGATGAACCCCAAGTGATAAATGTGTATTTTGTTTGAATTAGTTGTGGGAATTGGTTTCTGGGCTGATATTTGTAGGGTGTAAGGAAGTAATCATTATCCATTTTTATTGAATTTTTAAAAATCAGTTTTTAGTTTGATGAATGAACCCTAATTGTGAAATGTTTTCTATGAAATTAGATGAACTACAAGTGACTGGATTGATCCCCCAACATGCTCATTTGGGAAGAAAATTATGACTGAAATTTATCAAAGATTGAAGTGTATGGGAGAAACAATTCGGGCTATCGATGCTAAGAATGTGAGGGTGTTGAAGATGCAAGATGAAGTGGATGCAAAAATGAAGAAGATAGATGTGGAAAATGCAAGGAAAGAGGAGCTGTATTTAAAGCAATTGGGGAGGCAAAGAAGTGGAATTCTAGATATGAAAAAATCATATCTTAGGGCTCATAATTTATGTTTATAATTCATAATTCTAGAACATGTCTATACTTGTTGTATTTCAGCTTATTTAGCATAAATGAACATGTTAATTGTATTGCTAATTTTACTATGTTCAAGGTTATTGATTGTGTTCAAGTTTATTGTCTTTTTTTATAAAATCATGATAATTTTTTGAATGTTATGAAGCCATGATATTTTTGGTATTCCATTCATGTGTTAGTATGATGACAATGTTGTGTTATGTGAAAGATTGAACATATATTGGTTATTTGGTGTTATAAAAAATTGGACAACAACCATTTGTTTATTCTAAACCCTAAACTATTTCCATCACATAATAAACAATTCCTGCTGCAAAACTAATGAAATACATAGTGCTTTAAAACCAATCCAGTCATTGGACACTACACACTTCACAAGTCAGTGCATAACAAACCACACACTGCACAACACATTAAATAAGAAAGGGCTCTGCCTTCAACAACCATTAAATTCAAAAGTAAAGCTGAAAGTGAAGTTTGAAAAACACACAACCACAGTGCACATGACAAGGGTCCTCAAAATTAATTCACTTACAAAAAGATAAGATTCTTTATTCCCTCAAAGTTCCTATCAACTATAATAAAGCAAAAAATGAATTGACTACTCAATTTGGTTGGCTAGCACTAGTTGGAGAAGTAAAGTCTTCTAAATAGAAAAACATAGGTGGTTGGCTTGCAGTTCTGCTTCTTTCATCTCCACCTTGGCCTCTTCCTTGAACCCCATCATCTCTGCCTTCTCCATGGTTTGCCTTGGCCTTTCCTTTCCTTTACCTTACCTTTTCCCTTCTCCTTTCCCTTACAAAACATTGCTTCTTGAAGGAACCTGGAGCCACTACAGTCAGGAACTAGTTTACCAGTTTGGGACTTCCCAGCTCTTGTTAATGGAGTGAATGCCCACTGCCATAAGGTAAAAATGTTAACTCTATATGTTATGAACTGAAATTTTATGAACTGAAATTTATGCACTGAAATATTTTATGAACTGAATAAATTTATGAACTTCAACTTTCTTAAATTTATGAACTGAAATTTTATGAACTAAAGGTAAAAATTTATGAACTGAAATTTAGGTTACCTCTTCATTTCTTGAATTATTCAGTTTTTCATGAGCAAGTCCAACCTTAGGAAAGGATGTAGACGAGTTTCTTCCATTACGAGCTCCAGATGAGCTGCCTCCGTCTTTACCTCTAGATGAGCTGCCTTCATCCTGATCTTCACTATACTTCCTTTTCCTCGCCCGAAAAGTTTCATTTTCCTCCATTCTTCGTAAGGCCTCAACCTTTCTTGCCTTGATTTCTACATCAGTGCATTGTTTTCTTGTTTTCTTATTTTTCTGTGCTTCTTTTTTGTATTCCACAATCTTATCGACAACATCATGCCTCATGTCCATCAATTCTGCATACTCTTCGTGGGTCATGTAGTAACCTGATTGTTGGCCACTGTCATTAGTCCTCTTGTTACGTTGTGGTGTTGTCTCGCCATGCTCCTTCGAGTTGCAACTCCTTGAATTGTGCCATAGATAAGAATCCTATTAGTAATTGCAGCTAGTGACAGAATATTTAATATTGTATGTAGAAATATTACCTTTAGTGTTACACACAGTACGTGTCATCTTCGAGTTTTGCCTGCTAGCTCGGTGAGGGTCCTTCGGCTAGCTTGGTTTATATATTGTTTCTTTCGTTGCCTTGGTGTTCCTGGTAGCCCCAAAGTTTCTACAGTGGCATCAGATGATGGTTACCCTCTTAAATCTTCGTTTGAATTGATTTCGGTGTTGTTTTGCTTGTCATGTTGCTATAATATGTTTATTTCTTGTATATGGGTTTTATATGCCATGAAAATGAAGTTTTAAACATAATATCAAATCTGGAAATGTTCGAAAAAAATTAGATTTGTCGGGTCGCCGGAAACGGGACTCTCGGGGAGCCGGAAAAGGGGACCGGGTGGGGGCTTCGGCTTGCCGGAGCAGGGCTGGGCCGTGGCCATTAGATGGTCACGGTCATGTGCCCACCCCGCCCCTGCCCCGGCAGTGGCCAAATTTGGGCTGAGGTCGGTGGTGGAGGCCCGACGGCTAGGGTTGCCAAACCCTAGCGCGTCGGTGCGTAGGGGCTCGGCCCATGTGGGTTTGGGCCCACTTGGTTTGGGCCCAGGTGGTTTGTATCTTATTTGACAACATGCTTGTATGATAACATGTTGTGTGATGAGTTTATATGCATGGTGCATAGGTAGCCCAATAGAGCGTTTAATTATTTATCGCTTTTTAAAACAGTTTATGAACCGTTAGATTGTAACGTGTAAATTATTCTTTTATGCGGGTTGCGAACCGCTAGTGATAAAGTGTAATTATTCTTTCATCTAGTCTACGAATCGAGTATTAATTGTAATTAATTGCTCAAGTCGAGAAGGATGGAAATCGAGAACGTGACAATCTTGGAGGATGTCCACGAGCTAGTGGGAGTGGCCCTAAGCGGTGATGACGAGAAGAGCTCATGGAGTCTCCGTCTCATAGAATACTTAGGACTTAAGCTTAGGCTATTTGTGCATATTTAACGCTTTAATGCATGCTAGAATTTATTTTAATGATAAATTTAAGTTGGAGCATGCTTGGCTTATTTTAGTTTAAGTTATCACCAACATGCAAAGATTAAAACCGGATTAATTTTTTGCATGTTAAAAGCGTTGTGAACCATCGTCGCACGAGTTGGGATGGATGTGTTCAAATTTGAAAATGTCTTTGCACGGGTTGTAAATGACGATTTCGAAGTAGATAATGTGAGACAAATTAGAATCGTCACAACACGGGTTTTTAATGACGGATTCCTAATTGTATCAAACATAATTGATTTAAACTCAACCGATCACTAATAATTTTAAGTCAAGTGAGACACCAACCCAAAATCATAAGCTTGTATAGTTCTCCACTTTGTTGATGTCGTGCGCCTTAGCGGAGCATCTTCTAAAGTGCGCTCTATACAAGTTTGCGAAAGTTCTATCTAGATGTCGTGCGCCTTAGCGGAGCATCTCTATCAAACTAAGCATACTTGATTTGGTTGACTTAACTGCAATTCTCGAACAGGGTCGAGCCGAGGTGTTAGAAAGGTTATATCGTGTGCAGCATCACAGACCCTTGCCAAGAATTACACGGGTTGTAATTGGATCCAATTGCATTGGTTGTAATTGGATGCATGTCCTACCTAAATAAGTGAGTCGAAGCGGTGCGTCTTAGCGTACTTCGATTCATGAATCACGGGTCTTGGTTTTAGATTCTATTAACTTAGAATCGAATGGTTGAAGTTTATTCAGGATCTTCATAAATTTATTCAACTTTCTGATTATTTTTACTTTCCTCGTGTAGATTAATGGCGAACAATTCAACGAACGCGAACAGTTTGTCATTGAGGCATATCCTCGAAAAGGGTAAGCTCAATGGTACAAACTATCTAGACTGGGACAGGAACCTACGACTTGTGTTCAAGTTGGAATAGAAGGAATACGTCTTGGACCGGGCTATCCCTGTGGAGCCAGCACTCAACGCCCCGAGTGTCGTTAAGGATACATACCAAAAGCACCTTAGCGACAATATCGACGTGGCGTGTGTGATGCTGGGCGCTATGGAGCCGGAGCTCCAGAAACAGTTTATGGAACTGTCGGAGGACCCTTTAGCGATGATGTCGCAGGTAAAGGTCATGTTCAAGAAGAAGACTCGACTCGAAAGATTCGGGATTCTCAAGGAACTCCTCACCTGCAAAATGTCGTCAGGCAGTTCTGTAGGTCCACATGTCCTAAAAATGAATGGACATCTCGACGGCCTGACCCGACTCGGCCTCGGGATGGAAAAGCAGATGGCATCCGATTTAGTTCTGCAATCACTTCCTCATACATATGATAACTTCGTAATGAACTATTATATGCATGATATGGACAAGACCGTTTCGGAGCTACATCAAATGCTTGTGACGGCCGAAAAGAACATGAGGTCACTCGTGGCAAGGATATCCTTATGGTCAGAAAGGGAACTTGCTTCAAAGCTGGAGGTGATAAGGGTAGAGCCCCTATGCACTTGGCAGGCAAGATGAGACTGCCTTTACTTCCTAGACCTTCTAAAGTCGGGGAGGCAAAGAAGAAAAAGGATGCAGTTTACTTCTACTGCCAACAGCCCGGTCACTGGAAGAGAGACTGCAGGAAGTTCCAGGATGATTAGAAGAAAGGCAGTGGGGCCGCGTCTTCCTCAGGTATTTTATTTTTAGAGCTAAATCTCTCTGTTTCAGATTCATGGGTATTAGATACCGGAGCTGAATCTCATATATGTACAAATGTGCGGGTGTTGGAAAATAGAAAAGATTTGGGCAAGAACGAGGTGAACCTAAGAGTTGGGAACAAAGTTCGGGTTGCCGCAACTTGTTTTGTCTAGTGGCCTTGTTCTTGTACTGCATAATGTGTATTTGTATCTACTTTCAACAGAAACATTATATCCATTTCCTTACTAGATAAGGAAGGATTTTCTTTTGTAATTTAAAATGGAAGTTTTAATATAACGTGATGACATACATTATGCAAGTGCAAGTACAGTTGGTGGTTTATATGTATTGAATATAGAAAGCCCAAATTCTAATAAACTCTATAACGTTAATACGAAAAGGTTTAAATCCGATGATTTGAGCCAACTCTAATGTGGCACTGTCGTCTAGGCCACATAAATGAGAGGCGCGTCTCAGCATTTTACAAGTGCGGACTGTTAAGTCCATTCGATTGAGAGATGTGAGGCTTGTTTGATGGGCAAGATGACTAGAGCGCCCTTCATCGGGAGAGGTGAAAGAGCGGGTGACCTATTGGCCCTAATGCACACGGATGTGTGTGGACCTATGAGTTCACTTGCCAGGAGCGATTATAGTTACTTCATCACTTTTACTGACGATTACAGTAGATTTGGTTATGTCTATTTAATGAGACATAAGTCTGATTCTTTTGATAAATTCAAAGAGTTCAAGACTGAAGAGCAGAACCAGCTCGGGAAAAGTATAAAAGCACTTCGTTCAGATCGAGGTGGAGAATACTTATCCCAAGAGTTTCTCGATCATCTTGTGGAAAGTGGGATATTATCAGAGTGGACTCCGCCAGGAACACCTCAGTTAAATGGAGTCTCTGAGCGAATGAATCGAACATTGTTGGATATGATTCGATCCATGATGAGTCACGCTGATTTGCCAGTATCCTTCTGGGGTTATGCTCTTGAAACTGCCGCAGTCATATTGAATAGGGCTCCAACGAAGACAGCGGAAGGTACACCTTTTGAGCAATGGTACGGGAAGAAGCCCGTTTTGTCCTTCCTCAAGATTTGGGGTTGCGAGGCTTTTGTGAAGCGTATGCTCTCAAACAAGCTCGAACCAAAATCAGACAAATGCATCTTCGTTGGGTATCCCAAAGAAATAAGACGGTCTGAAAGGACCAGTCATCCACCTGTGAGATACGGATTCTGTGTGACTCAAGGTGATGAGCTGGTATTGGTGGATCAAGATAATGAACCCACCACCTTTTGAGAAGCTGTGGACAGTACCGACTCCGAGAAATGGCTGGGAGCCATGAAGGAGGAAATGCAATCTATGTACGATAATCAAGTCTGGAGTTTGATTGATTCAATCGCTGGTGTTAAAACCATTGGTTGTAAATGGTTCTTCAAAAAGAAGACTGACATGGATGACAATCCTCGGATCTATAAAGCACGTCTGGTAGCAAAAGGTTATAGACAAATTCAAGAGATTTACTATGAGGAAACATTTTCTCAAGTGGCTATGTTCAAATCTATCTGACAGATGGATGTCAAATCTTCTTGCCATCGCAGCATATCATGACTACGAGATATGACAGATGAATGTCAAAACCGCCTTACTTAATGGGAACTTAACTGAGGACGTTTATATGACGCAACCTGAAGATTTTGTAGATCCAAAGAATAAGGGAAATATTTGTAAGTTGCTCAATTCCATTTATGGATTGAAGCAAGCTTCGAGGAGTTGGAATCAACGTTTTGATCAATCTGTGAAACAGTTTGGCTTTACCAAGAACGATAATGAACCTTGGGTTTACAAAAGAGAGGATGGAAGTAAGATAGTCTTTTTGGTGCTATATGTCGACGACAAATTACTCATTAGAAACGACATCCTAACCCTGCACTCAACAAAGGCTTGGTTAGGCGAGTGTTTCGCAATGAAAGACTTAGGCGAAGCCTCTTACATCTTGGGTATTAAGATATGGAGAGATCGCACCAAGCGGGTCTTGGGTTTAAGTCAGAGCACCTACATAGACAAAGTGTTGAGGAGATTCTCAATGCTTGATGCCAAGAAAGGATTCTTACTCATCCGTCATGGCATAAGACAAAGCAAGACTCAGCGTCCGGTGACGACTGATGAGCTGAAAAAAATGAGTGGAATTCCATACGCTTCGGCTATTGGATCCATCATGTATGCCATGATATGTACGAGACCGGACATCTCATTTGCCTTAAGTTGTACCAGTAGGGATCAATCCAACCCCGGTGAGGAACATTATATTGCGGTCAAGGCAATCCTCAAATACTTGAGGAGAACCAAGGACGCTTTTCTTGTTTATGGGGGAAGAGAAGATGATGAACTAGTCGTCAAAGGTTTTGTTGACGCTAGTTTCCAGACAGATCCTGATGACTATAAAAGTCAGTCTGGATATGTGTTCATGTTGAATGGATGAGCTTTTAGCTGGAAGAGCAAGAAGCAGGATTCCACAGTTGACTCTACAACGGAATCTGAGTACATCGCTGCCTCAAAAGCACCGAAGGAGGCTGTATGGATCAGGAGTTTCCTAACTGGATTAGGCGTAATGCCAAATGCGTCTGATCCATTAAGCTTATTTTGTGACAACACATGGGCCATTGCGCAAGCTAAAGAGCCCATAGCACATAACAGATCCAAACAGTTACCCAGAAAATATCACCTAATACGAGAAATTATCGAGAGGGATGATGTGAAGATCACTTGCGTTGCAACAGATGATAACACAGCCGACCCTTTGACCAAGGCTCTTCCTCAACCTAAACACGAAAAGCATGTGAGGTCAATGGGTATAGAATGGGGCTTAGATTGGAACTAGGGGCAAGTGGGAGATTATAAGCATTTTTGTGCCCTAGTCCAATTGTAATAGTCTGTAAGTGTCTATATATATTAATCATCGTTTGCAATATATAAAATCGGCATTATATTACTTATGTGTTGAAATAATAGGTTAAGTATGATCTGATATATGTCCACCAAAGTAGTAGAACAATATATCCGTACAGATCACACTTAACGGGTCCCTGATCAAATATGCTTCAATGAAGTGACCAAGTATGAGGATGATTCTTTATGGTATAGTTCTATTTAGCATTGGGAAGGGCTCCCAGAATCAGATCATAGATATCACTCGGGTGAGTGATATTGGACGACCCGCATTGAATGGTATTGCATAGATTCAGTCATGAACAAATTCAATTGTGGTAGCTTTCGTCATACCCTTAGACCAAGGAGTCTTTGTGATCACTATACAGTAAAGAACCGCGTTTGACTTGCTCCTAACGTTGTCTGTAACAAGACAACCATAACGGACATGATTGACACGAGGACGGATTGTATGAGTGATACGAAAGGTGGCTAAGGGATTTATCCCTCATACTATGATTTGAGAAAGATATATGTTTAGGCCACTCGATAGAGATTAACTGAAGGGAGAGCATGGCCATGCCAACGATACGGGTTATCAGTATTCAGTAATCTCACAGATCGAGAAACAGAGATTGATCAAATAAGGGTGACGTCTCTATGCCTTATGATCAATCTAGATACTGGGCGATAAAGTGATAGCGACAGGTACTACATGAGGTTGAATCGAATTATCGATCATCATGCACATCGGGTAATCATAACGTCTTACTAGAGACCATTTATGATGGATAGGGTAAAATGGAATTTTACGCCGATCCGCCGACGTCGGCATGAACCTAGAGGGTCACACGCATAGGATATGGATTATGAGAGACAAGGAAAGGTCGGCGATACTCGAGAGAGAGGCATGGACAAAACTGGATGTTCTGGCCCATGGATATGTGTAGTTGAATGTGACACGCGAATCGAAAAAGATTAAGTTTTTCATCGATATCGCGTCGGAATTTGTACGATGAGTTTGGGGGTCAAGTTGGACGCGGCACGGGACCTCATGGTCGAAGCATTAGGCTTCGTGTCACGAGGCCTTAGTGGCCGACCCAACAAAGGCCCAATATTGGAGCAAAGGGTGGGTCCCTTTCTCCACTAACTTTGGTTAAGTGGATGATGACTAGGTACACAATATCCTAATCTTGTTGGGTAAGTGTAATTAATGGAGGCCACCCAATGACCATCATCATTTCCCTTAACCCAATACACATCAATTCAAATACACAGTAACCCACTCAACTCAACACATTACACAAAAATTACACAAGTGTTTGTTGCTCTTCTCTCCCTCCTCTTGAGTTCGGCCGAGCACCTCCATACCTCACTCTCTCTTGCTCTCTCTTCTATTCTAGTAAGTACGAGAGTGTAGAATCCCTAAGTGATCATCCTATCCGTGTGGACTTGGCTAGAGTTGAAGATTCGAAGCGTTCTTCAATACCGATTCAAACAAACCGAGGTAAACTCGTGATTTCGGTTTTACCTTGGGATTTAATGGTTTGATGTTCTTGGACAGTTTTTGGAGTTTATATATTGTTTCTTTCGTTGCCAAGGTGTTCTTGGTAGCCCAAAAGTTCATGCACCAACTCATCCAATTCAGATCATAATTTGTTAATATACCAATCAACATTCAATGTTAGATCATGATCCTCCTGATCCGAATCATCCACCAGCACAATAATCTCAGGCTTGCCTTTTTTTACTTCAAATGGATCAACATTTATGTTATTTTTATTTCATTATCAAATGACAGTTACCCACATAATTCTCTTGTTGCAGTAACCTCCCACGTGTCTCCATTCTTCTGGTGGTTATATGTTACATGACCACGTATGCTTCTTCACAATTACCAAACAGTCCCAATCTTGCTTTTATTGATTCAAAATGCATTTAAAATTGAGAAAATCTTTCAGAATACACAAACACTCCACGTCATTCATTCCACACCGTCATTAATCTTCATATCCAACGACACACATTCGCAAATTAATAATGTGTTTTCTACTGATTACACTCTTATGTGTATATATATATATATACACACAGAGGATGGATCAAGTGTGTGAACTAAACTCTTTTTTTAGACACTGAGAATTTATCTTTAGTCAACGGAAATAAGTGAATGTCCAATAAAAGTTAGTGATATCTGATGATAATAAATGTCCAACGAAAAATAAATGAATGTCCAATGAAAGTAAATGTCCAACGACAATAAGTGAATGTTTAATATAAATAAATGAATGTCCAGTGTTCTCATATTCTCACTGCACATTTGGTTCTCAGCCGAACTAGCCCCTATATATGTGTGTGTGTGTATATATATAGGGGAAATGACAGATTGATACACCTAAAAGAATCTGTTTCTAACTTTAATACACCCAAGTTTGAATTTTCTTTTTCTGCTCACTCGATTGCCCATTTTTTTGTCCCGTCCATTAACAGAATTAGTTTTTTTGTAATAAGACCAAAACACCCCTCACAACAACTCTACCTTCTCACCCATTAATTAATTTGTAATAAGACCAAAACACCCCATTAATTAGTAATGATTTTTATTTATTAATAATTATTAAAAATAAATATTTAAAAATGGTTATAACTATTATGAATTAATTATTAAATATATAATAATTTATATAAGTTATTAAATTTATAAATAAATCTTATAAATAAATAATGATTATTATTATTAGTAATTAAAATGTATATTATTAGTAATTACAAAATTATTATTATATTTATTAAATAATAATTACAAAATTATTAAAAAAAACAAAACTCCATGCTATCAATGGAGAAGAACGGGACCTTGATGAGCACCGCGCCATCGATTCTTGTCTCGACATCGTGGTCGCAGACCTCAACGACAACAAAGATCCAGCGCCGGAGACGTCCCAGAACTTGACGTCGGACGGAGACGTTCCAGATCCAACCGGCCTCGACGACGGCACGACTTCCCAGACCTCGACGACGCTCGACGGTTGGTCAGAGAGAGCCGAAAGGTTGGGAACGAAGAAGCAATTAGCAACACCTTCGCCACCGCGTCGTCGACCAAATCAGGAACCGCCGATTCCCAGATCGGCAGAGAGAGAGAGGCGGTGGAGAGTCGCCAGAGTTGAATAGGAGCTCCGGTTTTGAATCGGAGAGGATTCTGGCGGAATCAGCGAGTCTGTATAAGTGTCTCCCACCAGAACAAGAGGAAGGAGGCGTTGTTGTGAGTTTGAGAGGTCGTGTAAGTGCATGAGAAAAGAATTTGGATTTGGGGAAAGCTTAAAAGTGCAGTGGCACTGATTTGAGAATTTGAAAATTATGGAGGGGTGTTTTGGTCTTATTACAAAAAAATTAACTCCGTTAATGGATTGTCCAATCGAGTGAGCGGAAAAGGTAAATTTAAACTTGAGTGTCTTAAAGTTAGAAACAGATTCTTTTGGGTGTATCAATCTGTCCTTTCCCCATATATATATATATTAATTTAAACTTTTTTATACAATTTTTTATCAACTAAATGATCAATTTGATTTGAATACTAATTTTTTTCTAAAAAAATACAAAATGTTGTTTAAAATTTGTTTTTATTTTTAATATTTTTTGAGAAAATTTTTCCTTGGAAATAATGAAATCAGTTTTTTTATTATTTATTTCATGAAAAGAAGTACATTTTTAATTTTTTAACACATGTGTATTTCTGACATTTAATAAAAATTGAAAGTCAAACAATATTTTTGTATATATTTTAACGGCGTTAGAGTAAAATGATAAAAAAAATCGACGAAATGAATTGAAATAAATAAAAACGACATCTTACTAAAATGAAAAACTTGCATAGAAGATTCTGAAACTCAATTGAATAATATTAGAATACTTTCAAAGAGTCGGTCAATGTATCAATACATCAATAAAATGTTAGACATTAGTCAAATGCATAGTGTTTTTAGAAACCAGTCAAAATTTTATTATATTAAAAAATTAATCAAAGACTAATTATTAATTAATCAGATATGTTGAAGATTTTTAAAATAAAACTGCTCATAAATGATCTATATGTATAGTGGCGGATCCTGAAATTTTTTAGGGGGGGTTGGCTCGAGCTGAACTTGCCTAACAAATGCCATAATATTTCGCTCAAACTCGGCTCAAGTTAGATTACAACTACCGTATATCGAACTTTTAACGTAGCTAGAGCTCGAGCAACTCGCTAAAAACTCGACTTATTTATCCATAATAATAATTCATGTATAACGATTTATTAAAAAAATAAAAACTTCAATTAAGTATAATCTCACATAACTACGGTTGACTTAAAACATTTCTCACTAAGTTACAGATGACTTTTTTTCACTATAGATGCGCCGAGATTTTTTTTCAGATAGCTACATTTTTCGTTAGTTTTCAACTAATACCGTTAATTTTCAGTGTGACATACCAAAATACCCCTTTTTTCTATTCGAGTTGATGTCATTTTTTTTTTCTTTCTGATAAGAGCAAAATGGTGAATCAAAGACTTTGAACCTGAACACAGAAATTATATTGAAAATAGAGTAGAATTGGTAGAAGAGAGGGAGAGAATTTTAGAGAAGACAATATTGTGAATTAAAGACATACTCCTAAATTATCTTTTCATTTCAGAAACACATTACATATACTGCAAGAGAGAGCACTCCCAACTACACATAATAACCTAATGGGCCTAGACTTTAAAACAATAAAATGAAAGCTCTCAATTATCGTTCCGCCACGGGGCCTTGATAGTTTGGCCATCCCGTGGCCAAACTTCCAACGCCACGGACCATGGCCATTTGGCCGTCCCTTGGCAAACCTTTGCCACAGAGTTGTGGCCAACCTTTGGCCATGGATCTGTGGCCTCTTGTGGTCACGTGTCCTATCTTTCCACTTGTTCTCCTGATGGGTTCGTAACCCATTATGCTTCGAGCTTGTTATTTGTGTGTCCCTGTAGACTCATGAGTCATTGGAAAATAGCCCCAAATCTCCATTTGGTTCGTTCATCATAAATGGCCTCTAGTTAGACATTATGATTACCCAATGATCATGAAGATCAATGATTCGACTTAACCTCTTTGTTGTAGTTATCATAATCCATTTGTCACTAGATATCTTGCTTGATCATAAGGCATAGAGTTGTCACCCTTAAATAGTCAAATATGTTTCTTGATCTCGAGATGATTGAGTACGATAACTCTGTATTAATAGTGCGGTCAAACATTCCTTCTTAGTCATACTCATCAAAAGGCATGAACAGATATCGTTCCCACTAGTACATGAGGGACAAATCCCTTGACCGTCATTTGTATCCCTCGTATAACTCGTCGCATAGCCCACCATACCCCTTTTATAGCCTGTTACGGACAACGTAGGTGAGCATGTCAAACTATGAGAGTTGTCATATAGAAATCCACGAAGACTCGAAAGTCCTTAAGAATTCAATGATACTACGACAACTGAGAATATTCATGACTTAATCTATGACACATTACTCAGGTTGGGTCGTTCAATATCATTTCGTTAAATGATATCCATGATCTGACTTGGAAACTATTTACTTATGATCAGTGGAGCATGATCATCAGTCATCCTCATATTGGTCGCTTTAATAAGCTTTTAACCAGGAACTTGTTAAGCATAATTTCAAGCAACATCTATTGCACTGTCTAAGGGTTCTACTATCAGTGATGACCAACTCGATAATCTTAGACGAAATAATGCTTAACTTATTACCATAACATAATGCATAATAAAAGTGTCGTTTTATTGCTATCAAAAGATATAATGTTTATACATAAATGTGATTGAGCTAGGACACATTCCTTTCAATATCCACTTTAGTTCCAATCTACATTACATTTCAATCTCATTGGTCTTACATGACTTTCATGTTTCGGCTGTGAGAGAGCTTTTGTCAAAAGGTCGGTTGTATTATCTTCTGTAGCAACCTTGTTGATCGTCATGTCATCATCTCTTATCATTTCTCTGATAATATGGTAATGTATGTGTATATGTTTAGATTTATGATGCGATCTTGGCTCTTTATCTTGTACTATGGCTCCAGTGTTGTCACATAACAAGTTCACTACATCAGACGGGTTTGGCATTACACCTAATCCAGCCACGAACTTCTTAATCCATACAACCTCCTTAGAAGCTTCCGAAGCAGCTATACACTAAACTTCCATCGTAGAATCAAGAATAGTCTTTTGCTTGAAGCTCTTCCAGCTAAAAGCACCACCGTTCAAAACAAACACATATTCAGACTGTGATTTACAATCATCAGGGTCAGTCTGCAAACTAGCATCGACGTAACCAGTTATGGCTAGTTCTTCATCTATACCCCTATATTGCAGGAAAGCATCCTTACTTCTTCTCAAGTACTTAAGAAATGTTTTTAACTGTTATCCAATGTTCTTCACGTGGGTTAGACTAGTATCTGCTGGTACAACTTAAGGCATACGAGACATCAAGTCTCGTGCAAATCATAGCGTACATGATTGATCCAATTGTCGAAACATATGGAATCGTACTCATCCTGTCAAGCTCAACCTGTGTCTTGGGACATTAAGTCTTGTTGAGCTTGACGTCATGTCGCATGGGCAAGAACCCTTTCTTGGGACACTAAGGCTTGTTGAGCTTGACGCCATGCTGCATGGGCAAGAACCCTTTCTTGGAATCGTGCATTGAAAACCTTTTCAATTTTTTGTCTATATAAGTGCTCTGACTTAGTCCCAATAATCTTTTAGATCTATCTCCGTACATCTTGATGCCCAAAGTATATGCAGGATCGCTTAAGTCTTTCATTGAGAAACATTTCCCAGGCTATGCTTTTGTGTTTTGCATGATTGGGAGAACGTTCCTAATTAAAGTATATCATCTACATACAACACTTGGAAGACAATTGTACTCCCACTATCCTTCTTGTATACACAAGAATCATCTTCGTTTTGAATAAAGCCAAACTTCTTTATGGCTTCATTAAAGCGAAGATTCCAACTTCGAGATGATTGCTTTAATTTATAAATGGATCTTTGCAGCTTGTGATTCTTTTCACCATTTTTCGGATCGACAAAACCCTCAGGTTAAAACTAGGGAGAAAATTTTGTCATAAAATATACCACGAGTTTGTCTGAAACCTTTCGCAACCACTCACGCTTTATATGTTTAAGGTTTGGCATCCATGTCGGTCTTTACCTTAAAGACCCACTTACAACCAATGATTTTTTCACCATCAATCTTGTTAATCAATAACATTATTAATTAATAATAATAATTTTATTAATAAAATAATTACTAAATGCATATAACAAAAATTAATTAAAGCTTGATCATTTATATTTTAGTTAAGTTTGAATTTAAATTTCACGTGTATATAAATATAAAGTGAGTCGGTTTGCGAGTCTTACAATATATAATAGTTTGGGCTCGAGTTTGATTTGCTTATCAAACGACCCACCATTGGAATTAATCTCTGCATAAATTTTCTTAGCAAATTCACCAATTTCCAATAATTAAAAAGTAATTTAATTAATAAAATATAATAGACAAACCAAAAATTTTTAATGAAAAATAAAAAACAATTTAACTAATGCAAATAGTGAGTAGAAAAAATAATTACAACTATGAACCAAAAATTAAAGAGAGAATGAAAGATGCTCCATTTTAAAACTCCACAACTATTAAAGTAAATTTAGGCCTAAAAATCAATAAAAAAACACAACTATTAAGATTTTTGTCAATTCCAAGGTTTAAACCTATGACCTTATGAATAAAATACTATATACTTACCACTAAGCCAAACAATTATTATTATTATTATTATTATTAGGGAGCATTCAAAATACTCTCTAGTGGGCGATTTCCGGCAGCACCTACGGCGACCTCCGGCGAGGCTGCTATTGGCCATTTTTTTTGCATGGGAAAGACGGGAGGAGTCAGAGAAGGTCGTTCCCATCTAAATCTGATCATCTCCAATCGATTTGGGCCTCTTTCAGATCGGTTTGACGAGGAAGCCGATCGCGATCCATGGAGATCGAAACAGACCCGATCGGTGAGGGTGCAGATCAGGCCGGAGAGGGTAGGGCTGAGAAGGATCGCCGATGGGGAGGAGAGAGACGGCCCTGGGAGCGGTGATCAACGTAGACCTCGACCGGAATCAGATCTGCAGACATAGGGGAGATCGGCTATGGATGTCAAGGTGAGAGAGAGACATGGGCCAACGCTGCAGACGCACCAGACAGCACCGGAGAAGACAGGGAGAGGTCGCTCGGCCTCTTGGAACGCGACACACGAACATATTGCTAATGATCGACGTCGAGACTCCGCCGATGGCGACTCGGTAAGAGAGGCTCGATCGCATGGTCCTCTTCGCTTTGCAGGTGGCGGAACCGGACCGGAACACCACCAGGCTCCCACCAAAATCACGATCAAACGCCAGGTTTGGGGTAGGTCGTTGGCGGCTACGAGTCTCTTAAACCCTAAACGGGAGGCTCTAGTCACCGAGCCACACCCACGCTCTAGATCGGGATGTGACTCAGGACGAGACGTTGAGGGCTGGGGATCATGGGGTGGCACAGATCGCGAAGGCTCGAGGGGTCTTCCTCGCCCTCGGAGCTGAAGGTGGACGATGGCGAGCTCAGCAAACCCACCGTCGAGCAGGCCGATTGGAGCTGCCATTGTCGGGACTGTCCGACCACCGAGAGATGACTTCGGCACCGTCTGGGTCCAAGAGGCGTACAAGCGACTGTCCACCGGCGACATCGACGGGGCTGGCCGCTAGCTCTGGCTCCGTTTCTGGGTTGCGCAAACCAGACCTGGGCCGAGCCCATTCTCGCGACGCCCACGAGCCAGATGGATTGGACCGTACTCCCTCGCGCGGACCGGATGTGCTTGCAGATGGGCTGGGCCGAAAGACGTGGACCCCGGGTCGACCCACACACACTCCTACGCACTCAGACTCTTTTTACTCCGGTTCGACACTTCAGACCGGCCCGACCCAAGTGCAGGACAAGACCGACAAAAGCAAGGTACACAAATCGGGCTCAAACTTTTATACCTATCTGATTCCTTAACCGGCTGGTTCGCCCGAGCCGACCATGCCAGCCAGATTTTTTCTGGCCGATCCGAAATACCTTTCGGATCATAGGCTTGGAGATATTAGAGAAGGAAAGCGCCCGCTGGTCAACACTCTTATTTCGGCTAAAGCCGTTATCGTCACCTCGGGAGAGAGGAGCGGTAGGGAGGTGTCTAAATTGGCACAGGCCGATCGCGATCTTTTAGTCGGTTGGGATGCACACGTTACTCCATGTACAGTTCAGAAATTGGAGGAGGTTTCCAAATCCGTTTTTCCGACATACGTGGGTAATTTACCGTCACGCCCGTCAGTAGTGGAGCTCAAGAGCCTCTTCGGAAATTTCGGTGCTAAGAGGGCACACTCTCATTGTGGCAGCTGGACGACACTCACCCACTATCCCGACCCTCTCCCGCGAGCCTCGAGTGGAAACTATAGAACCACCCACAGCCCAGATCATCTCTAGCGAGTCTCGGTCTTTCCCCTCGACCGCTCCGACTTGTAGTTGTGTTCTTTCACACAGCTCCACACAGCGGTTTCAGTTTTGCACCTTAGCAGTGGCGGTGCGAGATTTTGATCGACGTACTCTTCTGTCAGAGATGTGGGGCGCAGGTTTAGAGGTTGTCAAAATCTCAGACTTGGGTCAGCGTGTAGGGTTTTGGAGCGTTCTTTAATATCGAGATAACGGAAGCATTTAACAAATCAACTCCAAACCTTGTCCAAGAACATTGAATCATTAAATCCTAAGGCAAAATCTATTCCACAAGAAATTTACCTTTAAGTCATTGTTGAATCGATAAAGAAGAACTTTGTGATCTTCTTCTCTAGAGCAAGTTTACACCAAGAGGATGATCTTCAAGATCCTTCACTTAATGCCTACTAGAACAATTAAATGAAGAACAAGAGAGCAAGAAGAGAGGAGAGCAAAGGGTGGCCGGCCAAGGAGAGAGAGAGAGAGAGATGTGAGAGTGAGAATTGTGTAATTAATTATTTGATCTTTCTCTACTTCATCAATCTCATAAGCATGGGTCAAAAGGTGATTGGTATGGGCTTAAAGGTGTCATTACCCATACCCCTTAAATCACTCACCTCTTAATCAACATTCACCAACTAAGCATGGTGTGTTGTGGCCCCCACCTTTGGGCCCACCAAAGTGGCTGGCCATGTAGGGCTTATTGGGCCCTTGTTGGGCCGGCCATGTCACCTCATGGGCCGAGCCCAATGGACTCGCCCATGTGGTTTAGTGCCGTGTCCAAAAGTCGCCCGACCCTTTTTGTCGTTACTTATCAAACAAAGTCCGACGCGACATCGACGAAAAATCTCAGTTTTCTCGATTCGCTAATTATTCTCTCATACCGAACCTATGGCCCAAAACCTTCAGTTTTGTCCATGTATTGCTCCTCAAGAAACGTTAAGGTTTCCTTGTCTCAAGTTATCCGTCTTGAATGTGTGTGACCCTCTAGGCTCATGCCACCGTTGGCAGATCGGCACAAAAGATCTCTCTTGTCCGATCCATCATAAGTAGTCTCTAGTAAGACGTTATGATTACCCCAAGGTGCATGATGATCGATGATTTGATTTAACCTTTGTGCGTTCAAGTCACTATCCTATTATCTCTAGATATCCCGATTGATCACAAAGCATAGAGTCGTCATCCTTGTTTGATCAATCATTGTTACTTGATATGTGAGATGGCTGAGAACTGATAACCCGTATCACTAGCATGGCCATGCTCTCTCTCTCAGTCACTCTCGATCAAGAGGCCTTTAACGGATATCTTTCCCATACCTTAGTACAAGGGATAAATCCCTTAACCGTCTTTCGTGTCACTCATGCAATCCGTTCCGCCACCCAATCGTGCCCGTTATTGCAACCCTGTTACGGAAAGCGTTAGGCGCAAGTTAAAGCTGCACGTACATTGCATATCGATCACAAAGACTCCTTGGTCTAAGGATATCGTGACAAGCTATCGCATTTGAATATATTCATGGCTTAATCTATGAAACATTATTCAAAGTGGGTCGTCCGATATCAATCACCTCATGATATCTATGATATGATTCCGGGATCCCTCATCCCTATGACAAGTAGAATTACGTCATTGAGAACCATCCTCATACTGGTCGCTTCTATTGAAGCGTATATTGACCAGGGACTCGTTAAGTGTGATCCGTACAGATTTATGGTTCTACTACTTTATTGGTTATAAATCAGATCATGCTTAACATATTATTTCAACACATAAGTAATACAAAGCCGTTTTATTTATTACAAACGATGATAAATATACATAGACATTTACAGACTACTAGCAATTGGACTAGGACACAAAAATGCTATCACAACGTGTGTTCCTTTTGTCCTTTGCAGATGCCAGCGCGATAGACAGACTACAGGCAGATCAGTGGGCAGATCTTCGTCGCTGGTTCTTCTTCTACTCGGCTAACTGTGACAGGTTCATGCAGGGTGGAGTGTTTCGCTGGGTACACATCGGGGGGATTCCGCTATTAGCATGGTCCTCGACCTCGATTGAGACGATAGTAGCCGCTATAGGCAGCTTCATTGCTACTCACCTGGACTCCATTGGCGAGGGGTGTTTTGAGCGTGTTGCAGTATTGGTGCACGTCTCGGACCCTCTCCGGAGGTCATGGGAAGTAGTTTGCCGGCTAGGAGCGAGGTCAGTCAGAGTTGGTCTGGAGGTCGCTCCCATTTCGGAGATCTCATCCATCACTCCGACAGATGCCGACCTCCACCTATCACCCGTCCGAGCGGGGGCCATTATACCGTTCAGGCGGGTAGGGGCAAGGCTTCCTGGGCAGATGAGATGGAGGCGTTGGAGTCACAGACTGAGATATTGAGGGAGCACTCCACCTCTCTGGGAGAGGTTCAGGAGACAGAGATTCATGAGCAGGAGGAGGCCACTGAGACGCAGGCTGAGACCCAGATCATTGTCCAAGAGGAGGCTTTGGAGGCGCAGTCTAGAGCACAGGGGGAGATCATTTTGCGAGAGAAGATGGGCTTTACTCGGACTCCAGGATCCCCTCCGACACCTTACCCGAGGATTGTTGACCTTGATTCTACTCGGGTCGGCGAGGGAGACTCACTGTGTCTTGGATTCGAGGAGGAGGGTCTCTATCCGGCGTCCAGGCCTTTGACCCCAGATGATCACGATAGCGAGGGTGACCTACCAGGGAGAGACGAGGACTCAGTTTGGGTAGGATCCTCCTCGGCCTTGGCACAGATGGTTTGCGCAGGGGCTACTCTCTGGAAGGGATGCGCTCACTTTTCTCTACAGGGAGACGCCCGACGTCTTCAGTCTCTGCGATCCGGGTTCCGCGGGCGCCTTATAGCATTGTTAGAGACAGGACTCAGTCCAGTCAGACAAGAGAGACTGAGGATTCTTCAGCTTTGAGAGATGCACGGGTACAGGTGTTGGATGAGGCAGTGGGCTCGGATGATGAGTGGGAGGAGACCACGGGGGGAGACTTAGTCCTGGGCACGGCGGAGGTTTGAGTTCTGAGAAGGATTGAGGAGGATGTTGAGGAGGGAGAGCGCTCGGAGTTGGTAGTAGAGACCTCGAGGAGTGAGGAGGAGGGACTTTCGGCCGCGAGCATTACAGCGGCGGATGTGGGGAGGGTTGTTGATTTGCTGGGAGGCTCTCTTCCGACTCAGAGTGGAGCTATCACTTTTCCAGCGGGGCCGTGGGCTCCCGCTCAGCAATGAAGCCCTTGAGTTGGAATGCTAGGGGTATGGCCTCGGCTCACAAGCGCAGACTCCTGGCAGACACTATCACAGCGCACTGTCCAGTGTTCGTGGCTCTGCAAGAGTCCAGGTTCGCAGTTGTAGACCCGATGATCATCAGAGCACTCGGGTTTTCTTCCCAGTATGAGTTTCAGTTCAGTCTGGCAGGATCGAGGTTAGGTTCAGGCGAGATATCTATTTGGGACGCTACAGTTCTTCGTATGACCAGCTGCGACGTCTTCCTGGGGCTGATCGTGTGGGTTGGGGAGGTCTTAACCTCTGGAGAGACCGTCTCTTTCCTCAACCTTCACGCCCCTTCGGCCCCCGTTGTGAGGAGGGATTTCTGGGGCATTTTGAGACAGGTTCATCACTCAGTAGGCTAGAAGTTTTCCCTTTTGGGTGACTTCAATACGGTCAGGGATCCGAGCGTGGTAGCCAATCAGGCAGTGCAGGAAAATTGGAGAGTTTTCGACGCCTTTCTTACGTACCTAGGCCTTGTCGACTTCCCCATGTCGAACAAGGATTTTACCTGGTTTCGGCCTCGCTCGAGAGCGAACAGACTTGACCGCATCCTCCTCAGTCAGGACATGTTGGCTTTCTTTGCAGACCCGATCCTCACGGGACTGACAAAGATGCTCTTAGATCATAGTGTCATTCTTTTAGGCACCCAGGAGGCTGATTGGGGACCGAGGCCTAGACGGTTCCTCAACGCCTGGCTGGATCATAGTGATTTCAAGAGCTTTGTGGCGACAAAATGGACCTCTTACATTGATGTTGTGGGCTACCCAAACTATAGGTTGTGGGAGAAGCTCAAACATCTGAGGTCAGACTTAGCCACCTGGAACATCGAGGTGTTTGGTCACGTAGAGCACCAGATTTCCAGGACCACAGCCAGCACTGAGGCTTTAGACGCTCTGGTGGGGGTAAGACCACTTACGGAGGTCGAGGAGGAGGATCGAGGCAGACTCCGGACCGAGCTTGTAGGCTAGGCGAGGACTCGTGCGGACATCTGGAGGCAGAAGTTGAGGGTTCGCTGGGCTCTAGAAGGAGATAGGAACACTCGGTACTTTCACAGATGTGCTGCGACAAGAGGCAGGAGGAGTCGTATCAGATGTATGGTTATTGATGGCCAGGAGCAGACTCAGCCAGAGCCGATTTGCAGAGCTGCAGGTTATCATTTCCAGGCGAGATTCCGACCAGATTTTATTTCGAGGCCTAGTTTGCCGCCACTTCCATTCCGGACTTTGCCACCAGGGGTTCAAAATTTTCAGAGGATTCTTTCACTGAGGAGGAGATCCTCTCGGCCCTTTCAGAGTGCGACGGGGGTAAGGCCCCAAGTTCAGATGGCTTCACCATGCACTTCTTTCGTGAGATGTGGGACGTGATCAAAGAGGATGTCCTCGGCTTCTTCCATGATTTTCATCTGACAGGGAGGATTGGGTCGGGTCTCAATGCTTCTTTCATAGTCTTGATTCCGAAGATTGAGACCCCTCACGACTTCGCGCAGTTTCGACCGATTAGTCTTATTTCGGGGCCTTATAAGCTTTTGGCTAAGGTTCTTTCCATACGGCTGAGACGGTATATTGATGATCTGATTAGCGAGGTTCAGTCTGGCTTCATTCGAGGTAGACAGCTTGTTGATGGGGTCCTGGTGGCGAACGAGTTGATTGACATGGTTCGCATGACACACTCCAGGATGACAGTAGTAAAGCTTGATTTTGAGAAAGCTTTTGACCGGGTCAATTGGAGTTACCTTTTGAGCGTTATGGCTGCTATGGGCTTTGGCCCTGAGTGGAGACACTAGATTGCTTCTTGTCTGGGCTCCTCTGCTTCAGTCCTGGTCAATGGCCTCCCCACGAGCCAGTTTGACATCAGGAGAGGAGTCAGGCAGGGGTGCCCTTTATCCCCGCTACTGTTTATTATTGCAGCGGAGGGGCTACACCTCTTTCTTCAGCGTGGGGAGGAGGCTTCACTTTTTAGGGGGATTCTGGTGAGTGATGAGGAGAGAGTCTCACATCTTCAGTTTGTAGATGACACCCTTTTATTTGTTGAGGTCGAGCCTCATCAGTTGTTTCAGCTCCGGTTGGTTTTACATTATTTTGAGTGGGCGTCAGGCCTGAGGATCAACTTCGACAAGTCGGTCTTGTTGGGGTTGAATCTAGAGGAGGGTGGCGATAGACGCTTAGCTAGAGCTTTCGGTTGTGTGGTCGGGCAGCTTCCTCTACCTTATTTGGGTTTCAGCTTGGGGGCAGACTACCGTCAGGTGGTGACTTGGGAGCCGATTGTGGTTAAGTTCAGAACCAGATTAGCTTTGTGGCAGGCGAGCACACTCTCTTTTGGAGGAAGGATCACGCTGATTAAGGTGGCTCTTTCGAGCCTGCCTATTTTCTACATGTCTCTCTTCCGGGCTCCCAGGACTACTATTGCTGTGATGGAGTCCATTATGAGGAGATTCCTGTGGAGAGACAAAGGTGGACGCAGGGGGTTTGCGAAGGTTAGGTGGGAGCGTGTCTGTAGGCCGATCAGACAGGGAGGTTTGGGCATCCGTCGCCTTCAGGAGGTCAACAACGCTCTACTGTTGAAATGGTGGTGGCGATTCGCAACATAGCCGAATCCATTGTGGAGGGGGATTCTGTGTGCGAAATACGGATTGGATAGGTCGTCGTGGGACTTTTCTTTGCTACCTTTCTCTGGTCACTCAGGGTCGAGGGCTTTGCGGGATATTCTTGGTCTCTCGTCTCATCAGGCTTTTCCTAGGATTTTTGGGTCTGGGTGTGTCCGCTGGAGACTTGGAGATGGCAGACAGATCAGATTCTGGGATGATTGCTGGTTAATAGATTTTTTCTTGAGAACCAGGTTTCACAGATTATACAGGCGTGTGAGTCACCTGGGTCATTCAGTACACGATGCATAGGTCCTTGAGGGATGGTCTATTCCTTTCCGAGGGTTGCTGTCAGCCAGAGCAGGGTTAGAGTTTGCAGAGCTACTTACGATTCTTGGCACGGTCAGACCGACAGATGGGATTCGTGATCAGATCTGGTGGACATCCGATAGGAGAGGATACAATGCGAGTAGGGGCTACCACATGTTGTTGGGGACAGATCAGGTAGTTCTGGTAGACTGGGCTTCGAGACTGTGGGATACACCAGTTCCACCAAACTTCAGGAGTTTTGGATGGCTGGTTCTTCAAGGCAGTTTACCGACTAGAGGCGCTCTTGCTTTCAGGGGGGTCATCCCGATTGGTCATCGCATGTGTGTTCTGTGCGGTAGGAGGGAGGAGACGACGGAGCACCTTATGCTCTCCTGCAGGTGGGCTAGGAGATTCTGGAGAGAGATTCACAGTTGGTGGGGTATCCAGTTTCCTTCTACTCAGACAGTTCACGATCTATTCATGGGGTGGAGAGCTAGAGTCGCAGAAAGAGGAGCGAGGAGGGTCTGGAGCAGACTCGTCACGATGGGTTTCTAGTACATCTGGGTCACCAGGAACGGCATGATCTTTAGAGATGAGGAGAGATCACCTGGAGAGACTCTTAGACTCCTTCAGATGTGTTCTTATACTCTGGTGCAGGCAGAGGAGGGACGAGACATCCAGTCTTGGAGGGCAGCGCACATTAGCCACCTGGTGCGCGAGCCCGAGGTTGGTACTCCAGTCTATCCTTTCCTAGCTTTTCTCTTTTCTGACTATCTTTTGGGGCTCTGTTTTTCCCCTTTTTTGGGTTTGGGGCGCTGTTTTTCCCCTTCTTTGTTCCTTTGTACTTTTCTCTTGCCATTTATATTATTTATTATTGCTGATCAAAAAAATTTTATTATTAAATTGCACAGTTTTTGTATACATATCAGAATTTAAGAGGGCATATCCAATTTTTGGAAAAATGCCCCTCTTGGGTCCGCCACTGTAGGGATAGTTCTTGTTCACTACGGTGTGGTATAACACATTTTCACGTCACTACGGTGTACTATTTTAAGAGTCAGATTAATACGGGAAACTATTTTTATGTGTCACTGTTACCCTAACTCTTTTAAAACTAACAGAATGAGAGCAATTTTTAAAAAAAATACCCAATCTGCCCTTACACTAAAAGTGAAGAACAAAGAATAGTATTATGTTCTTCTTCTTCGTTATGGGTCTTTCTCTCCAAGAAGCTCACGCGGCCACTGACAATGTGTTCGGCTCAACCCTTCTCTCAACCCTCGTCTTCAGGAATGGCGGCCACCTGCTCAACCTCGATTTAGATTTGTAGATCTCTGGCGACTATAGCCACTTTCGACCTAGAAAACCCTGATAACCCACTGCAGAGCGCCATCGTCGGGCTTTCGGCCGGAATCTTTCGAGATTTGAATGAATCGTTGGCGCTGGTATCGAGCGCCACCAACGAGTTTCGTGTTTTTTATTTGTGGATTTTGAGGTGTTTCTTGGGTTTTTTGTCGATTTAGAGCAAAATATGTCTATTTCGACACCAATTTTTATTGGGAACGAGCTGGATGTGGATTTTGAGGTTTTGATCAGTTCGATTTTTCTAAGTAATTCAGATGTGTATCAATGGAGGCGGAGCGATTTGAATATGAGAGATGTTATTTAGATTTGTAGGTTTTTGTTGTTGTGTTTGTTAATTTTGTTGATTGGTTGGTCTAGATTTGTGTTAAGCTTCTTCAAATTCTTAGTTTGTTTTATAAGATTAGGGAAGAACTTGTTATAATTGTTTGGATAGTGATTTAAAGTTTGTTTGATTGATTTGAATTTATGCTAAAGTTATTTAGTTTAAAGTTTTCCATCGACGGCGTGAGCAGTCCACCGGAGGCACTCATTTTTATTTACTACAAATTCTCTACAATGCCCTCGTTACATATGGGATCAACAACACATACTAGATTACTACCTAAAGCTTGAGCTTATAGAGTAGAATGTTCATTATTATGCTAAGAACCATTTTTTGCAAGCAATTTACTTGTTTACGATCAATTTAGCTGCTAATAAGTTTCTTTTTCTAATTTTTATTCAACAAACAAAATATAAAAAAATAAAAAAAAAACAGAGACCTCTGTTGGATGTGTTGAGATTCAAGTCACCACAAATTCAAATTCCATTTTCATTCTCTATAACTTCAAGACATAACACCTACAATCCAGATTCAGTTGAAAACACAACCAAATATACAATACTAGTCCCTATGTGACCTTGATCGAGCAAAAACACAATTTGGCGCTCCTGATCGTCGATCTTTTTGAAATGCTTCACCACCGATCTCAACCCCCACTCTTCCTCCACGCGCGCCACTATCTTTACCGGCTTGCAATTTCGATCGGTGGAGAACCTCCAGCAGTATCTAACGATGGACGTTCTGTTCCATTCCAATCCCAATACTCCCAGAGCTCCGGCTAGTGAAGTCCGAAAATGGCTTCCGCCGAGCTCGTCGACGATGTAGCTCCGGCATCTCCCGCTGACCTCGCCTTAGTTTTGATGAAGAAGACATGATGATGTCATGTTGACATCATCGTATCTATTTTTAATGTTTTTAAAAATAATGGTATTAAGGGGGTAATTTAGACATTTTATACAAAATTTAACAGAGTTATAGATGTTGACGTATAAAAATAATTTTTCGTATTGAACTGACTCTTAAAATAGTACATCGTAGTAACATCAAAATGTGTTATACCACACCATAGTGAACAAAATTATCCCTAAACTGTATAAATTTGCCTGATTACAAGTCATAAATTTCCTGTAATAGTAAGTATTGTAAGGATAAAACTAAGTTACATTTCAATTTTAGTTGATTAATCTACAGGTCATGATGAAAAATTCAACTCAAAATCTAGTGTCGAATTGATTCATTTAGTGCACAAATATGCTTCTTTATGTAGCATGCCTAATCTACATAATTAATTTTTAGATTTTAATGTTGATAAGTTAGTTACTCTTGCTAAACTGTACTCTAAAGACTTCTCAGAAACATAATTGATGGTTATTAAAGGTCAATTTGATATGTACATTCATAATTTCAAAAGTGATATCGAATTCTCTAATATTATAGATTTAGAAAGTCTTGCAAACAAGATGATTTCAACTAGAAAATGTAACACTTTTTCTTTGGTGTAACACTTAATTGAATTAATATTACTTCTTCCAGTTGCAACAACAAAGAGCATTTTCAGCAATGAATGTTATCAAGATTGATTTGCGCAGTTAAGTGGGCGACGAATGGTTAAATGACAGTTTGATAGTATACATCGAGAATAAAGTATTTATGAGTATTGAAAATTAAACAATTTTGGTACGATTTGAAAATATGGCATCTCGTAGAATTCAACTCCCACGTCCCTATCATGTTGGATCTTGTGTTGGAAAATAACTATACGAATAATGATGTATGAATTTTGATTTCAATTTTAAGTATGATATTTTGCTCCTCTCCCCCCCCCCCCCCCCCAACCTTAAAAAATTTCTTAATCCGCCCCTGGATGGTGATGGAGAGAATGACAAGGAGGTACTAGAGCATATTGGTTTTCTTGGCCTTATGGCTCGTTTGGACATGGAGGAGCATCAGGGTGTTCAGTGAGGAAGTGAGGATGAGAAGGGAAGTGTTAAGGGGGTCATTCAGCTTCATGCATACACTTTGATGTAGGCGGATGGGGGTGGGGACATGGACTCGTGGAGGACTGGACTGGGGTGTGTTCTTTCCTATTTTGGAGCGCTAATCTTAAATTTGTTTTGAGATCTCTTTTGGTTTGGTTGTATTCATTTCACACTTGTAATTTCTTTTATAGTAATAAAGATTTTTTATGCTGATAAAAAAGAGAAGTATAAATCGAATTGGGAGTAAACTTCATTCAAACTCTATTATTTATGAATTGGGGTTGTTACAAATGTTTACCTTTAACTATCAGTTACAGACACATATCTACCTAAAGTTTCTTTTTCTTACACATGCTTACCCAAACAAATTGTTTACTTGCATTCAGATATAAAAAGAAAGAAAAAGTGAATTCCATCCAAACACGTGCGTGCACGTGACCAGAATATATTTTTCACTTCCCAAAATGCCCGTGCTCACGTTATTTGGGTTTATTAGCTCTCCATATACACATGTTTTCAAATTCAGACTCTCTCACTCTCCCCAAACCTCTGTTGTGTCTCGCTCCCTTCCGCCCTCGCTGAAGATCACCACCTTGTTGCCGAAGACGGATGTTGACCTCTTCCAATCCTCAAAGTTATTTTCTTGATGAATTGTTTTATTCAATCTCAGTCTCAGGTTGATTATTTCACTTAGAACCTCTAGGCAGATGGAATTACTGTAGAAATGTGAATAAAACATTGAGGATTGAATAAAACAATTCATCAGGAAAACAAAACTTGAGGATTAGAAGAGGTCAATGTCCGTCTCCGGCAACAAGGTGATGATCTTCAGCGAGGGCAGAAGGGAGCGAGACACGACCGTTGACGTCTTAAATGTATGGTCGAACAGTGGATAAAATGGTTGAAGCTTTCACCAAAAAAACTATATATTATGGGCAAATGACAGAGGTTTGGGGAGGTTTTGGGAGAGTGAGAGAGTCTGAATCTGAAAACATGTTTATATGGAGAGCTAATAAATCCAAATAACGTGAGCAAGGGCATTTTGGGAAGTGAAAAATATATTCTGGTCACGTGCACACAGGTGTTTGGATGGAATTCATTTTTCTTTCCTTTTTGTATCTGAATGCAAGTAAACAATTTATTTGGGTAAGCATGTGTAAGAAAAAAAACTTTAGGTAGGTATGTATCTGTAACTTAATAGTTAAAAGTGATCATATGCAATTACCCCTTATGAATAATACAACTAGAAAATCTTGAATCATTGTTCTCCTATTGCTTTCATCTCTCAATTTTAGCTCTCTTTCTCTAGAAAAATAAATTAGGTTCTAAAAATGTCCCCAACTTCTTAGACGATTAGGGTTTAAATAAGAAAAATCTAAAAAATTAAACAAAACGGGCATGTGTTATATACTACACGGCTCTATGTAGTCTCGTTTTTTCCTAAATTATGTTTTGGTCATACCATGCAGGGTGGGACACGGCTAGTGAGGTAGTTAAGGGTAGGCAGAAAACTTTTTTCTTTAAAGTTGTAAATCTTCTGATTCACATCGTTTTGATATATTATGGGCCCAAAATGAAAATCGTATGGAGAGTTATGCTCATCGAAAGATTCATCATCGCTTCATAATTTCCTGTTAATTTTGTCTCAAAATTTTTAATTTTTACCTCAAAGTACAAAATGGCATTAAAAATACGTGAAAGCATAGAAATACAAATAGAGAGAATTATATGCAAAATAAGGATATGATTTGTTATAATTCAAGCAAGATGCGCACGCATCAGTTATGCGGGGTGTTGATGGTCGTTTTCTGGGATCGCATAGCTTGTGCAGGCATGGTCTTATGGAGCTAATTGTGGTTGGAGCGATGGCTCTCCGGGAGGGGCTTCTACGGGCAACTCATTCTTGGGATGACAGGGTTCTCGTTGAGTCAGATTGTCAATCCTTAATTGCGATGGTTTGTTCAGCAACTCCGATTGTCTCCTTTGCTCGGTTCTCTAGTTCATGACTGCAAAATTTTACTTCAGGAGTATAGTAATATTTGTATTGGTTTTGTGAATCGGTCACGTAACAAAGTGTTCCTGATTCCCTAGCTCATGTGTTAGAGTTGGACAGTTCCCAATATTGTTGGCTCTGTCTTTCTTAAAACAAAAAACCACCTTGCTGCTTATAAATTTCATTTTATGAAGTTTGTCATTTTACAGGGAACTATTACAATATTTATCCTGGCAAAAGCTATTGATGCCTTTCACAATTACGATTCTCATCATCCAAAGAGAAAACAAGAGCAACGCAATACATGAAGAAAGACAGCAAAATCAGAATCTGTATATATCTATGGCCTTTTTCTGACATTTTAATGGTTCAAATTAGAGATTGATGATTCCCATGCAATGCACACACCTCTCTGCATTCTATGTTATTTGATCGTTGCCATTTCCTTCAAGAAGGCGACGACATCATCTGATGATCCGAGGAGGTACCGAGCCTTTGACCGCTTCCTGCCGACAGCACAAGAGAAGTAATCTTTGGCCTTGAGATCGAGAACTGAAGACCCCTCGTTCTTCTTATTCTTTGCTAGGGAGTTTCGTGGACTAGGTCTCATCAATCTGTCCGGTGTTCTCAAAGGGCGATGATTCTTGACTCGAGGTGATCTGGGCCAGTTCTTGTCTGGCTGGCTGGCTTGCTTGGTTCTTGATGCTGGAGGCGAATCCGGAGGAAGCTCTGGCTCGAAAAATGTGTATATATCTTCGTCCTAAACCAACAGTCAGAGCACAAGCGAGTAAACAAAACCAGCCGAGCTATGTAAATCGTAGTTGCTTCCAAGTACCAACAATATATTCTTTTCCTGAATGGTATGCAGAATAAGTATCTAGTTGGTTACTCATTTTAATCCTAATATTTGAATATAGGGATAATTGCAAATATTGGCTGTGTTTGTGAGGAGTGCTAGTGTACTATGCTTACTACAAGGAAAAATGACAGATAACTATCCTCGATTAAACACATTTTCCACTTAGCTACCTTAACTAGGTTTTGGGAACTTCAGATACACTAAACTTTTTTTGGGACATCGTATGGAATTGTGGATAGAAAATGTTCAGTGAAAACTCTAAAATGCCCTCAACTAAAAATTTAATTTTCAAAACATGCTCTTGTCTCTCTCTTCCTCTTATCCACCGTCTAAACGACCTCCGAACTCTCGAATACAATGGATAATTAGAGGAAGAGAGAAAAGGGCAAGTTAGATTTTTAGTCAAGGGCATTGTAGACTTTTTACTTTAAAACTTAACATTTTTCATCCACAATTTCATATAGTGTCCAAAAAAAAGTTTGGTTTATATGAAATACCCAAAACCTAGTGTGGTACAGTAGTTAAGTGAAAAATGTGTTTAGTTGGGGATAGTTATTTGTCCTTTTCCTTTACTACAAAAACTTACGGCAAACTTCTTATTATTTTGTATCATAATGGCACTGTTAAAAATGAACTGAAAAGACCAAATATATCCTTTCTTTTTTGTAAAAGAATCTAACAACTTATTTTTAATTATTATTATTTTAGGGGAAATTACATCATTAAAAATAGATGTCATATGACCCATTTTCCATGTATTTTGACTGGTTTTCGTATACAATGCAAAATTTTGGACAATTCACGACAAGGTTGTGCAGTTAACGAAGTATACGACAACTTCTCACAAAAGTAAAACCACGATGCTAATGAAGAGTAAAGGCATACAATACATACCTTCCCTAGGAAGTGGCCGAGGCATAGAACATAATCAATGGGCTCTTTCATCCCTTTGTAGTGAACTACTTCTCCTAAAATCCGATCAACCGCTGCACCCTGTATATACATCGTAACGGTTTCATTTTTATTTTTATCTTGTGGGATACAAACATGGTTCTTAACAAATAAACTGGCGCCAAAATAAGCTATTTGCATTACCTTTGTGATACCAACAGCACGAACCTCAACAGAACGACTACCTTGGACGACTTCAAGCGATGCATTAGAAATAGGACCTGTCCACAGATGCAGCAACATGTCCTTTGCTTGAAGCCTCCCAAATTCGACGTCTAAAAACATAGTTTTGTATGAACCAAGTAAATGATATCAAAGTATGCTTAAATTTGAGGTTTTTGTATAATGAGAACCTGCATACTTGTAATTCCATACAAGTGATGTCTCGCGAAGCTCAAAATGAGATCGGGGTGTTCTTTCAGTAAAATACTCAAAGACATGCTGAAAAATGAACAAATGAGACAGTTTTATTTAATATTTTTAAAAGTAAATACGAAATGAATATCTCGATAGATAGTATGGATAATTTCACTTAATACTCCTTAACCAAACACTTTTTCAATTTATTACACCTAACTTCAAACAAAATTCAGTTTACCAGTTAACTAATTTCAATTCTCAATGTTACTAATAACGTTAAAATCTGACTTATTTTAAGGTGGAATGCCCCTTTGAAAAATTTCAAATTCAAAGGCTAAAGAGGAACATTTTGGTTGTTTTACCATAAAAATAGTTTATTTATTTTTATTAGCAATTTAAGACGATTATATTAAAGAAAAGAGAGATGATTCCCAAATTGGGAAAAGAACTCTACGAACATTACAATGAAATAAATCAGTTTAAGGGCATTAATAACCGTGAGAATAAAAAATAGTTAAGTGTAATAAAGTGATTTTTTTAAGTTAGCTGTAGTAAAGTGAAAAAAATGTTTACTTTTTTTTTGTCAGCAAATTATGTATCAAGATTTAGACTCGACTATGCAATGACAAAAAAGAGTGTTTAGTTAAGAAATATTATCCCTAGATAGTATATAGGGACCTTTACGCTGTCGACCCAATCCATGTTGAGATTTTCAGGCATTGTCGTCATCCATTCTCCTTTTGTATGGCGCAAGAACATCCCGTGTTCTGCTGCCAACCACATGTTGTACTCGCCAAAGTTCTGCAGAAGTGGTTGTTTGTTAGGAAGAGTAAAGACAAAAATTGACAAGAGCATAAAGTAGATACAAGTACATTGTCGAGGACGCTTCTGGTGCTTCCACTGAGGACAACAATGGTTGTCTTTGGATCATTGCATAGCTTCTTCAAGATTTGCGTCATATCTGGGCGCAACTTAACATCCAAGTCAATGATCTGACCACCTCTCCTCCCCGGAGTATCTCCTAGTTCTGTTAATGTCGCGTTAAAGCCCTATAATATGGAACCACAATTACCATTATCATCAACGAAATTAAAATTGGATGCAACAATAGACCTAGAACACATAGCCACATTGCAAGTGTCAATCAGGGTTACTAAAGTTTCATATTTAGGGTTTCCTAATTTGGTTTAGTAGATATTTTCTTATTTGTAATGTGTATTCCCTATATAAAGGGTTGCTCTCATTGTATTATGAACAACAACAATCATCAATAAAGCTTGATATTGACATGGTATCAGAGGGTTAGATTCGATCCTATCGTGTGTGGCTTTTCCCACTCGTTAATTATGGTTTAACAAGTGAGCAAGGCAGAAAAAAAAATTGGCTACTGTTCATCGAATACTATTCATGCAACTATTCACGACTACTGTTCACCGTTCATTGATTTTTTTTACCAACCTACCTCCCTGGTTCCTCCCAATGTTCTCTGATTTACTTCACTATCTCGGTTGCTGCTATGATCTTTCGGCTAATTTTCTTGTTCATTAACATGTTTTTGGTGTTCTCTCGAGATGTTAGGATATTTGTTTTTGTTTTTGTTATGATCTTAAATCCCTCTTACTCAAGAATGTGAGAGGATATGCTGAAGCCGTCGCGCACTCCGTCTCCGTCTCCGAGGTATGGTTATGAATCCCCATGATCTCTAAGTTGGGTATAAATCCCCAGAGTCTCCGTCTCCGAGGTATGGGTATGAATCCCCATGATCTCCAAGTTGGGTATAAATTCCCAAAGGCTCCTGTCTCCGTCTCCGAGTTTTGAGTATATGAAGTCCCGAAGTCTCCAAGTTCTCCGAGTTCAAACACCAAATCAACGTCACTCCACCGACATAGCCGGCAAGTGCCACCACCGTATTAGTTTTTTATATAGTCAAATTGATATTGGTCGACCCACATCAATTTGAGGGGGGGGGGGGGGGGGGTGTCAATCAGGGTTACTAAAGTTTCCTATTTAGAGTTTTCTAATTTGGTTTAGTAGATACTTTCCTATTTGTAATGTGTATTCCCTATATAAAGGGTTGCTCTCATTGTATTATGAACAACAACAATCATCAATAAAGCTTGAGATTGACAGCAAGCATGCATCAAAGATTTAAAAATAAAAATTGATGATTTAGATTATTCCTTAACATTAAAATAGTTTAGAACGCGTATGTTCAATCACACACCGAAATATCTGCATTCAAAATGAATTTATCCTTCGGAGAACAATAACAAACAGCAATTATCAACTAGGAACATGGGGTTTATTTATCCATATATAAATCAAGCATACCAATATAAGCAGCCGATTATAGGATTGCAAATAGCGATGGATTGCGACTTTGGTGGGAAGTGAAGGTGGAATTTGCCTCGTCCTTAGTTGAGCTTCTACAATGGTATCATTGAGTTCACTGTTCAAATTAGAGCTTGAGAATTAAAATCAAAAGGGGAAATATTTCAAAACACGATGTCTGAAATACGTGTCTGACAGATAAAATTATCTGCACCTTACAAAAGTCGCTGCCCATTCCTGTGATGTGTGAGTGGTGACATGGACAAAGTTATGCTGGTGACGCTTTTCTCTTTCATCCGCTGGCATATTTAATGCATAACCAATAGAGGCAGCAACTTCTGTGATATTCCACGGGTTTACCAAGACAGCCCCAGCACCAAGGGACTGTGCTGCTCCTGCAAACTAGAATCAACTCGTAACATTTAGAGATCAGATAGATAATGTTATATCATATTTCTAAGAATTAAGTTAAAAAGGCTTTACCTCACTCAGAATGAGAACCCCTTTCTTTGAAGCTTGGCAGGCAACAAACTCGTAGCTCACAAGATTCATTCCATCTCTTAAAGATGTAACAAGTGCCACATCTAACAACAAACTGCATGATTTAACTCACCATTTGACCATAATACACAATTTAAATTTAAATTCCTTGGATTTTAAGGATTAGTGCAGTGAATATTTGGACACTTGCTGTAAGCTGATCTACATAGTTCATAAATGTGTCTTTCACTAACGTAGTCCCATATGATCTACCATTAGTGAACTTATTTATTAGAAACAAAATCTGTACGATGTTTCAACATTCTAGAACAAAATTATTAATGATTGAGCATTGCAACACAAAACGAGTACCGGTAACAGCGTAAAGAGCACATAATGCATGAAATTCAAGAGACCGGTCCTGTAAATATACAAGGAGATACTTCAGAAATCAATATATCAGCAACCATAACATGATAATAGCTGAAAGGGAACATTTTCATGCACAGAAACAATTTTAATGTAGGAGTTAGGTTCTTGCTGTAGCTTTCGTCTCCAATGGACTACCCAAGCACAAAAGGATGTAAACAGAGTTTTTTTCAGTTCCAGCAAAAACTACTAGATAAAACATTATAATGCTAGTAATCTTTGGGACTTCAAAATCAGATTTTATAAGAAAAGCATCTTCTAGACTATGAACATGTAACAAACTCTATTGTCAAAATAGAATCCAGAGAAAACACAATATATGACTGTACATGTTAAAGAGACAGTTAAATTCTAGTGAAGTATGGGACTTCAAAATCAAATTTTATAAGAAAAGCATTTTCTAGACTATGAACATGTAACAAACTCTATTGTGAAAATAGAATCCAGAGAAAACACAATATATGACTGTACATGTTAAAGAGACAGTTAAATTCTAGTGAAGTATGGATCAATCAATCTGTGTGATTCTAGTACCAGATGATGAATTGGAACAGCAGTGAGTGTCCCAAATCTTCCATTGATGCGGCCAACTATTTCATGAACCTGGCTCGTAAGCTTTTGATCTGTCAATAAATTGATATTATTTTATAGAAAAAAAGATATAGCAACCATGAATCATGACAAATGACAATCTATGCTTTGTGTAACATCCCATGTCCAAGTATCTAGTTATATCATAAATTGTAAGTATAGACATGCGTCAGTCACCATGGGATTCAGCTGTGTTAACCTACAATGATCAAACAACCACATAGATAAAAAAATCGCAGTTCTATGGAGCACTGATGTTAGAGAATATACGTACAGTCAGGAACATCTGTCCTTGTGGGTACAGCAATTTGCAACAAAACTACTTTATCACGCCAATCTGGATTTTCCTCGAGGAACTTTTCAAATGCCAGAATCTTCTGTGGGATTCCCTTAATCATATCGAGACGATCAACACCCAACATTACCTGACCAATGGTCAAGAAGTGATGGTTGGAAACTGTAACAAACCAGTAGCACTAGAAAATTACATAATTTAAGGGATGTTTCGCAAGCAATATAGGAAGTGTTACTTTTCTCCTATTTCACATATATACATTGCAATCATAGATCAAAACCTTGAGAAGCATTCATAAAATGGAAAATTTATCTGAGACTATCTAGCAGATTCAGAACGCATACATAGTATGTCAATTACTTGAAATTATGGGGGAGATGAACATGGTTATTAAATGCAAGCAGGTAGCTCGTACCTTCCGCCCAGCAAATCTTTCTTTCAGTTCTTTCATGTAGTCCTGGACTTTAGGCAGTTCAAGAGCTCGAATGAACCGTTCAGAATCTATCCCAATAGGAAACTGTAGTTTCAAGGCACACATGAGCAATCATTAATCCACCATAAGGGAGAGCTATGGAGGGTCAACATAAATAAATAAAAATGTATAATGGTGACAAACTCTTACAATAGGAGAAATAATCAACAGGTGTACAGAAGACAAAGAAATAAGAGAAAATGATCAGCAATCTATACCGCAGCTACACGAGTTAGCTTTCCTTGATCCTCAACTCCTTCGGGAGTACCCTCAATCCCAAGAATACGAGTACAAGCACTAACAAAATGTCTTGCATAATCATATGTGTGGAAACTGGTAAGAAACAAATACATATATTAATAGCAGAGATAGAGTAGCAATATGGACAACTCCTATCGTATTAGTTTGCTGCTGTAAACCATATCCCTTAGAATGACAATTTTGACTACACCCAAACCATGCAAGAAAATAATAATAATAATAATAATAATAATAATAATAATAATAATAATAATAATAATAATAATAATAATAATAATAGTTTAACACCTGTACCAATGGAGAAGATAGCTCACCCAACTAAATCAGCCGCAAGAACAGATCTTAACAAATCTGACCGAGATGGTAATGTCCTATGTATTTCTGATGACGGAAAAGGTGTATGGAGAAACCAACCAACTTTGATTTCATTGTTGTGTTCTTTTAGGCATTTGGGAAGAAACATAAGGTGGTAATCATGGCACCAAACAATATCTCCCTCTTCATAATGTTCGTATACCACGTCAGCAAACATTTGGTTTGCCTTCTTATATGCATCAAACTGAGATTGGAAACTGTGGGTGGTTGCGAGGCGGTCTTCTTGTGGAAGCCCAAGATAATGGAAGAGCGGCCATAAAATGTTATTACAGTAACCATTATAATACTGATCAACAATCTCTTCATCTAGAAACACAGGGATGCATCTCTGCAGCCGAGAAAGATAGTTAAAGAAGAGGAGAAAGTATCGCACTTGCACACGGAACAACAGTTTTGCATCAAATCTTAATAGCTTAACATTACATGTGACACACAAAATATCTAAAATAAAGTATTAAGATGCAACCAGCTACCATACCTTTTCAGCTAAAGATTTAGTGAGTGCCTTCTGGCCAATTTCATCAGTAACATTTACACCAGCCCAGCCAATCCACCGGGCCTCAAACTCCTTCAAACCTTCAACAGTACAACCAATTTAATGGACGATATATACATATTTAGAAATATAATGTTATAATTTCAGAATAATAGCTAATTAAGCCATGTTATAACTTTCTGATTGGGATCCTGGGCCCATATTAACTAATGAGGGACCATATTCTATTATTTTGTGATTCTGACCAATAAAAATCACCATAAATCCATCAAACAACAAGTTGCATATGAAGACAATAGAAGTAATTTCACAGGCATGAATTACCTAATAGAGCACTGACAAGTCCCCCAACACTTATCTCGAGATGCCAAGCGTCCTCTCCCTTTCTAACAGCGGAGACTGGCAACCTGTTTGCTACCACCAAAAGGCGTTGTCTCCCGGGCCGCCCATGCCCATGATGCCTTTCACATCCATCTGCCGATCCTCTAGCTGCTGCAACTCCTTCCGGGGATTCTTCCTCATTGGAAAGAACCCCATTTTCTCCGTCGCTATCTCTTACCTCCTCGTTTGAGTGGATGGACCGGTTTGACTTCCTTAACTCTCTTTCCCTTAACAGTCTCTCTACTCGGGTCGTGGGTTTGGCAGGATTGTAGTAATACTTGTTACCTGGTAAGAGCTTGCTCTGCAGGGATTAAATGAATTATCACTAAGTACCATATTATCAGTAATCAAGTTCAGACAGCATAAGATTCTTCTAATAACTATGCAATGCCCTTAAATATGTCAACAGGTACCTAAAAACCTATTACAATTCTCCTGCTCATACAAGAAAATTTTAACCTTTAAGTCACTTGTAAAATTATAACAATAAAATCTTAAACTACCAAAAGTGGTTTATATTTGAATCACTGAAATTGATAAAACAGGCATGCAAAATTGGTTTAAAGGGTTTTTGGGATTCAGTAGACACAAAAGAGAAGTCCTATGAATGGGTTTAAAACAAAATCACAAACACAAACACAATCAGGGCAAAAGGGTGAGAAAACAGAGAGAGAGAACAGAAAAGGGTAGGATCAGATTACCAAAGTATTGATCTGGGGAATGTGGATCTCTTCAGTGGGAATCACATTCATGGCGAGATGCGAGAAAAGGGTCTTCTTCTTCTTGGATTTTGGGGACAGAGAAGCGTAAAAGAGAAGCGAAAGCGGTGGCCAATATAAGCAAGCACGAGACCAGAGAGAGAGAGCAAGCTGGCAGGAGCGATATTTTGGGGGAAAATGAAAAATCTGGAAATTCACAGAGAAGATGAAGTGAAGATTGATTGAGGCATAGAGAGCCACGGAAACAGAGGAGAGGAGGTTGCTTTGCTTTTAATCGCAACCCAAAACAAATATGGCTCTTTCTTTATCTTTCGATTTACAATTTCTTTTTAAGTGTAGTATATGATTCATAAAGTGTCACGTGTTGAATTAAACATTAGTTTATGTTAATCTCATCATGAATGAGGTTTTCGAAGAGGCTTTGTGATGTAATGCAATGGATAATGCATCCAATCTAATAAATAAATTATGGATATTTGTTGGTGAGAAACATAAACCCCACAAAATCTAAATCTAAACCAACGTTGCACCTATGGGTCCCATCCCATCCATGAAACTTGTGGGTTTTTCCTCCACTCGTATCCTTGCATCCATCGGTTTCAATTTATTATAATAATGAAAAAAATACATTGCAAATCGTTACTTTTAATTGTTCATAATTTTTTATTATCAATGTTAACTAAAAAGTGGTGTATTCCATCATATTGACATCACCTCCTCACAAATTGTTGGTGCAGTTTATGCAGTTAACATTGACATGTCTCATTGTCTTTGATCAGTCGAAAAATCGTTGACATTGTAGACACATATATTAGAAATAATAAAGGAAATGACTCTATTTATTGACAATGATAAATTTGTGTACAAATAGATTTATTTATAAGACGGAAACTCCAATACACGATAAGATAAGAAACTATAACATAAAAGGCTAACCTTAATGACTCTTAATCCTCCCTCATAGAAATGAGTTGATATAATCTAACACCCATACTCAAATTTAATGCAGCGTAACAAGAATTAAGTTTGAATCTATATAATATGTGTTATGATTTTCTTCCTCTCCCTGTGAGTTAGAGACTTCAAAATGATTTATTTAATCTCTCCACTCCTTCTCATGTGTCGGTTTCTGAATTACTAGATAGATTTTTTGGATTATGCGGATGTTCACGTGGCGAATTCTGAATTATAGGGATGTACACGCGTCGTTTTCCGAATTACGGTATAGTTTTTCTAAATTACGGGATGTACACACGGATCAAGTACTCCGACCAAAACAGATGGCATATTGTACTTTTCTCTCGTCATTTATAATATCTATTATTGCTGATAAAAAAAGATGGCATAGAGGAGTGAAATAGAGCCAGACAAGAAACAACAGTCCAAAATTAGTCCAACTAGAAACAAGTTGAGGTGGAAGACAAAGAGAACACCGAGACGATCAAACGGGACTTCGTGAACGGCGGCACGTGAAGGAAGCGGAAGGTGGATGATGACGTCAGATGGTGGATGACGGCGCTGGATGGTCGGATGTCGGATGTGCGAATGGCAGAAGCGATTGAATTGTCTTCCCCACCCATTAGAATTAAAAATTATCATCGAATGGGTAAAGCGAAAATTTCTTAGAGATAATCAAGTATGGATTATGTGTGTGATACTATATTAGGAATAATAAGAGTATTACTATTATTATTATTGATATAAAATTGTGTGCAAATGTCTTTATTTATAAAGACAATAGGGAAACTTTGATACACAATAGAACCCCAGTGGACTAACCATAATGGATTTTAACTCTAATGGGTATTTACATGATATAATCTAACATCATATATGGGGGGCGTGGTTATCCTTCGATGCAGTAAGATGACGATGTTGTCATAAAGTCTCAAAGTTTTCAAATATGGTTTCGTGCCTTAAAATTACAAACTTATCAAGCCTTCGATCTGGCTGAAGGAGGTGTCAAAATTAAGACGTCCAAGCTTTGTTGGCATCTACGCGGAATGGCAAATCTTTTGATGGCTCTAGCGAAGGAACTAGGGTGATGATGAAAGTTGTAAATGATGCCAACTTTTAATAAGTGGCTCAAGATTGATTCGTTAAATATTCAACTTGAGCATTTTATAATTGAGTTCGAGCCAAATTCAAACTCGAGATTTTGTTCGTTTAATAAATGAGTCGAACTTTAGCTTACCCTTTCAAAACTAGTTAGGCTTGCGGGTCGGCTCGTTTAGTATATAATTAAGGGAAAACTTCACTTAACTCCCTTGAACTATACTCGATTTTCACATAACTCCCCTAAAAGATAAAAGTGGTCTGTGAAGCCCCTGAAGTATACTAAAATTTCAGTTAACCCCAAACGGTGTTAGTTTTCTTGTGAAAAGTCCAAAATGCCCTCGCAGTATAATCCTTAAATTATTTGATTACATGTGAACTGACCCTTCTACCCTCTATTAAATAACATAATACCTAATAAATTGAGGGCTATTTTGACTTTTCAATTACACAAATAAAATAATTAAAAAACTGAAAATATTTTGTCAAATTACAAATTTGCTCTCTATCTCTCACTTCTCTCTATTCTGTCACTCTAATGTCTCTTGTTCATCAACCACATCTCTCGTTAATCAACCATACCAATTTTTCTTCGATTTCCATCAAATTAAACGAGAGTATATGGTTTTCTTCATCACTACTATTGTTTTCAAAAAGTACATGGGTTGTTGAAAAGGAAGGCCCAGATCTGGACTTTTCCAGATCTGGTTTCGCGGTGGAGCTCCGTCGAAGATGGCGAAGGTGGAGGCTGGGGGAGATGGGATGCGAGGAGGTGGAGGCTGTGGTGACGTGATGGCCGAACCAACGAGGCCATGAGCTCTGGGGCCAGATCTGGCCAAATTTGGTCCTTCCTTCCAGCCAGTGCTCCGACGACGAAGTGGAGGAAGAAGAGGAGGCGTAGAGAAAGGAAATTCCAGGGACAGAACTCTAGAGCAGGGCTGCTAGAAGCTTTTCCGGCGACGCAGAAGAAAGGAGGAGCCAGAGCTTGTTTCTGCGGCGGAGATGGAGGCAAGGTGGTAGAGAGGGAGGCTAGACGATGCGGCTCCGATGACTGTGTGGAGGAGGGTCCTCCCTGGCGGCCGAAGGCGCTGGGCCGACGTCGCCGGCGAGCTTGGCCGGTGGATTTTTCCGGCGAATGGCGTAACGCAGATGCTGAGTTGTGTGTCGTTTCATCTACCATTTTTGTTCAATATGGACAAAAAATTAGAATAAATTTTGAGGTGTTTGTGTAAATTTTTTTGATGATATGGAGGTGTTTATGTTAACTGATTTTGGGCCATGGAGGTGGAGGTTTTTATGAAAATCAAAATAAAAAAAAATTGGAAAAAATGTCATGGATGGCATGACTTTGAAAATTTGATAAATAGTTAGGGGTATTTTAGACATTTCGTATTTTACTAAAACTTTCAAAACAAAATTTAACAAATTAATTTATGTACTTTTTTTTATTTATTTTAGTTGAAAAGACAAATTTACCATTGAAATATGAGTTTATTATGTTATTTGATAAAGGGTAAAAGGGTCATTTAACATTTAATCAAATAATTATATAATTTAGGGATTATACTACGAGGGCATTTTGGACTTTTCATAAGAAATCTAACACCGTTGGGGCTAAGTGAAACTTTAGTATACTTCAGGGGCTTCACAAACCACTTTTATCTTTTAGGGGAGTTATGTGAAAATCGAGTATAGTTCAAGGGAGTTAAGTGAAGTTTTCCCTATAATTAATTATACATTTTATTAATATATTTGTAACTTTCAATAAGTATATAATGAAACTAGACGAATCAAGCCAAGGTGACTTCTTTATTATTTAATAAATTACATACTTTTATATAAAATAAATTTAATTTTAATGTTTTTATAATAAAATTGAATCAATCGAATCGAGTCAAACTCAAGCTCAAGCTTGGCTGTTTTTGTTCGATTCGAATTTGGGTTTTGTTGTATAAGTTTGTTCGAACTCGGACCAAGTCCTAACAAACTGATATTTGATTTGGTTAGTTCAGGTGTACATATGTGCAAAAATTGTTCGACATGTGTAACTAACTTCAATTATCTTATAATTTTAATTTAGTAATGAAACAAATATTAAAGATGATAGATCTTCGACAAAGGAGATTATTAAAATAAGAGTAGTAAGTCTAAGAATCACGAACAAGTTAAGGCACGAAATAAAACATTTTTACACTAAGCTTATTAAATTTAAGAATATGAATAGTTTGGAGGTGGATTATTATAATTTCTAATTTAGTTTACATAAGTTCATTTTCTAAAGAATAAGGGTTTAGCTCACATCACATTAATATTATCTTTATTAGAAAAACGATACCGATACGTGTAAGATCAACATCGTTGACTTCCCTCTACGACATGCTACAAGTACACCTATGTACCAATTCATCCCATATAAATATCAACTACAACTACTTTTATAAATTTGTGTCATTTTCAACCACTTGTGCGAAGATCACAAATATCTTCATAAAATCCTCTCTTTTGAGTCTTTCCTATTTTTAGTTTCCTTTAAGAAAGTTTGTCAGAATTTAGCCCACGTTCACATTTGGTGTACATACATTTGTTTAGGTGTTGACCTAAAGTTAAAGAAGAGGCCCTTTATGGTGTATGCCTGACTTTGGAGGGAATGCTCGGCCCAGAAATTATGCAACAAATCTGTACCTTTAAGCCCAATTCATTTGTGTTTTGTGCAAAGTCCAGTAAATTTGGTAGTGTACAACAACAATGTCAAGTGTCAACAAACACCAAAATGACATTTTTACAAATCCTTCAAGGATATCTTTAAAAAAGTTTGTCAGAATTTAGCCCACGTTCACATTTGGTGTACATACATTTGTTTAGGTGTTGACCTAAAGTTAAAGTAGAGGCCCATTATGGTATGCCTGACTTGGAGGGAATGCTCGGCCCAGAAATTATGCAACAAATTTGTACCTTTAAGCCCAATTCATTTGTGTGTTGTGCAAAGTCCAGTAAATTTGGTAGTGTACAACAACAATGTCAAGTGTCAACAAACACCAAAATGACATTTTTACAAATCCTTCAAGGATATCTTTAAAAAAGTTTGTCAGAATTTAGCCCACGTTCACATTTGGTGTACATACATTTGTTTAGGTGTTGACCTAAAGTTAAAGTCGAGGCCTATTATGGTATGCCTGACTTGGAGGGAATGCTCGGCCCAGAAATTATGCAACAAATCTGTACCTTTAAGCCCAATTCATTTGTGTTTTGTGCAAAGTTCAGTAAATTTGGTAGTGTACAACAACAATGTCAAGTGTCAACAAACACCAAAATGACATTTTTACAAATCCTTCAAGGATATTTTTTGGTATCACAATTGAACTTCAACCTCAGAGGCAGGAACGGATTTTTGTGTCAGCTTGCTTAATTTTCACAGTAAAATCTTATTATAATTAAAGTTTATGTATAAATGTATCAAGTACATAAAAATTTAAACGAGTAAGCTACTATCCCTACCGTCGGGGCATAAGCACCTCCTTGTTACCCATGAGGCATCGTCTTAGCCTTCCCTCATCATGATCACTCTTACACATCTAGCATTCACACACCTAGCAGTATATTTTACTTTTTTTCCTTAGTCGGACCTATTCCACTAAGCATCTGATAGAATATTGATGCCTATTTAGGAGTAAGGTAATTTGAAATCCTTCATCAGTGTGAAGGTTTCGAAGGAATTGGATCGAAGTAGTACCAATGAAAGAAAAGCTATACCGATTACAGAGATAGCAAGATCTTGAGGTCAATATTAACCTAGAACTATAACTCATTTATGATTTTGTTTCGAATCTCGAAAAATTAGAGTCAATTTTGCCTCATCAATTAAACGAGACTAATATTTTAGCTCGAATTTGACTTGTGTTAGATTATAATATTTATAATTAAATATTTAAAGAGCATAGATCAAACATCTTGTTAAAATTTTGACTCATTTAATAAAATATATTACCCTTTTAAAAAAAAATTGAATTAATCAATGTTTATAGCTCTACTACATATTCACTCCAACTCGGCACACTCAATTTTGTGTGTCGCCAGCTAAGATCCACCTTCCTGGCAGCGCATTGGTGTCACCGACTAGGTGAATCATAGTCGGGGACTTCATCTGTCTCGCCGTTCAGGTAAAGTTATACATGGCGACACGAAGCAATGCGCGCCAAGTAGGTGAAATCGCCGGTCAACGAGATTTGGGTCAACCATCAACGAGTGTTACCTATCGATATGTGTTATTTTACACCACTTTTTCTGTGCTCGTCCCTTATTTGGGTACGAAGACCCTTAATTTGTCTCTCTTTTGCCTCACGGGTACTTTGAGCTATTTGTGCAGATTTCATGTATTTTTCGGACTATTTTTCGGCATTTTTGGGGTTACCACCGTGGCCCCTTGATGATCCGAGAGGAACGCGCGCACACCATGACGCGCCTCAATACTTCGCGCACCAGAATGCAGTCAATGTAATCAAGTAAATTTGTAAGTTTTCTAGCTTTTTAGTTATGGGTCATCCTCACAGGGACCAAAATGGGGTCTCTCACTCGGTGAACTCGAGTTCTCTTTCATATTCTTAATGATGCATAGAGGTAAATTTCACAAGTTTTGGGATTTTAAGCTAATAAACTAATTAAAAAGATAACTACTCTAACAACAAGTAATTAAATCGGGGGAAGGAATCAAAAGGTGAAAACCACGGTTGACTCAACTGGGTGTCTGACCACCCGACGCACACGCCAGTGTACCGGTTGCTTAGTAATAATGGTGTTTCGACGAAGGCCCGTGTATCGATCACACGAGGAGGATTAACCAGTGGGCGTTAGGTTTAGGAAAAGTGTGATCGGATTTGGGCGATGCAAAAGGGGAAAAGGGAGTTTTTTCCAACCAAATTGCACACATACATGCAACACTCACAAAACACACTCGAGACGAAGATTTCCACACAATTAACAAATCGGATCGGGTGTGTTGGATTTCTGGGGATTAATCACGAATTAGTGATCACTATGAGGTACTAGTATTGGGCGAGATGCTTCAGTTTTGGCTATTAAGGTGGTGGAGTTTTCGAGTTTTGCCAAACCTAGTTTGTCATGCAAACTAAGAAAGGTGAGGAATCATTACTCGCATCTAACCTGCATGTTAGAGGTCAGGATAATTGCATTCTTGTCTTAAAAACCCTTGAGGAAACCCCTAGCTTTGGAGTGGGGACTCTATGGCTATATATTGTATCCGTCTTCTAGAAAGGAAAGATGTAAGCCCAACCCTCTATTCAAGCTTGACAATCATGAATTGATTGTAATTCAAGATAGAGGTCCTTAACCAAAACACAAACACAAATCTAGATCATGACCCAATTAACAAATTAATTCATAATCCCCTTCAAATCCAACCCCAATCCTTAAGTTTAACTACTATTTTTTATCAGCAATTAGGTTTAGCTACTCATGCTTTCAACATGCAACATATTCATGAAAATCATCATGCATTCAATCCTTATCACAAATACTAAACTAACACCAAAATCTTTCACAATCAATCCTAAACTAGCAATCTCACCAATTCTAACAATCAATCCTAGATTAGCAATCACATTAATCATCTATTGCTCACAATAAGTAAAACCCAAAGCAATCAATGATTGTTCTAAATCAATACTCAACACTCTCAATAGCAATATATGATTCTAACATGTAAAAGCTAAATTTTAAGATTAAAACTAAGATTAGAGTGCTGATAATCCCTAAGGTAGCTACAACACAATCCTTACGGTCCAAGATTCCTCCATCGTCCTCATTATCCAAGCCTTGAAGATCTTATTCTTCAACCTTGGAGCTTTCTCTCTCTACACCGTAGAGCTTCTTTCTTGAACCTCTAGAAAATGTAGATAATTATGGGAAGGATACTTTGGGGTTTCTCTAGAATTCCTTTTATAGAAGGTCACAAGTTCTAAAGGTGTTTTGGTCTTTGCATAGGAAATTCTTAATTCTGAAGTTTCTGCGCGTGAGTCGCGACAGGGTGTCGTGACTTCTTCTTCAGGTATCTCGAGACATATATGTGTGGAAGTCACGCCTGGGAGTCGTTGGTAGTTGTCGTGAGTCGTGATGTCGTTACTCCATGACGGTCCTATATTCTCGCCACGTCAGCCAACGACAGATGAAGTCACCACTAGGTGTCGTGATTCTTCTTGATGCACTTGACTTAACCACTCGGTGTCACGACTAGGTGTCGTGCATGGTGCTGGCGTGACTTCTTTCCTAATACTTGATCTTCTCAGGTTCTTCTGCAGCTCACGACTTGGTGTCGTTACTCGAGTTGTCGTGACTTGGGTCCTCCTGACAGTTCTTCTCTGGTGCTCTGGACTCACGACTCAGCTAGTTATGACTGGGTGTCGTGACTCCAGCTTTTGTGAGTCTCCTCTTTAACTTACTTATGTGCCAGCTCGATCTTAGTCCTTCTCTCTGTAGGATTTGTGTCCTAGGTCAATCTTAGTTTATGAGTAATTGTTATATCATCACTGCAATAATAAATCGGCATTATATTACCATTGTGTTGTGATAATATGTTGAATGCGATTTGATCTATGTCATCGAGTGTGTCATCACTGATAGTAGAATAATAGGTTCGCTCGGATCACATTCAACGGGTCCTTGGTAAAGTAAGCTTCACTAGAAGCGATCAATATGAGGATCACTCTTGTTGTTATGTTTAAGTGTTGGCATATTTTTTAGCGCAAGGTCAAGATGTCAGCCAACATGTTGCAACCCATTTGGCATGACTTAATACGTGCAGGATTAGGCAAGTTATCGGAGCCTTCCTATCTTATACGCATAAGCTTAGCGCACAAGGGAATAAAGACACCACGGATTTAGGCAACTTCCAGCTAAGATAAAGACACGTCGGTAAGGCTACAAAAGGCGGCAACACCAACCTGTCACTTGCCTATTACTCAAGGCGACAAAGGATTTCCTAATCGGAATTGGTGTCCGGTTAGACAAGAGGAGTTGCTATAAAAGCAGGTTCTACCCCCATAGCAACTCAGACGTTCTCTGTGCTAAATTCTTATAGCTCTTGTGCAAGACTAGCGGATTGAGAGGCTAGATGATTTAGAAGAACGGTGTCAATCACTATACATCATACGAAGAGTATTGAGTGTTAGTGATTTGAGGGTTTGTGTTCGTGATTGAAGATTCACGAGGAAATTTTGAAGACAACTACACCGAACATAGGCTTGCTCGAAGGGTGGAATTGAGAGGATCTCACAAACAGGGGGAGTCCATGGTCGAGGTTGTTCACGGTGAGATCATAGTAGCTTAGGACAATAGCTTGTGTGATAGCTAGTTGATGCTTGAAGTTGTACTATTAACTACCAAATAGTGAAAAACTTTCCATTGGCAGAGTGCCCCCAGACGTAGGTGCGGAGTCACCGAACTGGGTAAACATATTGCATGTCTTCTGTTTACTGTTTGTTTATTTACCGTCCATTATCATCAATCTGGCAAGTTGTCGAACCAAGTGTTACAGCATTGTGTTCGACATCTTGTCCCTGTTACGAATCATAATTTCAATTGGTATCGAAGGGGGCACCTTATCTTCTAGGTGATTTCCTGCAAGGATTCTGAGTAGCTGATATGAAGTCAAAGGAAGGAGGATTGATTAATCGACCACCCGTGCTTGACGGAATAAACTATAGATATTGGAAAGTTCGCATGTGTGCTTTCATGAAATCACTCGATATTAAAACATGGAAGGCAGTAATCAATGGTGGGAGGAGCCCCAATATTCTGATACTTTAGGCAGCATAACAGGTCCCAAACCCGAGAAGGAATGGAGCCCCACAGAAGATGAGGTAGCCCTAGGTAACTCTCGTGCACTCAATGCTATATTCAACGGAGTTGATAAGAATGTCTTTAGACTTATCAACACATGCACAAGTGCCAAAGTAGCCTGGAATATTCTTCCTGTAGCCTATGAAGGAACCTCTAAGGTACGAGAGCAGAAATTACAATACCTCGCCACTAACTTCGAAGCTCTCACAATGAATGAGAATGAAACCATAGCCAAGTTCAACGTACGGATTAAGGACATGGCCAATGAATCCTATTCTCTTGGCAAACCCATGATTGACGAAGACGAAGACCTTGTCAGAAAAACCCTAAGAGCTTTAACCTCTAGATTCCAGATGAAGATCATTGCCATAGAAGAATGTCATGATCTGAAAATCCTGATGTTTGATGAACTCATGGGATCTCTCATGACTTATGAGTTCTCTGTTCCAACTATGGAGAAAAAACACAAAGGCGTACCCTTCAAGAGCTCAACACACAACCAAAAAGAACAAGTGCTCTCTGATTCGGATAGCGAAATTAATGATACAATCGCTATGCTCGCCAAGAACCATAACATAGTCATGAAGAGATTCAACCAAACGGTGGGGAAGAATGTCTTCCAAGATGTCAGAGACAAACCTCAGCAAAGGTTCCAGAAAGTCTAGAACACCAACAAAGAAGGTAGGTGAGGAGAACAACAAGGAAAAGGAAAGGAAGTTCAGTGCTTTGAATGTGAAGGTTATGAACATGTGCAGAAGGAATGTCCCAACTTCCTCAAAAAGCAGAAGAAGTGATTCACTGCTTCACTATCAGATGAGGAAGAAGAAGACAACGACACAGAACAGACGAGTAACTATGTAGCCTTCATTGCCTCTACATCCACTGAACCCTTGAAAAAATTCACTACAGATAATGAATTGTCTGATGAAACTCTTAATAATGCATACAATGAGTGGCATGTCAAGTGGCTTGAAGACTCTTAGTTCCTCGAGAAACAGAATGCACTCATTCTATCTCTTATATTCAATGACATTGGAGAGCTCTCGAGGGTGATTTTTGGCGACCGGTCCGGCCAACTTTCGGCGAGCTCCGGCGACGTCTTTTGGGGCTGTTTTGACGCTCGATGGGCAGATCGGTGCGCTGGGAGGATGATTCCGATCACCCCTTAATAATTTCGAACTGTTTTGATGACCTAAAGGCCCCAAGCAGATTACTCCTCGAAGCTTCTGATCGGCATCCATGGCAGACGAGGCGGATCGACCATGCTGACGTTGGGGTGGACGGTAGTAGGCAGCAAAGAGCCTCACGAGAGGGTAGGGATGGCACCTCGAGGAGCAGAGGAGATCTGGATTTGACAGAAACCCTAGACCAGTTCGGGCCGAGGGAGACGACTGTCCGTCGAGGTGGGGACCGCTGCGCTTTTCAGACACCCCTGACGCGATCAGGGAGATGATGGGGACGTCGAAGCAACCTCGTCAGCAGAGAAAAGAGGCGGCGACGTCGAACCCTAGAGAAACCCTAATGGTGACCGATCCGAGCACGATGAAGGAGGCGCGTCGGGTGGGAGGAGTTGTCGTGACGACGAAGCTGGCAGGTTCGAGGTGAGGCTCGAGAAAGGTGCTGGCAGGTGTTGGAAAAAGTCTCAGGGATGAGATATATGATCGAGGCCAAGCTGAGTCCTTCACCACCACCTCGGGTCGAGCTGCCATGGCGTCTCTGGCAGTCAACGTTTATCCGCTTGTCGTTGCCAGACATTCATCCAGATCAGGGCGAGGGAGGGCAGGTCGAGCCAGGGCAGGTCGTGGTAGAGGTGGAAGAGGTGGCAGGGGCGGGAGAGCGAGCTCGGAACCGGGGGCGGTGTTGCAGGTCGGATCATCGCCATGTCCACTGCCAGCGACGACTGCAGGCCTCCGGCGAGCAACAGCGGGACGGTTTGGGGGGCGGAGGCCCTCGAGCGACTAGGCCGAGCACCAGGGTTGAGCTCCACCGTCGTTCGATCTCGGGAGCATGGGCCGGCGAAGCCAATTGGGTCAGGTGCGGCCCAATTGCCTACAACCCACTCCCCGTCCTTGGACCGGGCATCACTACAAGCCGAATTTGTTGGGCAGACCGGTCAGCCACACCCGGTTCACACCCGAGTCATTCTGCTTCATTTTATTCAGGAGCAACGATTCAAGTATACAGTCCGGCTCACTGCTATGAAAATTTTGCTACTCATTTCCATGTCATTCATGAACCGGTTAAGTCAGTTACTCCGACAAACCCAACCAGTTTGCTTCTGGCCGATTCAAAATGCCCTTCGGATTGTAGGTGTAGTGCGATTAGAGAAGGAAAACGCTCGTGTGTAGACTCAGTTATCTCGGCTCAAGCCGATTCTGTCATCTCGGCAAAGAGAATCGTTAGGGAGGTTGCCTCGGGGGAATCGGCTCAATTCCGGACATAACCATCGGGGGCGTCAGATTTTTTAGAGGCCGCATTCACGGAGGAGGAGATTCTCTCGGCTCTTTCTGAGTGGGATAGGGCTAAGTCCCCGGGTCTAGGTGGCTTCACTATGTGTTTTTTTCGTGAGATGTGGGAGGTGGTCAGGGAGGATGTTCTCCGCTTTTTTTCACGATTTTTACCTAATAAGGAGGATATGGTCGGGACTCAATGCTTCTTTCATTGTCTTGATTCTGAAGATTGAGACCCCACGACATTTTGCGCAGTTCAGACCCTTTAGCCTGATTTCAGGACCTTATAAGCTTTTAGCTAAGGTTCTTTCCATACACATGCGGCGATACATTGGTGATTTGATTGGGGAGGATCAGTCTGGCTTCATTCGCGGAAGACAATAGGTCGATGATGTCCTGGTGGCGAACGAGTTGACTGACATGGTTCGCAGGACGAACTCCAAGGCGACGGTGGTCAAGCTTGATTTCGAGAAAGCTTTTGACCGGGTCGATTGGAGCTACCTTTGGAGAGTTATGGATGCTATGGGTTTTGGCCCTATGTGGAGACACTGGATTGCTTCCTGCCTCGGCTCCCCAGCTTCGGTCCTAGTCAATGGCTCCCCCACGAGCCAGTTTGACATCAGGAGAGGAGTCAGACAGGGATGCCCCTTATCCCCGTTCCTGTTCATCATTGCAGCGGAGGGGCTTCACCTCCTTCTCCAGCGCGGGGAAGAGGCTATGCTTTTTAGGGGGATTCGGGTAGGTGATGAGGAGAGAGTCTCACACCTCCAGTTCGCAGATGACACTCTGCTTTTTGTTGAGGCCGAGCTGCATCAGTTGTTCCAGTTTCGGTTGGTTTTGCAGTATTTTGAGTGGGCGTCAGACCTGAGGATCAACTTCGACAAGTCAGTCTTGTTGGGGTTGAATCTAGAGGATGGTGGTGACAGTCGTTTGGCACGAGCCTTCGGTTGTGTTGTTGGGCAGCTTCCCCTGCCTTATTTGGGTTTCAGCTTGGGGGCAGACTACCGGCGGGTGATGACTTGGGAGCCGATCGTGGCCAAGTTCAGGAGTAGGTTAGCTATGTGGCAGGCGAGCTCAGTCTCTTTTGGAGGACGGATCACGTTGAATAAGGCGGCTCTCTCGAGCTTGCCTATCTTCTACATGTCTCTTTTCCGGGCTCCCAGGACTACTGTTGTTGTGATGGAGTCCATTATGAGGAGGTTCCTATGGAGAGGCAGAGGCGACGGCGGGGTTTTGCGAAGGTCAGATGGGAGCTTGTTTGTAGGCCGATCAGACAAGGTGGGTTGGGTATTCGTCGCTTTCAGGAGGTCAACAGCGCTCTGCTGTTGAAATGGTGGTGGCGGTTTGCGACAGAGCCGAATCCTTTGTGGAGGAGGATCTTGTGTGCGAGATTCTGTTGGGCAAGGTCGTCTTGGGACCTTTCTTCGTTACCCTTCTCTAGTCACTCGGGGTCGAGGGCATTGCGGGATATTCTCGGTCTTTCGTCGCTTCAGTCTTTTCCGAGGATCTTTGGATCAGGATGTGTCCGCTGGAGACTTGGTGATGGCAGTCAGATTAGATTCTGGGATGATTGCTGGCTTGGAGATTTTTGTCTGCGGACCAGGTTTCACAGACTCTACCGGCGCATGAGCCACCCGAGCATTCAGTTCGTGATGCATGGGTTCTTGATGGTTGGTCCATTCCCTTTCGAGGGGTGCTGCCAGCCAGAGCAGGTTTAGAGTTTGTAGGGCTACTTACGATTCTTGGTAGTATCAGACCGACAGATGGGATCCGCGATCAGATCTTGTGGACGTTAGATAGGAGAGGATACACGTGAGGAGGGGTTATCATATGTTGTTGGGGACAGATCAGGCCGATTCGGTGGACTGGGCTTCGAGGCTGTGGGACATGCCAGTTCCGCCGAACTTCAGGAGTTTCGGGTGGCTGGTTCTTCAGGGAAGTTTACCGACTAGAGGCACTCTTGCATTTAGAGGATCATCCCGATTGGTCATCGCATGTGCGCTTTGTACGGTAGGAGGGAGGAGACGACGGAGCACCTCATGCTCTCCTGTAGGTGGGCTAGGAGATTCTGGAGAGAGATTCACAGTTGGTGGGGTATCCAGTTTCCTTCTACTCAGACAGTTCACGATCTATTCATGGGGTGGAGAGCCAGAGTCGCAGACAGAGGAGCGAGGAGGGCCTGAAGCAGACTCGTCACGATGGATTTCTGGTACATCTGGTTCACCAGGAAGGGCAGGATCTTCAGAGATGAGGAGAGATCACCTGGAGAGACTCTCAGACTTCTTCATATGCGTTCTTATACTTTGATGCAGGCAGACGAGGGGCGGGACATCGGGTTTGGACGAGGGAGCGCACTTTAGTCTCCTGGTGCGCGAACCCGAGGTCGGTATTATGCTCTATCCGGTTATAGCTCTCTCCTCGTTGGGGTGTTTTGGGGCTCTCTTTTTTTCCCTTATATTTGGTTTGGGGCTCAATTTTCCCATTTTTTTTGATTATTTGTAGTCTTTCTCCCGTCATTTATAATATCCCTTATTGCTGATCGAAAAAAACTCATTCTATCGCTTAATGAAGACAAGACAAGACTATTCGAGACCATTATTGATCTTAAACGAGAAGTTGCTCGTCTAACCAATGAGCTAGATCATATGACCAAATCTGTCAAGATGATGAACCCTAGTACAAATACTCTAGACCAAATTCTATCCATTGGTAAGCCAGCAAAAAACAGGAAAGGTCTTGGTTACTCAACAGCTCCTCATCCAATACAACCTTTGTTGCTCAAAAAGCCGTCATCGACATGTCACAGCAGATGTCGCAGACTCAAAAAGCCGTCACCTTTGTTTATGGGTAGGCTCTACTGACCATTGGCAGTGTTTTCCGGAGTCAAATCATAGATATCATATGGGTGATAATATTGGACGACCCGACCTGAGTATGCAACATAGATGCAGTCATGAACATACTCAGTTGTCGTGGTATGACATGTATCCTAATCACCGAGGGGTCTGTCAATACTGTGCAGTCATCTACCGAGTTTGACGTACGCCCAACGCTAGTCCGTAATTGGTTAGCCATAATGGATATGATTGGCTCGGGGAAGGACTGTATGAGAAGTGCAAAGGACAGGCGAATGATTTGTCCCTCATACGATGGTATGAAAATGGTATCCGTTCAGGCCGTTTGATGAGATGGACTGAGAGGGAATGCATGGCCATGCTATTGATACTAGGTATCATTTCTCAGTCGTCTCAGAGATCAAGGAACAGTGATTGATCAAATAAGGATGGCGACTTTATGCCTTATGATCAATATAGATATCTGAGACAGAGATAGTGTTATAGACGACATGAGGTTAAGTAGAATCGTCGATTATCATGTACGTTGGGTAATCATAATGGCTTACTAGAGACCACTTATGATGGATGGGTGAAGTTAGACTTCACGCCGATCTGCCAACGGGACATGAGCTTATAGGGTCACACGCAATGGGCTAGGACCCGAGGAAATTATGGAAAAAGGCAGAAAAGTGGAAAAGGGAGTTTTTGGGCCACGGGTCCAAGAAAATTGGGCCAAAGGCTCATAGGGCCAAAAGCCCAACACCTTGGGCCGGTCCGGCACATGGGTGTGGTCCCCCCCTCCTTTTGGGGACTTTCTTGTAATTTTGCCCTAAATTCTAAAGAGTTCCCAAGAGCCTCTCATTCTCTTTAATTAGAGGCTCTCCCCTCTTGCATTTCATCATCTTGAAACGTTAGGGAACCTCTGCCAAAATTGCTTGAGAATCTCCAACTTTTTCTAGTAGGCATTTGGAGATCGGTTTCACACACCTCCTAGCTTGCGTGGGTTACCTATAGAATCCTAGCCTTGCGGGGATAGCTTGGAGAGGATCCTCTTGATTCTCTACACCATCTTCTTCATCATATTGCTAGAGAGGTAAGATTTTCGAATTCCCTACTCTCTTGCCATGCTTCTTCTCCTACATCTTTTCTAGTTCAAATGCAAGTCGATCCATGTTTGGGGCGATATAAAGTTTGAATCGGTGGGGTCACGTCGCCCACAGGGTGATCACAAGTGATGACACGCTGGAGACGGTGCCACAAGTAGTGATGAACTCGTGGTCACGGGTCCGCGCCGACCCGTGTTTGGTTGCTCGGTCATTGAATGACCTAGACTACGGTCTGTGGATCATTGAATGGTCACAGATCCGTAGGGACACCGTAGGCGATGAGACTCGTTACGAGGGTCACGTCCGATTTTATCACGAACGGTGACGCTGCGGCCCGATTTGATTACGGACCGAGGTTACCTCGTAGCAGGATTTCATTCGCGGAAATTTTCGGACTTAAGCGGTTTTGATATACCAGATTTTCGGGAATTGCTCGGTTTCGATAAATCGGAGCTTAGTTGGTAATGACAAGATAAAATTGGTAATTGTGTGAGAATATGATGATGTTTGATAACATGTTCGTTGTTTGTCACATGGTGTTTAGCATAGCCCATCGAGACCCGTGTGTGAATGCTTGTATTTATTTTTCGCTAAAAGGTTGTATATTATTTTATTGCAACCTGCGCATCGCTTGAATTTCAAGTTTTGTAATTTATACGACCTGCGAGTCGTCTTCATTATTGTAACTTCGAGAACAAGCGGGCGAAGCCGATGGCAAAAGACGGGAGTCTCGATCGTGGCTTGGAGCCAGTGGGAGATCAAGAGAAGGGAAGACGATTAGGAATATATAAATATATTGTAAATCGTTGTAATCCCTTAGGATCGACCCGTGATCTCCATAAACCGACCTATGGAGATCACTTAGGTTTTGGGCCATGCTACAATACGTTTAATTATGCTTATATATTTATATTATGCATAATTATGAATGTTTAGTTTATTGCATTACATTAGATGTATGATGAACTAAACCCACATGCAAAGATTAAAACCGGTTAATTACATTTGCATGCTAATATTGATCTTGAACATCATTGCATCGAATGCAAGTGATTGTGTCAAGTAATTGAGATTGTATTTTGCATACAATGCTTGAGGTTGTATTGAATACAATGCTCAAGGTTGTTTTGGATACAACACTCTGGTTCAAATCAACCATATCACAATTAATTCCGAGTCATGTGAGATACCGCCCAAATTTCGACAATCGGGTTAGTTCTCCATCTTATGAGTAGGTGCGCCTTCTCGTAGCACTTATGGAGGTGCGCTCTAATCGGAGATGGTTAGTTTTGCGGGGACGCGTGCGCCTTCGCGTAGTAGCCACGCAAGAACTGCAATACGCTGGGAATTTGGTTGACTTGGCTAAGATTCTCAGACGGGGCTCTGAGCTAGGATATCAGATAGGGTGTGCCGTGGGCCTTAAGCACATACCCTAGCTAGGAATTGCATTGATGCAATTGGATAGGTTTCCTACCTACATAGCCCGATTGGAGCGCTGAGCCTACGTTCACTTCAATCGGGTGAATTAAGGGTCCCGGTTTGGATTCTATTAGATAGAATCCAAATGGTTGAAACTTGAACAAGATCTTAAAACTAATTTCGTAAAAGCAAATAAAAACACACGATACATCGTAGAGATATATCCTTTGAAATGATTAGATCTCTAAACTAGTACTTACTAGGGAACGGAGTTGTATCCTTTGAAAGGATAAGATCTCTAGGAAGGTTCTCAAGTAAATCGATAAAGAACTTTTCTTGACCAACCAATCCTTAAGGGACAAGATACTAACGCCACTAGAGTTCTTAGAGGTACATTCAAGAAGCACTGTAATATTCTAAAGATGTGGGTTATTATGATCTAGGTTGCAAGGAGATGGAATCTCCAAAGGCAACATATGAACATGGATGCAAATGATTGGTTATAAATATTACATTGGATGAGTTGGAATTCAAGAGTATAGGAGGACTGACCAAGGGGGAGATGATCCTACGGATAAGCAATACCACAACAAGTGTGTGAATTGCTGTAGTGATCTATTAACTATACCTGTTGGGTTTAGTTATGCTGTTAACAATTGGTTATATGTGTCTGATTTCAACATAATCATAATTTCGGTTTCTTGTTGGACAAAAACATCCTCGGGCCTGATGCCAACTCAAAATACTGTAAAACCAAACAGAGCTAGAACAGCTGGTGGGGCTCGGCCTCAACAAATAAGAGGGTGTCGTCTGCAAACTGAAGATGTGAGGCCCTCTCCTCATCACTCACCCGGATCCCCCTAAAAAGTGCAGCCTCTCACCCGGATCCCCTCCGCAGCTATAATGAACAGGAGTGGGGATAAAGGGCACCCCTGTCTGACTCCTCTGCTGATGTCAAACTGGCTTGTGGGGGAGCCATTGACCAGGACCGAAGCAGAGGATCCTAGACAAGAAGCGATCCAATGTCTCCACTTTGGGCCAAAGCCCATAGCGCCCATAACGCTCCAAAGGTAACCCCAATCGACCCGGTCAAAAGCTTTCTCAAAATCAAGCTTCACTACAGCTGCCCTGGAGTGTGTCCTGCAAACCATGTCAATCAACTCGTTCGCCACCAAACCCCCATCAACTAGCTGTCTACCCCGAATGAAGCCAGATTGAAACTCGCTAATCAAGTCATCAATATACCGTCTCAATCGTATGGAAAGAACCTTAGCCAAAAGCTTATAAGGCCCCGAAATAAGACTAATCGATCTAAACTGTGCGAAATCGCGAGGGATCTCAATCTTCGGGATCAAGGCTATGAAAGACGCATTGAGACCCGACCCAATCCTTCATGTGAGATGAAAATCATGGAAGAAACCGAGGACATCCTCTCTAATCACATACCACATCTCGCAGAAGAATCTCATGGTGAAGCCATCTTGGCCTGGGGCCTTACCCCCATCGCACTCTGAGAGGGCCGAGAGGATTTCCTCCACAGTGAAAGCAGCCTCTAGAAAGTCTGATCCCCCCGGTGGCAAAGTCCGGAATGGGAGTGGCGGCAAACTAGGTCTCAAAATAAAATATGGCTGGAAACGTGCCTGAAAGTGATCTACTGCCGCTCTGCGAATATGCTCTGGCTGTGTCTGCTCCTGGCCATCAATAACCATACATCTGATACGACTCCTGCTGCCTCTTGTCGCAGCGCATCTGTGAAAGTACCGAGTGTTCCTGTCTCCCTCTAGAGCCCAGCGAACCCTCGACTTCTGCCTCCAGATGTCCGCACGAGTCTTCACCAAGCCCACAAGCTCAGTCCGAAGTCTGCCTCGATCCTCCTCCTCAACCTCAGTAAGTGGTCTCACCCCCACCAAAGCGTCTAAAGCCTCAATGCTGGCTGTGGTCCTGGAAATCTGATGCTCAACGTGACCAAACACCTCGATGTTCCAGGTGGCTAAGTCTGACCTCAGACGTTTAAGCTTCGCCCATAACCTATAGTTTGGGTAGCCCACAACGTCAATGTAAGAGGTCCACTTTGCCGCCACAAAGCTCTTGAAATCACTATGATCCAACAAGGCGTTGAGGAACCGTCTGGGTCTCGGTCCCCAATCAGCCTCGTGGGTGCCTAAAAGAATGGTACTGTGATCCAAGAGCATCTTCATTAGCCCCATGAGGATTGGGTCAGCTTGGTCTTCGGCCTCGATTGAGACGGTAGCAGGCGGTATTGGTAGCTTCATAGCTACTCACCAAGATTCCTTTGGCGTGGGGTATTTTGAGCATGTTGCAGTATTGGTGCACGTCTCGGACACTATCTGGAGATCGTGGGGAGTTGACTGTTGGATAGGAGCGGGGTCGGTCAGAGTGGGTCTGGAGGTCTCTCCCATCTCGGAGATCCCTTTCATTACTCCGACAGACTCCGACCTTCACCTATCCCCTGTTCGAGAGGGGGCCCTCGTACCGTTCAAGCAGGGTTGGAGTAAGATTTCCTAGGCAAAGGAGATGTAGGCGATGGAGACACAGGCGGAGGTATTGTGGGAGCAGGCTACCTCTCAGGGAGAAGTTTAGGAGACAGAGGTTTTTGCGCAGGATGAGGTTACTGAGACACAGGCTGAGACTCAGATTATTGTCCAGAAGGGGACTTTGGAGACATAGTCTGGAGCTTAGGGGGAGACCACTTTGCGAGAGACGATGGGCTTTGTTCGGACTCTAGGATCCCCTCCGACGCCCAACCCGAGAATTGTTAATCTTGATTCTACTCGGATGGTGAGGGGGATTCATTATGTCTGGGATTTGAGGAGAAGGGTCTTTATCCGACCTCTAGACCTTTGACCCCCGACGATCACGATAGTGAGGGTGACCTACCAGGGAGAGACGAGGACTCAGTGTAGGTGGGATCGTCTTCGGCTTTGGCACCGATCTCTACGGATAGATTGCGCAGGGGATACTCTTCGGAGGGGATGCACTCTTTTTTCTCTGTTGGAAGGCGCTCGACGTCTTCAGTCTCTGCGATCCGGGTTCCTTGTGCGCCTTATAGGATTGTCAGAGGCAGGACCCAGTCCAGTCAGAGCGTGGAGAGCGAGGAGTTATCAGATTTGACGGATACACGGGTAGAGGAGTTAGATGGGACGGCTAACTCAGATGGTGAGTGGTGGGAGACCATTGGGGGAGCCCTAGATCTGGGTAGAGGGGAGGCGGAGTATGGAGTTCTAGGAGAGAGAGTCTTCGGAGGTGGTGGAGGCCTCGAGGAGGGAGGAGGAGGGACTCTCGGCTGCGAGTAGCACGGTGGCTGATATTAGGAGGGTTGTTGATCTGTTGGGAGGTTCTCTTCCGACTCAGAGTGGAGCTGTTGCTTTTCCAGCGGAGCCGTGGGCTCCCGCTCAGCAATGAAGCTCTTGAGTTGGAACGCTAGGGGTCTGGGCTCGGATCACAAGCGTAGACTCCTGGCAGACACTATCACGACACACCGTCAAGTCTTCGTGGTATTACAGGAATCCAGGTATGCAGTGGTAGATCCGACGATTATTAGAGCACTCGGGTTTTGGTCCTAGTTTGAGTTTCAGTTCAGTCTGGCAGGGTCAGGGTTGGGTTCAGGCGAGATTTTGATTTGCGACGTTTTGGTACTTCGTATGACCAGTTGTGACATTTTCCCGGGGCTAATCGTGTGGGTTGTGGAGGTCATAGCTTCTCGAGAGACCGTTTCTTTCCTCAACCACCACACGCCCCTTCGGTACCCGCTGCGAGGAGGGATTTCTGGGATATTTTGAGACATGTTCACCACTCGGTAGGCCAGAAGTTTTTCCTTTTGGGAGACTTCAAAACGGTCAGGGGACCCGAGCGAGGTGGCCAATCAGGCGGTCCAGGCAGATTGGAGAGATTTTGATGCTTTTCTTACGTACTTAGGCCTTGTCGAAATCCCTATGTTGAACAAGGATTTTACCTGGTTTGGGCCACGCTCGAGAGCGAGTAGGCTTGACCGTATCCTCCTCAGTTAGGACATGTTGGCTATCTTTGCAGACATGATCCTAACGGGACTGACAAAGATGCTCTCGGATCACACCTCCATTCTTTTAGGCACCCAGGAGGCTGATTGGGGACCGAGGCCTAGACGGTTCCTCAACGCCTGCTTTGATCATAGTGATTTCAAGAGCTTTGTGGCGGCAAAGTGGACCTCTTACATTGATGTTGTGAGCTGCCCAAACTATATGTTGTGGGAAGAGCTCAATCGTCTGAGGTCAGACTTAGCTACCTGGAACATTGAGGTGTTTGGTCACGTGGAGCACCAGATTTCCAGGACCACAGCTTTAGATGCTATAGTGGGGGAGAGACCACTCATTGGGGTGGAGGAGGACGATCGTGGTAGATTCCGGACCGTGCTTGTGGGCTTGGCGAAGTCTCGCACGGACATCTGGAGGCAGAAGTCGAGGGTTCGATGGGCTCTTGAGTGAGATAAGAACACTCGATACTTTCACAGATGCGCTGCGACGAGAGGCAAGAGGAGTCGTATTCAGTGTATGGTTATTGACGGCCAGGAGCATACACAACCAGAGCCGATCCGCAGAGCTGCAGTTGATCATTTTCAGGCGAGATTTCGGCCAGATTTTATTTCGAGGCCCAGTTGGCCGCCACTTCCATTCCGGACTTTGCCATCAGGGGGGTCAGACTTTTTAGAGGCTATATTTACTCAGGAAGAGATCCTCTCAGCCCTTTCAGAGTGCGATGGGGCTAAGGCCTCGGGTCCAGAAGGCTTCACCATGCGCTTTTTTCGCGAGATGTGGGACATAGTCAGGGAGGATGTCCTCGGTTTCTTCCATGATTTCCACCTGTCAAGGAGGATCGGGTCGGGTCTCAATGCTTGCTTCATTGCCTTGATTCCAAAGATTGAGACCCCACATGACTTTGCGCAGTTTCGACCGATTAGTCTTATTTCGGGACCTTATAAGCTTTTGGCTAAGGTTCTTTCCATACGGCTGCGACGGTACATTAGTGATTTGATTAGCGAGGTAAAGTCTGGCTTCATTTGTGGTAGACAATTAGTCGATGGCGTCCTAGTGGCAAACTACTTGATTGACATGGTTCGCAGGACACGCTCCAGGGTGGCTGTGGTCAAGCTTGATTTTGAGTTACCTTTGGAGCGTTATGGCTGCTATGGGATTTGGCCCTTGGTGGTGGCACTAGATTGCTTCTTTTCATGGCTCCTCTGCTTCGCTCTCGGTCAATGGCTCCCCCACGAGTCAGCTTGACATCAGGAGAGGAGTCAGGCAGGGATGCCCTCTATCCCCGCTCCTTTTCATCATTGCAGCGGAGGGGCTACACCTTCTTCTTCAGCGTGGAGAGGAGGCTGTGCTTTTTAGGGGGATTCGGATGGGTGATGAGGAGAGAGTCTCACACCTTCAGTTTGCAGACGACACCCTGTTATTTGTTTAGGCCGAGCAACATCAGTTGTTTCAGCTCCGGTTGATTTTATAGTATTTTGAGTGGGCGTCAGGCCTGAGGATCAACTTCGACAAGTCAGTCTTGTTGGGGTTGAATCTGGAGGATGTTGGTGACAGACGCTTAGCTAGAGCTTTCGGTTGTGTGGTCGGGCAGCTTCCTCTACCTTATTTAGGTTTCAGCTTGGGGCCGGATTACCGACGGGTGGTGACTTGGGAGCTAATTGTGGCCAAGTTCAAGACCAGTTTAGCTTTGTGGCAGGTGAGCTCACTCTCCTTTGGAGAACGGATCACGCTGATTAAGGCTTCTCTCTCGAGCTTGCATATCTTTTACATGTCCCTTTTCCGGGCTCCCAAGAATACTGTTGTTGTGATGGATTTCATTATGAGGAGGTTCCTATGGAGAAACGGAGGTGGACGACGGGGGTTTGCGAAGGTCAGGTTGGATCTTGTTTGTAGGCCGATCAGACAGGGAAGTTTGGGTATCCGTCGCCTTCGGAGGTCAACAGCGCTCTGCTGTTGAAATGGTGGTGGCGATTCGCGACAGAGCCGAATCCTTTGTGGAGGAGGATCTTGTGTGCGAAATACGGATGGGACAGGTCGTCTTGGGACTTTTCTTTGCTACCTTTCTATGGTTACTCAGGGTCGAGGGCTTTGCGAAATATTCTTGGTCTCTCGTCTTTTCAGGCTTTTCCCAAGATTTTTGGGTTTGGATGTGTCTGTTGGAGACTTCGTGATGGCAGACAGATCAGATTTTGGGTTGGGAGATTTTTGCTTGAGGACCAGGGTTCACAGACTCTACAGACGTGGAGTCACCCGGGCCATTCAGTTCATGATGCATGGGATCTTGAGGGATGATGGTCTACTCCCTTCCGAGGGGTGCTGACAGCTAGAGCAGGGTTAGAGTTTGAAGAGTTACTTACGGTTCTTGGCACTATCAGACCGACAGATGGGATTCACGATCAGATCTTGTGGACATCAGATAGGAGAGGATACACTGCGAGAAGGGGTTACCACATGTTGTTGGGGATGGATCAGGCAGTTTCAGTGGATTGGGCCTCGAGTTTGTGGGATATGCCAGTTTCGCCAAATTTCAGGAGTTTCGGATGGCTGGTTCTTCAGGGCAGTTTATCGACTAGAGGCATTCTTGCTTTCATGGGGATCATCACGTTTGGTCATCGCATGTGTGCTCTGTACGGTAGGAGGGAGGAGACGACGGAGTATCTTATGCTCTTCTGCAGCTGTATTAGGAGATTCTGGAGGGAGATTCACAGATGGTGGGGTATCCAGTTTCCTTCTACTCAGATAGTTGACGATCTCTTCATGGGGTGGAGAGCTAGAGTTGCAAACAGAGGAGCGAGGAGGGCATGGAGCAGACTTATCACGATGGGTTTCATGGTAAATCTGGGTCACCAGGAACGGCCGGACTTTCATAAATGAGGAACGATCACCTGGAGAGACTCTCCGACTACTTCATATGCGCTCTTATACTTTGGTGCAGATAGACGAGGGGAGGGACATACTGGCTTGGACGGGGGAGCGCACTTTAGCCACCTGGTGCGCGGCCCGAGGTTGGTACTCCAGTTTATCTTTTCTTAGCTTTTCTCTCTTTTTTGGGCTGTTTGGGGCTTTGTTTTCCCCTCTTTTGGTTTGGTTTGGGCGCAGTACTTCAGTCTGTCCTTTCTTTGTACTTTTCCTTTGTCATTTATAATATCTATTATTGCTGATAAAAAAAAACTTACATCGATAAAGTTAGCGGAGTTGCTTACAGTTATTGGCATTACCAGGCCGAGAAAGGGTGTCAGTGATCAGATCTGGTGGGCATCTGACACACGGCGAGGAGAGGCTTTCATATGCTGTCGGGGGCAGATTTTGCGGAGTCGGTGAACTACGCTTCCAGACTATGGGGTATGCCAGTTCCGTCGAATTTCAAGAGCTTCGGATGGTTAGTGCTCCAGGGCGGCCTCCCGGCTAGAGGGACTCTTGCTTTCAGGGGTGTCATCCCAATCGGTCACAGCGTTTGTGCTCTGTGCGGGAGGAGAGAGGAGAAGACGGAGCATCTCATGCTTTCCTGCAGCTGGACTAGGAGGTTTTTGAGAGAGATCCACATCTGGTGGGGGATCACGTTCCCCACTACTCAGTTCGTTCACGACCTTTTCATGGGGTGGAGCGCGAGAAACGCGAATAGAGGAGCGAGCGAGGAGGTTTTGGAACAGACTGATCACGATGGGTTTTTGGTACATCTGGGTTACCAGGAACGGCCGGATTTTCCGAGATGAGGAGCGCTCACCTTGAGAGGCCCTTAGGTTCCTGCAGATGTTCTCATACACGTTAGTACAGACGGACGAGAGTCGTGACATTCAGTCTTGGACGGGGGAGCGTGCTTTTTCCACCTGGTGCGCAAACCCGAGAATGGTACTTCGCTCTATTTTATCTTAGCCCTTTTGTTTTTTTGGTTTCTTTCTTTTGGTTTGGGGCTCAGTTTTCCCCTGGTTATGGTTGTACTCTTTTATTTTCTCGTCATTTATAATATAGTTTATTACTGATAAAAAAAAACTTACATCGATAAGATCTTGAAGAGATTTTCGATGCACGAGGCCAAGAAGGGTTTCCTCCCCATGAGACATAGAATAAAGCTAAGCAAGACTCATTGTCCCACAACATATGATGAGCTGAAGCGCATGAGTGGCATCCCCTATGCATCTGCAGTAGCATCCATCATATATACCATGATCTGCACGAGACCTGATATCTCTTACTCCCTATCTTGCGTCAGCAAATTCTAGTAAAACATTGTTGAGTAGCACTGGGTAGTAGTGGAGAGGATCCTAAAAAACCTAAAAAGGACTGAGGATGCCTTCTTGGTCTATGGGGGTAAAGAGGAGGAACTGGAGGTGACGGGATACATCGACGCCAGATTCCGAACTGATCCGGATGATTCGCGATTGCAGTCTGGATACGTGTTTGGGCTCAACGGTGGGGCTTTCAACTGGAAGAACTTCAAGCAACAAACCGTCGCAGATTCTACTACAGAGGCCGAGTATATAGCTGTTGGAGAAGTAGCAAAAGAGGCTTTTTTTTATCAGCAATAATGAATAATATAAATGGAAAGAGCAGAGTACAAATGAGAAAAGGGAAAACTGAACCCCAAAACAAAGAAATAAAAGACAGAGCCCCCAAAAAACAAGGCGTAAAAAAAGAGATAAGCTAAGAAAGAATAGCCTGGAGTACCAACCTCGGGTTCGCGCACCAGGCGGCTAAAGTGCGCTCCCCCGTCCAAGACTGGATGTCCCGTCCCTCGTCTGCCTGCACCAGAGTATACGACCGCATCTGAAGTAGTCTGAGGGTCTCTCCAGGCGAACGCTCCTCGTCCCTGAAGATCCTGCCGTTCCTGGTGATCCAGATGTACCAAAAGCCCATGGTCACAAGTCTGCTCCAGGCCCTCCTCGCTCCCCTGTCTGCTACTCTGGCTCTCCACCCCATGAAGAGATCATGAACTGTCTGAGTGGGAGGGAGCTGGATATCCCACCATCTGTGTATCTCTCTCCAGAATCTCCTAGTCCACCTGCAGGAGAGCATAAGGTGCTCTGTCGTCTCCTCCCTCTTATCGCACAGAGCACACATGCGATGACCAATCGGGATGACCCCCCTGAAAGCAAGAGCGCCCCTGGCTGGTAAACTGCCCTGAAGAACCAACCATCCAAAACTCCTGAAGTTTGGAGGAATTGGCGTATCCCACAGCCTCGAAGCCCAGTCTACCGGAACTGCCTGATCTGTCCCCAACAACATGTGGTAGCCCCTACTCGCAGTGTATCCTCTCCCAGCAGATGGCCACCAGATCTGGTCACGAATCCCCTCTGTCGGTCTGACCGTGCCAAGTGCCGTAAGTAGCTCTGCAAACTCCAACCTCGTCCTGGCTGGCAGCACCCCACGGAAAGGAATAGACCAACCCTCGAGAACCCATACATCGTGAACTGAATGGCCCGGGTGGCTCACACGTCTGTATAATCTGTGAAACCTGGTTCGCAAACAAAAATCTCCCAACCAGCAGTCATCCCAGAATCTGATCTGTCTGCCGTCACCAAGTCTCCAGAATCTGATCTGTCTCAAAATGTCCCAGAAGTCTCTCCTCGCGGTGGGGAACGAAGGGGCGTGAAGGTTGAGGAAAGAAACGGTCTCTCCTGAAGCTAGGACCTCCCCAACCCACACGATCAGCCCCGGGAAGATGTCGCAGCTGGTCATGCAAAGAACTGAAGTGTCCCAAATAGATATCTCGCCTGATCCCAACCCTGGTCCTGCCGGACTGAACTGAAACTCAAACTGGGAAGAAAACCCGGGTGCGCCGTGATAGTGTCTGCTAGGAGTCTACGCTTGTGAGCTGGTCCCAGACCCCTAGCGTTCCAACTCAAGAGCTTCATTGCTGAGCGGGAGCCCACGGTCCCGCTGGAAGAGTGATAGCTCCACTCTGAGTTGGAAGAGAGCCTCCCAACAGCTCAACGACCCTCCCCACATCCGCTGCCGTGATGTCTGCAGCCTAGAGACCCTCCTCCTCCCTTCTCGGGCTCTCTATCCACTCCTCCTCCTCATGCTCCTCAATCTCCCTCAAACCTCCAACCTCCAGCTCCTCTCTCCCCAAGACTAAGTCTCTCTCTGTGGTCTCATCCCACTCACTCTCTCTGTGTGGATCCAGAAGTTCATGGCAGGTTTAGACGTGATGAAAAACTCGTCTGATCCGGTGAACTTGTACTGCGGCAACATTGACGCCATAGCAAAGGCAAAGGAGCGTAGAGCGCATGCCAGATCCAAACATGTACAGAGGCGGTTTCCCTTGATTCGAGAGTACATCGAACAAGGTGAAGTAAAGATTTGTAAGATTGCGACAGAAGATAATGCAGCTGACCCGTTGACAAAGGATCTCTCACAGCCTAAACATGAAAGCCATGTAAGGTCAATGGGTTTACGTTTGGGATTTAGATTGGAGCTAGGGGCTAGTGGGAGAAAATTGCAAAAATTGCTCTATAATGCAAGAAAACTTACGCTAGCGCAAGGGCGAAAGCTGCGAGCTTGTCATTGCGGAGGCGACCTCTTCGCTTCTTCGACAAGGTCGATCCAGTGTAGGGAGACGAACAGATCAAGGAGGTCGAAGCCAAATGCAGAAGATCAAGTTGTAAAATTTCAAATTTGGGGTTGGCGGCTACGACCCTCAAAACCCTAGCTGCGGGATGGCCTACAGGTGCGACGGTGGCGACGCCGAGGGATCATCTCAGGGAGATTCGGGGCACCAGGAGGGTGAATGTTGGAGGCAGGCGGAGCCTCCGGGTGGAGATTGTCGCTCAAAAATAATCTGAGAGCCTCGTCGCGAACTCGATAGAGACGGCCATGGCGTCTTCGAAGGCCTCCAGTGATGCTGGACGCCTATTTGACAAAGCTGAAGATACTGACTGTCCTCCTGGCCTCGCCGGTGAGGTTCATAGTGCCAGGTGGTTGAGAAGGGCTCGGACAGGGCGAGGAGGCGGTGGGGCTCACGAGGCTGCTCCGAGGACAGCTCGGCTCTGTGACTGGAGGCAGGTGGCTGGGGAAGGGGGCTCAGTCAGGGAACCGAGGTAGACGAGAGGCACGGTGTGAGGAGAGGAGGTGCTCAGACGGCTCCACACCAGCAGGCGAGCTACTGCGACATCATCAGTGTAAGAGCTTTATCCCTAGTCCAAGTCTTTTCTATGTAATCTTCTGTTTAGCAATAAAAGGCATTTTCATTATGATTATGTTGGAATAATGAGTCATTAAGTGAGTCATTGCTTATCGTAGAACCTTTAGATACTGTGAAATTATGCTTGAGTAGTCCCTAGTCGAATATTTATTCATAAGTGACTAGCATGAGAATGACTTATGATCAAGTTCTGCTAATCTAGGTGACGAGATTACCGAAGTCATATCACGAATATCATTTGGGAGATGATATTGGATGACCCGACTTGAAGTATGGCGCATAGATTAAGTTACCAACGCATACTCTTGTCGTCGTGTGATCACTGCCATAAAACCTTGAATCGAGTGGCTCACATGCACATCACTCCAGTAGTTTGACGAGCATCGTTGGCTATTGGACGCATTGTAGTGGGAGCGCACATTGCGTCCGAAGGGATTTGTTTCCCCACGGTGAGACGTGGTCAAGGGTATGGTTCTGGGCCCCTTGATGAGCATAACTGATGAAGTGTGCGGCCGCACCAATACGTATCAGTCATCTCGGAATTCAAGGAACTAGATCGAATACATGAGGATGACGCCTCAATATCTCATTCGATCTCATATGCCTTAAAGCAAACAAAGGGTTAGTCATACAGATGACTGAGAGAAGATATGGAATCGATACCTCGTGGACATTGGGTGATCACTACGTCTTACTAGAGACCACTTGTGATGGATAGGGTGAAATGATATTTCACGCCGATATGCCAATGGGTTACTGGCCTACAGGGTCACACTCCATGAGTTAGAACCGAAGCAACTCGATATGACTCAAGAGGTCCAAGGGATATGGATGTAATAGGAATGTTTTCCACGTGTGAGGTGTCGATCGATACCCAAGGGGTGTCGATCGACAAACGTCACATGTGGGGTGTCGATCGGCACGTATACATGGGTGGTGTCGATCGACACCTATGTATGACGGGCTCTAAGCCCTAGGCCTCACCCAAAGCCTGTATATAGAGGCATTTGGATGAGAGCCACCAAAGCCTTTGAACAACATTAGCTATTCACCATATTCTCTCTAGTTCTTGCATTGAGGTCTAGAGAAATCGAGAGAGAGGAAGGGTTCTTCGGCGGTCTAGTAGCCACCGAGAGGATTCAGGCTTTGTCTTCAAGCTCCCGCGTGTGTGTGCTCCCTATGATTCATCTAGAGCATGCAATAGATCCTCGGTAGGGATTCACAGTTAGATACTGTATTTCTGCTGCGCCTAGAACCCGAGAATCCCCAACAATCTGCTGCGACGTCGGGAGCTGTGGTGGACTCGATTGGGTCGAAGCAACAAATTGGGCCAGTATTGGGCCCATTAGTTCTTGTGCACTGGCTGATTCGAACCTCTCACCACCCGTGCCAACCTAAACCGGCCCTGATTCAGCCGGTCCTAACCCCATTGAGCTCTGGTTCTTTTCTTACCGGCTCCACATTGCAGCTATGATCGGACGGTTTGTTTGATAAGGTACACAATCCGGTTACTTGCTCAGAATATTTTATCGCTGATAGCTCTATAATTTCTGAACTGGTGGAGCCGGTTAATTCGGCGAAGCCAGCCAGTCTTTCTCTGGCCGATCCGAAATGCCCTTCGGATCGTAGACGCAGTGATATTAGGGAAGGAAAATGGCCTTTGACTACTGTAGTTCACTCGTCCTTGGCTGATTGTGGCGACTCCACTGACCGAACCGCTTCTTTGGTTGATTTGGTCGACTCGGCTCTTGCCAATTGTGAGGCCCGAGGCGGTCGGATCGGAAAAATTTTCACACATGCGGATCGGAAATTGTAGGAGGCTTCCAAATCTGTGTTTCCGACCCTTGTGGATAATTTACCAACTCGCCCTTCGGACACTTTGGTTTATTTGGCAGCTCATGCCGATGGTGAGACCTTAGGCGATCGGATAGTAAAAATTATCCAACGTACGGCTCGGAAATGGAGGAAGCTTCCAAATTCCCTTTTCCAACCTATGCGGGTAATTTACCGACTCGCCCTTCAGACACAGAGCTCCGGGACATTTTTCGGAGTTTTGGGGAGGTTTTGGAGGTGACTCTTTCGAGGCATTATCGTCAGGCGAGCTACGCTTTTGTTCACCTTGCTTCAGAGCAAGGGCGCACAGAGGCGATCTCATCCTTGCACGGATTGGTTCTTAGGGGCTGAACAATCATTGGGGCAGCCGGATGACACTCCCCTACTTCTAGCGAGCCTCAGATTGCTCTATCGACCACTCTGGTTACTTCTGGCGAGCCTTGGTCTACCCTTTCGACCATACCGTCTCTGAGCGGCGTTTTATTTTGCACCTCCTCACAGCGGTTCCAGTTTTGTTCCCTCACAGTGGCGGTCCAAGATTTCGATTGACGAGCCCTTCTCTCTGAGATGTGGAGCATAGGCTCGGACGTGGTCACGATCTCAGATTTCGGACAGCGGGTGTTTCTACTATCCTTCGCAGATGCTAGTGCGATTGACAGACTACAGGTTGACTAGTGGACAGATCTTCGTCGGTGGTTCTTTTTCTACTTGGCTGATTGTGACCGGTCTTTCATGGCGAAGTGTTTCGTTGGGTACACATCCGGGGGATCCCGTTGACAACTTGGTTTTTGGCTTCGATTGAGACGATAGCAGGTGGTGTTGGCAGTTACATAGTTACTCACCAAGATTCTATTGGCGAGGGGTGTTTCGAGCATGTTGCAGTATTGTTGCACGTCTCGGACCCCCTTCGGAGATCTTGGGGAGTAGATTTCCGGCTTGGAGAAGGGTTAGTCAGAGTGGGCTTGGAGGTTGTTTCTACCTTGGATATCACCACCATCATTCTTACTGACTCCCACCTGGACCTATTCCCTGTCCAAGCAGGGGCACTTATACCGTTTGGGCAGGGTCGGGGTAGGGTTTACTGGGCCGATGAGTCAGAGGACATGGAGGTGCAGACGTATCCCACTTTAGTGCACACTAATGCCTCCACTGTAGTCGGTAGTAAGACGCTTCGGAAGTCATTGTGAACCCTACCACCCGTTGAGAAAGCTGACTCGGATGATACGGATGTGATAGGTATGGCCAAAAGATCCTTGGCTAGAATAGAGAGAATCGGGAATCTAGATGAGTTGTTCTTCAACCATCCCAAGATGTCGAGCTTTTTCTCGTTGCTCTCTACATCTTCCGTCAAATATTTGTCCAGATCGGTCTTTTTGACACCTTCTACAAGAACTTGAGTTTGATAAATGATCCTCGAAGTGTTTTCCTTGCAAGTTTAGAAACAACAGCAGCCGCACTTGCAGTAGTAGGTGTGCTACTAGTACCTCCAGAAGAAGGTGTAGTCCTACTACCTACAGATGCATTGGAAATATAGTCATCAAACAATTCTTGCAAAGCATTCTTTATATTAAGTTGTAAGGTTGCAGCAATATCAGCAGGGTACATGTTATCCACAACATCTAACTTGTTCTTCGGATCGAAAATAGATGCTATGAAAATTAGCAAGTTCATTTGGGATACATTCGACCAATACTTGTCGAATTTTTCCCTCATTTTGTTTGATATTGCTGTGATGTTGAAGTCATGCTCTGCCCTTGCTTGTCCCTCTTTGATGATCTCCAATATGGAATTAATTTCATCCAAAAAAGTGTGAGACGTGACATATTTGCAACCCGATACCCTCTTGGTAACAACAAAGAAATACTCGAAGAAATACATGGACTTCTTGATGTATGTCCAATCTTCCTCCACCAACATACCCAACGGTTCTGTTGAACTCTTCATGGATTTTGACTCCAGCTCATGTCGAAGACATACCTTTCGAAGGCAGGCTCCAAGGCTACGGCAGATTGAAGCATCAAGAAGGTGAAGTTCCACCTAGTTGAAACATTAAGGACAAGTGAATTCTTGCAATCAAGCCCAACGGCAGCCACACAGTCCTTGAATATGTTCATCCTAGCGGCTGATTATTTAAAAAACCTAACCGCCACCTTAATATTTTCCACCGGGTTCCCGAGCAAGGTCATACACTCATTCACTATGAGATTTATGACGTGAGCACAACACCTCATGTGCAAAAACTTACCTCCTAAGACGCTCTTCCCCACCAAATTCATTTTCCTCCTCACAAACTTGACGGCAACATCATTGCTCGTTGCATTATCTAAAGTAATGCACATAAGTTTATCAATCCCCGTGTCATGAAGACATTTCTCAAGCGCCTTACCAATTGTCTTCACCTGTGTGATTGTTGATTTGACAGAACGAAATAATTTGCGAATGAAGCTTCCAATCATCGTCAATCGCTGGACGGTGATGCATATATAATTAATGAGTTGGTTGCTTGTCCATATATCTGTAGTGAGGGACACCTTAGGAGCCTTCAGTCTCACAAATTCCTTGTACTTATCCTTCTCGCTCTTATACATCTTATCAAGATCTCTCGTGACGGTGCTCATGATTGGAATATGGAACAGAGGCTGGATTTTCCTCATAAACCGTTGGAAATGCTCATGTTCTACAAAATCAAGGGGCAACTCATGCATGATGAGCTTCCTAACCAAGTCATGTCTGCCCCCTTGTTGATCAAGTACCCATGAACCCAATTTTGAAATGCCATCAGAAGTCGTAAAATTAAGTATAGACAGATTTGTGGGATTGTTATTCGGGTGACCCTTACAAATTTTAATACCGCTCTTCTTTTTCGGAAAAGCATTCATATTACATTGATTCTTAGGTCATTCCTTATCATATGGGAGAGTTTGAGGGCATTCCGAGAAAGTTCTTTTCAAAACGTTAGTTTTCTTACATTATTGAACAATTTCTGCCATACGAAATTCAAGCATTATCGGTGTTCCTTTTTGGAAATGCACTCTGATGACTTTGATTCTTAGGTCATTCACTATCAGATGGGAGAGTTTGAAAGCATTATGAGAAAGTCATTTTCGGAACGTAAGTTTTCTTACTTCATAGAGCAATTTTTGCAAAACTAAAATAAAACATTACCTGTCTTCTTTATTGAAAAACACTCACATGACATTGAATCTTAGGTCATTCCTTGTCATATGAGAGAGTTTGAGGGCCTTCCGAGAAAATCATTTGCGGAATGTATGTTTTCTTACATTATAAAGCAATATTGGCAATACGAAAATAAAGCATTACCAGTCTTCTTTTTTGAAAAAGCACTCATATGACAATGAATATCATGTCATTCCTTGTCATATGGTAGAGTTTGAGGGCATTCCTAAAAAATCATTTCTGAAACGTAAGTTTTCTTACATTATAAAGCAATTTTTGCAATACGGAATTGATGCATTACCGGTCTCCTTTTTTTAAAAAGCACTCACATGACATTGATTCTCGGATAATTTCTTAACATATGGGAGAGTTTGAGGGCATTCTAGGAACTAAGTTTTCATATATTTTAGAGCAATTTTTGCAATACGGAATTAGAGTAATACCGGTCTTCTATTTTAGAAAAGCACTCATGGAAATGACTCTTAGGTCATTCCTTATCATATGTGAGACTTTGAGGGCATTCCGAGAAAGTCATTTTCAAAACTTAAGTTTCTTACATTTTAGAGCAATTTCTGCAATGCGAAATTGAAGCATTATCGGTCTTCCTTTTGGGAAGTGCACACATATGATATTGATTCTATGGTAATTCATTATCATATGGGAGAGTTTGAATACATTTTGAGAAAGTCATTTTCGGAACGTAAGTTTTCCTACATAATAGAGAAATTTTTGCAATACGAAAATAAAACATTATCGGTCTTCTTTTTTTAAAATCACTCATATGACATTCATTCTTAGGTCATTCTTTATCGTATGAGAGTGTTTGAGGACATTTCGAGAGAGTTATTTTCGGAATATAAGTTCTCCTACATTATATAGAAATTTTTGCAATACGAAAATAACGCATTATTGGCATTCTTTTTTGAAAAACACTCATAAGACATTGGATCTTAGGTCATTCCTTATCATATGAGAGAGTTTAAGGGCATTCCGGGAAAATCATTTTCGGAACGTAAGTTTCTTATATTTTAGAGCAATTTTTGCAATACGGAATTGAAGCAATACTGGTCTTCTTTTTTGGAAATGCACTCACATGATATTGATTCTTACGTCATTCCTTATATCATATGGGAGGGTTTGAGGGCATTTTGAGAAAGTAATTTTCGGAACGTAAGTTTTCTTACATTACAGAACAATTTTTGCAATACGAAACTCAAGCAATACCGGTATTCATTTTCGGAAAAGCACTCTTATTACAATTGTATACGAAATTTTTGCAATGTTTTCTTACATTGCGAGTTCCCCTATGTTTCTCTGCTGGTATCGATGCATCAGGCAGAGCTTCTAGTGGAGGTGGACGATCGGTGCTGGTGGCAGAGCGGGCTCCCACTTTTCGGGGAGGCGGAGGCGGCCACGTTCCAAAACAAGAAACCCTCGATGCATAGAAGAGAGCCTCAGCCACGTCGATCACCGTCGTTCTCGAGAGGAAGGAGGTAGGCGACTCTGGCAGGGTCCTTCAAAGAGTGATCAGAGGTAGGGGATACACTGCCACAGGTGGAGGAGGCTCTAGTCGAGATCACCCCCTCGCCAGGGTTTCGACCCATCGCCACGACGGTGCCGATCAGATGGAGGGCCATTCGCTCACATCCAGGAGGTTTCCGATGAGAAATGGTAGTGCAGGGAGGCGCACAGGACAGAGAACCACCACCACCACCCTTTAGCTTGGGCAAAGCCTGCTGCGACCTCGCATGACTACTACTTCTGCTCCACCGCAGGTCACGGTGTCCACTGTGAACATTCGGCGAGTGGTCGTGGCACCGTCTGGGGAAAAAGCAACCGGATGAGGTACACAAACCAAGTGGCCCACACGCCGGTTCACTCCGAGTCTTTTTTCTCGGGTTCCACTATTCATGCTGGATCATTTACTTCAGACCCGTGGCTTGTCTGAAAAGGTACACAAACTAGCTATGCTCTCTGATTTATCACTTCATGCAGTTGTTGTTGTTGAACCGGATGAGCCGATTATTTCGGGGAAGCCAGCCAGTCAGCAGCTTTTGGCCGATTCGAAATGCCCTTCGTATCGTAGGCTTAGAGACATTAGAGAGGGGAAGCGCGCGTTGGTTGACTCAGTTGATTCGGCTCAAGCCGATCGTGTTACCTCGGGAGACAGAGCTGATAGGGAGGTTGTCCCAGTTGATTCGGCTCATCCCGATTGTGAGATTCTAGGCTATCGGACCGCAAAAACTACTTCAGGTACAGATCGGAAAATGGAGGAGGCTTCCAAATCCACTTTTCCGACCTACATGGGTAATTTACCGACCCGACTGTCTTACAAGGAGTTCAGAAGCCTCTTCCGGAGTTTTGGGGATATTTTGGAGGTGACATTCCCAAGGAGGCATCGACAGGCGAGTTATGGTTTCGTTCATCTCGCTTCGGAGCGGGTGCGTAAAAGGGCAGATCTTCGTCGGTGGTTCTTTTTCTACTCGGCTAACTATGACAGGTATGGCGGGGTGTTTTGCTGGGTACACGTTCGAGGGATCTTGTTGTCAGCTTGGTCTTCGGCTTCGATTGAGACGGTAGTAGGTGGTATTGGCAGTTTCATAGCTACTCACCCATTGGCGAGGGGTGTTTCGAGCGTGTTGCAGTATTGGTGCACGTCTTGGACCCTCTCTGGAGATCGTGGGGAGTTTATTGCCGGTTAGGAGCGGGGTCGGTCAGAGTTGGTTTGCATTTATGAGATCCCCATCATTACTCCGACCTTGACCTATCCCCTGTCCGAGCGGGGGCCCTCGTACCGTTCAGATAAGGTAGGGGTAAGGTTTCCTGGGCCGAGGAGATGGAGGCGATGGAGACACAGGCGGAAGAATTGTGGGAGCAGGCCACCTCTCAGAAAGAGGTTCAGGAAACAGAGGTTGTTGTGCAGGAGGAGGTTACAGAGACACAGGCTGAGACTCAGATTATTGGCCAAGAGGAGGCTTTGGAGACACAGTCTGGAGCTCAGGGGGAGACCACTTTGCGGTAGACGGTGTGCTTTGTTCGGACTACGGGATCCCCCTCCGACGCCCTAACCGAGGATTGTTGATCTTGATTCTACTTGGATCGGTGAGGGGGATTCACTATGTCTGGGCTTCGAGAAGGAGTGTCTTTATCCGACGTCCAAACCTCTGACCCCCGATGACCAGGATAGTGAGGGCGAGCTACCAGGGAGAGACGAGGACTCAGTTTAGGTAGGATCGCCATCGGCCTTGTCGCCGATCTCCACGGACAGTTTGCGCAGGGAATTCTCCTTGGAGGGGATGTGCTTTTTTTTCTCTGCTGGAAAGCGCCCGACGTCTTCAGTTTCTGCGATCCAGGTTCCACGTGCGCCCTATAGGATTGTTAGAGGCAAGACCCAGCCCTGAGGTGATTTCAGGGTCGAGAGATACACGGGTAGAGGAGATAGGTGAGATTTCGGACTCAAATGGTTAGTGGGAAGAGACTAGTCGGGGAGACCTAGATCTGGGTAGAGGGGAAGTGGAGGTTGGATTTCTGAGGGAGATTGAGGCGGAGGCTGAGGAGGGAGACCTTTCGGAGGTGGTGGATACTTCGAGGAGGGAGAAGGAGGGACATTCGGCTGCGAGTATAACATCGGCTGATGTTGGGAGGGTTATTGATCTGTTGGGAGGTTCTCTTCCGACTCAGAGTGGAGCTGATATTTCTTTTCCAGCGGGGCCGAGGGCTCCCGCTCAGCAAAGAAATTCTTGAGTTGGAACGCTAAAGGTCTAGGCTCGGATCACAAGCGCAGACTCCTGGTAGACACTATCACGGCACACCGTTCAGTTTTTGTGGCTTTACAGAATTCCAGGTATGCAGTGGTAGATCCGACAATTATCAGAGCACTCGGGTTTTCTTCCCAGTTTGAGTTTCAGGCTTGACCATATCCTCCTCAGTCAGGACATATTGGCTATCTTCATAGACCCGAACCTCACGGGACTCACGAAGATGCTCTCGGATCACAGTACCATTCTTTTAGGTAGCTAGGAGGTTGATTGGGGACCGAGGCCTAGACGGTTCCTCAACGACTAGCTAGATCACAGTGATTTAAAGAGTTTTGTGGCAGCAAAGTGGGCCTCTTACATTGACGGTGTGGGCTGCCTAAACTATATGTTGTGGGCGAAGCTCAAACTTCTGAGGTCAGACTTAGCTACCTGGAACGTTGAGGTGTTTGGCCACGTGGAGCACCAGACTACGGACCGTGGCTAACTCCAAACCGAGCTTGTGGGCTTGGCGAATTCTCGCGCGAACATCTTCAGGCAGAAGTCGAGGGTTCGCTGGGCTCTTGAGGGAGATAGAAACACTCGGTACTTTCATAGATGTGCCGCAACGACAGGCAGGAGGAGTCGTATTCAGTGTATGGTTATCGACAGCCAAGAGCAAACACATCAAGAGTCGATACTCAGAGCTGCAGTTGATCATTTTCAGGCGAGATTTTGGCCTAATCCTATTTCAAGGCCTAGTTTGCTGCCACTTCCATTCCGAACTTTGCCACCGAGGGGGGGGGGGGGGGTAAGACATTTTAGAGGTAGTATGCACTAAGGAGGAGATTCTCTTGGCCCTTTCAAAGTGCGATTGGGCTAAGGCCCCAGGTCCAGATGGCTTCACGATGTACTTTTTTCGTGAGATGTGGGACTCAGGGAGGATGTGCTCGGTTATTTCCATTATTTACACCTGACAGGGAAGATCGGGTCGGGTCTTGATGCTTCTTTCATTGCCTTGATTCCGAAGATTGAGACCCCACGAGATTTTGCGCAATTTCGAATGATTAGTCTTATTTCAGGACCTTATAAGCTTTTGGCTAAGGTTCTTTCCATACGACTGCGACGGTACATTGGGGATATTTTTTTATTTATTTATTTTTTGATCAGCAATAATAGAATAATATATATGGAAAGAGAAAAGTACAAAAGAGACAAAGAATGGGAAAACAGAGCCCCAAACCAAAAAAAAGGGGAAAACATAGCCCAAAAAGAACAGCTCAAAAAGAGAAAAGCTATGAAAGAATGGACTGAAGTACTAACCTCGGGTTCGCGCACCAGGCGGCTAATATGTGCTCTCCCGTCCAAGACTGGATGTCCCGTCCCTCGTCTGCCTGCACCAGAGTATAAGAGCGCATCTGAAGTAGTGTGAGGGTCTCTCCTCATCCCTGAAGATCCTGCCGTTTCTGGTGACCCAGATGTGCCAGAAACCCATCGTGACGAGTTTGCTCCAGGTCCTCCTCGCTCCTCTGTCGTGAATCTGGCTCTCAACCCCATGAAGAGATCCTGAACTGTCTGAGTAGAAGGAAGCTGGATACCCCACCATCTGTGAATCTCTCCCCAGAAACTCCCAGTCCACCTGCAGAAGAGCATAAGGTGCTCTGTCGTCTCCCCCCTCCTAAAGCACACATGCAATGACCAATCGGGATGACCCTCCTAAAGCAAGAGCGCCTCTAGTCGGTAAACTGCCCTGAAGAACCAGCCACCCGAAACTCCTGAACTTTGGGGGAACTGGCGTATCCCACAGTTTCGAAGTCCAGTCTACCGGAACTGCCGGATCTGTCCCCAACAACATCTGGTAGCCCCTACTCGCAGCATATCCTCTCCTATCAGATGTCCACCAGATCTGATCACGAATCCCTTCTGTCGGTCTGACCGTGCCAAGTACCGTAAGCAGCTCTGCAGCAACCCACGGAAAAGAATAGACCATCCCTCAAGAACCCATGCATCGTGAACTGACTGTATAATTTGTGGAATCTGGTTCTCAAGCAAATATCTCCCAACCAGCAATGATCCCAGAATCTGACCTGTCTGCCATCTCCAAGCCTCTAACGGACACACCCAGATCAAAAAATCCTAGGAAAAGCCTAATGAGACGAGAGACAAAAATATCCCGCAAAGCCCTCGACCCTGAGTGTCCAGAGAAAGGAAGCGAAAAAATGTCCCATGACGACCTGTCACATCCGTATTTCGCACACAGAATCCTCCTCCACAATGGAATTGGCTCTGTTGCGAATCACCACCACCATTTCAACAGCAGAGCGCTGTTGACCTCTTGGAAGCGACGGAGGCCCAAGCCTCCCTGTCTGATCGGCCTACAGACACGCTTCCACCTAACCTTCGCAAACCCCCTGCGTCCACCTTTGCCTCTCCACAAGAACCTCCTCATAATGGACTCCATCACAGCAATGGTACTCTTGGGAACCCTGAAGAGAGACATGTAGAAGATAGGCAAGCTCGAAAGAGCCGCCTTAATCAGCGTGATCCGTCCTCCAAAAGAGAGTGCACTCGCCTGCCACAAAGCTAATCTGGATCTGAACTTAGCCACAATAAACCCTAAACCCTAAACCCATTTGGACCTGGGGCCTTACTCCCATAACACTCTGAAAGGGCCGAGAGGATCTCCTCCTCAGTGAAAACAGCCTCTAAGAAATCTGAACACCCCGGTTGCAGCGTCCGGAACGGAAGTGACGGCAAACTAGGTCTCGAGATAAAATCTGGCCGGAATCTCGCGTGGAAATGATCTACTGCAGCTCTGCGAATCGGCTCTGGCTGTGTCTGCTCCTGAACATCGATAACCATACCCTGGATACGACTCCTCCTACCTCTCGTCGCGGCACTTCTGTGAAAGTACCGAGTATTCCTATCTCCCTCCAGAGCCCAGTGAACCCTCGACTTCTGCCTCCAAATGTCCGCGCTAGTCTTCGCCAAACCCACAAGCTCGGTCCGTAGTCTGCCTCGATCCTCCTCCTCGACCTTAGTAAGCGGTCTCACCCCCACCAAAGCGTCTAGAGCCTCAATGCTGGCTGTGGTCTTTGAAATCTGGTGCTCAACGTGACCAAACACCTCAATTTTCCAGGTGGCTAAGTCTAACCTTAGACGTTTGAGCTTTGCCCATAACCTGTAGTTTGGGCAGCCCACAATGCCAGTGTAAAATGTCCACTTTGCTACCACAAAACTTTTGAAATCACTATCATCCAACCAGGCGTTGAGAAACCGTCTAGGTCTCGGTCCCCAATAAGCCTCCTGGGTGCCTAAAAGAATGGCACTGTGATCCGAGAGCATCTTCGTTAGCCCCATAAGGATTAGGTCTGCGAAGAAAGCCACATATCCTGACTGAGAAGGATGCGGTCAAGTCTGCTCACTCTCGACCGTGGCCCGAACCAGGTAAAATCCTTGTTCGACATAGGGAAATCGACAAGGCCTAAGTCCGTAGGAAAAGCATCAAAAACTCTCTAATCTGTCTGCACTGCCTAATTGGCTACCTCACTCGGATCTCTGACCGTATTAAAGTCACCCAAGAGGGCAAACTTTAGGCCTACCGAGTGATGTACATGTCTCAAAATGCTCCAGAAATCCCTCCTCTCGGCGGGAACATAAGGGGCGTGGAGGTTGAGGAAAGAAACTGTCTTTCCAGAAGCCAAAACCTCCCCAACCCACACGATCAACCCTGGGAAGACGTCGCAACTGGTCATGCGAAGTACTGTAGTGTCCCATATAGATATCTCGCCTGAACCCGTCCCTGGCCCTGCTGGACTGAACTAAAACTCAAACTGGGAAGAAAAACCTAGTGCTCTGATGATCATCGGATCTACCACTACGAACCTGGACTCTTGTAGAGCCACAAACACTGGGCGATGCGTAGTGATAGTGTCTGCCAGGATTCTATGCTTGTGAACCGAGCCCAGACCCCTAGCGTTCCAACTCAAGAGCTTCATTGCTGAGCGGGAGCCCTCGGCCCCGCTGGAAGAGCAACAACTCCGCTCTAAATCGGAAGAGAACCTCCCAACAAATCTGCCCTCTCCACATTTGCCGCCGTGATGCTCGCAGCTGAGAGTCCCTCCTTCTCACTCCCCGAGGTCTCTACCAACTCCGAAAACTCTCCCTCCTCGGCATTCTCCTCAATCTCTCTCAAAAATCCAACCTCCGCCTCCCCTCTACCCAGAGCTAAGTCACCCTCCGTGGTCTCCTCCCACTCATCATCCGAGCCCGCAGCTCCATCTAACTCCTCTATCCGTGCATCCCTCAAAGCTGAGGGGTCCTCACTCTCTCTGGTCTTACTGGACTGGGCCCTGTCTCTGACAATTCTATAAGGTGCACGCGGAACCCGAATCGCAGAGACGGAAGATGTCGGGCGTCTCCCAGCAGAGAAAAACGAGCGCATCCCCTCCAGAGAGTAGCCCCTACGTAATCTGTTAGTGGAGATCGGAGCCAAGGTAGAAGACGATCCCGCCCATACTGAGTCCTCATCTCTCCCTGGCAGATCAACCTCACTATCGTGATTATTGGGGGTCAAAGGTCTGGATGTCGGATAAAGATCCTCCTCCTCGAATCCTAGACACAATGAATCCCCCTCACCGATTTGAATAGAATCAAGATCAACAATCCTCGGGCAGGTAGGGTGTCGAGGGGGATCCTAGAGTCCGAGCAAAGCTCAGGGCTCCAGAATGAATCTCTAGAGCCTCCTCCTGGACAATGATCTGAGTCCCAGCCTGTGTCTTAATATCCTCCTTCTGTGCAACACCATCTGTCTCCTAAACCAATGCCAAAGAGCTAGCCTGATCACCCAATGTCTGCACCTGTGTCTCCAACGCCTCCATCTCCTCTGCCCAGGAAACCTTCCCCCTACCCATTCTGAACGGAGCTAAGGCCCCTGCTCGGACTGGGGATAGGTGAAGGTCGGAGTCCATCGGAGTGACGAACGGGATCTCCATGATGGGAGCGACCTCCGAACCCACTCTGACCGACCCCGCTCCTAGCCGGAAAATAACTCCCCACGACCTCCGAAGGGGGTCCGAGACGTGCACCAATACTGCAACCCAGATGTACGAGAAACCCATCGTGACGAGTCTGCTCCAGGCCCTCCTCGCTCCTCTATCTGTGACTCTGGCTCTCCATCCCATAAAGAGATCACGAACTGTCTCAGTAGAAGGTAGCTGGATACCCCACCATCTGTGAATCTCTCCCCATAATCTCCCCGTCCACCTGCAGGAGAGCATAAGGTGCTCTATTGTCTCCTCCCTCCTACCGCACAAAGCACACATGCGATGACCAATCGAGATGACTCCCCTGAAAGTAAGAGCGCCTCTAGTCGGTAAATTGTCCTGAAGAACCAGCCACCCGAAACTCCTGAAGTTTGGGGGAACTGGCGTATCCCACAACCTTGAAGCCCAGTTTGGGGGACCTGCCTTATCTGTCCCCAACAACATGTGGTAGCCCCTACTCACAACATATCCTCTCCTATCAGATGTCCCCTACCGTAAGCAGCTTTGCAATCTCTAACCCTACTCTGGCCGGCAGTACCCCACGGAAGGGAATAGATCATCCCTGAAGAACCCATCCATCATGAACTGAATGGCCCGGGTGAGTGACACGACTGTATAATCTGTGAAATCTGGTTCTCAAGCAAAAATCTCCCAAGCAGCAATCATCCCAGAATCTGATCTGTCTGCCATCTCCAAGCCTCCAACGGACACACCCTGATCCAAAAATCCTAGGAAAAGCCTAATGAGACGAGAGACCAAGAATATCCCGCAAAGCCCACGACCCTGAGTGACCAGAGAAAGGGAGCGAAGAAAAAGTCCCATGACAACCTGTCCCATCCGTATTTCGCACACAGAATCCTCCTCCACAATGGATTTGGCTCTGTTGCGAATCGCCACCACCATTTCAACAGCAGAGCGCTGTTGACCTCCTGGAGACGACGGATGCCCAATCCTCCCTGTCTGATCGGCCTACAGACGCTCTCCCACCTAACCTTCGCAAACCCCCTGCGACCACCTTTGCCTCTCCAGAGGAACCTCCTCATAATGGACTCCATCACATCAATAGTAGTCCTGGGAGCCCGGAAGAGAGACATGTAGAAAATGGGCAAGCTCGAAAGAGCCGCCTTAATCAACGTGATCCGTCCTCCAAAAGAGAGTGTGCTCGCCTGCCACAAAGCTAATCTGGATATGAACTTAGCCACAATCGGCTCCCAAGTCACCACCCGACGGTAGTCTGCCCCCAAGCTGAAACCCAACCACACAACTGAATGCTCTAGCTAAGCGTCCATTGCCACCCTCCTCCAGATTCAACCCCAACAAGACCGACTTGTCGAAGTTGATCCTCAGACCTGACGACCACTCAAAATAGTGGCGGCAAACTAGGCCTCAAAATAAAATCTGTCCGGAACCTCGCCTGAAAATGATCTATTGCAGCTCTGCGGATCGTCTATGGTTGTGTCTGCTCCTTGCCGTCAATAACCATTCATTGGATACGACTCCTCCTGCCTCTCGTCGCGGCACATCTGTGAAAGTACCGAGTGTTCCTATCTCCCTCAAGAATCCAGCGAACCCTCGACTTCAGCCTCTAGATGTCCGCGCGAGTCTTCGCCAAGCCCATAAGCTCTGTCCGGAGTCTGCCTCGATCCTCCTCCTCAACCTCAGTAAGTGGTCTCACCCCCACCAAAGCGTTTAAAGCCTCAATGTTGGCTGTGGTCCTGGAAATCTGATGCTCAACGTGACCAAAAACCTCGATGTTCCAGGTGGCTAAGTCTGACCTCAGACGTTTGAGTTTTGCCCACAACCTATACTTTGGGCAGCCCACAACGTCAATGTAAGAGGTCCACTCTGCCGCCACAAAGCTCTTGAAATCACTATGATCCAACCAGGCGTTGAGGAGCCGTCTAGGCCTCGGTCCCCAATCAGCCTCCTGGGTGCCTAAAAGAATGGCACTATCATCCGAGACCATCTTCGTCAGCCCCGTGAGGATCGGGTCTGCAAAGATAGCCAACATATCCTGACTGAGGAGGATGCGGTCAAGTCTGCTCGCTCTCGAGCGTGGTCCGAACCAGGTAAAATCCTTGTTCGACATGGGGAAGTCGACAAGGCCTAAGTCCGTAAGAAACGCGTCGAAAACTCTCCAATCTGCCTGTACAACCTCGCTCGGATCCCTGACCGTATTGAAGTCACCCAGAAGGGCAAACTTCTGGCCTACCAAGTGGTGAACCTGTCTCAAACTGCCCAAGAAATCCCTCCTCGCAGCGGGGGCCGAAGGGGCGTGAAGGTGGAGGAAAGAGACGGTCTCTCCAGAAGCTAAGACCTCCCCAACCCACACAATCAGCCCCGGGAAGACGTCGCAGCTGGTCATACGAAGAACTGTTACGTCCCAAATAGATATCTCGCCTGAACCCAACCCCGGTTCTGCCGGACTGAACTGAAACTCGTATTGGGAAGAAAACCCGAGTGCTCTGATGATCATCGGGTCTACCACTCCGAACCTGGACTCTTGAAGAGCCACGAAGACTGGACGGTGCGCCGTGATAGTGTCTGCCAGGAGTCTGCGCTTGTGAACCGAGCCCAGACCCCTAGCGTTCCAACTCAGGAGCTTCATTGCTGAGCAAAAACCCATGGCCCCGCTGGAAAAGCAACAGCTCCGCTCTGAGTCGTAAGAGAACCTCCCAACAAATCAACAACCTTCCCTACATCCGCCGCCGTGATATTCGCTGCCGAAAGTCCTTCTCCCTCCCTCCTCGAGATATCCACCAACTCTGAGAGATCTCCTTCCTCTGCCTCCTCCTCAATCCCTGTCAGAACTCCAACCTCCACCTCACCTCTACCCTGGTCTAAGTCTCCTCCAGTGGCCTCCTGCCACTCACCATCCGAATCCCCAGTCCCATCTATCGCCTGTACCGGTGTATCTCTTAGATCTGATGTCTCCTCACTCTCCCTACTCTGACTCATGTTTATGACAATCCGATAGGGTGCACGAGGAACCTGGATCACAAAGACTAACGACGTCGGGCGTCTCCCAGCAGAGAAAAAAGAGCGCATCCCCTCCAGAGAGTATCCCCTGCGCAAACTATCCGTGGAGATCGGCGTCAAGGACAATAATCTGAGTCTGAACCTGTGTCTCAGTAACCTCATCCTGCTCGACGACCTCTGTCTCCTAAACCTCACCCTGAGAGATCATTAGCTCCGCGTGTGTCTCCAAAGCTTCCATCTCGTCTACCCAGGAAACCCTTCCCCTACCCTCCTTGAACGGTACGAGGGCCCCCTCACGGATAGGGGATAGGTAAAGGTCGGGGTCTGTCGGAGTGATGTGTGGGATCTCCGAGATAGGAACGACCTCTAGACCCCACTCCTAGCCGGCAAGTAACTCTCCACGAACTCTGGAGGGGGTCCGAGACGTGCACCAATACTGCAACACGCTCAAAGCATCCCTCTCCTAAGGAGTCTGGGTGAGTAGCTACAAAGCTGCCAATAACACCTACGATCGTCTCAATCGAGGCTGAAGACCATGCTGATAACGGAATCCCCCTGATATGAACCTAGCGAAATACTCCGCCGTGCAAGAAGCTTTCACAGTCAACCGAGTAGACGAAGAACCAGCGATGAAGCTCTGTCCACTGACCTGCCCGGAGTCTGTCTATCGAGCTTGCATCTGCGAAGGATAGGAGGAACACAAGCTGTCCTAAGTCTGAAACCGTGACAACCTCCGAACCTCTGCCCCACATCTCTGAGAGAAGAGCTCGCCGATCAAAACAGCGGACCGCCACTGCAAAGATGCAAAACTGGAGTCGCTGCGAGAAGGTGTGAAATAGCTCGCGACTCCGGACCGGAATGGCCGAGGAGATACTCCGCGGCTCACTAGAGAATGTCGGGGCTGTCTGGGGCTCAACAGTCTCTGTCCGTGGATCGCGAGAAGGGGCTGGTGTAGTGGGTGAGTGTCGTCTAGTCGCCACAATGAGGGCGTGTCCTCTGAGAACCGACTTATGTAAGGCTGAGATCGCCTCCGTACGAGACTGCTCCGAAGCTAGGTGAACAAAACCATAACCGGCCTGACGATGTCTCCTCGGGAGCGTCACCTCCATAAAGAGGCTCCTGAGCTCGTCAACTGACGGGCTGGCTGGTAAATTACCCACATATGTTGGAAAAGAGGATTTGGAAGCCTCTTCCGCTATCCGGACTATAGGTGGACTAATTTTTCATTTCCGACCGCCTAGAACCTCACAATCGGCATGAGCCGATTCAAACAAGACCAGCTTCCCATCGACTTTCTCAGTCGAGGTGGCACCATCGGAATGTGTGGAGTCGATCGAGTCCACAACAGGGCGTTTTCCTTCCCTAATGTCACTAAGCCTACAATCCGAAGGGCATTTCGGATCGGTCAGAAGCAAACTATCTGGCTTTTTCGCTAAACAATCTAAATGGTGAACCGAGTTGTGTACCTGGATTGTTGCTTCTGAATATAAAGATTCAGAACGGACCGGGGTGTGAACCGAGTGTGGCCGATCGGACCGGCCATCTTCTTGGGCTTGAGAGGTAGCCCGGCCCAAAGACGAACGAGCCTCGCCCGACCCAGGAAGTCTCGCCGGCCCAGACTCGCGTGTGCACGCTAGCGTCTAGGTGGAGGAGGTCGCCGGAGAACGAGTTGATCGAGGGTTTCACGTCCCCAGACTGTACCACGACGGTTTGCCGGAGGTCTGCAGGTGACTGTCGTAGCGTTGACGACGTCTTCGGTTGCGATCGGGCTAGCGAACCAATCACCGGTCTTCGCCTCGCCACCGAACCAGACCTCCCACCTCCGTCCCTGCTGCCTCGACTCTTCCTAGCCCGACCTGACCTGCCTGGACCAACAATCCTGGTGACCGCCCTATCGTCGCGAAGCAGGTGTCGATCAGCGACGTGAGGCGGAGACGTCGTGGCTGTTCGGTCCGAGGTGGTGGCGACGGTCTTGGCTTGGTTTGGGTCGGAGATCTCAATCCTGAGACGTCGACCACTACACACTGGCACTATCCTCTTCAGTCGAACCGAGTATGCCCGCCCCACCGTCACGGAGGCTCTCTGAACCCTAGCTTTGGAGCTCTGCGCCGCCAGCGCCCTCCTTGGATGACCAGAGACCGATCGCCCCTCCCGACCTTCCCTTCGTTCTCTACCACCATAGTCAAGGGCCTGGGCAATCACAGAGAACCGTAGAGGTCGTCCCGACGTTGGCCCTGGTTCGACCCCGACGTTGATCTCCACTCCACTCAGCCTCTCCCTTTCCCCAACTGGTGATCCTGCTCCCCCCCACTCTCTCTGGTCCGATTTGCGTTGTCAACGTTTCTGGGTGGGACGATCTCCATGGATCCCGATCGACCTCAACCTCAGATCGGCCAGAAAGTGGGCCAAATCGATTTGAAGTCAGCAGATCATGGCCAGAATGACTCGCCCTGCCTCTTCCCGTCCTCCCCATGCGAAAAAATGGCTAGAACAGCCCCGCGGAGAGTCGCCGGACAGCCACCGGAGCTCGCCAGAAATCGCCTAGCTAGAGAGAGTCTTAAATAACGATCTGATTAAGTTGACCGGTAATACTTTCTTTTCGTATTGCAAAACATTTTCTATAGTGTAACAAAACTTACGGTCCGAAAATGACTTTCTCGGAATGCATTTTATCTCTCCCATATTTTAGTTAATGACCTAAGAATCAATTTCATATGAGTGATTTTCCAAAAAAGAATACATGTATTGCTGCTTCAATTCCGTATTGCAAAAATTGCTCTATTATAATGTAAGAAAACTTACGTTCCGAAAATGACTTTCTCGGAATGCATTCTATCTCTCCCGTATTTTAGTTAATGACCTAAGAATCAATTTCATATGAGTGATTTTCCAAAAAAGAATACATGTATTGCTGCTTCAATTCCGTATTGCAAAAATTGCTCTATTATAATGTAAGAAAACTTACGTTCCGAAATTGACTTTCTCGGAATGCATTCTATCTCCACCATATTTTGATGAATGACTTAAGAATCAATTTCATATGGGTGATTTTCCCAAAAAGAATACAGGTATTACTTCAATTTCGTATTGCAAAAATTGCTCTATAATGTAAGAAAAACTTACGTTCCGAAATGAATTTCTCGGAATACCCTCAAACTCTCCCATATAAGTTTTTATTTTTGATCAGCAATAATAGATATTATAAAAGAGAAAAAAGTACAAAGCAAAAGAAACAAAGAAGGAGAAAACTGTGCCCCAAGCCAAATGAGGGGAAAACAAAGCCCCAAAACAGCCCAAAATAAAAGAGAAAAGATAGGCTGGAGTACCAATCTCAGCCTCGTGCACCAGGTGGCTACAGTGCGCTCCCCCATCCAAGCATGGATGCCCCTCCCCTCGTCTGCCTGCACCTGAGTATAAGAGCGTTTCTGAAGTAGTGTGAGAGCCACTCTAGGTGATCGAACCTCATCTCTAAAAATCCAGCCGTTCCTGGTGACCTAGATGTACCAGAAACCCATCGTGATAAGTCTGCTTCATGCCCTCCTCGCTCCTCTGTCTGCAACTCTGGCTCTCCACCCCATGAAGAGATCGTGAACTGTCTGAGTAGAAGGAAACTGGATACCCCACCATCTGCGAATCTCCCTCTAGAATCTCCAAGTCCAACTGCAGGAGAGCATAAGATGCTTTGTCGCCTCCTCCCTCCTACCACAGAGAGCACACAAGCGATGACCAATCGGGATGATCCCCCTGAAGGCAAGAGTGCCTCTACTCAGTAAACTGCGCTGAAGACAAGCAACCCGAAACTCCTAAAATTCGGCGGAACTGGCATATCCTACAGTCTCGAAGACTAGTCCACTGAAACGACATGCTCCGTCCCCGACAACATGTGGTAACCCCTCCTCGAAGTGCATCCTCTCCTATCTGACGTCCACCAGATCTCATTGTGAATCCCATCTGTCGGTCTGATGGTGCCAAGAACTGTAAGTAACTCTGCAAACTCTAACCCTGCTCTACCTGGCAGCACCCCTCTGAATAGACCAACCCTCAAGAACCCATGCATCACGAACTGAATAACCCGGGTGACAGCAAACTCTAACCCTGCTTTAGCTTGCAGCACCCCTCTGTGAAACCTGGTCCTCAAGCAAGAATCTCCCAACCAGCAATCGTCCCAGAATATGATATGTCTGCCATCACCAAGTCTCCAAAGAACACACCCAGACCCAAAGATCGGAGAAAAAGCCTGAAGAGACGAGAGTTCAAGAATATTCCGCAAAACCCTCGACCCTGAGTGACTAGAGAAAGGTAGCGAAGAAAATTCCCAAGACGACCTGTCCCAACCGTATGTCGCACACAAGATCCTCCTCCACACGGGATTCGGCTGTGTCACGAATCTCCACCACCATTTCAACGGCAGAGCGATATTGACCTCCTGAAGGCGACGAATACGCAACCCTCCCTGTCTGATCGGCCTACAAACCAGCTCCCACCTGACTTTCGCAAACCCCCGACGTCCACCTCTGCCTCTCCATAGGAACCTCCTCATAATGGACTCCATCACAACAACAGTAGTCCTAGGAGCCCGGAAAAGAGACATATAGAAGTTAGGCAAGCTCGAGAGAGCTGCCTTAATCAGCGTGATCCATCCTCCAAAGGAGAGTGAGCTCGCCTGCCACAAAGCTAACCCGGTCCTGAACTTGGCTACAATCGGCTCCCAAGTCACCACCCGTCGGTAATCTGCCCCCAAGCTGAAACCTAAATAAGGTAGAGGAAGCTGCCCGAAAGCTCTAGCCAAGCGCCTGTCACCACCATCATCCAGATTTTACCCTAACAAGATTGACTTGTCGAAGTTGATCCTCATACCTGACGCCCACTCAAAATATTGTAAAACCAATCGGAGTTACAAATAACAGGTTGTCGTCTGCAAACTGAAGGTGTGAGACTCTCTCCTCATCACCCACCAGTATCCCCCTAAAACATAGCCTCCTCTCCACGCTGAAGAAGAAGGTGTAGCTCCTGCGCTGCACAGGAACGGGGATAAAAGGCATCCCTGCCTGACTCCTAGGGATAAAGCAGCAATCCAGTGTCTCCTCCTAGGGCCAAAGCCCATAGCAGCCATAACGCTCCAAAGGTAACTCCTATCGGCCTGGTCAAAAGCTTTCTACAAATCAAGCTTGACCACCGCCGCTCTGGAGCCTGTGCAACGAACCATGTCAATCAACTCGTTTGCCACCAGGACGCCATCGACTAACTGTCTACCACGAATGAAGCCAGACTGTACCTCGCTAATCAAATCACCAATGTACGGTCGCAGCCGTATGGAAAGAACCTTAGCCAAAAGCGTATAAGGTTGCGAAATAAGACTAATCGGTCGAAACTGCGCAAAGTCTCGTGGGGTTTCAATCTTCAGAATCAAGGCACTAAAAGAAGCATTAAGACCCAACACGATCCTCCCTGTCAGGTGGAAATCATGGAAGAAACCGAGGACATCCTTCCTGACCACGTCCCACATCTCGCGAAAAAAGCGCGTGGTGAAGCCATCTGGACTCGGGGCCTTAGCCCCATCGCACTCTGAAAGGGCCGAGAGGATCTCCTCCTCAGTAAAAACAGCCTCTAAAAAGCCTGACCCCTCGGTGGCAAAGTCCGAAATGGAAGAGGCGGCAAACTAGGCCTCGAAACAAGATTCGGCCGAAATCTCGCTTGAGAATGATCAACTGCGGATCGGCTTTGGCTGTTTCTGCTCTTGGCCATCAATAACCATACACTGAATACGACTCCTCCTTCCTCTCGTGAAAGTACCAAGTGTTCCTATCTTCCTAAAGAGCCCAGCGAACCCTCGACTTCTACTTCAAGATGTCCGCGCGAGACTTCGCCAAGCCCATAAGCTCGGTCCAGAGTCTGCCGCGATCATACTCCTCACCCTCAGTAAGTGGTCTCTCCCCCACTATAGCATTTAAAGCATAGTTGCTAGCTGTGGTCCTGGAAATCTGGCGCTCCACGTGACCAAACAACCTCGATGTTCCAGGTGGCTAAGTCTGACCTCAAACGTTTGAGCTTCGCCCACAACATATAGTTTGGGCAGCCCGCAACATCAATGTAAGAGGTCCACTTTGCCGCCACAAAGCTCTTGAAATCACTATGATCCAACCAGGCGTTGAGGAACCGTCTAGGCCTCGGTACCCAATCAGCCTCCTGGGTGCCTAAACGAATGGCACGGTGTTCCGAGAGCATCTTCGTTACCCCGTGAGGATCGGGTCTGCAAAGATAGCCAACATGTCCTGCCTGAGGAGGATACGGTCAAGCCTGCTCACTCTCGAGCGTGGCCTGAACAAGGTAAAATCCTTGTTCGACATAGAGAAGTCGACAAGGCCTAATTCCGTAAGAAAAGCGTCAAAATCTCTCCAATATGCCTAGACCGCCTGTTTGGCCACCTCGCTCGGATCCGTAACCGTATTGAAGTCTCCCAAAAGGGTTAAATCTGGCCTACCGAGTGGTGAACATGTCTCAAAATGCCCCAGAAATCCCTCCTCACAGCGTGTACTGAAGGGGCGTCAAGGTTGAGGAAAGAAACGGTTTCTCCAGAAGCTATGACCTCCCCAACCCACACGATCAGCCCCGGGAAAATGTCACAACTGGTCATACGAAGTACTGAAGCGTCCCAAATCGAGAGCTCCCGCTTAGTAATGAAGCTCTTGAGTTGGAACGCTAGAGGTGTGGACTCGGTGCACAAGCGCAGACTCCTGGCTAACACTGTCACGACACACTGTCTAGTTTTCGTGGCTTTACAGGAGTCCAGGTATGCAGTGGTAGATCTGACGATTATCAGGACACTCGGGTTTTCTTCTCAGTCCAGGTATGCAGGGCCAGGGTTGGGTTCTGGAGAGATTTCGATTTGGGACTCGAGAGTACTCCGTATGACCAGTTGCAATATTTTCCCGGGGTTGATCGTGTGGGTTGGGAGGTAATAACTTATGGAGAGATCGTCTCCTTGCTCAACCTTCACGCCCCTTCAGTTCCCGCTGGGAGGAGGGATTTTTGGGTTATTTTGAGACAAGTTCACCTCTCGGTAGACCAAAAGTTTTCTCTTTTGGGGGATTTTAATACGTTCAAGGACCCGAGTGAGGTGGCTAATCTGGCGATCCAGACGGATTGGAGAGATTTTGACGCTTTCGTTACAGACCTAGGCATTGTCTACTTCCCCATGTGGAACAAGGATTTCACCTGGGTGCAGGAGGCCGATTGGGGACCGAAACCTAGACGGTTCCTCAACACCTGGCTGGATCATTGGACTTCAAGAGTTTTGTGGCAGCAAAGTGGGCCTCTTACATCGACGTTGTGGGCTGTCCAAACTATATGTCGTGGGCGAAGCTCAAACGCTTGAGGTCAGACTTAGCTACTTCGAATATCAAGGTGTTTGGTAACGTGGAGCACCAGATTTCCAGGACGACAACCAGCATCGAGGCTCTAGATGCGTTAGTGGGAGAGGTAGGAGGAGTTGTATTGAGAGCATAGTTATTCACGGTCAGGAGCTGACGCAGCCAGAGCCGATCTGCGGAACAGCTGTTGACCATTTTGCGGCGAGATTCCGGCCAGACCCTATTGTGAGGGACAGTCTACCGCCACTTCCGTTCCGGTCATTGCCGCGGGGCGTTAGACTTTTTAGAGGCTCCGTTCACTGAGGAGGAGATTCTCTCGGCTCTCTCAGAGTGTTATGGGGCAAGGCCAAGGGCCCAGACGGTTTCACCATGCGTTTCTTCCGTGAGATGTGGGATGTGGTCAGGGATGACGTGCGTGGTTTTTTCCATGATTTTCACTTGACTAGGAGGATTGGGTCGGGTCTCAATGCTTCTTTCATTGCCTTGATTCCGAAGATTGAGACCCCGCGTGACTTTGCGCACTTTCGGCCGATCAGCTTGATTTCAGGACCATGTGAGCTCCTGGCTAAGGTTCTCTCCATCCGGTTGCGTCGATTCATTGGTGATTTTATTGGGTAGGTTCAGTCGGGATTCATCCGAGGGAGAGTTGGTAGATGGCGTCCTTGTAGCGAACGAGTTGATTGATATGGTTCGCATGACAGGTTCCCAGGCGGCGGTTGATTGGGGCTACCTATGGAGAATTATGGAAACTATGGGTTTCGGCCCTAAGTGGAGACACTAGATAGGTTCTTGTCTCGGCTCCTCAGCCTCGGTCCTGGTCAACGGCTCTCCCACAAGCTAGCTTGATATCAAGAGAAGAGTCAGACGAGGATGCCCCTTATCCCCCCTCTTGTTTATCAGAGGGGTCCGGGTGGGTGATGAGGAGAGAGTCTCTCACCTTTAGTTTGCTGACGATACCCTTCCGTTCAGAGAGAGATCCACAGGTGGTGGGGTGTAGCGCGAGGATTGCGGACAGAGGAGCGAGGAGGGCTTGAAGCAGACTGATCACGATGGGTTTTTGGTATATCTGAATAATTAGGAACGACCGGATTTTCCGAGATGAGGAGCGCTCACCTGGAAAGGCCCTTGGGTTGTTCAAATGCGCTCATACATGCTGGTATAGGTGGACTAGGGTCGTGACATTCACTCTTGGATGGGGGAGCGTGCTTTGCCCACCTAGTGCGCAAACCCGAGGTTGGTACTTCGCTCTATTTTATCTTAACCCTTTTGTTTTTTTGGCTTCTAACTTTTGGTTTGGGTCTCACTTTTCCCGTGGGTTTGGTTGTACTCTTTTATTTTCTGGTCATTTATAATATCATTTATTGCTGACCAAAAAACAAACTCATATGACATTGATTCTTAGGTCATTCCATATAATACCGCGATGGCGACTCCCCCATCTGCGATGCCGACAGCACCCGGAGAAGACTCGATCGGCCAGGCAAGGCCGCGGCAGCTGCTGCTCCAAAAGCCCTAATGGTGCAGCATTCACATCGCAGTCAAGGGACGGAGGACTTGGACGTTAACTCCAGAAGGGGTCGTCGGAGGGTTGCAGGCGACGGGGGAGGATCAGTAAGAGTCACTATTTTGGCAGATCGGGTGACCATGGCGTTGGCAAGCTTTTACGTCGTAGTCGTCACAAACCTTCCCGACCAGAACCACTAAGAGCGTTGACGGGGGCGGAGGTGCCCAGAAACTCAGGCAGACGAATGGAGGGATGGTGTGGGGTGCGTAAGCGCTTAGGCGATTCCACACTAGCAGGGAAGCTCCGGTGACCGTAAAAGCTCCTCGATCGGGCTCTACCGACCGGTGGCGCCGGGCCAAACACAGGTGGGCTGTCGAAGGGGATCGGGCAGGTGGCGGCCCCTTTAGCTCCAGCCCATTCCTCTTTGGCCGGCCCAATCCGATTTCTTGGGCAGGTCGACTCCATTGGGGCTGATCTCTCTAGACCGAGCCACTCTACACCAGTTCCCACTCTGGTTAGCTCCGGTTCTTTTTATTCGGGGTCCACTTTGTAGCAAAATTTGCCCGCCTCGTCTAATAAGGTACGCAGCCCGGTTCACGGTTCTGATAGTCTTACTTATTCTTCCCTTAGTTTGCATTAACCGGTTGAGCCGGTTAATACGGCGAAGCCAGCCAATCCTCCACTGGTCGATTCAAAATTCCCTTCGGATCGTAGGCTTAGAGACATTAGAGAGGGGAAGCGCTTGATGGATAACCCAGTTTATTTGGCTCAAGCCGATTATGGGGTTTCGGGAGAAGAAACCGTTTTGCTGACCGATTCGGTTGATTCGGCTCATGCCAAATGCGAGACTTCGGGCGATTGGAACGTAAAAATTACCACACGACCTACGTGGGTAATTTACAAACTCTCCCTTCGGACGCAGAGCTACGAGACCTTTTTCGGAGTTTGGGGAGATCTTGGAGGTTATTTTCCCGAGGCGACATCGTCAGGCGAGCTCCGCTTTTGTTCATCTCGCTTCGGAGCATGTACGTATGGAGGCGATCTCGGCCTTGCAAGGATCGGTTCTGAGAGGGCGCACTCTTATTGTGGCACCTGGACGACACCCACCTACTCCTCGCGAGTCACAAATTGCTCCTTTGACTATTCCTGTTGCTCCTCGGGAGCCACAGACTACCCCTTTGACCCCCCCGGCCCAAAGCTGCATTTTCTTTCATACCTCCTCGCAGCAGTTCCGGTTTTGCATTCCAGCAGTTTCGATCCGAGATTTTTATCGTACTGCTCTTCTTTCGGAGATGTGGGGTGGAGGCTCAGAGGTGGTCATGATCTCAGATTTGGTGCAGCAAGTGTTTATACTGTATTTTGCTGATGCCAGTGCGGTGGACAGACTTCGGGCCGATCAGTGGACACATCTTCGTCGGTTGTTTTTTTCTGCTCTGCTGCTTGCGACCAGTTCTTACATGTCGGAGTATTTCTTTGGGTTCACATCCGGAGGATTCCATTGTAAGCTTGGTTTCTTGATTCGATAAGGACGGTGGTAGGTGGTATTGGCAGTTTCATCGTTACTCCCCAAGACTTCATCAGGGAGGAGTGATTCGAGCGTTTTGCAGTATTGGTGCAGGTCTCAGACCCCCTTCGGAGATCTTGGAGAGTAGATTTCCGGCTAGGAGAGGGGTCAGCCATGATTGGTTTGGAGGTTGTTGACATATTTACATTCCCACAACCACTCAAGTTGACTCTGACCTGAACCTATCCCCTGTCCGTGCGGGAGCACTTTTACCGTTCGGTCAGGGTTGGGGTAGCGTTTCCTGGGATGAAGAGTCGGAGGCTATGGGGGCCCAGAAGGAGGTTCTAGGGGAGCAGACTATTACCCAGGGGAGGTTATGGAGACACTGACTGATGCTCCGAGGGAGGTTTAGGGGACACATGTTGTTGTTTAGGAGGAGGTTATAGACACACAGGCTGGCTCGGAGTGAGGTTTTGGGAGTGCAGATTATCGTTCAATTGGGGGTTTTGGAGGCGCTTTCTGGTGCTTAGGGGGTGGACACACCGCGGGAGGTGGTGTCCTTCGTTTGGACTCTGAGGTCCCCTCCGACGCCCTACCCGAGGATTGTTGACCTTTATTCTACTCGGATCGGTGAGGGGGACTCATTGTGCCTGGGTTTCGAGGCGGGGAGTCTTTATCCGACATTCAGATCTTTGACCCCAGATGATCACGATAGTGATGGTGCCCTACCATGGAGAGACGAGGACTCAGTTTGGGTGGGATCGTCATCGCCCTTGGCACCAATCTCCACGGACAGTTTGCACTGCGGATACTCCTTGGATGGGATGCGATCTTTTTTCTCTGATAGGAGGCGCCCGGCGTCTTCAGTCTCTGCAATCCGGGTTTCGCGTGCACCTTACAGGATTGTTAGTGGCAGGACCCAGCTCAGTCAGAGTGGGGAGAGTGAGGAGTTTTGAGGGTTGAGGGATACACGGGTAGAGGAGATAGGTGAGACTTCGTACTCAGATGGTGAGTGGGAGGAGACCACGGGGGGAGACCTAGATCTAGGTAGAGGGGAGGCGGAGGTTGGAGTTCTGAGGGAGATTGAGGAGGAGGTTGAGGAGGGAGAGCTTTCGGAGGTGGTGGAGGCCTCGAAGAGGGAGGAGGAGGGTTTAGCGGCTCGGATTATCAGAGCACTCGGATTTTCTTCCCAGTTTGAGTTTCAGTTTAGTCCGGTAGGGTCGGGGTTGGGTTCAGGCGAGATCTCAATTTGTATGAGCAGTTGTGACACTTTCCGTGACTGATGGTGTGGGTTGGGGAGGTTAAAGCTTCTAAGAGGCCGTTTCTTTCCTCAACTAGCGATGAGGAACTTCTGGGGTATTTTAAGACAGGTTCACCACTGGGTAGGCCAGAAGTTTTCCCTTTTGGGAGACTTCAATACGGTCAGGGATCTGAGCGAGGTGGCCAATCAGGCGGTCCATGCGGTTTGGAGAGATTTTGACGATTTTCTAATGGACTTCCCTATGTCGAACTTGGATTTCACCTGGTTCGGGCCACGCTCGAGAGCGAGCAGGCTTAACCGTATCCTCCTCAATCAGGACATGTGGGTTATCTTCACAGACCCGATCCCCACGGGGCTAACGAAGATGCTCTCGGATCACAGTGCCATTCTTTTTGGCACCCAGAAGGCTGATAGGGGACCGAGGCCTAGACTGTTCTTCAACGCCTGGTTGGATCATAGTGATTTCAAGAGTTTTGTGGCGGCAAAGTGGACCTCTTACATTGACGTTGTTTGCCGCCCAAACTATATGTTATGGGTGAAGCTCAAACATCTGAGGTCAGACATAGCTACCTGGAACATCGAGGTATTTGGTCACGTGGAGCACCAGATTTCAAGGACCACAGCCAAAATCGAGGCTTTAGATGCTATAGTAGGGAAGAGACGACTTATTGGGGTTGAGGAGGAGGACCGATGCGAACTCCAGACCGAGCTTGTGAGCTTGGCGAAGTCTCGCGCAGACATCTGGAGGTAGAAGTTGAGGGTTCGCTGGGCTCTCGAGGGAGATAGGAACACTCGGTACTTTCACAGATGCGCCGCGATGAGAGGCAGGAGGAGTCGTATTCAGTGTATAGTTATTGACGGCAAGGAGCAAACACAACCGGAGTCGATCCGCACAGCTGCAGTTGATCATTTTTAGGCGAGATTTCGGTCGGATCCTATTTCGAGGCCTAGTTTGCCGCCACTCCTGTTCTGGACTATACCACCGGGGGGGGGTGTCAAACTCTTAAGAGGCGGTATTCACTGAGGAGGAGATCCAGATGGCTTCACCATGCGCTTTTTTCGTGAGATGTGGTTAGGGAAGATGTGCTCGGTTTCTTCCACGATTTCCACTTGACAATGAGGATCGGGTTGGATATCGATGCTTCTTTCATTGCCTTGATTACGAATATTGAGACCACACGAGATTTTGCGCAGTTTTGACCGATTAGTCTTATTTCGGGACCTTATAAGCTTTTGGCTAAGGTTCTTTCCATACGACTGCCACGGTACATTGGTGATTTGATTAGCGAGGTACAGTCTGGATTCATTCGTGGTAGATAGTTGGTCGATGCTGTCATGGTGGCGAACGAGTTGATTGACATGGTTCGCAGGACATGCTCCAGGGAAATAGTGGTCAAGCTTGATTTCGAGAAAACTTTTGACCAGGTCGATTGGAGTTACCTTTGGAGCGTTATGGCTGCCATGGGCATTGGCCCTAGGTAGAGACACTGGATTGCTTCTTGTCTTGGCTCCTATGCTTCGGTCCTGTTCAACGGTTCTCCCACGAGTCAGTTTGACATCAAGAGAGTAGTCAAGCAGGGATGCCCCTTATTAGGAGAGAGTCTCACATCTTCAGTTCGCAGACAACACTCTATTATTTGTTGAGGCCGAGCCAGATCAGTTGTTCCAGGTTCGGTTGGTTCTACAGTATTTTGAGTGACGTCAGAGGATCAACTTCGACAAGTCAGTCTTGTTGGGGTTGAATCTACAGGATGCTGGTGACAGTCGCTTGGCATGAGCTTTTTGTTGTGTTGTCGGGAAGCTTCCTCTACCTTTACGCTGGAGGACACTTATCACGATGGGTTTCTAGTACATATGGGTTACCAGGAACAGCTGGATTTTCAGAGATGAGGAGCGATCACCTGGAGAGACTCTCAACTACTTCAGATGCGTTCTTATACTCTGGTGCAGGTAGACGAGGGGCGGGACATCCAGGCTTGGACAGGGGAGCACACTTTAGCCACCTGGTGCGCGAACCCGAGGTTGGTAGTCCATTCTATCCTTTCTTAGTTTTCTCTCTCTTTTTGGGTTGTTTTGGGGCTTTGTTTTCCCCTCTTTTTGGTTTGGAGCTCAGCTTTCCCCTTTTCTGATTCTTTGTACTTTTTCTCTCGTCATTTATATTATCTATTATTGATGATAAAGAAAAAAAAACCCTGGTTCGGTCCCTACTCGCGAACGAGTATTCTAGATCGTATACTCCTCAGTAAGGACATGTTGGCCCTCTTCGCAGACCCAATTCTCACGGGTTTGACAAAGATGCTCTCGGATCACAGGGACATTCTTTTAGGTGCCCAGTAGGCCGATTGGGGATCGAGACCTAGACGGTTACTCAACGCCTGGCTGGATCATAGTTATTTCAAGAGTTTTGTGGCGGTAAAGTGGGCCTCCTACAACGATGTTGTGGGCTGTCCAAACTCTATTTTGTGGGCGAAACTCAAAGGTCTGAGGTCAGACCTACCTACCTGGAATATCGAGGTGTTTGGTAACATGGAGCACAAAATTTTCAGGACAACAACCAGCATTGAGGCGCTAGATTCTTTATTGTGGTAGAGACAAGTCATGGAGACTGAAGAGGACCACAGCAAACTCCGGACCGAGCTTGTGGGCTTGAAGAAGTCCCGTGCGGATATTTAGAGGCAGAAGTCGAGGGTTCGGTGGGATCATGAGGGAGACAGGAACATTCGTTACTTTCTTAGATGTGCTGCGACGAGAGGCAGGAGGAGTCGTATTCAGAGCATAATTATTGGTGATCAGGAGTAGACTCATCCAGATCCGATCCATAGAGCTGCAGTTGATCATTTTGCGGCGAGATTTCGTCCAGACCCCATTTCGAGGCCTAGTGTGCCGCCACTTTTGTTCCGGACATTGCCGCCGGGGGCGTCGGACTTCTTAGAGGCAGTGTTCACTGAGGAGATTCTCTCAGGTCTCTCCGAGTGTGATGGGGCTAAGGCCCTGGGTCCAGAGAGGATGTCCTTTGTTTTTTCCATGATTTTCACCTGACAGGGAGGATTTGGTCGGGTATCAATGTTTCTTTCATCGCTCTGATTTCGAAGATTGAGACCCCGCGAGACTTTGCACAGTTTTGGACGATCAGTTTGATTTCGGGGCCTTATAAGCTTCTGGCTAAGGTTATTTCCATCTGCCTGCGGCGTTACATTGGGGATTTGATTAGTGAGGTGCAGTCTGGTTTCATACGTGGGAGGCAGTTGGTTGAAGGAGTCCTCGTCGCAAACGAGCTGATTGATATGGTTCGCAGGACGAATAAAGAGGCGGCAGTAGTCAAGCTTGATTTCGAGAAAACTTTTGACCGTGTCGATTAGAGTTATCTTTAGAGAGTTATGGTTGATATGGGCTTTGGCCGTGAGTGGAGACACAAGATAGTTTCTTGTCTTGGTTCCTCTGCTTCGGCCTTGGTCAAGGGCTCCCCCACGAGCTAGTTTGACATAAGGAGAGGAGTCAGACAGGGCTGCCCCTTACCCTCATTGTTGTTCATTATTGCGGCAGAGGGGCTATATCTTCTTCTTCAGCGTGGAGAGGAGGCCTTGCTTTTCAGGGGATTCTGGTGGATGACGAGGAGGGAGTCTAGCATCTCCGGTTTGCCGATGATATTATGTTGTTTGTGGAGGCCGACCCTCATACGTTGTTTCAGCTCCAGTTGGTTCTGCAGTATTTTGAGTGGGCATCAGGTCTTAGGATCAATTTCGACAAGTCATTTGTTAGGGTTTAACCTGGAGGAAGACGGACATAGTCGTTTGGCACGATCTTTCGATTGTGTTATTAGGCAGCTTCCTTTACCTTATATGGGTTTCAGTTTGGGGGAAGATTACCGGCGGGTGGTGACTTGGGAGCTGATTTTGGCCAAGTTCAGGGCCAGGTTAGATTTATGGCAGGCGAGCACTCTCTCCTTCGGAGGAGGATGGATCCGCTGATTAAGGCGGCTCTCTCGAGCTAGCCTATTTTCTACATGTCTCTTTTCAAGGCTCCCAGGACTACTGTAGTTGCGATGAGTCCATTATGAGGAGGTTCCTATGGTGAGGCAGAGGCGGCTGTCGAGGGTTCACGAAGGTTAGATGGGAGATTGTTTGTAAGCTGACCAAGTAGGGTGGATTGGGGATTCGTCGCCTTGAGGAGGTCAACAGCGCTCTGCTGTTGAAATGGTGGTGGCTTTTTGCGACAAAACCAAGTCCTTTTTGTAGGAGGATTCTGTGTGCAAGGTACGATTGGGATAGGTCGGCATGAGATCTCTCTTCTCTGTCTTTTTCTGATCCTTCTGGGTCGAGGGCTTTACGCGCGATTCTAGGCTTTTTCTCGGATCCTCGGGCCTAGTTGTGTTCGTTGGAGGCTGGTGATGGCAGCCAAATCAGGTTCTGGGATGATTGATGGTTGGGAGACTTTTGCTTGAGGACTAGGTTCCACAAACTTTACCGCTGTGTTGGTCATCCAGGTCACTCGATTCGTGATGCTTGGATCCTGGATGGATAGTCCATATCTTTCCGCGGGGTGTTGAAGCCACAACGGGGCTAGAGTTTGCAGAGTTACTCACAGTTCTTGGCACTATCAGACCGACAGACGGGGTTCGCGATCAGATCTGGTGGACGTCTGACGGTAGAGGATACACAGGGAGGAGGGGTTATCATATGATGCCGGGAGCAGATCAGGCCGATTCGGTAGACTGGGCTCCGAGGTTTTGAGGTATGCTGGTTCCGCCGAACTTCAAGAGTTTCGGATTGTTCGTACTCCATGACAGGTTACAGACGAGAGGCACTCTTGCTTTCAGGGGGATCATTTTGATCGGTCACCGCATGTGTGCTCTGTGTGATAGGAGGGAGGAGACGACAGAGCATCTCATGCTCTCCTGCAGCTGAACCAAGAGATTTTGGAGAGAGATTCACAGGTGGTGGGGTATCCCGTTCCCATCTATTCAGTCAGCGCACGATCTTTTCATGGGGTGGAGAGCCAGGATTGCATACTAAGGAGCGAAGAGGACTTGGAGCAGACTTATCACGAAGAGTTTCCGTTACATCTGCGTCACCAGGAACGGCCAGAGTTTTAGAAACGAGGAGTGATCACCCGGAGCTGCTCTTAGGCTACTACATATGCGCTTTTACAATCTGGTGCAGGGGAACGAGGGGCGAGATATTCAGTCTTGGACGGGGGAGCGTGCTTTGGCAACCTGGTGCGCGAACCCAAGATGGTACTTCGTTCTATCCTTTCCTAGCTTTTCTCTTTTCAGCGCTTTCTGGGTGCTTTTGGGAGAGGTTTTGGATTCATATTAAATTGATTCATATTAAATTGATATTAAATTGATTCATATTAAATTGATTCTTTGATCATTCCTTAACATATGGGAGAGGTTTAGGGCATTCCGAGAAAAAGTCATTTTTGAAACGTAAGCTTTCTTACATTATAGAGCAATTTTTGCAATACGAAAATAAAGCATTACCGGTCTTCTTTTTTGAAAAAGCACATATATAATATTGATTCTTTGGTCATTAATTATCATATGGGAGACTTTGAGAGCGTTCCGAGAAAGTCATTTTCGGAACGTAAGTTTTCTTACATTAGAGCAATATTTGCAATACGGAATTGAAGCATTACCGGTCTTCTTTTTTGGAAAACTACTCATATGACATTGAATCTTAGGTCATTCCCTCTCATATTGGAGAGTTTGAATGCATTCTGAGAAAGTCATTTTCGGAACATAACTTTTCTTACATTATAGAGTAATTTTTGCAATACGAAAATAAAGCATTACCGATCTTCTTTTTTGAGAAAGTACTCATATGACATTGATTCTTATGTTATTCCTTATCATATGGGAGAGTTTGAGGGCATTTCGAGAAAGTCGTTTTTGGAACGTAAGTTTTCTTACATTATAAAGCAATTTTTGCAGTACGAAAATAAAGCATTGCAGGTCTTCTTTTTCGAAAAAACACTCATATAACATTAATTCTTAAGTCATTCCTTATCATATGCGAGAGTTTGAGGACATTCCGAGAAAGTCATTTTCGGAACGCAAGTTTTCTTACATTATAGAGCAAATTTTGCAATACGAAAATAAAGCATTACCGGTCTTCTTTTTTGAAAACACACTCATATAACATTTATTCTTATGTCATTCCTTATCATATAAGAGAGTTTGAGGGCATTCCAAAAAATTCATTTTCGGAACGTAAAACAGTTTTCTTACATTATACATCAATTTTTGCAATATGAAAATAAAGCATTACCGGTTTTTTTTTTCTTACTCACTCGTATAATATTGATTCTTAGGTCATTCCATATCATATGAGAGACTTTGAGAGCATTCCGAGAAAGTCATTTTGGGAACGTAAGATTTCTTACATTATAGAGCAATTTTTGCAATACAGAATTAAAGCATTACTGGTCTTCTTTTCTAGAAAAGCACTCGTATGACATTGATTTGTCCATGCGGAGGCGTTGGAGACACCGTCTGGAGCCCAAGGGGAGATCACTTTGCGAGAGACGGTGGGCTTTGCTCGGACTCCAGGATCTCCTCCGACACCCTACCCGAGGATTGTTGACCTCAATTCTACTCGGATCGGTGAGGGGAATTCATTGTGTATGGGATTCGAGGAGGAGGGTCTTTATCCGACGTCCAGACCTTTGACCCCTGGTGTCATACCAGGGAGAGACAAGGACTCAGTTTAGGTGGGATCGTCTTCGGCCTTGGCGCCGATCTCTACAGATAGTTTGTGCAGGGGTTACTCTTTGGAGGGGATGCGCTCGTTTTTCTCTGCTGGGAGACGCCCGACGTCTTCAGTCTCTGCGATCCGGGTTCCGCGTGCGCCTTATAGGATTGTCAGAGACAGGACCCAGTCCCGTCAGAGCGGGGAGAGTGAGGAGTTATTAGCTTTGAGGGATAAACGGGTAGAGGAGATAGATGGGACTGTGGACTCGGATGGTGAGTGGACGGAGGCCACTAGGGGGAGACTTAGATCTGGGTAGAGAGGGGAGGTGGAGGTTGGAGTTCTGAGGGGGATTGAGAAGGAGAGCTTTCGGAGTTGGTGGAGACCTCGAGGAGGAAGGAGGAGGGACTTTCGGCTGCGAGTATCACGGCGGCGGATGTTGGGAGGGTTTTTGATCTGTTAGGAGGTTCTCTTCCGACTTAGAGTGGAGCCGGCCGTGGGCTCCGGTCGGCAATGAAGCTCTTGAGTTGGAACGCTAAGGATGTGGGCTCGGATCACAAGCTCAAACTCCTGGCAGAAACTATCACGGTACACCATCCAGTCTTCATGGCTTTACAGGAGTCCAGGTATGCGGTGGTAGATCTGACGACTATCAGAGCACTCGGGTTGTCTTCCCAGTTTGAGTTTCAGTTCAGTCCGGCAGGGCCGGGGTTGGGTTCAGGAGAGATCTCGATTTGGGACGCTTCAGTTCTTCGTATGATCAGTTGTGACATTTCCCCGGAGCTGATCATATGGGTTGGGGAGGTAATAGCTTCTAGATACACCGTTTCTTTTCTCAACCTTCACGCCCCTTCGGTACCCGCTGCGAGGAGGGATTTTTGGGGTATTTAAGACAGGTTCACAACTCGGTAGGCCAGAAGTTTGCCCTTTTGGGTGATCTCAATACAGTCAGGGATCCGAGCGAGGTTGCCAATCAAGCGGTCTAGGCAGATTGGAGAGTTTTTGACGCTTTTCTCACCTGGTTCGGGCCACGCTCGAGAGCGAGCAGGCTTGACCGTATCCTCCTCAGGCAGGACATGTTGGCTATCTTTGCAGATGCGATCCTCACGGGGCTGACGAAGATGCTCTAAGATCACAGTGCCATTCTTTTAGGCACCCAGGAGGCTGATTGGGGACCGAGGCCAAGACGGTTCCTCAACGCCTGGTTGGATCATAGTGAATTCAAGAGCTTTGTGGCGGCAAAGTGAACGTCTTACATTGACTTTGCGGGCTACCCAAATTATAGGTTGTGTGCGTTGCTCAAACGTCTAAGGTCAGACTTAGCCACCTGGAACATAGAGGTGTTTAGTCACGTGGAGCACCAGATTTCTAGGACCACAGCCAGCATTGAGGCTCTAGATGTTTTAGTGGGAGAGAGACCACTTACTGAGGTTGAGGAGGAGGATCGTGGCAGACTCCGGACCGAGCTTGTGGGCTTTGCGAAGTCTCGCACGGACATCTGGAGGCAGAAGTCGAGGGTTCGCAGGGCTCTTGATGGAGATAGAAACAATCGGTACTTTAACGGATGCGTCGCGACGAGAGGCAGGAGGAATCGCATCCAGTGTATGGTTATTGACGGCCAGGAGCAGACACAGCCTGAGCCGATCCGCAGTTGATCATTTTCAGGCAAGATTTCGGCCAGATTATATTTTGAGGCCTAATTTGCTGCCACTCCCATTCCGGACTTTGCCGCCGGGGGGTCACACTTTTTAGAGGCTGTATTTACTGAGGAGGGGATCCCTCTCGGGCCTATCAGAGTGCGATGGGGCTAAGGCCCTAGGTCCAGATGGCTACACCGTGCGCTTTTTTCGCGAGATGTGGGATGTGGTCAGAGAGGATGTCCTTGGTTTCTTCCATGATTTCCACTTGACAGGGAGGATTGGGTCGGGTCTCAATGCTTCTTTCATTACCTTGATTCCGAAGATTGAGACCCCATGCGACTTCGCGCAGTTTCGACTGATTAGTCTTATTTCGGGACCTTATAAGCTTTTGGCTAAGGTTCTTTCCATACGACTGCGACGGTATATTGGTGATTTGCTTAGCGAGGTGCAGTCTGGCTTCATTTGTGGTAGACAGTTATTTGATGGCGTTCTGGTGGCGAACGAGTTGATTGACATGGTTCGCAAGACACGCTCCAGGGCGGCGGTGGTCAAGCTTTATTTTGAGAAAGCTTTTGAAAGGGTTGGTTGGAGTTACCTTTGGAGCGTTATGGTTGCTATGGGATTTGGCCCTAAGTGGAGGCATTGGATTGCTTCTTGTCTTGGCCCCTCTGCTTCGGTCCTGGTAAACGGCTCCCCCACGAGTCAGTTTGACATCAAGAGAGGAGTCAGACATGGATGCTCTTTATCCCCACTCATGTTTATCATTGCAGCAGAGGGTTACACCTTCTTCTTCAGCGTGGAGAGGAGGCTATGGTTTTTAGGGGGATTCGGGTGATTGATGAGGAGAGAGTCTCACACCTTCAGTTAGCAGAAGACACCCTGTTATTTATTGAGGCCGAGCCACATCAGCTCCGGTTGGTTTTACAGTATTTTGAGTGGGCCTCAGGCTAGAGGATCAACTTCGACAAGTCTGTCTTGTTGGGGTTGAATCTGGAAGATGGTAGTGACAGGCGCTTAGCTAGAGCTTTCGGTTGTGTGGTCGGCCAGCTTCCTCTACCTTATTTTAGCTTCAGCTTGGGGGCAGATTACCGATGGGTGGTGACTAGGGGGCCGATTCCGGCAAAGTTCAGGACCAGGTTAGCATTGTGGCAGGCGAGCTCACTCTCCTTTGGAGGAAGGATCGCACTGATTAAGGCTGCTTTCTCGAGCTTGCCTATTTTCTACATGTCTCTTTTCCGGGCTCCCAACACTACTGTTGCTATGATGGAGTCCATTATGAGTAGTTTCCTATGGAGACGCAGAGGTGGACGTCGGGGGTTTGCGAAGATTAGGTGGGAGCGTGTTTGTAGGTCGGAGTCTGTCGGAGTAACGAAGGGGATCTTAGAGATGGGAACAACCTCTGACCGACCCCGCTCCTAGCCGACAATTCACTCCCCACGATCTCCGAAGAGGGTTCGAGACGTGCACCAATATTGCAACACGCTCGAAACACCCCATACCAATAGAGACTGGCTACTACTGTTTGAATGGAGGCCGAAGACCATGCTGACAGCAGGATCCCCTGAATGTGTACCCAGGGAAACATTCCGCCATACATAAACCTGTCACAGTCAGCCGAGTAGAAGAAGAACCAGCGACGAATATATGTCCACTGTTCAGTCTGAAGTCTATCAATCGCACTGGCATCTGCAAACGATAAAAGGAACACCCGCTGTCCCAAGTCTGAAATCGTGAAAACCTCCGAACCCGTGCCCCACATCTCTGAGAGAAGAGCTCTCCGATCAAAACCGTGGACCGCCACGGCGAGGATACAAAACTGGAATCGCTGCGAGATGGTATGAAATAAAATGCGACTGCGAACCGGAGTGGTTGAAGTGATAGTCAGAGGCTCGCAAGAAATAGTCGGGGCAGTCCGTGGCTTACTAGTCTCTTCCCGAGGAGTTGGTGAGTGTCGTCCAACTGCCAGAATGAGGGTGTGTCCTCTCAAAACCGACCCGTGCAAGGCTGAGATCGCCTCCGTACGTGCCTGCTCCGAAGCTAAATGAACAAAACAATAGCTCGCTCGACGACGTCTTTCGGGCGGGTTGGTAAATTACCCACGTTTGTGGTGCATTTCCAAAAAAGAAGACCGGTATGTTTCAATTCCGTATTGAAAAAAGTGTTGTATAATGTAAGAGAACTTACGTTCCAAAAACAACTTTCTCAGAATGCTCTCAAAGTCTCCCATATGATAAGGAATGACCCAAGAATTATGTTTATATGAGCGCTTTTTCAAAAAACGAAGAACGGTCGTATTGCTCTATAATGTAAGAAAACTTATGTTCCGAAAATAACTTTCTCAAAATGCATTCAAACTCTCCCATATGACAAGGAATGACCTAAGGTTCAATTCCGTATTGTAAAAATTGCTCGATAATGTAAGAAAGCTTACGTTCCGAAAATGACTTTCTCGGAAAGCCATCAAATTCTCCCATATGATAAGGATTTACCTAAGAATCAATGTCATATGAGTGCTTTTCCAAAAAAGAAGATCGGTAATGCTTCAATTCCGTATTGCAAAAATTTCTCTATAACGTAAGAAAACTTACGTACCGAAAATAACTTTCTCGGAATGCCTCAAAATTTCTCTATGTAAACTGCTGCAAATAAGAAATCCAGGTAGCATGACGATCAAATACTTTATCTTGGCTGCCTAGATGCCTAAGGGAATTATGATCAGTATATCAGACGAATTCCATCTGAAAAAGGTAATGACGCCAATGCTTAATGGCCTGGACAACTACATAAAACTCAATATCATAGGTACAAAAGCAAACTTTAGCACCCGACAGTTTCTCGCTAAAATAAGCCACATGACGGCCTACTTGACTGAGGACAGCTCCAACACCTGTTTTTGAAGCATCAGAATGGAGTTCAAATGGCTATGAGAAATCAGTAAGCACAAAAATAGGAGTTCAGCTTCCGCATCATCAGTCCAGTGGAATTTAGTCCCTTTCATGCAATCCGTGAAAACTACGATAGAAGGGAAGCCAAGCCGTGAACACTATGAACCTCAGTGATGGAGGAATAAAACATCGATAGAAGGAAGTCAAGCCGTGAAAACTACGAACCTCAGTGATAGAGGAAGGTTGGGGACACTGTTTGACAGGCAAGACCTTTCTAGGGTCAACTTTCAGTCCATCACGAGAAACCACATAAGCGAAGAACTGGATTGAAGCAGATAAAAATGCGCACTTTGCCGTAGCAGCAAAGAACTTGTCACATTGAAGAACCAATAATACCTCACGGAGATGGTCAAGATGAAATGTTTCGTTGGCGCTATAAATCAAGATGTCATCGAAATAAACAACTACAAACATACCAATAAAGAGACGAAGAGCTTGGTTCATCACATGCATAAAAGTACTAGGGGCGTTGGATAAACCGAATGGTATAACGAGCCACTCATATAAGCCTTCGCGAGTCTTGAAAGTGATCTTCCACTCATCACCCATGCGAATACGAATCTGGTGGTAACCGCTCTTAAGATCCAGTTTGCTGAAAACAGAAGCGCCACCCAATTGATCTAATAAGTCATCTAATCGGGGAATAGGGAACCGATAGCGCACTGTAATCTTGTTAATAGTTCGACTGTCAAACACATACGCCAAGAGCCATCCTTTTTCGGGGTAAGGAGTGCAGGGACAGTGCCAGGGCTAAGGCTTTCGCGAATGTGTCCCTTAGCAAGCAATTCCTCCACTTGACAACGTAACTCTTCATGTTTCTTGGGACTCATATGGTAATGAGGGCGATTAGGGAGAGAAGCACCTGGAACCAAGTCAATGTGATGTTGGATATCACGCCAAGTTGGCAATTTGCAAGGTATAGTCTGAGGAAAGACATCTGCATATTCCTGTAAGAGAGGCTGCACCGAAGCAGGCACCTCGGTATCTCTTGTAACCAGAGAACAAAATAAGACAAAAAACCATCCCAGATTCTTTCATGGCAGCCTGAAAAGGACGACGAGACAGCAGGGTGTTTGGGGAAGGTGTGTGAGCTGTGGGAATAGCACTCCCTTTGGGTTTAGTCGGCATTAAAACAATTTTTGTACCACGGAAAAAGAATGAATAGATGTTAGCATGACCGTCATAATATTGCCAAGGGCGACTAAGTAAGAGGTGACAAGCATCCATGGGAACCACATCACGATAATTTGCATCACGATAAGTAGGTCCAACGGAAAAATTAACAAGCACACACTTAGAAACTGTACATCCATACCTTGGCTAAGCCATGTGAGACGATAAGGCTTAGGGTGGGGTTCATTAGGTAGACCATGCTTAGCAACCGCAACTTCAGAGGGCACGTTCTCACAATTTCCAACATCAATAATGAAAGTACAAACTTTCCCAGCTATGGTGCAAGTAGAATGAAACAAACTATTGCGTAGGCACTCATTCTCAGGAGTACGAGGTGTTGAGCAGGATCGGCGGAGGACCAACATCACCGGAAACATATTCCTATGCGTTCGTTTCGGCATAATCGTCATATGTCGGGGCTGAATCTGTGAGAAAGACAGGTTCAGAATCAGTAGCCTCATTGAAAAGACAACAATTGGCATATTTCGGGAGCCGACAATCTGCGCGTTGTTGGAGGGCTAGGTTGGGCAGGAACAGGCTGTGACGCAGACCCTATACCACCAGTCGAGTTTGCTGCATGTCGGAAGCTAACTGTACCACGCCTGGCCAGCTGCCTTTCAGCTTGGGATGCACGATGGTGTGCCTCGGCGACAGTTAATGGGTGAAACATATTCAGAACGTCATGTAATTGGAGGCACAGACCACCAATATAACGAAAAACCAACTGAAGAGGGGACTCGGTGAGATCAACACAAGCCAGACAGGAGTAGAAATCGGTGGAATACTCATCCACCAAATGGGAAGCATGGCGAAAATTCTGAAACGTTGGTACAACTCCTGATCGAAATTATAGGGCAAAAACGCAGCCATGAGAGCCATGAGATGTTTCCTGAATTTAGCCCAATTCAAAATCTCCTCCTTACCAGTACGAACATACATCTGCTTCAAAGTTATCACCAAGCTTGCACACGACTTTCGAAACGGATCGTCACAAGGGAAACACGACGGTCTTCTGGAACCTGCTTGAAATCCATTATTTCTTCAACCTGTGATAGCCAATCCATTGAATTGTGGAATTTCAACCTTGAAACCCTGTTTCCAATAGTGGTTAGGGTTAGGGCGCTCGGATGAACGATTTCGAAAACCGGCAAAAGGATTGTCGTCGTTCTCAAGTTGAAACTCAGCGTTTTCACGTCGTAACTCAGCTTGATCATCATCAGCACCTTGGGGAGCGGATCGTTGTTGTCTACGGGGGGCGGCATACCTCAGGATCGAATACAGTAAGAAAACTTATGGACCAAAAATGATATTCTCGGAAAGCCCTCAAACTCTCCCATGTGATAAGGAATGGCTTAAGAATCAATTTTGTATGAATGCTTTTTCAAAAAAGAAGATCGATAATGCTTCATTTTCGTATTGCAAAAATTTCCCTATAGTGTAAGAAAGCTTATGTTCCGAAAATGACTTTCTCGGAATGCATTCAAACTCTCCCATATGACAAGGAATGACCTAATATTCAATATCATATGAGTGCTTTTCCAAAAAGGAAGACCAGTTATGCTTCAATTCCGTATTGCAAAAATTGCTGCTCTATAATGTAACAAAACTTACGTTCTGAAAATGGTTTTCTCAGAATGCCATCAAACTCTCCCATACGGTAAGGAATTACCTATGAATCAATGTCATATGAGTGCTTTTCTAAAAAGGAAGACCGGTAATGCTTCAATTTCGTATTGCAAAAATTGCTCTATAATGTAAGAAAGCTTACGTTCCGAAAATAATTTTGTCGGAATGCTCTCAAAGGCTTCCATATGATAAGGAATGAACTAAGAATCAATGATATATGAGTGTTTTTTCAAAAAATAAGAATGGTAATGCTTTATTTTCGTATTGCAAAAAATCTCTTTATTGTAAGAACTTACGTTCCGAAAATGACTTTCTCGGAATGCCCTCAAACTCTCCCATATGATAAGGAATAGCTTAAGATTCAATGTCATATGAGTTAGTTTTTAGGAAAGAAGATCGGTAATGCTTCAATTTCGTACTGCAAAAAAATTTCTCTATAATGTAAGAAAACTTATGTTCCGAAATAACTTTCTTGGAATCCTCTCAAAGTCGATGATAAGGAATGACCTAAGAATAAATGTCAAAATTAGTGCTTTTTAGAAAAAGATGACCGGTAACGCTTCAATTCCGTATTGCAAAAATTGATCTATAGTGTAAGAAAACTTACATTCCAGAAATGACTTTCTCAGAATGCCCTAAAACTCTACCATATGATAAGGAATGGCCAAAGAGTCAATGTCATATGAGTGTTTTTGAAAAAAAGAAGATCGGTAATGCTATATTTTCGTATTGCAAAAATTCTTTATAATGTATGAAAACTTACGTTCCGAAAATGACTTTCTCGGAATGCCTTCAAACTCTCCCATATGATAAGGAATGGCCAAAGAGTCAATGTCATATGAGTGTTTTTGAAAAAAAGAAGATCGGTAATGCTTTATTTTCGTATTTCAAAAATTTCTCTATAATGTATGAAGACTTACGTTCAGAAAATGACTTTCTCGGAATGCCTTCAACTCTCCCATTTGATAAGAAACGACCTAAGAATTAATGTCATATGAGTTTCAACGCTAAAAGATATTATAAATGACGAGAAGAAAAATGTACAAACAGTCAATAAGGGAAAACTGAGCCCCAAACCAGAAAGAAAAGAAAAACATAGCCCCAAAACAACCCAAAAACAGATAGAAAAGCTAAGAAATGATAGAGCAGAGGACCAACCTCAGGTTCGCGCACTAGGTGGCTAAAGTGCGCTCCCCCTTCCAAACCTGGATGTCTAGCCCCTCATTCGCCTGCACTAAAGTATAAGAGCGCATCTGTAGTAGTCTGAGAGCCTCTCCCGGTGATCGCTCCTCATTCCTGAAAATCTGGTTGTTCCTGGACACCCAGATGTACCAGAAACCCATCGTGACAAGCCTGCTCCAAGCCTGCTCCAAGCCCTCCTCGCTCCTCTATCTACAACTCTGGTTTTCCACCCCATGAAGAGATCGTGCACTGACTGAGTAATAGGGAATTGGATACCCCACCACTTGTGAATCACACTCCAAAATCTCCTAGCTCAGCTGCATAGGAGCAGAAGATGCTCCGTCGTCTCCTCCCTTCTACTGCGCATAGCACACATGCGATGACTAATCGGGATGATCCCCTTGACAGCAGGAGTGCATCTAGTCGGTAAACTGCCCTGAAGAACCAACCACCAACTCAACAACATGTGGTAACCCCTCCTCGCAGTGTATCCACTCCTATATGACGTCCACCAGATCTGATCTCGAATCCCATTTGTCGGCCTGATAGTCCCGAGAACCGTAAGTAGCTCTGCAAACTTTGGCCCTGCTATGGCTGGCAACATCCCGCGGAACAGAATGGACCATCCATCAAGAACCCATGCATCACGAACTAAATGGCCCAATTGACTCACACGTCGGTAAAGTCTGTGAAACTTCGTTCGCAAGCAAAAATCTCCCAGCCAACAATCATCCCTAAATCTGATCTCGCTGACATCGCCAAATCTCCGACGGACATACCCAGACCTTAAAATTCTAGGAAAAGCCTGGAGAGACTAGAGACCGAGAATATCCCGCAAAGCCCTCGACCCTAAGTAACCAGAGAAAGGTAGCGAAGAAAGATCCCATGATGACCTGTCCCAACCGTATCTCGCACACAAAATCCTCGTCCACAAAGGATTCGAATCTGTCGCGAATCGCCGCCACCATTTCAACAGCAACGAGCTGTTGACCTCCTGAAGGCGACGTATCCCCAACCCTCTATGTCTGATCGGCCTAAAAACAAGCTCCCATCTGACTTTGCAAACCCCCGATGTCCGCCTCTACCTCTCCAAAGGAACCTCCTCCTAATGGACACTATCGCAGCTACCGAAAAGAGACATGTAGAAAATAGGCAAGCTCGAGAGATCCGCCCTAATCAGAGTGTGTGCTTGCCTGCCATAAAGCTAACCTGGCCCCGAACTTGGCCACAATTAGGTCCCAAGTCACCACCCGACGGTAATCTGCCCCCAAGCTGAAACCCAATTAAGGTAGAGGAAGCTGCCCGACAACACAACTGAAAGCTTTAGCCAAGCGACTGACACCACCATCCTCTAGATTCAACAAAAACAAGACTAACTTGTCGAAGTTGATCCTCAGATCTGATGTCCACTCAAAATAATGCAGAACAAACCCGAAGCTGGAACAACTAATGTGGCTCGACCTCAACAAATAGCAGAGTGTCGTCTGCGAATTAGAGATCTGAGACGCTCTCCTCATCACCCACCTGAACCCCCCTAAAAAGCATAGCCTCCTCTACTGCAATGATGAACGTGAGCGGGGGAAAGGGTCATCCCTGTCTGACTCCTCTTCAGATGTCAAACTGACTCGTGGGGGAGCCGTTGACCAGGTTCGAAGAAGAGGAGCTAGGACAAGAAGCAATCCAGTGTCTCCACCTAGGGCCAAATCCCATAGCAGACATAACGCTCCAAAGGTAGCTCCAGTCGCCCCGTCAAAAGCTTTCTCGAAATCAAGTTTGACCACCGCCTCCCTGGAGCCTGCCCTGCGAACCATGTCAATCAACCAACTGTACGCCATCGACCAACTGTCTACCACGAATGAAGCCAGACTGTAAGCTTTTGAACCAGTACGCCATCGACAGTTTGTATTGAAGTCTCCCAAAAGGGCAAACTTCTGGCCAACCGAGTGGTGAACTTGTCACAGAATACCCCAGAAGTCCCTCCTCGCAGCGGGTACCGAAGGGGCGTGAAGGTTGAGGAAAGAAACGGTATCTCCAGAAGTTATGACCTCCCCAACTCACACGATCAGCACCGGAAAATGTCACAACTGTTCATACGTAGTACTGAAGCGTCCCAAATAGATATCTCGCCTGAGCCCAACCTCGACCCTACCGGACTAAACTGAAACTCAAACTGGGAAGAAAACCCGAGTGCTCTGATAATCGTCGGATCTACCACTGCATACCTAGACTCCTGAAGAGCCAAGAAAACTGGACGACGGTGTGCCGTGATAGTGTCTGCCAGGAGTCTGCGCTTGTGCGCTGACCCCAGACCCCTGGCGTTCCAACTCAAAAGATTCATTGTTGAGCGGGCGCCCTCGCCCCCCTGGAAAAGCAATATCAGCTCCACTCCGAGTCGGAAGCGAACCTCCCAACAAATCAATAACCCTCCCAACGTCAGCCACTGTGATACTCGCTGTCGAGAGTCCCTCCACCCTCCTCCTAGAGTCCTCCGCAACCTCCGAAGGCTCTAACTCCTCTATGTCCTCCTCAATCTCCCTCAGGACTCCCATCTCCGCCTCTTCTCCACCTAGATCTATGACCCCCCAAGTGGTCTCCTCCCACTCGCCCTCTGAGTATGAAGCCTAACCTAACTCCGCTACATGTGTGTCCCTCAACCCCGAAAACTCCTCTCCCTCTCCGCTCTGACTGGGCTGGGTCCTGCCTCTAACAATCCTGCAGGGCGCATGCGGAACCTGGATCGCAGGGACAGAAGACGTCGGCCGCTTCCCAGCAAAGAAAAAGAATCGCATCCCCTCCAGAGAGTAGCCCCTGCTCAAACTACCTGTGGTAATCGGTCCACCCACCCAACTGTATCCTCGTCTCTCCCTGGCATGTCACTCCCGTTATCGTGATCATCGGGGGTCAAAGGTTTGGATGTCGGATACAGACCCTCCTCCTCGAAACCCAGACACAAAGAGTCCCCCTCATCGATCCGAATAGAATCAAGATCAACAATCTTCGGGTAGGGCGTCGGAGGGGAACTCGAGTTCGAATAAAGTTCACCGCCTCCTGCAAAGACGTCTCTCCCTGAACTCCCGAGCGTACGTCCAGAGCCTCCTAATGGACAATAACATGAGCCTCAGCCTATGTCTCAGTGACTACCTCCTGTACGGTAATCTTTGTCTCCTGAAACTCTCTCCGAGAGGTAGTCTGCTCCCTCAATACATCCGTCTGTGTCTCCAACGCCTCCATCTCTTCGGCCCAGAAAACCTTACCCCTACCCTGCCTGAACGGTACAAGAGCTCCCGCTCAGACAGGGGATAGGTGAAGGTCGGGGTCTGCTGGAATGATGGTGAGGATGTCAGAGATGTGAGCAACCTCCAAACCAACTTTGACCGATCCCTCTCCCAACTTGCAATCAACTCCCCATGATCTCCGGAGGGTGTCCGAGACATGCACCAATACTGCAACACGCTCGAAACTTCCCTCGCTTATGGAGTCTGGGTGAGTGGCTATGAAGCTGCCAATACCACTTGCAATGGTCTCTATCGAAGCCGAAGACCATGCTAACAGTGGCATCCCTCGGATGTGTATCCAGCGAAAAAAAACCCGCCATGCAGAAATCTGTCACAGTCCGTTATGTAGAAAAAGAATCAACGACGGAGGTCTCCCCAGTGATCAGTATGAAGTCTGTCAATCGCACTGGCATCTGCAAAGGATAGTAGGAACACTCGCTGACCCAAGTCTGAAATCGTAGTAACCTCCGAACCTATGGGCCACATCTGTGAAAGAAGAACTCGGCAATGTGAGGGGGTGTAAAAAAATAGCGACTGCGAATCGATGTGGTCGAGGGGATAACCGGACTCTCGCGGGGCATAGTCAGAGCGGGTTGTGTCTCACTATCCTGTGGTCGATGAGGTGTAGGCGCGTGTCGTCCAATTGCCACGACAAGAGTGTGTTCCCTCAAAACCGATCAGTGGAAAGCCAAGATCGCCTCTGTACGCGCCTGGTTTGAAGCGAGATAAACAAAACCATAGCCTGACGAGGTCTCCTCGGAAGCGTCACCTCTAATATCTCTTCAAAGCTGCGAAAAAGGCTCCTGAGCTCCTCGTCTGAATGACGGGTCGGTAAATTACCCACATAGGTCGGAAAAGCGGATTTTGAAGTCTCCTCCTATTTCCGAACCGTACCTGGAGTAATTTTCGCGGTCCGACCGCCTGAGCTGTCACAATCGGCATGAGCCGATTCCCCCAAGGCGACCTCCCTAACGACTCTCTCTACCGAGATGGCACAATCGGCTTAAGCAAAATAACAGAGTCTACACACGGGTGTTTTCCTTCTCTAATCGCACTACGCCTACAATCCGAGGGGCATTTCGGATTGGCCAGAAGCAAACTAGTTGGGTTTGTTAGAGTAACCGACTTAACCGGTTCATGAATGACATGGACAAAATTTTCAGAGCAGTGAGCCGGACTGTGTACCTGAATCATTGCTCCTGAATAAAATGAACCGGAATGAGTCGAGGTGTGAACCGGGTGTGGCTGACTGGTCTGCCCAACGGATTGGCCTTGTAGTGATGCAAGGCCTAAGGACGAGAAGTGAGCTGTAGGCAATTGGGCCGCACCTGAACCAATTGTCTTCGCCGGCCCATGCTCTCGAGATCGAATGACGGTGGAGCTCGACCCTGGTGCTCTCGAGATCGAATGACGGTGGAGCTCGACCCTGGTGCTCGGCCTAGTCCCTCGAGGGCCTACGCCCTCAGACTGTCCCGTCGTGGCTCGCGGAGGCCTGCAGTCGCCGGCGGTGGACGTGGCGATGATCCGACCTGCAACACCGCCCACCGGTTTCGAGCTCGCTCTCCCGCCCCTTCCACCTCTTCCACCTCTACCACGACCTGCCCTGGCTCGACTTGCCCTCCCTCGGCCTAATCTTGATGAATGTCTGGCAACGACAAGCGGATCAATGCAACCTGCCGAAGACGCCATGGCAGCTCGACCCGAGGTGGTGGGAAAGCACTTAGCTTGTCCTCGATCATAGATCTCCACCCTGAGACATTGGCCAACACCTGCCAGCACCTTCCTCGACCCTCGCCTCGCCTCGAACCTGCCAGCCTTGCCGTCGCGACAACTCCTCCCACCTGACGCCCCTCCTTCCTAGTGCTCGGATCTGTCACCATTAGTGTTTCTCTAGGATTCGACGCTGCCACCTCTTTTCTATGAGATTGCTTCGACGTCCCCATCATCTCCCTGATCGCGCCAGGGGTGTCTGAGAAGCGCAGCGGTCCCCGCCTCGATGGACGGTCGTCTCCCTCTGCCCGAACTGGTCTAGGTTTTCTGACAAATCAAGATCGCCTCTGCTCCAACCCCACTTTTCTCGTGGTGCCATTCCTACCCCCTCGTGAGGCTCTCTGCTGCCTACTACCGTCCACCCCAACGTCAGCAAGGCCGGTCCGCCTCGTCTGCCATGTATACCGATCAGAAGCTTAGAGGAGTAATCTGCTCGGGACCTTTAAGGCATCAAAACGGTTTAATTAGTGGGTGATCGGAATCATCCTCCCAGCGCACCGATCTGCCCATCGGGCGTCAAAACAGCCCCAAAAGACGTCATCGGAGCTCGGCGGAAGTTGGCCGGACCGGTCACCGGAAATCACTATCGAGAGCTCTCAAAAAAGCACTCATATGACATTAATGTCATATGAGTGCTTTTCAAAAAAAAGAAGACCGGTAATGCTTTATTTTCGTATTTCAAAAATTGCTTTATAATGTAAAAAAACTTACGTTTCGAAAATTATTTTCTCGAAATGCCCTCAAACTCTCCCATATGACACAAGCAATGACCTAAGATCCAATGTCATATGAGTGCTTTCTCAAAAAAGAACACCGGTTATGCTTTATTTTCGTATTTCAAAATTTTCTCTATAATATAGGAAAACTTATATTCCGAAAGTGACTTTTTTGAAATGTCCTCAAACACTCCCATATGATAAGGAATGACCTAAGAATCAATTTCATATGAGTGTTTTTCAAAAAAGTAGACCGGTAATGTTTATTTTCGTATTGCAAAAATTGCTCTGATGTAAGAAAACTAACGTTCTGAAAATGACTTTCTCAGAATGCATTCAAACTCTCCCATCTAAGAGTGAATGACCTAAGAATCAATCTCATATGAGTGCATCTCCAAAAAGAAAGACCGATAATGCTTCAATTTCGTATTACAGAAATTGCTTTATAATGCAAGAAAACTTACGTTTTGAAAATGACTTTCTCAGATTGCCCTCAAACTCTCCCATATGATAATGAATGACCTAAGAATCAATGTCATATGAGTGCTTTTCCAAAAAAAGAAGACCGGTATTGCTTTAATTCCTTATTGCAAAAATTGCTCTATTATGTAAGAAAATTTCGTTCCGAAAATGAACTTCTCGGAATGCTCTCAACTCTCCCATATGAAAAGGAATGACCTAAGAATCAATGTCATATGAGTGCTTTTCCAAAAAAGAAGACCGTCATTGCTTCAATTCCGTATTGCAAAAATTGCTCTATAATGTAAGAAAACTTACATTCCAAAAATGGATTTCTCCAAATTGCAATATCATGTAAGAAAAGTTACATTCCGAAAATGGCTTTCTCGAAATGCATTCAAACTCTCCCTACAAGAAATGACCTAACGTTCAATTTCATATGAGTGCTTTTTCAAAAAGGAAGACCGACGATGCTTTAATTTCCTATTGCAAAACTTACGATCCAAAAAAGAAGACCGGTAATACTTCAGTTCCGTATTGCAAAAACTGCTCTATAATGTAACAAAACTTATGATCCGAAAATGACTTTTTCGGAATGCCCTAAAATCTCTCATATGATAAGGAATGACCTGAGAATAAATGTCATATTAGTGCTTTTCCAGAAAGGAAGATCGGTATTGCTTCAATTTCGTATTGAAAAAATTGCTCTATAATGTAAGAAAACTTACATTCTGAAAATGACTTTCTCGGAATGCCCTCAAACTCTCCCATATGATAAGGAATGACGTAAGAATCAATGTCATATGAATCCTTTTCCAAAAAAGAAGACCGGTATTGCTTCAATTCCGTATTGCAAAAAATGCTCTATAATGTAAGAAAACTTACGTTCTGAAAATGACTTTCTCGGAATGCCCTCAAACTCTCCCATATGATAAGAAATGACCTAAGAATCAATGTCATATGAGTGCTTTTTCAAAAAAGAAGAGCGGTATTGCTTTAATTCCGTATTGAAAAAATTGCTCTATAATGTAAGAAAACTTATGTTCTGAAAATGACTTTCTCGGAATGCCCATAAACTCTCGCATATGATAAGGAATGTCCTAAGAATTAATGTCATATAAGTGCTTTTTCAAAAAAGAAGACCGGTAATGCTTTATTTTCGTATTGCAAAAATTGATTTATTATGTAAGAAGTCTAACGTTCGGAAAATGATTTTCTCGAAATGCCCTCAAACTCTCCCACATAACAAGGAATGACCTATGATTCAATGTCATGTTAGTGCTTTTCCAAAAAAGAGTTCCAGTAATTTTTCAATTTTGTATTGCAAAAATTGCTCTATCATGTAAGAAAAGTTACATTCCGAAAATGATTTTCTCGAAATGCATTCAAACTTTCCTATATGACCAGGAATGACCTAAGATTCAATTTCATATGAGTCTTTTAAAAAGAAGAAGAACGGTAATGCTTCTATTCCAAATTGCAAAAATTGCTCTATGATGTAACAAAACTTATGTTCCAAAAATGATTTTGTCAGAATGCCCTCAAACTCTCCCATATTATAAGGAATGACCTAAGAATATATTTCATATGAGTGCTTTTTCAAAAAAAAAAAGACCAGTAATGCATTATTTTCGTATTGCGAAAATTGCTCTATGATGTAAGAAAACTTACGTTCCGAAAATGACTTTCTCAGAATGCCCTCAAAGTCTCCCATATGATAAGAGATGACCTAAAAATCAATAAAAAAAAAAGACTGGTAATGCTTTATTTTCGTATAGCAAAAATTGCTCTATAATGTAAGAAAACTTACGTTCAGAAAATGACTTTCTAGGAATGCCCTCAAACTCTCCCATATGATAGGAAATGAACTAAGAATTAATGTTATATGATTTTTTTTTTAAAAAGAAGACCGGTAATCGTATATTTTCGTATTGAAAAAATAGTTCTATAATGTAAGAAAACGTACGTTCTGAAAATGACTTTCTCGGAATGCCCTCAAAGTCTTCCATATGATAAAAATGACCTAAGAATCAATGTCATATGACTGTTTTTGTTAAAATAAGAAGACCGATAGTGTTTTATTTTCGTATTGCAAAAATTGCTCTATGATGTAAGAAAACTTACGTTCCGAAAATGACTTTCTCGAAATGTTTTTAAACTCTCCCACATGATAGGGAATGACCTAAGAATCAATGTCACAGTTGCTCAATCGGGCTACCGAGCTGGTGGCGCTCGGGCCAAACGCAGGTAGGCTGTCGAAGGGGCCCGGCCCAATCCGATTTCTTGGGCAGGCTGACTCCATTGGGGCTGATATCTCTAGACCGAGCAGCTCTACACCAGTTCCCACTCTGGTTAGCTCAGGTTGTTTTTATTCGGGGTCCACTATCAAAACTCGCCCGACTCGTCTAATAAAGTATGCAGCCCGGTTCACGGTTCTAATAATCTTACTTATGCTTCCCTTAGTTAGCAAGAACCGATTGAGCCGGTTAATACGACGAAGCCAGCCAGTCCTCCACTGGCCGATTCGAAATGCCCTTCGGATTGTAGGCTTAGAGACATTAGAGAGGGGAAGCGCTTGATGGATGACCCAGTTTATTCGGCTCAAACCGATTATGGAGTTTCGGGAGCAGAAACCATTTTGCTGGCCGATTCGATTGTTTGGGTCATGCCGAATGCGAGACTTCAGGCGATCAGAACGCAAAAATTACCACACGACCTACGTGGGTAATTTACAAACTCGCCCTTCGGACGCAGAGCTACGAGACCTTTTTCGGAGTTTGGGTTGATCTTGGAGGTGACTCTCCCGAGGCGACATCGTTAGGCGAGCTACGCTTTTGTTCATCTCGCTTCGGAGCAGGCACGTATGGAGGCGATCTCGACCTTGCACGGATCGGTTATGAGAGGACGCATTCATATGTGGCACCTGGACGACACCCACCTACTCCTCGCGAGTCACAAATTGCTCCTTTGACCATTCCTTTTTCTCCTTCGGAGCCACAGACTACCCGTTTGATCCACCGGACCCAAAGCCGCGTTTTCTTTCATACCTCCTCGCAGCGGTTCCAGTTTTGTAATCCAGCAGTCGCGGTTCGAGACTTTGATCGTACTGCTCTTCTTTCGGAGATGGTCACGATCTCAGATTTGGTGCAGCGAGTGTTTATACTGTTTTTTGCGGATCGCTGTGGCGGTGGACAGACTTCGGGCCTATCAGTGGACATATCTCTGTCAGTGGTTCTTCTTCTGCTCTGCTTCTTGCAACCAGTTCTTACATGTCGGAGTATTTCTTTGGGAACACATCCGGAGGATTCCGTTGTCAGCTTGGTCTTCTGCTTCGATCAAGACGGTGGTAGGTGGTATTGGCAGTTTCATCGTTACTCACCAAGACTTCATCAGGGAGGAGTGCTTCGAGCATTTTGCAGTATTGGTGCAGGTTTCAAACCCCCTTCGGTGATCTTGGGGAGTAGATTTCCGGCTAGGAGAGGGGTCAGTCAGAGTTGGTTTGGAGGTTGTTGACATCTTTGACATTCCCACAACCACTCAGGTTTACTCTGACCTAAACCTATACCCTGTTCATGCGGTAGCACTTCTACCGTTCGGGCAGGGTCTGGGTAGCGTTTCTTGGGACGAAGAGTCAGAGGCTATGGGGGCGCAGAAGGAGGTTCTAGGGGAATAGACTATTACCCAGGGGAGGTTATGGAGATACCGGCTGATGCTCCGAGGGAGGTTTAGGGGACACAGGTAGTTCAGGAGGAGGTTATGGACACACAGGCTGACGCTCAGAGAGAGGTTTTGGGAGTGCAGATTATTGTTCAATAGGAAGTTTTGGAGGCGTTGTCTGGTGCTCAGGGGGTGGACACACCGCGGGAGGTGGTGCCCTTCGTTCGGACTCTGAGGTCCCCTCCGATGCCCTACCCGAGGATTGTTGACCTTGATTCTACTCGGATCGGTGAGGGGGACTCATTGTTCCTGTGCTTCGAGGAGGGGAGTTTATATCCGACATCCAGACCTTTGACCCCCGATGATCACGACAATGAGAGCGAGCTACCATGGAGAGACGAGGACTCTGTTTGGGTGGGTCCGTCATCGGCCATGAGATCGATCTCCATGGACAGTCTGCGCAGGGGCTGCTCCTTTGAGGGGATACGCTCCTTTTTCTCTGCAGGGAGGTACGACATCTTCAGTCTCTGCGATCCGGGTTCCGCAGGCACCTATCAGGATTGTAATAGGCAGGACCCAGCCCAGACAGGGTTAGGGGAGCGAGGAGTTGTCTGGGTTGAGGGATACACGGGTAGAGGAGATAGGTTGGTTATCAAACTCGGACGGAGAGTGGGAGGAGGCCTCTAGGGATGATACAGATCTCGGTAGAGGGGAGGGGGTGGTTGGAGTTCTGAGGGAGATCGAGGAAGAGGTGGAGGAGGTTTAGAATGTGGAGGCAGAGGAGGTCCATAGGAAGGCTGAGGCGGGGCTTTTGGCTGAGAGTATCACGATGGATGATTTTGGGAGGGTTATTGATCTGTTGGGAGGTTCGCTTCTATATGGATGATATTGCTTTTCTAGCGGAGCCGAGGGCTCCCGCTCAGCAATGAAGCTCTTGAGTTTTAACGCCAGGGGTCTCCGCACAAGCGCAGACTCCTGGTAGATACCACTTGAGTTTTCATCTCAGTTTGAGTATCAGTTTAGTCCGGCAGGTCCAAGGTTGGGTTCAGGAGAGGTTTCGATTTGGGACTCGTCAGTACTCCGCATGACCAGTTATAACATTTTCTCGGGGCACATCGTGTGGGTTGGCGAGGTCATAGCTTCTGGAGAGAGCATCTCCTTCCTCAATCTACACGCCCCTTCAGTACCCACTGCAAGGAATGATTTTTGGGGTATTTTGAGATAGGTTAACCACTCGGTAGGTGAGAAGTTTTCCCTTTTGGGGGACTTCAATACGATCACGGATCTGAGTTAGGCGGCCAACCAGGCGGTCCAGGCAGATTGGAGAGATTTTGATGCCTTTGTTACTGACCTAGGCCTTGTCGACTTCCCCATGTCTAATAAGGATTTCACCTGGTTAGGGCTCCAGTATCCCCTCGTTTCTCTCAACGAAGGTGATTTCCGGCAAGCCTCCGGCCAGCTTCCGGAGGTGCTCCAGCGACTATCCAACAAGGATTTTTTCAGCCGATTTGCACCATGGGAAGGAGAGGAAGGTTAAGGAGAGGCTATGGAGATCATAATCTGGCCAATTCAAACAGGTTTCAGGCCTTTTCCGATCAGGTTGAAAATTCAAATCTCCAAACTCGCCGGATTCAATGGCAGACGGCCAGGTAGTGACCCACCGGATGATCTGGACGTTCAACTGATGACGAAAAGGGCTGGCTCGATGCCTGGGGGTGCGGGACAGAGCATCGAAGGGAGATCCACTCTCCAATCGCGATCTGCCATTCTTGCGAGGAGAGAGAAACCTCGAGCAGAGCCTCTAGGAGGTCCCCTATGTTTCTCTGCTGGTATCGATGCATCAGGCAAAGCTTCTAGTGGAGGAGGACGATCGGTGCTGGTGGCATATCGGGTTCCCAATTTTCGGGGAGGCGGAGGTGGCCACAATCCAAAACCAAAAACCCTAGATGCGTTGAAGAGAGCCTCCGCCACGTCGATCACCGTCGTTCTCGAGAGGGAGGAGGTAGGCGACTCTGGCAGGGTCCTTCGGAGAGTGATCAGAGGTGGGGGACACACTGCCACAGGTGGAGGAGGCTCTGGTCGAGATCGCACCCTCGCCAGGGTTTCGACTCATCGCCACGACGGTGCCGATCAGAGGGTGGCCAGTCGCTCACATCTAGGAGGTTTCTGACGAGAAACAATAGTGCAGGGAGGCGCGCAAGATAGAGAACCACCACCACCACAACCCTTCAGCTTGGGCAGAGCAACTGCGACCTCGCGTGACTGCTGCTGCTGCTCCACCGCAAGTCACGGTGGCCACTGTGTAGCCTTCGGCCAGTGGTCGTGGCACTGTCTGGGGAAAAGCAGCCCTCTCTCGCAGCCTCTCCGGCACGTCTGGCCACCCACAGACACTTCCCGGCGACGCCACCAGTGAGGCAGCTCACTCGGGCTCGTCAGCCTCGGTAGGGAAGATCCTTGATGAGCCAACCGGCCCGTCATACGAGGAGCTCAAGAGACTCTTCCAAAGTTTTGGGGATATTTAGGAGGTGATACTCCCGAGGGGACATCTACAGGCGAGTTATGGTTTCGTTCATATCGCTTTTGAGCGGGCTCCTACAGAGGCGATCTCGGCCTCACACGGATCGGTCTTGAGAGGACACACGCTCATTGTGGCAGTTGGCCGACATTCACCTTCTCCCCGGTCACAAGAAGTGAGCCACATAGTGTTCCGACTATTACTTGCGAGCCTCTGAACATCCCCTCGACCGCTCCGGTTCGTAGGCGCGTTTTATTTCACACCTCCTCGCAGCGGTTCAAGTTTTGCATCCTCGCTGTGGCGGTTTGCAATTTTAGTCAGCGAGTTTTTCTCTCAGTTATGTGGGACACGAGTTCGGAGGTTGTCACGATTTCGGACTTGGGCCAGTGAGTGTTCCTTCTATCCTTTTCAAATACCAGTGTGATAGACAGACTCCAAACTGATAAGTGGGCAGATCTCTGTCGGTGGTTCTTTTTCTACTCGGCTGACTGTGACAGGTTTCTAAATGGCGGGGTGTTTCGCTGGGTACACGTTCGAGGGATCCCACTGTCAGCTTGGTCTCCGGCTTCGATCGAGACGGTAGTAGGTGGTATTGGCAGTTTCATAGCTACTCACCCAAACTCCATTGGCGAGGGGTGTTTCGAGCGTGTTGTAGTATTGGTGCACGGCTCGGACCTTCTCCTAAGATCATGGGGAGTTGATTGCCGGCTGCGAGCGGGGACGGTCAGAGTTGGTTTGGAGGTTGTTCCCCCTCATTACTCCGACAGACTCCGACCTTTACCTATCCCCTGTCCGAGCGGGGGCCCTCGTACCGTCCAGGCAGGGTAAGGGTAAGGTTTTTTGGGCCGAAGAGATGGAGGCGATGGAGACATAGGCGGAGGTGTTGAGGGAGAAGGCTACGTCTCAGGGAGATGTTCAGGAGATAGAGGTTGAGACGCAGGCTGAAACTCGGATTATTGTCCAGGATGAGGCTTTGGAGACAAAGTCTGGAGATCGGGGGGCACTTTTTGAGAGACGGTGTGCTTTGTTCGGACTCCAGGATCCCCTTTGATGCCCTACCCGAGGATTGTTGATCTTGATTCTACTCGGATCAGTGAGGGGGATTCATTGTGTCTAGGCTTCGAGGAGGCGGGTCTTTATCCGACGTCCAGACCTTTGACCCCCGATGATCACGATAGTGAGGGCGAGCTACCAGGGATGATGAGGACTCAGTTTGGGTGGGATCGTCATCGACCTTGGCACCGGTCTCAAGGACAGTTTGCACAGGGAATACTCCTTGGAGGGGTTGCGCTCTTTTTCTCTACTGGGAGGCGCCCGACGTCTTCAGTCACTGCGATCCGGGTTCTGCGTACGCCTTATAGGATTGTCAGTGGCAGGATCCAGCCCAGTCAGAGCGGGGAGAGGAGATAGGTGAGACTTCAGATTCGGATGGTCAGTGGGAGGAGACCACGGGGGGAGACCTAGATTTGGGTAGAGGGGAGGCTGAGGTTGGAGTTTTGAGGGAGATTGAGGAGAAAGCTTAGGAGGGAGAGCTTTTGGAGGTGGTGGAAGCCTCGAGGAGGGAGGAGGAGGGATTTTCGACTGTGAGTATCACGTCGGCTGATGTTGGGAGGGTTATTGATTGGCTGGGAGGTCTCTTCCGACTCAGAGTGGAGCTGATATTACTTTTCCAGCGGGGCCATAGGCTCTCACTCAGCAATGAAGCTCTTGAGTTGGAACGCTAGGGGTTTGGGCTCGGATCACAAGCGCAGACTCCTGGCAGACACTATCCTGGCACACCGTCCAGTTTTCGTGGCTTTACATGAGTCCAGGTATGCAGTGGTAGATCCGACGATTATCAAAACACTCAGGTTTTCTTTCCAGTTTGAGTTTCAGTTTAGTCCGGTAGGGGGTGGGGTTCAGGCGAGATCTCAATTTGGGAAGCTTCAGTACTTCGTATGAGTAGTTGTGACACTTTCCCGTGGCTGATTGTGTGGGTTGTGGAGGTCATAGCTTCTGGAGAGGCCGTTTCTTTCCTCAACCAGAGAGGAGGGACTTCTGGGGTATTTTGAGACAGGTTCACCACTCGGTAGACCAGAATTTTGCCCTTTTAAGAGACTTCAATACGGTCAGAGATCCGAGCGAGGTGGCCAATCAGGCGGTCCAGGCGGATTGGAGTTATTTTGACGATTTTCTTACGGACTTAGGCCTTGTCAACTTCCCTATGTCGAACAAGGATTTCACATGGTTCGGGCCACGCTCAAGAGCAAGCAGGCTTGACCGTATCCTCCTCAGTTAGGACATGTTGGTTATCTTCGCAGACCCGATCCTCACGGGGCTGATGAAGATGCTCTCGGATCATAATGCCATTCTTTTAGGCACCCAGGAGGCTGATTGGGGACCGAGGCCTAAACGGTTCCTCAACGCCTTGTTGGATCATAGTGATTTCAAGAGTTTTGTGGCGGCAAAGTGGACATCTTACATTAACGTTGTGTGCTGCCCAAACTATATGTTGTGGGCGAAGCTCAAACATATGAGGTCAGACTTAGCTACTTGGAACATCGAGGTGTTCGGTCACGTGGAGCACCAGATTTCAAGGACCACAGCCAGCATCGAGGCTTTAGATGCTATAGTGGGGAAGAGACCACTTACTGAGGTTGAGGAGGAGAACCGAGGCAAACTGCGGACCGAGCTTGTGGGTTTGTCGAAGTCTCGCGCGAACATCTGGAGGCAGAAGTCGAGGGTTCGTTGGGCTCTTGAGGGAGATAGGAACACTCGGTACTTTCACAGATGCGCCGCGACGAGAGGCAGGAGGAGTCGTATTCAGTGTATGGTTATTGACGGCCAGGAGCAGACACAGACACAGCCGGAGTTGATCCGCAGAGCTACAGTTGATCATTTTCAGGCAAAATTTTGGCCGGATCCTATTTCGAGGCCTAGTTTGCCGCCACTGCCGTTCCGAACTATGCCGCCGGGGGGGGGGGGTTCAGACTTTTAAGAGGCGGTATTCACTGAGGAGGAGATCCTCTCGGCCCTCTAAGAGTGCGATGGGGCTAAGGCCCCGGGTCCATATGACTTCACCATGCGTTTTTTTTGTGAGATGTAGGATATGACAAGGAGGATCGGGTCGGGTCTCAAGGCTTCCTTCATAGCCTTGATTCCGAAGAGTTAGACCCCACAAGATTTTGTGCACTAGATTCTTTAGTTGGGTAGAGACAAGTCACTGAGACTGAAGAGGAGGACCGCAGCAAACTCCAGACCGAGCTTGTGGGCTTGGCGAAGTCCCGTGCGGATATCTTGAGGCAGAAGTCGAGGGTTCAGTGGGATCTTGAGGGAGACAGGAACACTTGTTTCTTTCTCAGATGTGCTGCGACGAGAGGCAGGAGGAGTCGTATTTAGAGTATAGTTAATTGTGATCAGGAGCAGACACATCCAGATCCGATCCGTCGAGCTGCAGTTGATCATTTTGCGGCGAGATTTCGTCTTGACCCCATTTCGAGGCCTAGTTTGCCGCCACTTTCGCTCCAGACATTGCTGCCGGGGGCGTCGGACTTCTTAGTGGCAGTGTTCACCGAGGTGAAGATTCTCTCAACACTCTCAGAGTGTGATGGGGCTAAGGCCACATGTCCAGAGAGGAAGTCCTTTGTTTTTTCCATGATTTTCACTTGACTGGGAGGATTGGGTCGGGTCTCAATACTTCTTTCAGCGCCTTGATTTCGAAGATTGAGACCCCGCGAGACTTTGCGCAGTTTCGGCCGATCTGTTTTATTTCGGGACATTATAAGCTTAAGGCGAAGGTTATTTCCATCCGCCTGCGGTGTTACATTGGGGATTTGATCAGTGACGTGCAGTCTGGTTTCACACGTGGGAGGCAGTTGGTTGAAGGAGTCCTCGTGGCGAACGAACTTCAAGGCGGCAGTGGTCAAGCTTGATTTCGAGAAAATTTTGACCGAGTCGATTGGAGTTACCTTTGGAGAGTTATGGTTGATATGGGCTTTTTCCCTGAGTGAAGACACTGGATAGCTTCTTGTCTTGGTTCCTCTGCTTCGGCCCTGGTCAACGACTCCCCCACGAGCTAGTATGACATCCGGAGAGGAGTCAGACAGGGCTGCCCCTTATCCCCACTTTTGCCCATTATTGCGGCAGAGGGGCTACATCTTTTTTCTTCAGCGTGGAGAGGAGGCCTTTCTTTTCAGGGGATTTTGGTGGATGACGAGGAGAGAGTCTCGCATATCCAGTTTGTCGATGATATGATGTTGTTTGTAAAGGGCGACCCTCATCAGTTGTTTCAGCTCCAGTTGGTTCTACAATATTTTGAGTGGGCATCAGGTCTTAGGATCAACTTCGACAAGTCATTCTTGTTGGGGTTTAACCTGGAGGACGACGGAGATAGTCGTTTGGCACGATCTTTCGTTTGTGTTGTTGGGTAGCTTCCTTTACCTTATATGGGTTTCAGTTTGGGGGCAGATTATCGGCGGGTGGTAACTTGGGAGCCAATTGTAACCAATTTCAGGGCCAGCTTAGGTTTATGGCAGGCGAGCACTCTCTCTTTCGGAGGAGGATGGATCCGCTGATTAAGGCGGCTCTCTCGAGCTAGCTTATTTTCTACATGTCTCTTTTCAGGGCTCCCAGGACTACTGTAGTTGCGATGGAGTCCATTATGAGGAGGTTCCTATGGAGAGGCAGAGTCGGCCGTCGAGGCTTCGCGAAGGTCAGATGGGAGATTGTTTGAAGGTCAACCAAGTAGGGTGGATTGGGGATTCGTTGCCTTGAGGAGGTCAACAATGCTCTGCTGTTGAAATGGTGGTGGCGTTTTGCGACAGAGCCAAGTCTTTTGTGGAGCAGGATTATGCGTGCAAGGTACGATTGGGATAGATCGGCATGAGATCTCTCTTCTCTGTCTTTTTCTGGTCCCTCTGGGTCGAGGGATTTGCGCGCGATTCTAGGCCTTTCTCGGATCTTCGGGCCTGGTTGTGTTCGTTGGAGGTTGGTGATGGCTGCCAGATGAGGTTCTAGGATAATTGATGGTTGGAGACTTTTGCTTGAGGACCAGGTTCTACAGACTTTAATGCTGTGTTAGTCACCCAGGTCACTCGATTCGTGATGCTTGGATCCTAGATGAATAGTCTATACCTTTCCGCGGGGTGTTGACACTCACAGCGGAGCTAGAGTTTGCAGAGTTACTTAAAGTTCTTGGCACTATCAGACCGACTGACGGGGTTCGCGATCAGATCTGGTGGACGTCTGACGGTAGAGGATACACAGCGAGGAGGGGTTATCATATGTTGTCGGGGGCAGATCAAGCCAATTCGGTAGATTGGGCTCCGAGGTTGTGAGATATGCCAGTTGCACTGAGCTTCAGGAGTTTCGGATGGCTCGTATTCTAGGATAGCTTACAGACAAGAGGCTCTCTTGCTTTCAGGGGGATCCTTCTGATCGGTCACCGCATGTGTGCTCTGTGTGATAGGAGGGAGGAGACGACAGAGCATCTCATGCTCTCCTACAGCTGGACTAGGAGATTATGGAGAGAGATTTACAGGTGGTGGGGTATCCCGTTCCCATCTACTCAGTCAGTTTACGATCTTGTCATGGGGTGGAGAGCCAGGATTGCGGACAGAGGAGCGAAGAGGGGATGGAGCAGACGTATCTCGATGGGTTTCCGGTACATCTGCGTCACCAAGAACGACCAGAGTTTTAGAGACGAGGAGCGATCACTCGGAGAGGCTCTTAGGCTACTACATATGCGCTTTTACAATCTGGTGCAGGGGGACAAGGGGCGTGATATTCAGTCTTGGACGGGGGAGCGTGCTTTGGCCACCTGGTGCGCGAACCCAAGATGGTACTTCGTTCTATCCTTTCTTAGCTTTCCTCTTTTTAGCACTTTCTGGTTGGTTTTGGGGTTTTGTTTTCCCCTTTAGTTTGTTTGTGTTTGGTTTGAGGCTCAGTTTTCCCTCTTTTTGTACTTTGTACTCTGTTTTATCTTCATTTATAATATCCTTTATTGTTGATCAAAATAATATAATTCATATTACATTGATTCTTTGATCATTTCTTAACATATGGGAGAGGTTTAGGGCATTTCGAGAAAAAGCCATTTTCGAAACGTACGTTTTCTTACATTATAGAGCAATTTTTGCAATACAAAAATAAAGCATTAACGAGTTTTCTTTTTTGGAAAATCACTCATATGACATTGAATCTTAGGTCATTCCTTGTCATATGGGAGAGTTTGAATGCATTCTGAGAAAGTCATTTTCGAAACATAAGATTTCTTACATTATAGAGCAATTTTTGCAATACGAATATAAATCATTACCGTTCTCCTTTTTTGAAAAAGCACTCATATATTATTGTTTCTTAGGTCATTCCTTACCACATGGGAGACTTTGAGAGCATTCCGAGAAAGTCATTTTCTTGATGTAAGTTTTCTTACATTATAGAGCAATTTTTGCACTATGGAATCAAAGCATTACCGATCTTCTATTTTGCAAAAGCACTCATATATTACGAATTTTTAGGTCACTCCTTATCATATGGGAGAGTTTGAGGGCATTCCGAGAATGTTTTTTACGAAAGGTAACTTTTCTTACATTATAGAGCTATTTTTGCAATGCGAAAATAAAGCATTACTTATCTTCTTTTTTTGGAAAAGCACTCATATAACATTGATTCTTAGGTCATTTCTTATCATATGTGAGAGTTTGAGGGTACTCCAAGAAAGTCATTTTCAGAATGAAGTTTCTTACATTATAGAGCAAATTTTGCAATACAAAATTGAAGCATTACTATTTTTCGTTTTTGAAAAACCACTCATATAACATTAATTCTGAGGTCATTCCTTATCATCTGGTAGAGATTGAGGGCATTACAAGAAAGTCATTTTCGGAACATAAGTTTTCTAACATTATAGAGCAATTTTCGCAATACGAAAATAAAGCATTACCGGTCTTCTATTTTGAAAAAACATTCATATAACATTGACTCTTAGGTGATTCCTTGTCATATAGTAGAGTTTGAGGGCATTCTGAGAAAGTCATTTTCGGAACGTATATTTTCTTACTGAGGTTGAGGAGGAGGACCGCGGCAGACTCCAGAACGAGCTTGTGGGCTGGGCGAAATCTCGCGCGGACATCTGGAGACAGAAGTCGAGGGTTCGTTGGGCTCTTGAGGGAGATAGAAAAGCTCGGTACTTTCACGGATGCGCCGCGACGAGAGGCAGTAGGAGTCGTATTAAGTGTATGGTTATTGAAGGCCAGAAGCAGACACATTTGGACCCCATCCCGGAGAGCTCCAATTGATCATTTTCAGTCGAGTTTTCGGCCGAATCCTATTTTGAAGCCTAGTTTGCTGCCGCTCCCAGTCCGGACTCTGCCATCGGGGGGTCATATTTATTAGAGGCGGGTTTTACTGAGGAGGAGATCCTCTCGGCCCTCTCAGAGTGCGATTGGGCTAAGCCCCTGGGTCCAGATGGCTTCACCATGCGCTTTTTACGTGAGAGGTGGGATGTGGTCAGGGAGGATGTGCTCGGTTTCTTCCAGGATTTCCACCTTATAGGGAGGATCGGGTCGGGTCTCAATGCTTCTTTAATTACCTTGATTCCGAAGATTGAGACCCAATGAGATTTTGCGCAGTTTCGACTGATTAGTCTGATTTCGGGACTTTATCAGCTTTTCGCTAAGGTTCTTTCCATACGACTGCGACGATACAGTGGTGATGGCTAGGAGCAGAGGCAGCCAGATCTGATTCATAGAGCGGCAGTGGACTATTTTACGGCGAGATTTCGTCCAGACCTTATTGCGAGGCTTTGTTTGCCGCAACTTCTGTTCCAGACTTTGCCGCCAGGGGCGTCGGACTTTTTACAGGCTATGTTCACTGAAGCGGAAATACTGTCGGCTCTCTCAGAGTGTGATGGGGCTAATTCCCCGGGTCCAGACGGTTTCACCATGCACTTTTTCCAGGAGATGTGGGATGTGGTCAGGGTGCTGCCAGCTAGAGCAGGCACTTTTTCCAGGAGTCTGCAAAGTTACTTACGGTTCTTTGCACTATCAGACCGATAGATGGGATTTGCGATCAGATCTGATGGACGTCAAGTGATTGATTGGGAAAAGGAGTGTCTTTCTTCTCTCTAACCTAGGCGATTTCCGGCGATCCCCTCCGGCGGAGCTCCGGTAGCTTCCGGCGACGTCCGATCAGGACGTTTTCAACGCCGATCTGCTCGGCATGGGAAGGAGAGTACGGTGGAGTGATGAGTCCGATCATCAGCTCCTCATCTCCAACCGTTTCAGCCCTACTGCAAATCGAAGCGATGATCGGGAGCTCTCTTCTGGCCGGAATAAATGGCGATCGCGCCAGGGGAACGATGGTGAGTTGGGAGGCTCCTCGGCCAGACATGGAGAGGCTGGCGCTCAGGGCAGGAGGATGAAGGCTGCGGCGCCGCCACCTAGGCAGAGCTTAAACCCTAACGCGACGAGGAGAGATCGGCAGTCGGGGTGGCTGAGAGCACCACTGCACTTCTCCAGCAGTGGTGTCGTGGGCGCCTCTCCCTTACTCGCTGACGACTGTACCAGGAGGCTCGATCGACCAGGCAAGAGCGAGGCGGCTGCTGACCAAACCCTAATGGTGCAGCAGTCGCGTCGCGATCATGGAGCAGAAGACGAGCCCGTCGACAGCAGAGGCGGCCTTCGAAGGACCGCATACGTTGGGGGAGACCTGAGGAAGGCGCCGTCTCTGCCATCACATCGGATCGACGCCGCCGATCGGCAGGCAATGGCTCGGGCTTCTCTGCAGGCGGCGGCTAGGGTGAAAGCGATCAATCGCGCCTTGAGGATCACGGTGACTATGGAGAAGGAGGGGAGGGACAACTCGGGCAAGGCACACCGGTCGGTGATCTTGGTCGGAAAAGGGTCGAGGCCACCACGAGGCGTACCAGAATCCGGACTTGACCGGAGAAGGCAGCGGGACGTTGCCGGCTTGACACCCCGACCACCGAAGACTTCAGCGAAGGCTGCACCGGCACTGGCGAAGCCTCCGGCGGGATCAGACTGCCAATCGCAGCAGACTTCTCGGGCGATCTCCTCGATGGCCATCGCAGCAAACTTGGACACTTGCCCGAGGACGGCCCACACCCTCTTAGCTGTCGGACCGGGCACGCAGGACAAACCGGGCACCAAGCCGCTGCTGGTCCACACCCCAACAAACTCGGGCTCACTTTATTCGGGTTCAACCATGCAGCAAAAATCAGACTCGACATCTAAGGTACACAGCCCAGCTTTTGGTTCAGACAATTTTACTAGTTTTCCTGAATCGGTTGAACCGACTACTTCGGTAAAACCAGCCAGCCCTCCGCTGGCCGATCCGGAATGTCGTTCGGATTGTAAGCTGAAGGATATTATAGAGAGGAAACACCTAGGGTCTCCACTTGAGGCGGCTAATACTGACTGCGAGAGTTCAGATGGTCGGATCGTAAAAACTACTCCATGTGTGGATCGGAATTTGGAGAAGGCTCCCAAATCCGCTTTTCCGACATACGTGGGTAATTTACCGACCCACCCATCAGTTGAGGAGCTCATGAACCTCTTTAAGAGGTTCGGGGAAGTAATAGAGGTATCCCTTCCGAGGAGACTGCGCCAGACGAGCTACGGTTTTGTTCACCTAGCCTCGGAGCAGGCGCGCACAGAGGCGATCTCAGCTCTCCACATGTCAGTTTTGAGAGGACGCACCCTTAGAGTTGCAATTGGACGACACTCACTCACTACCTCGATTCTCTCCCTCAAGCCTGGAGAAGAGACCATGGAGACACAAACAGCACCGACCGTCCCCTGTCAGCCTCGGGTTCCGACTCCTTCGGCTCGCAACCGAGTTCTTCTCCACACCACCTCGCAGCGGTTTCAGTTCTGCATTCTAGCAGTGGCGGTCCACGATTATGATCGGCGAGCCCTCCTCTCCGAGATGTGGGGCACAGGTTCGGAGGTTGTCACGATCTCAGATTTGGGCCAGCGCGTATTCCTTCTATCCTTTGCAGACACCGACACGATAGACAGACTCCAGGCGGAACAGTGGACAAGTCTTCGTCGATGGTTCTTCTTCTTTTCGACTGATTGCGATAGATATATGCATGGGGGAGTGTTCCGCTGGGTGCACATACGGGGGATCCCGCTGTCAGCTTGGTCACCGACTTCGTTTGAGATGATAGCAGGCGATATTGGCAGCTTCATAGTAGCTCACCCAGACTCCGCTAGTGTAGGGTGTTTTGAGCGTGTTGCAGTATTGGTGCACGTCTCGGACCCCCTTCGGAGATCATGGGAAGTTGTTTGCCGGCTAGGAGCGGGATCGGTCAGAGTGGGTCTAGAGGTCGTCCCCGTCATGGAGAGCCCGCCCATCACCTCGACGGACTCCGACCTTCGCCTATCCCCAATCCGAGTAGGGATCTTAGTTCCGTTCAGACAGGGGAGGGGAAAGATCTCCTGGGCAGAGGGGATGGAGGCTCTAGACACACAGGAGGAGACATCGGGTGGTCAGGCTACCTCTATGGCAGGGGTTCAGGAGACAGATGGAGTTTCGCAGGAGGACGATATTGAGACACGGGTTGAGACTCATATTACTGTCCGGGAAGAGGCTCTGGAGGCACGCTCTGGAGTCTTGGGCTTTGCTCGGACTCCAGAATCCCCCCGATACCCTACCCGAGGATCGTTGACCTAGATTCTACCCGGATTGGTGAGGGGGATTCACTGTGTCTAGGATTTGAGGAGGAGGGTCTTTATCCGACATCCAGACCTTTGACCCCCGATGACCACGATAGTGAGGGAGACCTGCCAGGGAGAGGCGAGGACTCAGTTTGGGAGGGATCGTCCTCTGCCCTGGCTCCGATCTCCACAGACAGACCCTTTTATTCGTCGAGGCTGAGCCGCACCAGTTGTTTCAGCTCCAATTGGTACTAAAGTATTTTGAGTGGGCATCAGGCCTGAGGATCAACTTCGACAAATCGGTCTTGTTGGGGTTGAATCTGGAGGAGGGTGGCGATGGACGCTTAGCTAGAGCTTTCGGTTGTGTGGTTGGGCAGCTCCCTCTACCCTACTTGGGTTTCAGCTTGGGGGCGGACTACCGTCGGGTGGTGACTAGGGAGCCGATTGTGGCTAAGTTCAGATCCAGACTAGCTTTGTGGCAGGCGAGCACACTCTCTTTTGAAGGTCGGATCACGCTGATTAAGGCGGCTCTTTCGAGCTTGCCTATTTTCTACATGTCTCTCTTCCGGGCTCCCAGGACTACTACTGCTGTGATGGAGTCCATTATGAGGAGGTTCCTCTGGAGAGGCAAGGGTGGACGCAGGGGGTTTGCGAAGGTTAGGTGGGAGCGCGTCTGTAGGCCGATCAGACAGGGAGGCTTGGGCATCCGGCGCCTTCACGAGGTCAACAGTGCTCTGCTGTTGAAATGGTGGTGGCGATTCGCAGCAGAGCCAAATCCATTGTGGAGGAGGATTCTGTGTGCCAAATACGGATGGGACATGTCGTTATGGGACTTTTCCTCACTCCCTTTCTCTGGCCACTCAGGGTCGAGCGCCCTGCGGGTTATTCTTGGTCTCTCGTCTCATTTGGTTCGGGGTGTGTCCGTTGGAGGCTGGGGGATGGTAGACAGATCAGATTCTGGGATGATTACTGGTTGGAATATTTTTGCTTGAGAACCAGATTTCACATATTATACAGTCGGGTGAGTCACCCGGGCCATACAGTACACGATGCTTGGGTCCTTGAGGGATGGTTTATTCCCTTCCGTGGGGTGCTACCGGTCAGGACAGAGTTAGAGTTTGCAGAGCTGCTTGCGATACTTGGTACGATCAGACCGACAGAGGGGATTCGTGATCAGATATGGTGGACTTCTGATAGGAGAGGATATGCTGCGTGTAGGGGCTACCACATGTTGTTGGGGACCGATCAGGCAGTTCCGGTAGACTGGGCTTCGAAGTTGTGGGAAGCGCCAGTTCCCCCAAACTTCAGAAGTTTCGGATGGCTGGTTCTTCTGGACAGTTTACCGACTAGAGGCGCTCTTGTTTTCAGGGGGGTCATCCCGATTGGTCATCGCATGTGTGCTCTGTGCGGGAGGAGGGAAGCGACGACAGAGCACCTTATGCTCTCTTGCAGGTGGACTGGGAGATTCTGGGGGGAGATTCACAGATGGTGGGATATCCAGTTACCTCCTTCTCAGACAGTCCATGATCTCTTTATGGGGTGGAGAGCCAGAGTTACAGACAGAGGAGCGAGGAGGGCTTGGAGCAGACTCGTCACGATGGGTTTCTGGTACATCTAGGTCACCAGAAACGACATGATTTTCAGAGATGAGGAGCGATCACCCAGGGAGACCCTCAGACTACTTCAGATGCGTTCTTATACTCTGGTGCAGGCGGACGAGGGACGAGACATCCAGTCTTGGACGGGGGAGCGTACATTAGCCGCCTGGTGCGCAAACCCGAGGTTGGTACTCCAGTCCATTCTTACATAGTTTTTCCCTTTTGGGTTGTTCTTTTGGTTCTTTGTTTTCCCCTTTGTTGGTTTGGGGCTCAGTTTTCCCCTTTTCTTGTTCATTTGTACTTTCCTTTTTCTCATATATATTAATCTATTATTGTTGATCAAAAAAAAAAAGATCTGATGGACGTCAGATAGGGGAGGATACCACGTGTTGTTGTAGACGGATCGGGCCGATTCGGTGGACTGGGCTTTGAGACTATGGGATATGCCAGTCCCGCCGAATTTCAGGAGTTTCGGGTGGCTGGTTCTTCAGGGCAGTTTACCGACTAGAGGCACTCTTGCTTTCAGGGGGATCCTCCCGATTGGTCATCGCATGTGTGCTCTATGCGGTAGGAGGGAGGAGACGACTGAGCATCTTATCCTCTCTTACATCTTGACTAGGAGATTTAAGAGGGAAATTCACAGATGGTGGGGTATCCAGTTTCCTTCTACTCAGACAGTTCACGATCTCTTCATAGGGTGGAGATGAAGAATGACAAGAAAAAAGGTCGTGAACTGTCTGAGTAGTAGGAAACTGGATGCCCCACCATCTGTGAATTTCCCCCCAGTCTCTGGCTCCACCTGCAGGAGAGCATAAGATTTTCCGTCGTCTCCTCCCTCCTACCGCAAAGAGCACACATGCGATGACCAATCGCGATAACCCCCCTGAAAGCGAGAATGCCTCTAGTCGGTAAACTGTCTTGGAGAACCAGCCATCCCAAACTCCTGAAGTTTGGCGGAACTGGCATACAACATAGTCTCGAAGTCCAGTCTACTGAAACTGCCTGATAAGTCCCCAACAACATGTGGTAACCCCTCCTCGCAGTGTAACCTCTCCTATCTGATGTCCTCCAGATCTGATCGCGAATCCCATCAGTCGGTCTAATAGTGCCAAAGACCGAAAGTAACTCTGCTAACTCCAACCCTGCTCTAGCTGACAGCACCCCTCGGAAGGGGATAGACCATCCCTCAAGAACCCATGCATCATGAACTTAGTGGCCCGGGTGACTCCCTCGCCTGTAAAGTCTGTGGAATCTGGTCCTCAAACAAAAATCTCCCAACCAGCAATCATCCCAGAATCTGATCTATCTGCCATCTCAAAGTCTCCAAAGGAAACAGCCAGATCCAAAAATCCTAGGAAAAGCCTAAAGAGCGAGAGACCAAGAATATCCCGCAAAGCCCTCGACCCTGAGTGACCAGAGAAAGGTAGGGAGGAAAAGTCCCAAGACGACCTGTCCCATCTGTATTTCGCACACACTATCCTCCTCCACAATGGATTCTGCTCTGTCCCGAATCACCACCATCATTTCAACAGCAAAGCGCTGTTGACATCCTGAAGGCGACGAATGCCCAATCCACCCTGTCTGATCGGCCTACAAACACGTTCCCACCTTACCTTCGCAAACCCCCGACTTTTTTTTTCCTTTCCACAGGAACCTCCTCATAATGGACTCCATCACAGCAATAGGTAGTCCTGGGAGCCCGGAAAAGAGACATATAGAAAATAGGCAAGCTCGAGAGAGCCGCCTTAATGAGCGTGATCCGTCCTCCAAAAGAGAGTGTGCTTGCCGTCCAAAAAGTTAACCTGGTCCTGAACTTGGCCACAATTGGTTCCCAAGTCACCACCCGTCGGTAATCCGCCCCCAAGCTGAAACCCAGATAAGGTAGAGGAGCTGCCCGACCACACAACCGAAAGCTCTAGCAAGGCGTTTGTCGCCACCCTCCTCCAGATTCAACCCTAACAAGACCGACTTGTCAAAGTTGATCCTTAGGCCTGGCGCCCACTCAAAATACTGTAAAACCAACTGGAGCTGAAACAACTGATGTGGCTCGGCCTCAACAAATAAAAGGGTGTCGTCTGCAAACTGGTGGTGTGAGACTCTCTCCTCATCACACACCCGAACCCCCCTAAAAAGCGCAGCCTCCTCTCCCTGCTGAAGAAGGAGGTGTAGTACCTCCGCTGCAATAATGAACAGGAGCGGGGATAAAGGGCATCCCTGTCTGACTCCTCTCCTAATGTCAAACTGGCACGTGGGGGAGCCATTGACCAGGATCGAAACAGAGGAGCCCAGACAAGAAGCAATCCAGTGCCTCCAGTTAGGCCAAAGCCTATAGCGGTCATAACGCTCCAAAAGATAACTCGAATCGACCAGGTCAAAAGCTTTCTCAAAATCAAGCTTGACTACTGCCGCCCTGGAGCGTGTCCTGCGAACCATGTCAATTAACTCGTTTGCTACCAGGACCCTATCAACTAACTGTCTGCCACGAATGAAGCCAGACTGTACCTAACTAATCAAATCATCAATAAGGCGTCTCAACCGTATGGAAAGAACCTTAGCCATAAGCTTATAAGGTCCCAAAATAAGACTAATCGGTCGACACTGCGTGAAGTCACGTAGAAATAAAAGAATCAAGGCAATAAAAGAAGCATTGAGACCCGACCCAATCCTCCCCGTCAGATGGAAATCATGGAAGAAGCCGAGGACATCCTCTCTAACCACGTCCCACATCTCGCGAAAGAAGCGCATGGTGAAGCCATCTAGACCCAGGGCCTTAGCCCCATCGCACTCTGAAAGGGCCGAGAGAATCTCCTCCTCAGTGAAAGGAGCCTCCAAAAAGTATGAACCCCCCGGTGGCGAAGTCCGGAATGGAAGTGGCGGCAAACTATGCCTAAAAATATAATCTGGCTGGAATCTCGCCCGAAAATGATCTGTTGCAGCTTTGCGGATCAGCTCTGGTTGTGTCTGCTCCTGGCCGTCAATAACCGTAAACTGAATAAGACTCCTCCTGCCTCTCGTCGCGGCGCATCTGTGAAAGTACTGAGTGTTCCTATCTCCCTCAAGAGCCCAGGGAACCCTTGACTTCTGCCTCCAGATGTCCGCGCGAGTCTTCGCCAAGCCTACATGCTCGGTCCGTAGTCTGCCTCGATGTTCCTCCTCAACCTCAGTAAGTGGTCTCACCCCCACCAAAGCGTCTAAAGCCTCAATGCTTGCTGTGGTCCTGAAAATCTAGTGCTCCACGTGACCAAACACCTCGATGTTCCAGGTAGCTAAGTCTGACCTCAAACGTTTGAGCTTCGCCCACAACCTATAGTTTGGGCAGCCCACAATGTCAATGTAAGAGGTCCACTTTGCCCACTGAGTAGGATGCGGTCAAGCCTGCTCGCTCTTGAGCGAGGCCCGAACCAGGTAAAATCCTTGTTCGACATGGGAAAGTCGACAAAGCCTAAGTCTGTAAGAAAAGCGTCAAAAACTCTATAATCTGCCTGAAATGACTGATTGGCTACCTCGCTCGGATCCCTGACTATATTGAAGTCACCCAAAAAGGCAAACTTCTGGCCTACCGAGTGGTGAACCTGTCTTAAAATGCAACAGAAATCCCTCCTCGCGGCGGGTACCGAAGGGGCGTGAAGGTTGAGGAAAGAAACGGTCTCTCCAGAAGCTAAGACCTCCCTTACTTACACGATCAGCCCCGGGAAGACGTCACAGCTGATCATATGAAGTGTTGTAGGGTCCCAAATAGAGATCTCGCCTGAACCCAACCCCGGGCCTGCCGGACTGAACTGAAACTCAAACTGGGAAGAAAAACCAAGTGCTATGATAATCATCGGATCGACCACTGCAAACCTGGACTCTTGCAGGGCCACGAAAACTGGGCGGTGCATCGTGATAGTGTCTGAAAAAATGTCTACGCTTGTGAACCGAGCCCAGACCCCTAACGTTCCAACTCAAGAGCTTCATTTCTGAGCGGGAGCCCACGGCCCCGCTAGAAGAGCGACAGCTCCACTCTGAGTCGGAAGAGAACCTCCCAACATAACAACAACCCTCCCAACATCCACTGCCGTAATGCTCGCAGGCGAAAGTCCCTCCTCCTCCCTCCTCGAGGTCTCTACCAACTTCGAAAGCTCTCCCTCCTATATCCTCCTCAATCCCCCTCAGGACTCCAACCTCCGCATCCCCTCTACACAGGACTAAGTCTCCCCCAGTGGTCTCCTCCCACTCATCATCCGAGCCCACTGCCCCATCTAACTCCTCTACCCGTGTCTCCCTCAGAACTGAAAGCTCCTCACTCTCCCTGCTTTGACTGGGCTGAGTCTTGTCTCTGACAATCCTATAAGGTGCCACGGAACCCGGATCGCAGAGAGTGAAGATGTCGGGCGTCTCCCAGCAGAAAAAATCGAGCGCATCCCCTCCAGAGTGTAGCCCCTGCGCAAACTGTCCATAGAGATCCGCGCCAAGGCCGAAGTCGATCCCACCCAAACTGAGTCCTCGTCTCTCCCTGGTAGGTCACCCTCACTATCGTGATCATCAAAGGTCAAAGGTTTGGACGTCGGATAAAGATCCTCCTCCTCGAATCCCACACAATAAATCCTCCTCACCGATCCGAGTAGAATAAAGATCAACAATCCTCGGGTAGGGCGTCGGAAGGGATCCTGGAGTCCAAGCAAAGCCCACGGCTCCAGACTGTGTCTCCAAAGCCTCCTCCTGGACAATAATCTGAGTCTCATCCTGTGTCTCAATATCTTCATCCTGGGCAACAACCTCTGTCTCTCTAGCCTCTCTCTTAGAGGTAGCCTGTTCCCCCAATATCTCTGTCTGTGTCTCCATCGCCTCCATCAACTCTGACCAGAAAACCTTACCCCTACCCTGCCTGAATGGTACTAAAGCCCCCGCTCGGACAGGGGATAGGTAAAGGTCGGAGTCTGTCAGAGCAATGAATGGGATCTCCGTGATGGGAGCGACCTCCAGACCCACTCTGACCGACCCCGCTTCTAGCCGGCAAATAACTCCCCACGACCTCCAGAGAGGGTCAGAGACGTGCACCAATACTGCAACACGTTCAAAACACCCCATACCAATGGATTCTCGGTGAGTAACTATGAAGCTGCCAATATCGTCTACTAGTGTCTCAATCGAGGCCGAAGACCAAGCTGACAGCGGAATCTTCTGTATTTGTACCCAGTGGAACACTCCACCACGCATAAACCTATCGCAATCAGCCGAATAGAAGAAGAACCAGCGACGAAGATCTTCCCACTGATCCGCCTAGAGTCTGTCTATCACGCCGGCGTCTGCAAAGGATAGAAGGAACACACGCTGTCCCAAGTCTGAAATCGTGACAACCTCCGAACCTGTGCCCCACATCTCTGAAAGGAGAGCTCGCCGCTCAAAGTCTCGGACCGCCACGGCTAAGATGCATAACTGAAACCAATGCGAGGAGGTGTGAAATAGAACACGGCTGCGAGTCGGAACGGTCGGAAACCGAGACTGGCGGGGAATGGTCGATGCTGTCTGTGACTTAGTAGTCTCTGCTCGAGGCTCGCGGGAGAGAGCCGGGGTAGTGAGTGAGTGCGTCCAACTGCTACTCTAAGGGTGTGTCCTCTCAAAACCGACAAGTGTAGGGCTGAGATTGCCTCTGTGCGCGCCTGCTCTGAGGCTAGGTGAACAAATCCGTAGCTCGTCTAACGATGTCTCCTCGGAAGGGTCACCTCTCAAACCTCCCCAAACCTCCTGAAGAGGTTCCTGAGCACTTCGACTGATGGCGGGTCGGTAAATTACCCATGTATGTCGGAAAAACGGATTTGGAAGCCTCCTCCAAATTCCGATCCATACCTAGAGTAGTTTTTACGATCCGACTGCCTAAACTCTCGCAATCAGAGTGAGCCGCCTCAAGCGAAACCCCTAGATCGGCTTGAGCTGAGACAACTGGGTCTTCCATCAAACTCTTACCCTCTCTAATGTCTCTAAGCTTACAATCCGAAGGGCATTTCGGATCGGCCAATGGAGGGCTGGCTGGCTTCACCAAATTTACCGGCTCAACCGATTCAAGTAAACTAGTAAATTTATCCAAACCAAAAACTGGGCTGCGTACCTTAGTGGCCAAGTCGGGTGATTTTTGCTGCATGGTGGATCCCGAATAGAATGACCCGAAGTTAACCGGGCAACACCGGCTTGATGGGCCGCCCACCAGCTTGGGCCAGCTTGTCTTCCAGCAGCAAAAGAATGGGCCGCGCCCGGCCCAAGGTTCTTCCTCAGTCCACAAGCGCCCGAACGTCTTGCGGTGGCTACCGAGAAGATCGCCAAAGTAGCATGGCGGTCCGTCTTTGTTCGGGTAAGGGCGTCTCTCCCCCATAACGTCCCTTGTCTATTCGCTGGAGGCTTCGCCGAGGCCACCAGAACCTTCGGTGCTCGGGATGAAGCGCCGGCTATGTCACGCGGTCGTCTCTGCTCGTGCACGGGTGCTCGGGATGCAGCGCCGGCTACAACGCGCGGTCGTCTCAGCTCTTTCCAAGCCTGATAAGGCTGTCTACCCGAGGAATTAGGTCTCGCCTAAGATCTGGAGGTGAGGACCTGCCCCTCTCGTCGGCCCATGCCCTCCAGGCGAGAGGCAGGAGCCCTAGACGTAGGGTCACCTGGTGCGAGGTCAGATCTGGTCTTGGCCGCGCCTCCCTCTCCCTTGATCACCGACCGGTGAGTCCTACCCGTGTCGCCTGCCCCCTCCTTCTCCAGAGCCACCATGATCAGCAAACCGGAGGGCTGCACCGTCGCGTTGCCTGTTGCGCCGCCTAGGGTCCTGCAAGGTCTGGACGGTGGAATTGGAAGGTCTGGACGTCGAGTCCTGCCCGCTTCGTCGTTTGAACCAGCTCCTCCTCCCGACGCCTCCAAGACTCGGCCCGAAAGGTGTTTGGCCAATCTGGCGGCCTGGTCGCCCTCGTCGTTGACCGAGGCAAGCAGCCTAGGGTTCGCATCCGCCCTAGTCGCCACCTGGAGATTTGAAATAGCCCGAGCCTTCACCTGACGTCCGATCGGCTTGGAACTGATGTTGATTGCCTCATGGAGCCTCCTCAGTTCGCTTCCCGCATCGGAGAATCGCAGTGGACCTCGCGACCGAGGCTCCCTCTCCGATCTAGTTTCGGCAAGATCGCCCGGGCACGCCATTGTCGATCTAGAGCACCGAGGCCTCTCCTCACCCCGCCTGGCATCGAGAGTGACTCTCTCTTACCTGGGTCTGTCTGAAGCATCACCTCCCGTCCTACCCGGCGATTGTCCAGATCCAGCTAAATTTCCAGATTGGTTAAGGGGCCGAATCTGTTGGAACACAGCTGTTGTCGATGATCAACACTTCTCCATCGAACTCTCCTGCCCATGACAAAGAAATCGAGGCCAAAAAAGCCTCAAAACAGAGTCGTCGAAGCTCGCCGGAGCTTGCCGGAATCGGTCGCCAGAAATCTCAGTCCAATATATAAGTTATCTACGACTTTAGATGGTGTTGCTCCGCCTCAGGTTGTTGGTGACGATGCCAGGCAGTCAGGAAGGCCAGGTCTAGGCAACACTGGTGATGCCTGCAGACCTCTGGCGAGCCGTCGGAGAACGGTATGGGGTGCGGAGGCTCTCAAGTGGCTACGACGAGCACCGGCAGCAAGCTCCACCGCAGTGACTGCCCAATCGCGCGACGTAGGGCTGACGCGGTCCTTTGGGTCAGGCGCGTCCCAGTTACCTACAACCCACTCCTTCTCTTTGGGCCGGGCAACATCAAACCAACACTGCCGAGCAGACCGGACTGCCACAACCGGTACCATTCCGGTTCAATTTATTCGCGATCAACGATTTAGGTACATTGCCCGGCTCACTGTTCTGATAATTTTGTTTCAAATTTTATTCATGGACCGCTAAGTCGGTTAACCCGACAAAGCCAACCAGTCCTCTTCTGCTCGATCCGAAATGCCCTTCAGATCGTAGGCGTAGTGAGATTAGAGAGGGTAAGGTGCTGTGGGTTGACTCAATTGATTCCGCTCAAGCCGATTGTGTTGCCTCGGGAGAGAGGGACGACAGGGAGGTTTTCTTAGCTGTTTCGGCTCATGCCGACTGTGAGACGTTCGGCAGTCGGACCACATAAAGTACTTCAGGTTCGGTTCAGAAATTTGAGAAGCATTCCGAATCCTCTTTTTCGACCTACGTGGGTAATTTACCGACTCGCCCCTCATATGCAGAGTTACGAGACCTTTTTCGGAGTTTTGGGGAGATTTTGGAGGTGAGTCTACCGAAGCGACATCGTTAGGCGAGATATGCTTTTGTTCACCTCACTTCGGAGCAGGCGTGTAGGGAGGCGATATCTTCCTTGCACAAATCAGTTCTGAGAGGGCCCACTCTTATGGTGGCAACTGGACGACACCCACCTACTTCTTGGAGTTACAGATTGCTACTTTGACCAATCCTACTACTCCTCGAGAGCCTTGTACTACCCCTTCGATCACTTAGGCCTAGAGCCGCGTTCTATTTCGTACCTTCTCGCACGGATCCGGTTTTGCATTCTAGCAGTAGCGGTCCGAGATTTTGATTGTATAGCTCTTCTTCCGGAGTTGTGTGGTGGAGACTCAGAGGTGGTCACAATCTCAGACTTGGGGCAGCGAGTGTTTAACTGTCTTTTGCGGATGTCAGTGCGGTGGACAGACTTCGGGCCGATCAGTGGGTAGATCTCCGTTGGAGTTTCTTTTTCTGCTTAGACGCTTGCGACCGGTTCTTACACGGCTTAGTATTTCGTTGCGTACACATCTGGGGGATTCCATTGTCAGCTTGGTCTCCTGCTTCGATCTAGACAGTGGCAGGTGGTATTGGCAGTTTCATTGTTACTCACCCACACTTCATCATGGAGGGGTGCTTCGAGCGTGTTGCAGTATTGGTGCACGTCTTAGACCCCCTTTGGAGATATTGGGAAGTAGATTTTCGGCTTGGAGAGGGGTCTGCAAGAGTTGGCTTGGAGGTTGTTGACCTCTCTGACATCCCCACCGCCACTCAGGCTGACTCTCACCTGAACCTATATTCTGTCCGCGCGAGGGCACTTGTTCTGTTCGGGTAGGGTTTCCTGGGCCGAGGAGTCGGAGACTATGGGGGCGCATACGGAGATTCTAGGGGAGCAGACTTATACCCAGGGGGGAGGTTAGGGAGACACAGGCTGATGCCTAGAGGGAGGTTCAGAGGGTGCAGGTTGTTGTTCAGGAGGAGGTTATAGAGACACATGTTGATGCTCAAAGTGAGGTTCTGGAAGCGCAGATTATTTCTCCGGGGGAGGTTTTGGAGGCGCAATCTGGTGCTCAGGGGGTCGACACATCGCGGGAGGCGGTGAGCTTCGTTCGGACTGGAGGTTATGGAAGCCTCCTCTAATTTCCGATCCGCACGTGTGATAAGTTTTTTGATCTGACCGCCTCGGGCCTCACCAAGAGTCGAGTCGACAGGATAAACCAAAGGAGCTGTCCAGTCAGAGGTGTCAACACAATCAGCCAGGGACGAGTTAACTAAATCTAAAGCAGACAAAGGTCGTTTTCCTTCTCTAATATCACTACGTCTACGATCCAAAGGGCATTTCGGATCGGCCAGAGAAAGACTGGCTGGCTTCACCAAATTAACCGGCTCAACCGGTTCAGGAATAGCAGTACGAACAACTAATGAATTTTCTGAAAAATTAACCGGATTGTGTACCTGGTTGTGAGAACTGGCCGAGTCAATGTGTAAAGTCTACCCGGTGAACCGAGAACCGGAGCTGACCGGTGTGTGGACCGGTTTTGGATGATGAGCCGGTAGTGACGCTGCGGGCTAGAGCTAATTGGGTGTTGTCCAGCCCAAAACCTGCCCTTTGGCCAAAGAGAGCCCAACCCAGCAACAGCAGCCCTCGTGGAGGAGGTAGCTTTCTTGGACGCTGGAACTTGCCTGCCGGGAAGATGCTTGAGAGCCTCGACGCCCCACACTGGACCTCTCGCCTGCCTCGGTTCACGCACATCAGCTACCCGAGCTACGTCGGCCAGGGAGTTCGCCAGAGGACCACCCGTGAAGATCACACTTGCGGTTTTCCAACGATGGCCGGTGTCTCGACCTCTCGTGTGGTCTCCGCGATCGCCGTTCTTCCCTGCTCCCGTCGTATGCGCTGTCGTGCCGCCACCAGCAGCGAACCTGACCGATCTAGTGGCTTGTTGACCAGGTCCGTGGACAGCGAAGGTCAAACTATGGTTAGGGAACTTAATAGCTGCCACCTGCAAATTTGAAAACGTCACCTCGCAATCTTGACGTTTGATCGGCCTGGATTTCGTGCCTTTCGCTCCAGGAAACCGAGCCGAGTCACCACCATCATCGGAGAAATGAACGGGACCTCGCACTCTCTGCTCACGAACCGATCTGCCATTCACCCAAGTCGCTTCGTCCGATTTGGGTTGACATCGGGACTACTACCCTCGCCGAGCGTCGCAGTCAACTCGCCTGCCAAAAACATCCTCATCACCCCGAGCCGAGACCGACCTCCATGGATTCCGATCATCATCCAAATCTGCCATAACTTTCAGATCAGTTAAAGGCAACAATATGTTGGAAATGGATTGTTGGTGACGATCAGCGACATCCCATCGGATTTGCCTGCCAATGTAGAGAAGAATCGATCAGCGACATCCCATCGGTGGCCGGAGCAGGTCGCCGGAAATCACCTTTTGAGAGAGCTTTTTTTCCAATTCCCCCCAATGTCATATGAGAGTTTTTTCAAAAAAGAAGACCGGTAATGCTTTATTTTCGTATTGCAAAAATTGCAATATAATGTAAGAAAACTTACGTTCCGAAAATGACTTTCTCAGAATACATTGAAACACTCCCATATGACAAGGAATTACCTAAGATTCAATGTCATATGAGTGATTTTTTAAAAAAGAATACCCATAATACTTCAATTCCGTATTGCAAAAATTGCTTTCTAATGTAAGAAAACTTATGTTCCGAAAGTGACTTTATCGGAATGCCCTCAAACTCTCCCATATGATATGGAATGACCTAAGAATATATGTCATATGAGTGTTTTTTTCAAAAAAGAAGACTGGTAATGTTTTATTTTCATATTGCAAAAGGTGCTCTATGATGTAAGAAAACTTACATTCCGAAAATGACTTTCTCGCAATGCATTCAAATTCTCCCATATGATAGTGAATGACCTAAGAATCAATGACATATGAGTGCATTTCCAAAAAGGAAGACCGATAATACATCAATTTCGTATTGTAAAAATTGCTCTATAATGTAAGAAAACTTACGTTCCGTAAATAACTTTCCCGAAATGTCCTCAAACTCTCCCATATGTTAAGGAATGATCTTAGATTCAATGTCATAAGAGTTCTTCTTAAAAAGAAGAACACCGATAATGCTTCAATTCCGTATTGCCAAAGTTGCTCTATATGTAAGTAAACTTATGTTCCGAAAATGACTTTCTCGGAATGCCCTCATACTCTCCCATCTGTTAAGGAATGATCGAAGAATAATTGTCATATGAGTGCTTTTTCAAAAAAGAAGACCGGTTAAACTTCAGTTCCGTAGTTCAAGAATTGCTCTATAATGTAAGAAAACTTACGTTCCAAAAACCACTTTCTCGGTTACACTCAAACTCTCCCATACGATGAGGAATGACCTAAGAATCAATTTCATATGAGTGCTTTTTCAAAAAAGAATACTGTTAATGCTTTATTTTCGTACTGCAAAACTTGATTTACAATGTCAGAAAACTTACTTCCGAAAATGACTTTCTTGGAATGCACTGAAACGTTCCCATATGACAAGGAGTTACCTAAGAATAAACGTCATATGCGTACTTTTCCAAAAAAGAAGACCGATTTTGCTTCAATTATGTATTGCAAAAATTGCTCTATAATATAAGAAAACTTATGGTCTGAAAATGACTTTCTCGGAATGGCCTCAAACTCTCCCATATGTTAAGGAATGGTCTAAGAATCAATGTCATATAAAAAAGAAGACCGGTAATGCTTTGTTTTCGTATTGAAAAAATTGTTGTATAATGTATGAAAACTTACGCTCCAAAAATGACTTTCTCGAGATACCCTCAAACTCTCTCATATGATAAGGAATGACTTAAGAATCAATGTCATATGAGTGCTTTCCCAAAAAAGTAGAATGGTGTGGCTTCAATTCCGTATTGCAAAAATTGCTCTATAATGTAAGAAAACTTATGTTCCGAAAATGAGTTTCTTGGAATGCCCTCAAACTATCCCACATGATAAAGGAATGAATTAACAATATATGTCATATGAGTGTATTTTCAAAAAAGAAGACTGATAATGTTTTATTTTCGTATTGCAAAATTTACTCCATGATGTAAGAAAACTTACGTTCTGAAAATTACTTTCTCGGAATGCATTCAAACTTTTCCAAATGATAGTAATTGACCTAAGAATCAATGTCATATGAGTGCAATTCCAAAAAGGAAGACCGATAGTGCTTCAATTTCGTATTGCGAAAATTGCTCTATAATATTGAAAAGGGGTAATTACATATAAGTACACCCAACTATCACCCATTCTCACATAAGTACACCCAACTTTAAAACTTGATTTTAAAGTCACCCAATTTACATTTTGTCTCACTTAACTCTCAACGGGTTAAATCTAACATAATTTTGAGTTGAAAAGACCAAAACGCCCTCACTAATTTTTATATTATTAAATAATATAATAATTATTATTATCATAAAAATTACAAAAGAAGAAAAAAAGAAAAGCTGAAAATAATTTTATGAAATTACAAAATTGCCCTCATGTCTCACCCTCATTTCTCTCTGTTTCACTTCAAGCCCTCCTCTTTTCTATGGTCGACGGTGGAGCCACCGCTCTCCGGCAAGGCTCCCCGGCGACAGTCTTTAGTTATGTTTACCGGAGCCGGTTTTGTTAGGGTGAAGCGAAGCGAGGTGAGCGATTGGGGATCTTTGAATCTTGAGAGTTTCAGATTTGATTATTCAGATCTAAAGCTTGGGTTTCCAGTGGGCTTGAGGTTCAGGAGTCGAAGAGGTGGTGGGGCCAGAGGATCGTCAGATCCGACGCCGGATGAGATGATGTACAACGAAGAAGAAGATTTTCAGTTTTTCTTTTTTTCTTCTTTTGTAATTTTTATGATAATAATTATTATTATATTATTTAATAATATAAAAATTAGTGAGGGCGTTTTGGTCTTTTCAACTCATTAACCCGTTCGAGTAATGAAAGAAAACTTACGTTCTGAAAATGACTTTCTCGGAATGGCCTCAAACTCTCCCATATGATAAGGAATGACCAAAGAATCAATGTCATATGAGTATTTTTTCAAAAAAGAAGACCGGTAATTTATTTTCGTATTGCAAAAATTGCTCTATGATGTAAGAAAACTTACGTTCTGATAATGACTTTCTCGAAATGCATTCAAACTCTCCCATATGATAGTGAATGACCTAAGAATTAATGTCATTTGAGTGCATTTCCAAAAAGGAAGACCGATAATGCTTGAATTTCGTCTTGCAAAAATTGCTCTATAATGTTAGAAAACTTACGTTCCGAAAATGTTTTTCCTGAAATGCCCTCATACTCTCCCATATATGATAAGTAATGACCTAAGAGTTAATGTCATATGCGTGCTTTTCCAAAAAAAGAACACGGGCATTGCTTCAATTCTGTATTACAAAAATTGGTCTATAATGTAAGAAAACTTAAGTTCCGAAAATAACTTTCCTGGAATGCCCTCAAACTCTATCATATAATAAGGAATGATCTAAGAATCAATGTCATATGAGTGCTTTTTCAAAAAAGAAGACCGGTAATGCTTTCTTTTCGTATTGAAAAAATTGCTTTATAATGTAAGAAAACTTACGTTCTAAAAATGATTTTCTCGGAATGCCCTCAAACTCTTCTATATGATAAGGAATGACCTAAGAATCATTGTCATGTCTTTTTTTTATCAGCAATAATAATTATAAATGACAAGAGAAAAGTACAAAGAAACAGAGAAGGGGAAATCCGCGCCTCAAACCAAAAGAGGGGGAAAACAAAACCCCAAAACAGCCCAAAAAAGAAAGAAAAGCTAAGAAAGGATAGAGTTTACTAACCTCGGGCTCGCGCACTAGGTGGATAAAGTGCGCTCTCCTGTCCAAGCCTGGATGTCCCTCCCCTCGTCTGCCTGCACCAAAGTATATGAGCGCATCTGAAGTAGTATGAGAGCCTCTCCAGGTGATCTCTCCTCATCCCTGAAAAATCGGCCGTTCCCGGTGACCCAGATGTACCCGAAACCCATCGTAATAAGTCTACTGCATCCTTCCTCGCTCCTCTGTCTGCACCTCTGGCTCTCCACCCCATGAAGAGATCGTGAACTGTATGAGTAGAAGGAAACTGGATACCAAACCATCCATGAATCTCCCTACAGCATCTCCTAGTCCAGCTGCAGGTGAGCATAAGATGCTCCGTCGTCTCCTCCATCCTACCCCACACAGAGCACACATGCGATGACCAATCGGGATTATCCCCCTGAAGGCAAGAGTGCCTCTAGTCGGTAAACTGCCCTGAAGAACAAGCCACCCGAAACTCTTGAAATTTGGCGGAACTTGCATATCCCACAGTCTCGAAGCCCAGTCCACTGAAACGGCCTGATCCGTTCCCAACAACATGTGGTAACCCCTCCTCGCAGTGTATCCTCTCCTATCTGACGTCTACCAGATTTGTTCGCGAATCCCATATGTCTTTCTGATGGTGCCAAGAAACGTAAGTAATTCCGCAAACTCAAACCCTGCTCCAGCTGGAAGCACCCCTCGGAAGGGAATAGACCAACCCTCAAGAACCCATGCATCACGAACTGAATGGCCCGAGTAACTCACACGCCGGTAGAGTCTGTGAAACCTGGTCCTCAAACAAAAATCTCCCAACCAGCAATCATTCCAGAATCTGATTTGTCTGCCATCACCAAGTCTCTCACGGAGACACACCCGGACCTAAAGATCCTAGGAAAAGCCTGAAGAGACGAGAGTTCAAGAATATCCCGCACAACCCTCGACCCTGAGTGACCAGAGAAAGGTAGCGAAGAAAAGTCCCAAGACGATTTGTCCCAACCGTATCTCACACACAAGATCCTCCTCCACAAAGGATTCGGCTCTATCATGAATCTCCATCACCTATTCAACAGCAGAGCGTTGTTGACCTCCTGAAGGCGACAAATACCCAACCCTCCCTGTCAAATTAGCCTACAAACCAGCTCCTACCTGACTTTCGCAAACCCCCGATGTCCACCTCTGCCTCTCCATAGGTACCTCCTCATAATGGACTCTATCACAACAACAGTAGTCCTGGGAGCCCGGAAAAGAGACATATAGAAGATAGGCAAGATCGAGAAAGCCGCCTTAATCAGCGTGATCCGTTCTCCAAAGGAGAGTGAGCTCGCCTGCCACAAAGCTAACCCGGTCCTGAACTTGGCCAAAATCAGCTCCCAAGTCACCACACGTCGGTAATATGCCCCCAAGCTGAAACCTAAAAAGCATAGCCTCCTCTCCACGCTCAAGAAGAAGGTGTAGCCCCTCCGCTGCAATGATGAACAGGAGTGGGGATAAAGGGCATCCCTGTCTCACAACTCTCCTGATGTCAAACTGACTCGTGGGGGAGCCGTTGACCAGGATAAGAAGCAATCCAGTGTCTCCACCTAGGGCCAACAAAGCCCATAGCAGCCATAACGCTCCAAAGGTAACTCCATCGACTCAGTCAAAAAATTTGTCAAACTAACGCTTGACCACCGCCGCTCTGGAGCGTGTCCTACGAACCATGTCAACCAACTCGTTCGCCACCAGGACGCCATCGACTAACTGTCTAGCACGAATGAAGCTAGACTGTACCACGCTAATCAAATCACCAATGTACCGTCGTAGCCGTATGGAAAGAACCTTAGCCAAAAGCTTATAAGGTCCTGAAATAAGACTAATCGGTCGAAACTGCGCAAAGTCTCGTGGGTTCTCAATCTTCGGAATCAAGGCAATGAAAGAAGCGTTGAGACCCGACCTGGCGCGATCCTCTCTGTCAGGTGGAAATCATGGACGAAACCGAGGACATCCTCCCTGACCACGTCCCACATCTCGCGAAAAAAGCGCATGGTGAAGCCATCTGGACCCGGGGCCTTAGCTCCATCGCACTCTGAAAGGACCGAAAGGATCTCCTCCTCAGTAAATACAGCCTCTAAAAAGTCTGACCCCCCCCCCCCCCGGTGGCAAAGTCCGGAATGGAAGTGGCGGCAAACTAGGCCCCGAAATAAGATCCGGCCGAAATCTCACCTGAAAATGATAACCTGCAGCTATGCGGAACGGCTCTGGCTGTGTCTAATCCTGGCCGTCAATAACCATACACTGAATACGACTCCTCCTGCCTCTCTTCGCGACGTATCTGTGAAAGTACCGAGTGTTCCCAACTCCCTCAAGAGACCAGCGAACCCTCGACTTCTCCCTCAAGATGTCCGCGCGAGACTTCGCAAGCCCACAAGCTCGGTCCGGAGTCTGCCGCGATCATCCTCCTCACCCTCAGTAAGTGGTTTCTCTCCCACTATAGCATCTAAAGCCTCGATGCTAGCTGTGGTCCTCGAAATCTGGTGATTCACGTGACCAAACACCTCAATGTACGTTTGAGCTTCGCCCACAACATATAGTTTGGGCAGCCTGCAACATCAATTTAAGAGGTCCACTTTGCCGCCACAAAGCTCTTGAAATCACTATGATCCAACCAGGCGTTGAGGAACCGTCTAGGCCTCGGTCCCCAATCAGTCTCCTAGGTGCCTAATAGAATGGCATTGTGATCCGAGAGCATCTTCGTCAACGCCGTGAGGATCGGGTCTGCAAATATAGCCAACATGTCATGACTGAGGAGGAAGTCCGTAAGGAAAGCGTAAGTCGATAAAGCCTAAGTCCGTAAGAAAAGTGTCAAAATCTTTCCAATCTGCCTGGACCGCCTGATTGGCCACCTCACTCAAATCCCTGACCGTATTGAAGTCTCCCAAAAGGGCAAACTTCTGGCCTACCGAGTGGTGAACCTATCTCGAAATGCGCCAGAAACCCCTCCTCGCAGCGGGTAAACAAGGGGCGTGGAGGTTGAGGAAAGAAACGATCTCTCCAGAAGTTATGACCTCCCCAACCCACACGATCAGCCCCGGGAAAATGTCACAACTGGTCATACAAAGTACTGAAGCGTCCCAAATCGAGATCTCTCCTGAACCCAACCCCGACCCTGCCGGACTGAACTGAAACTCAAACTGGGAAGAAAACTCGAGTGCTCTGATAATTGTCGGATCTACAACTGCATACCTGGACTCCTGCAAAGCCAAGAAGACTGAACGTTGTGTCGTGATAGTGTCTGCCAGTAGTATGCGCTTGTGATCCGAGCCCAAACCCTTAGCGTTTCAACGCAAGAGCTTCATTGCTGAGCGGGAGCCCACGGCCCCGCTGGAAAGGCAACTGCTCCACTCTGAGTCGGAAGAGAACATCCCAACAGATCATCAACCCTCCCAACATCAGCCGCCGTAATATTCGCAGCCGAAAGTCCCTCCTGCTCCCTCCTCGAGGCCTCCACCACCTCCGAAAGCTCTCCCTCCTCTGCCTCCTCCTCAATCTCCCTCAGAACTCCAACCTCCGCCTCCCCTCTACCCAGGTCTAAGTCTCCCCCATTGGTCTCCTCCCACTCACCATCCGAGTACGCAGTCCCATCTATCTCCTCTACCCGTGTATCCCTCAAAACTGATAACTCCTCACTCTTCCCGCTCTGACTGGACTGAGTCCTGCCTCCGACAATCCTATAAGGCGCACGCGGAACCCGGATCGCAGAGACTGAAGACGTCGGGCCTCTCCCAACAGAGAAAAAAGAGCGCATCCCCTCCAAAGAGCCTGCACAAACTATCCGTAGAGATCGGAGCCAAGGACGAAGACGATCCCACCCAAACTGAGTCCTCGTTTCTCCCTGGTAGTTCACCCTCACTATCGTGATCATCGAAGGTCAAAGGACTGGACGTCGGACAAACACCCTCCTCCTCAAATCCCAGACACAATGAATCCCCTCACCGATCCAAGTAGAATCAAGGTCAACAATCCTCGGGTACGGCGTCGGAGGGGATCCTGTAGTCCGAGCAAAGCCCACTGTCTGCGTCTTATTAACCTCATCTTGCACAACAACCTCCGTCTCCTGAACCTCTCACTGAGAGGTAGCCAGCTCCCTCAATACCTCCGCATGTGTCTCCATCGCTTCCATCTTTTCTGCCCAGGAAATCTTACCCCTTCCCAGACCGAACGGTACGAGGGCCCCTGCTCAGTTAGGGGATAGGTGAAGGTCGGAGTTTGTCGGAGTAATGAAGGGGATCTCCGAGATGGGAGCGACATCAAGACCCACTCTGACCGACCCCGCTCCTAGCCGGCAATCAACTCCCCACAACCTTTGGAGAGGGTCCGAGACGTGCACCAATACTGCAACACGTTCAAAACACCCCACACCAATGGAGTCTGGGTTAGTATCTATGAAGCTGCCAATACCGCCTACTACCGTCTCAATCGAGGCCGAAGACCATGCTAAAAGCGGAACCCCCGGATGTGTACCCAGCGAAACACTCTGCCATGCATAAACCTGACGCAGTCAACCGAGTAGAAGAAGAACCAGTGACGAAGATATCTGCCCACAAAGGATAGAAGGAACACACGTTGTCCCAAGTCTGAAATCGTGACAACCTTCGAACCTGTGCCCCACATCTCTGAGAGAAGAGCTTGCCGATCAAAATCGTGGACCGCCACGGCTAGGATGCAAAACAAGAACCGCTGCGAGGAGATGTGAAATAGAACGCAACTACGAACCGGAGCGGTTGAGGGGATAATCTGAGGCTCATGATAAATAGTCGGGGCTGTCTATGGCTCAGTAGTCTCTATCTGAGGCCCGCAAGAGAGAGCCGAGGTAGTAGGGGAGTGTTGTTGAACCGCCACAAAGAGGGTATTTCCTCTCAAGACCGACTTGTGCAAGGGTGAGATCGCCTCTGTACGCGCCTGCTCCGAAGCTAGGTGAACAAAACCATAGCTCGCCTGACGATGTCTCCTCGTAAGCGTCACCTCTAAAACCACCCCAAAACTCCTGAAGAGGCTCATGAGCTCCTCGACTGACGGACGGGTCGGTAAATTACCCACGTCTGTTAGAAAAAACGGATTTGGAAACCTACTCCAATTTCCGATACATATATGAAGTAATTTTTACGGTCTGACCGCCTAAACTCTCACAATTGGCATGAGCCGATTCAACCAAGACTACCTTCCTATCAACTCTCTCTGTCGAGGTGCCACAATCGGAATGTGCTGAGTCAACCGAGTCAACAACAGGGCGTTTTCCCTCTCTAATGTCACTACTCCTACAATCCGAAGGGCGTTTCGGATCGGCCAGAAGTGAACTAGCAGGCTTTGTCGAATTAACCGACTTAACCGAATCATTAATAGCAGTGGCTAAAAAATCAGAATGGTGAACCGAATTGTGTCCCTAGATCATTGCTCCTGAAAAAACATAATCGGAGTGGACCGGGGTGTGAACTGGGTGTGGTAGACCGGACTACCCATGTTGTTGGGCTTGATGGATAGCTCGAACCAACGAAGAAAAGGCCTTACCCGACCCAAGTGGTCTCGCCGGCCCAGCCTCGCTTGCGCAAGCTTTCGCAGCGGTGGAGGTGGTTGCCGGAGCTCGCCCCAGCTGCTCGAGGTCTTCCAGTCGCGAAAAAGTTCCGCGACGGTTCGCCGGAGGTCTTTATGTGTCGCTGGTGGCTGCCGTAGCGTTGTCGGCGTCTCTGGTGGTGATCGGGACAACGATCCGATCACCAGTCCCTATTCTCGTCACCGATCCGGTCCTCCCTCCTCTATCTCTGCTGCCTCGGCCTTTCCTGTCCCGACCTGACCTGCCATGACCAGGCTTCCTGGTGGCCGCACCATCACCACGAAGGAGGTACAGATCAGCGCCGGCAGACGGAGACTCCATGACAGCTCGGCTCAAGGTGGTGGTGATTTTCCAAAAAAGATGACTGGTATTGCTTCAATTCCATATTGCAAAAATTGCTCTATAATGTAAAGAAACTTACGTTCTAAAAATGACTTTCTTGAAATGCCCTCAATCTCTCACATATGATAAAGAATGACCTAGTCGGTAGACTGCCCTAAAGTACCAACCGACTATGAGTGATTTTTGTTTAAAAAAAGAATTGTAACGCTTTAATTTCGTAATGCAAAAATTGCTTTATAATGTAAGAAAACATACGTTCCGAAAACGACTTTCTCAGAATGCAATAAAACGCTCCCATATGACAAGGAATCACCTAAGTTTCAATGTAATATGATTGCTTTTTGAAAAAAGAAGACCTGTAATGTTTCAGTTCCGTCTTCTTAAATTTTTCTATAATGTAAGAAAACATACTTTCTGAAATTAACTTCCTCGAAATGCCCTCAAACTCTCCCATATGATAAGGAATGAGTGATTTTTCATATGAGTGATTTTTCATATGAGTGATTTTTCAAAAAAGAAGACCGGTAACGCTTTAATTTCGTATTGCAAAAATTGCTTTATAATGTAAGAAAACTTACGTACCGAAAATGAATTTCTCGGAATGCATCAAACTTCAATGTCATATGGTTGCTTTTTTAAAGGCCCCAATCTGTTGGAAATGGATTGTTGGTGACGATCAGCGACATCCCATCGGATTTGCCTGCCAATGTAGAGAAGAATCGAGTCAAAATCGCCCCAAACGGGCGTCGCCATAGGTGACCGGAGCAGGTCGCCGGAAATCACCTTTTGAGAGAGCTTTTTTTCCAATGTCATATGAGAGCTTTTTCAAAGAAGAAGACCGGTAATGCTTTATTTTCGTATTGCAAAAATTGCTTTATAATGTAAGAAAACTTACGTTCCGAAAATGACTTTCTCGGAATGCATTGAAACATTCCCATATGACAAGGAATTACCTAAGATTCAATGTCATATGAGTGATTTTTTAAAAAAGAATACCCATTATGCTTCAATTCCGTATTGCAAAAAATTGCTTTCTAATGTAAGAAAACTTACGTTCCGAAAATGACTTTCTCGAAATGCCCTCAAAGTCTCCCATATGATAAGGAATGACCTAAGAATAAATGTCATATGAGTGATTTTTTAAAAAAGAAGACCGGTAACGCTTTAATTTCGTATTACAAAAATTGCTTTATAATGTAAGAAAACTTACGTACCGAAAATGAATTTCTCGGAATGCATCAAAAGGCTTCCATATAACAAGGAATTACCTAAAATTCAATGTCATATGATTGCTTTTTTAAAAAAGAAAACCGGTAATGCTTCAATTCGGTCTTGCCTAACTCTTCTATAATGTAAGAAAACATATGTTCCGAAAATGACTTCCTCGGAATTCCCTGAAACTCCCCCATATGAAAAGGAATGACCTAAGAATCAATGTCATATGCGTTCTTTTTCCAAAAAAGAAGACGGGTATTGCTTCAATTCCGTATTGCAAAAATTTATCTATAATGTAAGAAAACTTACGTTCCGAAAATGACTTTCTCGGAATGCCCTCAAACAGTCACATATGATAAGCAATAACCTAAGAATTAATGTCATATGAGTACTTTTCCAATAAAGAAGACCGGTAATGCTTCAATTACGTTCTGAAAATGATTTTCTCAGAATGCCCTTAAACTCTGCCATATGAAAAGGAATGACCTAAGAATTAATATTATATGAGTGCTTTTCAAAAATAGAAGACCGGTAATGCTTTATTTTCGTATTGCAAAAATTATTTTATGATGTAAGAAAACTTACGTTCAGAAAATGATTTTCTCGGAATGCCCTCAAACTCTCCCACATGAAAAGGAATGACCTTCGATTCAATATCATATGAGTGCTTTTTCAAAAAAGAAGACCGATAATGCTTTAATTTCGTATTGCAAAAATTGCTTTATAATGTTAGAAAACTTACATTCCGAAAATGACTTTCTCGGAATGGCGCTGTGATACGAGAGCATCTTCGTCGAACCCATGAGAATCAGATATGCGAAGAGGGCCAACATGTCCTGACTGAGGAGGATACGATCTAGCCTACTCGGTCGCGAGCGGGGCCCAAACCAGGTGAAATCCTTGTTTGACATGGGGAAGTCGACAAAGCCTAGGTCAGTAAAAAAAGCATCTAAATCTTAAAATCTCTCCAATCCGCCTGGACCTACTTATTGGCCACCTCACTCGGATCTCTAAACACATTGAAGTTCCCCAAAAGGGCAAACTTCTGGTTTACCGAGTGGTAAACCTTTCTCAAAATTCCCCAAAAATCCCTCCTCACAGGGGGCACTGAAGGGGCGTGAAGGATAGGAAGGAGACGATCTCTCCAAACGATATGACCTCCCCAACCCACATGATCAGCCCTGGGAAAATGTCACAACTTGTCATGCGGAGTACTGACGATTCCCAAATTGAAACCTCTCCTGAACCCAACCCTGGCCCTGCTGGACTAAAGTGATACTCAAACTGAGATGAAAACCCGAGAGCCCTAATAATCTTCGGATCTACCACTGCATACCTGCACTCTTGTAAAACCACGAAAACAGAACGGTGTGCCGTGACAGTGTCTGCCAGAAATCTGCGCTTGTGCGCCGAGTCCAGACCCCTGGCGTTCCCACTCAAGAGCTTCATTGCTGAGCGGGAGCCCTCGGCCCCGCTGGAAAAGCAATATCAGCTTGACTCTGAGTTGGAAGCAAACGTCCCAACAAATCAATAAACCTCCTAACATCAGCCATCGTGATACTCTCAGCCAAAAGCCTCGCCTCCACCCTCCTAGAGACCTCCTCAACCTCCACAATCTCAACCTCTTCTATCTCCACCTTAATCTCCCTCGGAACTCCAACCGCCACCTCCCCTCCTACCAAATCTGTATCATCCCCAGAGGCCTCTTCGTCTCTCCCTAGTAGCTCGCCCTCACTGTCATGATCATCGGGGGTCAAAGGTCTGGACGTCGGATAAAGACTCCCCTCCTCGAAGCCTAGGCACAATGAATCCCCCTCACCGATCCGAGTAGAATCAAGGTCAACAATCCTCAGGTAGGGCTTCGGAGGGGACCTCGGAGTCCGAACAAAGAACACCACCTCCTGCGATGTGTCCACCACATGAGCACCAAACTTTGACTCCAAAACCTCCTCCGGAACAGTAATCTGCGCTCCCATAACCTCACTATGAGCGTCAGCCTGTGTCTCCATAACCTCCTCCTGAACAACAACCTGCATCCCCTAAACCTCCCTCTGAGCATCAGCCGGTGTCTCCATAACCTCCCCATGGGTAATAGTCTTCTCCCTTGGAACCTCCATCAGCGCCCCCATAGTCTCCGACTCCTCGGCCCAGGAAACTCAAGACCGACCCTGCCCGAACGGCACAAGTGCCCCCGCATGGACAGGGGTTAGGTTCAGGTCAGAGTCAGCCTGAGTGGTGGTAGGAATGTCGCAGATGTCAACAACCTCCAAACCAACTCTAACTAACTCCTCTCCTAGCCGGAAATCTACTCCCCAAGCTTCCCGAAGGGGGTCTGAGACGTGCACCAATACTGCAACACACTCGAAGCACCCCTCCATGATGAAGTCAGGGTGAGTAACAATGAAACTGCCAATACCAATTGCCACCGTCTCGATCGAAGGAGGAGACCATGCTAACAGCATAATCCCCCGGATGTGTACCCAACAAAATACTCCGCCATGGAAGAACCTATTGCAAGCACCAGAACAGAAGAAGAACCATCAACAAAGATCTACCCACTGATCGGCCCGAAGTCTGTCCACCGCACAGGCATCCGCAAAAGATAGTATGAACACTCGCTACCTCAAAACTGAGATCGTGACCACCTTTGAGCCTCCACCCCGCATCTCCGAAAGAAGAGAAGTACGATAAAAATCTCGGACCGCTACTACTAGAATGCGAAACCGGAACCGCTGCGAGGAGGTATGATATAAAACACGGTTATGGGCCAGGATGATCAAAGGTGTACTTCGTGTCTCCCGATGAGTAACAGGAGTGGTCAAAGGATCAATCTCGGACTCACGAAGAGTAGGTGGGTGTCGTTCAGCTGCCACAATAAGAGTACACCCTCTTAGAACCGATCCGTGCAAGGCCATGATCGCCTCCATACGTGCGAGCTCCGAAGCGAGGTGAAAAAAAGCGTAGCTCGCCTGACGATGTCGCCTCGGGAAAGTCACCTCCAAAATCTCCCCAAACCTCTGAAAAAGGTTCCGGAGCTCTACGTCCGAAGGGCGAGTCGGTACAATACCCACGTAAGTCGGAAAAGCGGATTTGGAAGCCTCCTCCAATTACCGAGCTGTATGTTTGGTAATTTTTCCGATCCGATCGCCCAAATTCTCACCGATCTGCTCACCTGAGACAACATGGTCGGCTTTAGCCAAATAAAAAAGGGTCAGCCATCTCGCACTTTCCCTCTCTAATGTCACTAAGCCTACGATCCGAAGGGCATTTCGGATCGGCCGGTAAAGAATTGGCTGGCTACACCGGATTAACTAGCTCAATCGGTTCATGTAAACCAAGGGAAGCATAAATAAAATTTCAGAGCAGTGAACCGGGTTGAGTACCTTGTCAGACAAACCCAACGGGTTATGCAGCAATGTAGAACCCGAATAAAATGAGCCAAGATTAACCGGAGTGAGAACCGGTTGCGATCTACCCGGCTTAGAGGAACCGGAAGTGTCACCCAAGTAGGAGTGGGCTGGAGCTAGATGGGCCGTCCCCGGCCCGACCCCCTACAGCAGCCCAAATGTCACCAGGCCTGTATGGCCCGGTATGGCTTGAACGCGCATCAACGAAGATCGCCGGAGCACTTGATTCCGAAGATTGAGACCCCACGCGACTTCACACAGTTCTGACCGATTAGTCTTATTTCGGGACCTTATAAGCTTTTAGCTAAGGTTCTTTCCATACGATTGAGACGGTTTATTGATGATTTGATTAGCGAGGTACAGTCTGGCTTCATCCGGGGTAGACAGCTAGTTGATGGGGTCCTGGTGGAAAACGAGTTGATTGACATGGTTCGCAGGACACGCTCCAGGGCGACAGTGGTCAAGCTTGAGTTTGAGAAAGCTTTTGACCAAGTCGATTGGAGTTACCTTTGGAGCGTTATGGCCGCTATTGGCTTTGGCCCTAAGTGGAGACACTGCATTGCTTCTTAACTGGGCTCCTCTGCTTCGGTCCTGGTCAATGGTTCCCCCACGAGCCAGTTTGACATCAGGAGAGGAGTAAGACAGGGAGATGCCCTTTATCCCCACTCCTGTTCATTATTGCAGCGGAGGGGCTACACTTCCTTCTTCAGCGTGGAGAGGAGGCTGCGCTTTTTAGAGGGATCCGGGTAAGCGAAGAGGAGAGAGTCTCACACCTTCAGTTTGCAGACGACACCCTCTTATTTGATGAGGCCGAGCCTCATCAGCTGTTCCAGCTCCGATTGATTTTGCATATTTTGAGTGGGAGTCAGGCCTGAGGATCAACTTCGGCAAGTCGGTCTTGTTGGGGTTGAATCTAGAGGAGGGTGGTGACAGACGCTTAGCTAGAACTTTTGATTGTGTGGTCAATCAGCTTCCTCTACGTTATTTGGGTTTCAGCTTGGGGGCAGATTACCGACGGGTGGTGACTTGGGAGCCAATTGTAGCCAAATTCAGGACCAGGTTAGCTTTATGGCAGGCGAGCACACTCTCTTTTGGTGGACGGATCACGCTGATTAAGGCGGCTCTATCGAGCTTGCCTATTTTCTACATGTCTCTCTTCCAGGCCCCCAAGACTACTATTGTTGTGATGGAGTCCATTATGAGAAGGTTACTGTGGAGATGCAAAGGTGGACGCCGGGAGTTTGCGAAGGTTAGTTGGGAGCGTGTCTGTACGCCGATCAGACAGGCAGGCTTGGGCATTCGTCGCCTTCAGAAGGTCAACAGCGCACTGCTGCTGAAATGGTGGTGGCGATTCGCAACAGAGCCGAATCCATTGTGGAGGAGGATTCTGTGTGCGAAATACGGATGGGACAGGTCGTCTTGGGACTTTGCTTCGCTACCTTTCTCTGGCCACTCAGTATCGAGGGCTTTGCGGGATATTCTTGGTCTCTCGTCTCTTCAGGCTTTTCCTAGGATTTTTGGGTTTGGGTGTGTCCGTTGGAGACTTGGAGATTGTAGACAGATCAGATTTTGGGATGATTGCTGGTTGGGAGATTTTTGCTTGAGACACAGGTTTCACATACTATACAAGCGTGTGAGTCACCCGGGCCATTCAGTTCACGATGCAAGGGTTCTTGAGGGATGGTCTATTCCCTTCCGAGGGGTGCTACCAGCTAGAGCAGGGTTAGAGTTTGCAGAGCTACTTACGGTACTTGGCACGGTCAGACCGACAGATGGGACTCGTGATCAGATCTGGTGATCATCTGATAGGAGAAGATACACTGCGAGTAGGGGCTATCACTTGTTGTTGGGGACGGATCAGGCAGTTCCGGTAGACTGGGCTTCGAGACTGTGGGATACGCCAGTTCCGCCAAACTTCAGGAGTTTTGGATGGCTGGGTCTCCAGGGCAGCTTACCGACTAGAGGCACTCTTGCGTTCAGGGGGGTCATCCCGATTGGTCATCGCATGTGCGCTCTGTGAGGTAGGAGGGAGGAGACGACGGAGCATCTATGCTCTCCTGCAGGTGGACTGGGAGATTTTGGAGAGTGATTCACAGATGGTGGGGTATCCAGTTTCCTTCTCCTCAGATAGTTCACTATCTCTTCATGAGGAGGAGAGCCAGAGTTGCAGACTGAGGAGCGAGGAGGGCCTGGAGCAGACTTATGACAATGGGTTTCTGGTACATCTGGGTCACCAGGAACGGTAGGATTTTCAGAGATAAAGAGAGATCACCTGGAGAGACTCTTAGACTACTTCAGTTGCGTTCTTATACTCTGGTCCAGGCAGACGAGGGACGAGACATCCGGTCTTTGACGGGGGAGCGCACATTAGCCACCTGGTGCGCGAGTCCGAGGTTGCTACTCCAGTCTATCATTTTTTAGCTTTTTTCTTTTTTTGGGCTGTTTTGGGGCTTTGTTTTCCCCTGTTTTTGGTTTGGGGCGCAGTTTTCCCCTACTTTGTTCCTTTGTACTTTTCTCTTGCCATTTATATTATTTATTATTGCTGATCAAAAAATATAAGCAACATCAATCGCCGGAGCTGGCAGATTCCAGCCGACCAGGAGGCGCTTCAGGGCCTCATCACCCCACACTGTTCCTTTACTGCTCATCGGCGATTTGACATCCGCCACCAAGACCGGTGTTGACCAATGGAGGCTCGCCTCAGTTTGCTGCATATTGCTCCGATCGCCTGGGAGCTGTGACGATCTGGAAGCTGCCTTGCTGCCCTGACGTTTGTCCATGAAACCACCCCGCACCAGGTTTTGCCTGAGATGTGTGGCCAATCAAAGTAGACTGGTCGAGTCTCCCATGGCCTAAGAATCATATATGAGTTCTTTTTATCAGCAATAAAAGATACTATAAATGACGAGAAATAAAAAGATACAAGAAGTCAAAAGGGGAAAACAGAGCCCCAAACCAGCAAAGGGGAAAACAAAGCCCAAAAGCCACCCTAAAAATACTCAAAAGAGAGCTAAGAAAGGATAGAGCGGAGTACCAACCTCTAGTTCGCCCACCACGTGGCTAGGGTGCGATCCCCCGTCTAAGTCTAGATGTCTCGCCCCTCATCCACATAAACCAGAGTATAAGAGCGCATATGTAGCAGCCTGAGAGCCTATCCGGGTGATCGCTCCTCGTCCCTAAGAATCCGGCCGTTCTTGGTGACCCAGATGTACCAGAAACCCATCGTGATAAACCTGCTCCAGGCCCTCCTCGCTCCTCTGTCCGCAACTGTTGCTCTCCACCCCATGAACAGATCGTGGACTATCTGGGTAGCAGGGAACGGGATGTCCCACCACCTGTGAATCACTCTCTAGGAGAGCATAAGATGCTCCGTCGTCTCCTCCCTCCTATCGCACAGAGCATACATGCGATGCCCGATTGGGATGATCCCTCTTATGCCAAGAGTGCCTCTAGTCTGTAAACTGCCTTGTAGTACCAGCCACTCGAAACTCCTGAAATTCGGTGGAACCGGCATATACCAAAACCTCGAAGCCTAGTCCACTGAATCAGCCTGATTTGTCCCCAACAACATATGATAACCCCTCCTCACAGTGTAACCTATCTTGTCTGACGTCCACTAGATCTGGTCGCAAATCCCATATGTTGGTCAGATTGTGCCGAGTACAGTAAGTAACTCTGCAAACTCTAGCCCTGCTCTGGCTGGCAACACCCCGCGGAAGGGAATGGACTATCTATCAAGTACCCCATGCATCACGAACTGAATGACCAGGGTGACTCACACGACGGTAAAGTCTGTGGAACCTGGTCCTCAAGCAAAAATCCCCCAGCCAACAATCATCCTAGAATCTGATTTGACACCCATCAACAAGTCTCAACGAACACACCTAGTCCCAAAGATCCTAGGAAAGGCCTGAAGAGATGATACGCCGAGAATATCCCGCAAAGCCTTCGAGCTTGAGTGACAAGAGAAAGGTAATGAAGGAAGATCACAAGACAACCTATCCCAACCGTATCTCGCGCACAAAATTCTCCCCCAAAAAGGACTCGGTTCTGTCGCGAACCGCCACCACAATTTCTATAGCAAAGCGCTTTTGACCTCCTGGAGGCGACACATCCCCAACCCTCCCTCCCTGCCTGGTGCGCCTACAAACAAGCTCCCATCTGACTTAAACATAATCGAACAGGGAGCATTCAAAATACTCTCTAGTGGGCGATTTCCGGCAGCACCTACGGCAACCTCCGGCGAGGCTGCTATCGGCCATTTTTCCGCATGAGAAAGACGGGAGGAGTCAGAGAAAGTCGTTCCCATCTAAATCTGATCATCTCCAATCGATTTGGGCCTCTTTCAGATCGGTTTGGCGAGGAAGCCGATCGCGATCCATGGAGATCGAGACAGACCCGATCGGTGAGAGTGCATATCAGGCCGGAGAGGGTAGGGCTGAGAAGGATCGCCGATGGGGAGAAGAGAGACAACCCTGGGAGCGGTGATCAACGTAGACCTCGACCAGAATCAAATCTGCGGGCAGAGGGGAGATCGGCCATGGATGTCGTGGTGAGAGAGAGACATGGGCCAACGCTGCGCAGACGCACAAGACAGCACCGGAGAAGACAGGGAGAGGTCGCTCGGCCTCTTGGAACGCGACACACGAACATATTGCTGATGATCGACGGCGAGACATCGGCGATGGCGACTCCGTAAGAGGGGCTCGATCGCGTGGTCCTCTTCGCTTTGTAGGTGGCGGAATCGGACCGAAACACCACCAGGCTCCCACCAAAGTCACGATCAGACGCCAGGTTTGGAGTAGGTCGTTGGCGGCTGCGAGTCTCTTAAACCCTAAACGGGAGGCTCCAGTCACCGAGCCACACCCACGCTCTAGATCTGGCTGTGACTCAAGACGAGACATTGAGGGCTAGGGATCATGGGCTGGCACAGATCGCGAAGGCTCGAGGGGTCGTCCTCGCCCTCGGAGCCGGAGGCAGACGATGGCGAGCTCAGAAAACCCACCGTCGAGCAGGCCGATTGGAGCTGCCATTGCCGGGACTGTCCGACCACTGAGAGATGACTCCGGCACCGTCTGAGGCCCAAAGGCGTACAAGCGATTGTCCACCGGCGACAAACCTCCGGCGACGTCGACGGGGCAGGCCGCCAGCTCTGGCTCCGTTTGTGGTTGCGCAAACAAGACCTGGGCCAAGCCCATTCTCGCGACGCCCACGAGCCAGATGGATTGGGCCGTACTCCCTCACGCGGACAGGACGTGCTTACAGATGGGCTGGGCCGAAAGATGTGGACCGTGGGTCGACCCACACACACTCCTACGCACTCAGACTCTTTTTACTCCGGTTCGACACTTCAGAGCGGCCCAACCCAGTTGCAGGACAAGACCGACAAAAGCAAGGTACACAAATCGGGCTCAAACTTTTATACCTATCTGATTCCTGAACCGGCTGGTTCAGCCGAGCCGACTATGCCAGCCAGAATTTTTCTGGGCGATCCGAAATGCCCTTCGGATCGTAGGCTTAGAGATATTAGAGAAGGAAAGCGGCCGCTGGTCGACACTCTTATTTCGGCTAAAGCCATTAGCGTCACCTCGGGAGAGATGAGCGATTGGGAGGTATCTAAATTGGCACAGGCTGATCGCGATCTTTTAGTCGGTCAGGATGCACACGTTACTCCATGTACAGTTCAGAAATTGGAGGAGGTTTCAAAATCCGTTTTTCCGACATACGTGGGTAATTTACCGCCACACCCGTCAGTAGTGGAGCTCAGGAGCCTCTTTGAAAATTTCGGGAAGATTTTGCAGATAACACTTCCGAAGAGACACCGTCGGGCGAGTTATAGATTTGTGCACCTAGCTACAGAACTGGCACGTATGGGGGCGATCTCAGCTTTACACAATTCGCTGCTGAGAGGGCACACTCCCATTGTGGCAGCTGGACGACACTCACCCACTATCCCGACCCTCTCCCGCGAGCCTCGAGTGGAGACTACAGAACCACCCACAGCCCAGATCATCACTAGCGAGTCTCGGTCTTTCCCCTCGACCGCTCCGACTTGTAGTTGTGTTCTTTCACACAGCTCCACACACCAGTTTCAGTTTTGCATCTTAGCAGTGGCGGTGCGAGATTTTGATCAACGTACTCTTCTGTCAGAGATGTGGGGCGCAGGTTCAGAGGTTGTCACGATCTCAGACTTGGGTCAGCGTGTGTTCCTTTTGTCCTTTGTAGATGCCAGCACGATAGACAGACTACGGGCAGAACAGTGGGCAGATCTTCGTCGCTAGTTCTTCTTCTACTCGGCTGACTGTAACAGGTTCATGCAGGGAGGAGTGTTTTGCTGGGTACACTTCGGGGGGATTCCGCAATCAGCATGGTCCTCGACCTCGATTGAGACGATAGTAGCCGCTATAGGCAGCTTCATTGCTACTCACCCTGAATCCATTTGCGAGGGGTGTTTTGAGCGTGTTGCAGTATTGGTGCACGTCTCGGACCCTCTCCGGAGGTCATGGGAAGTAGTTTGCCGGCTAGGAGCGAGGTCGCTCCCATTTCGTAGATCACATCCATCACTCCGGCAGACGCCGACCTCCACCTATCACCCTTCCGAGCGGGGGCCATTATACCGTTCAGGCAGGGTAGGGGCAAGGCTTCCTGGGCAGATGAGATGGAGGCGTTGGAGTCACAGACTAAGATATTGAGGGAGCACTCCACCTCTCTGGGAGAGGTTCAGGAGACGGAGATTCATGAGCAGGATGAGGCCACTGAGACGCAGGCTGAGCCCCACCCAGATCATTGTCCAGGAGGAGATCATTTTGCAGGAGACGATGGGCTTTACTCGGACTCAAGGATCCCCTCCGACACCTTACCCGAGAATTGTTGACCTTGATTCTACTCGGGTCGGCAAGGGAGACTCACTGTGTCTTGGATTCGAGGAGGAGGGTCTCTATCCGGCGTCCAGGCCTTTGACCCCAGATGATCACGATAGCGAGGGTAACCTACCAGGGAGAGACGTGGACTCAGTTTGGGTAGGATCGTCCTCGGCCTTGGCACCGATCTCCACGGATGGTTTGCGCAGGGGCTGATTGGGGATGCTCTCGGATCATAGTGCCATTCTTTTAGGCACCCAGGAGGCTGATTGGGGACCGAGGCCTAAACGGTTCCTAAACGCCTGGCTGGATCATAGTGATTTCAAAAAACTTTGTGGCGGCAAAGTTGACCTCTTACATTGATGTTGTGGGCTGCCCAAACTGTAGGTTGTGGGCAAAGCTCAAACGTCTGAGGTCAGACTTAGCCACCTGGAACATCGAGGTGTTTGGTCACGTAGAGCACCAGATTTTCAGGACCACAGCCAGCATTGAGGCTTTAGACGCTCTGGTGGGGGGGAGGCTTTAGACGCTCTGGAGGAGGATCGAGGCAGACTCCGTACCGAGCTTGTAGGCTTGGCGAGGACTCGTGCGGACATCTGGAGGCAGAAGTCGAGGGTTCGATGGGCTCTAGAAGGAGATAGGAACACTCGGTACTTTCACAGATGTGCTGTGACGAGAGGCAGGAGGAGTCGTATCAGGTGTATGGATATTGACGGCCAGGACCAGACTCAGCCAGAGCCGATTCGCAGAGCTGCAGTAGATCATTTCCAGGCGAGATTCCGACCAGTTTATTTCGAGGCCTAGTTTGCCGCCACTTCCATTCCGGACTTTGCCACCGAGGGTTCAGACTTTTTAGAGGCTGCTTTCACTGAGGAGGAGATCCTCTCGGCCCTTTCAGAGTGCGACGAGGGTAAGGCCCCAGGTCCATATGGCTTCACCATGCACTTCTTTCGTGAGATGTGGGACGTGATCAGAGAGGATGTCCTCGGCTTCTTCCATGATTTTCATCTTACAGGGAGGATTGGGTCGGGTCTCAATGCTTCTTTCATAGCCTTGATTCTGAAGATTGAGACCCCTCGCGACTTCGCGCAGTTTCGACCGATTAGTCTTATTTCGGGGCCTTATAAGCTTTTGGCCAAGGTTCTTTCCATACGGCTGAGACGGTATATTGATGATCTGATTGGCGAGGTTCAGTCTGGTTTCATTCGAGGTAGACAGCTTGTTGATGGGATCCTGGTGGCGAACGAGTTGATTGACATGGTTCGCAGTACACACTCTAGGGCGACAGTAGTAAAGCTTGATTTTGAGAAAGCTTTTGACCGGGTCGATTGGAGTTACATTTGGAGCGTTATGGCTGCTATGGGCTTTGTCCCTAAGTGGAGACACTGGATTGCTTCTTGTCTGGGCTCCTCTGCTTCAGTCCTGGTCAATGGCTCCCCCACGAGCCAGTTTGACATCAGGAGAGGAGTCATGCAGGGGTGCCCTTTATCCCCGCTCTTGTTCATTATTGCAGCGGAGGGGCTACACCTCCTTCTTCAGCGTGGGGAGGAGGCTGCACTTTTTAGGGGGATCTGGGTGAGTGATGAGGAGAGAGTCTCACATCTTCAGTTTGCAGATGACACCTTTTTATTTGTTGAGGCCGAGCCTCATCGGTTGTTTCAGCTCCGGTTGGTTTTACATTATTTTGAGTGGGCGTCAGGCCTGAGGATCAACTTCGACAAGTCTGTCTTGTTGGGGTTGAATCTGAAGGAGGATGGCGATAGACGCTTAACTAGAGCTTTCGGTTGTGTGGTCGGGCAGCTTCCTCTACCTTATTTGGGATTTCAGCTTGGGGGCAGACTACCGTCGGGTGGTGACTTGGGACCCGTTTGTGGCTAAGTTCAGAACCATATTAGCTTTGTGGCAGGCGAGCACACTCTCTTTTGGAGGACAGATCACGCTGATTAATGCGGTCTTTCGAGCTTGCCTATTTTCTACATGTCTCTCTTCCCGGCTCCCAGGACTACTATTGTTGTGATGGAGTCCATTATGAGGAGATTCTTGTGGAGAGGCAAAGGTGGACGCAGGGGGTTTGCGAAGGTTAGGTGGGAGAGTGTCTGTAGGCCGATCAGACAGGGAGGTTTGGGCATCCTCGCCTTCAGGAGGTCAACAGCGCTCTGTTGTTGAAATGGTGGTGGCGATTCGTAACAGAGCCGAATCCATTGTGGAGGAGGATTCTGTGTGCGAAATACGGATGGGACAGGTCGTCGTGGTACTTTTCTTCGCTACCTTTCTCTGGTCACTCAGGGTCGAGGGCTTTGCGGGATATTCTTGCTCTCTCGTCTCATCAGGCTTTTCCTAGAATTTTTGGGTCTGGGTGTGTCCGCTGGAAACTTAGAGATGACAGGCAGATCAGATTCTGGGATGATTGCTGGTTAGGAGATTTTTGCTTGAGAACCAGGTTTCACAGATTATACAGGCGTGTGAGTCACCCGGGCCATTCAGTACACGATGCATGGGTCCTTGAGGGATGGTCTATTCCCTTCCGAGGGGTTCTATCAGCCAGAGCAGAGTTAGAGTTTGCGGAGCTACTTACGATTATTTGCACGGTCAGACCGACAGATGGTATTGGTTATCAGATCTGGTGGACATCCGATAGGAGAGGATACACTGCGAGTAGGGGCTACCACATGTTGTTGGGGACAGATCATGCAGTTCCAGTAGACTGGGCTTCGAGATTGTGGGATACGCCAGTTCTGCAAACTTCAGGAGTTTTGGATGGCTGGTTCCTTAGGGCAGTTTACCGACTAGAGGCGCTCTTGCTTTCAGCGGGGTCATCCCGATTGGTCATCGCATGTGTGCTCTGTGCGGTAGGAGGGAGGAGACGACGGAGTACCTTATGCTCTCCTGCAGGTGGGCCAGGAGATTCTGGAGAGAGATTCACAGTTGGTGGGGTATCCAGTTTCCTTCTATCTAGACAGTTCACGATCTATTCATGGGGTGGAGAGCCAGAGTCGCAGACAAAGGAGCGAGGAGGGCCTGGAGCAGACTCGTCACGATGGGTTTCTGGTACCTCTGGGTCCCCAGGAACGGCAGGATCTTCAGAGATGAGGAGAGATCACCTGGAGAGACTCTCAGACTCCTTCAGATGCGTTCTTATACTCTGGTGCAGGCAGACGAGGGACGAGACATCCAGTCTTTGTCGGGGCAGCGCGCATTACCACCTGGTGTGCGAGCCCAAGGTTGGTACCCCAGTCTATCCTTTCCTAGCTTTTCTCTTTTCTGACTATCTTTTGGGGCTATGTTTTTCCCCTTTTTTGGGTTTGGGGCGCTGTTTTTCCCCTTCTTTGTTCCCTTGTACTTTTCTCTTACCATTTATATTATTTATTATTGCTGATCAAAAAAAAAAAAAAAGCTCCCATCTGACCTTCGCAAACCCCCAACGGCCGCCCCTGCATCTCCATAGAAACCTCCACATAATGGACTCCATCACAGCTACAGTAGTCCTGGTAGCCTTGAAAAGATACATGTAGAAAATAGGCAAACTCAAGAGAGCTGCGTTAATCAACGTGTTCTGTCCTCCAAAAGGGAGTGAGCTCGCCTGCCAAATAGCTAACCTGGTCCTGAACTTAGCAACAATCGGCTCCCAAGTCACTACCCGTTGGTAATCTGCCCCCAAACTTAACCCTAGATAAGGTAGAGGAAGCTGCCCACCAACACAACCGAAAGCTCGTGCCAGACGACTGTCACCGCCAACCTCCACGTTCAACCCTAACAAGACTAACTTGTCGAAGTTGATCCACAAACCTGCAGCACTAATCGAAGCTGAAATACCTGATGACACTCGGCCTTGACAAACTGAGTGCTTTTTCAAAAAAGAAGAACGGTAATGCTCTATTTTCGTATTGCAAAAATTGCACTATAATGTAAGAAAGCGTACGTACCGAAAATCACTTTCTTGGAATACCTACAAACTCTCCAATATAATAAGAAATGACCTAAGAATCAATTTTATATGAGTGTTTTTTAAATAAAAAAAAAAAGATCGGTAATGCTTTATTTTCGTATTGCACAGAAAACTTGCGTGCCGAAAATTATTTCCTCGGAATGCATTCAAACTTTCCCGAATGACAAGGAATGGCTTAAGATTCAATCTCATATGAGTTTTTTTCCAAAAAAGAAGACGTTAAGAATATTTATTTTCGTATTGCAAAAATTGCTCTACAATGTAAGAAAACTGACGTTCCGAAAATGACTTTCTCGGACTCTCCTCAAACTCTCCCATATGATAAGGAATGACCAAAGAATCAATGTCATATGAATGTATTTTTCAAAAACAGAATACCGGTAATGTTTTATTTTCGTATTGCAAAAATTGCTCTATAATGTAAGAAAACTTACGTTCCGAAAATGACTTTCTCGGAATGCCCTCAAACTCTCCCATAAGATAAGGAATGACCTAAGAATCAATGTCACATGAGTGCTTTTTCAAAAAAGAAGACCAGTAATGCTTTATTTTCGTACTGCAAAAATTGTTATATAATGTAAGAAAACTTACGTTCCGAAAATAACTTTCTCGGAATGCATTCAAACTCTCCCATATTATAGTGAATGACCTAAGAATAAATGTCATATGAGTGCGTTTCCAAAAAAGAAGACCGGTAATGCTTCAATTCCGTATTACAAAAATTCCTCTATAATGTAAAGAAACTTACGTTTCGAATGCCCTCAAACTCTCTCATATGATAAGGAATGACCTAAAAATCAATGTCATATGAGTGCTTTTACAAAAAAAGAGTAGCGGTAATGCTTCAATTTTATATAGCAAAAATTGCTCTATAATGTAAGAAAAGTTAGGTTCCAAAAATGACTTTCTCGGAATGCATTCAAACTCTTCCATATGATAGTGAATGACCTAAGAGTAAATGTCATATGAGTTTTTTTTCTATTATCAGCAATAATAGATATTATAAATGACGAGAGAAAAAGTACAAAGAAACTGAACAGGGGAAAACTGGGCCCCGAACCTAAAGAGGGGAAAACAAAGCCCCAAAACAGCCCAAAAAGAGAGAGAAAAGCTAAGAAAAGATAGACTAGAGTACCAACCCCGGGTTCGCGCATCAGGTGGCTAAAGTGTGCTCCCCCTTCCAAGCCTGGATGTCCCGGCCCTCGTCTGCATGCACCAGAGTATAAGAACGCATCTGAAGTAGTCTGAGAGCCTCTCCAGGTGATCGCTCCTCAGTTCTAAAAATCCGGCCATTCCTGATGACCCAGATGTATCAGAAACCCATCGTGATAAGTCTGCTCCATGCCCTCCTCGCTCCTCTGTCTGCAACTCTGGCTCTCCACCCCATGAAGAGATCATAAATTGTTTGAGTAGAAGGAAACTGGATACCTCACGATCTGTTAATCTCCCCCCAAAATCTCCTAGTCCAGGTGCAGGAGAACATAAGATTCTCCGTCGTCTCCTCCCTTCTACCGCACAGAGAACACATGCGATGACCAATTGGGATGATCCCCCTGAAAGCAAGAGTAGTTCTAGTCGGTAAACTGCACTGAAAAACCAGCCACCCGAAACTTCTGAAATTCAGCGGGGCTGACATATCCCACATTCTCAAGGCCTAGTCCACCGAATTGGCCTGATCCGTCCCCAATAACATGTGGTAACCCCTCCTCACAGTGTATCCTCTCCTATCTGACGTCCAACAGATATGATCGCGAATCCCATCTGTCGGTCTGATAGTGCCAAATACCGTAAGTAGCTCTTCAAACTCTAAACCTGTTCTAGCTAGCAGGACCCATCGGAAGGGAGCAATCATCCCAGAATTTGATCTGTCTGCCATTACCAAGTCTCCAACGGACACACCCAGACCCAAACATCCTAGGAAAAGCCAGAAGAGACGAGAGACCAAGAATATCCTGCACGGCCCTCTACCCTGAGTGACCAGAAAAAGGTAGCGAAAAAAAGTCCCAAGATGACTTGTCCCATCCATATCTCGCACACAAGGTCCTCCTCCACAAAGGATTCGGCTCAGTCGTGAATCGCCACCACCATTTCAACAATTGAGCACTGTTGACCTCCTAAAGGTGAAGAATACCCAACCCTCCCTGTCTGATCGGCCTACAAACCAGCTTCCATCTGACCTTTGCAAACCCCCGACGTCCACCTCTGCCTCTCCATAGAAACCTCCTCATAATGGACTCCATCAAAGCAACAATAGTCCTGGCAGCCCGGAAAAGAGACATGTAGAAGATAGGGAAGCTCGAGAGAGCCGCCTTAATCAACGTGATTCGACCTCCAAAGGAGAGTGAGGTCGCCTGCCACAAAGCTAACCCGGTCCTGAACTTGGCCACAATCGGCTCTCAAGTCACCACCCGTCGGTAATCTGTCCCCAAGCTAAAACCCAAATAAGGTAGAGGAAGCTGCCCGACCACACAACGAAAGCTCGTGCCAAGCGACTATCACCACCATCCTCCAGATTCAACCCCAACAAGATTGACTTGTCAAAGTTGATCCTCAAAACTGACGCCCACTCAAAATATTGTAAAACCAACCGAAGCTGAAACAACTGATGTGGCTCGGCCTCAACAAATAACAGAGTGTCGTATGCAAACTGAAGGTGTGAGACTCTCTCCTCATCACCCACCCGAATCCCCCTAAAAAGCATAGCTTCCGCTCCACGCTAAAGAAGAAGGTGTAGTCCCTCCGCTGCAATGATGAACAGGAGCGAGGATAAGGGGCATCCCTCCCTGACTCCTCTCCTGATGTCAAACTGACTTGTGGGGTAGCCGTTGACCAGGAACGAAGCAGAGGAGCCAAGAGAAGAAGCAATCCACCGTCTCCACCTAGGGAAAAATCTCATAGCAACCATAACGCTCCAAAGGTAACTACAATCGACCCGTTCAAAAGCTTTCTTAAAATAAAGCTTGACCACGCCGCCCTGGAGCCTGTCCTGCGAACCATGTCAATCAACTCGTTCGCCACCAGGACGCCATCGACTAACTGTCTACCACGAATGAAGCCAGACTGTACCTCGCTAATCAAATCACCAATGTACCGTCGCGGTCGTATGGAAAGAACCTTAGCCAAAAGCTTATAAGGTCCCGAAATCTGACTAATCAGTTGAAACTGAGCAAAATCTCGTGGGGTCTCAATCTTCAGAATCAAGGCAATGGAAGAAGCATTGAGACCCGACCCGATCCTCCCTGTCAGGTGGAAATCATGGAAGAAACCGAGCACATCCTCCCTGACCACATCCCACATCTCACGAAAAAAGCGCATGGTGAAGCCATCTGGACCCGAGGCTTTAGCCCCATCGTACTCTGAGAGGGCTGAGAGGATCTTCTCCTCGGTAAAAACTGCCTCTAAAAACTATGACCCCCCCCCCCCCCCCGGTGGCAGATTCCGGAACGGGAGCGGCGGCCAACTAGGATCCGGCCGAAATCTCGCCTGAAAATAGTCAACTGCAGCTCTGCGGATCGGCTTCGGTTGTATCTTCTCCTGGATGTCAATAACCATACACTTAATACAACTCCTCCTGCCTCTCGTCGTGGCGCATCTGTGAAATTACTGAGTGTTCCTATCTCCATCAAAGGTCCATCGAACCCTCGACTTCTGCCTAAAGATGTTCGTGCGAGACTTCGCGAAGCCTACAAGCACGGTCTGGAGTCTGCCTCTGTCCTCCTCCTCAACCTCAGTAAGTGGTCTCTCCCCCACTATAGCATCTAAAGCCTCAATGATGGCTGTGGTCCTTGAAATCGGGTGCTCCACATGACCAAACACCTCGACGTTCCATGTAGCTAAGTCTGACCTCAGACGTTTGAGCTTCGCCCACAGCATATAGTTTGGGCAGCCCAAAACGTCAATGTAAGATGTCCGCTTTGTCGTCACAAAAATCTTGAAATCACTATGATCCAGCCAAGCGTTGAGAAACCGTCTAGGCCTCGATCCCCAATCAGCCTCCAGGATGCCTAAAAGAATGGTACTGTGATCCGAGAACATCTTCGTCAACCCCGTGAGGATCGGGTCTGCGAAGATAGCCAACATGTCCTGACTGAGAAGGATACGGTCAAGCCTGCTCGCTCTTGAGGGTGGCCCGAACCAAGTGAAATCCTTGTTCGACATAGGGAAGTCGACAAGACCTAAATTTTTAAGAAAAGCGTCAAAATCTCTGCAATCCGTCTGGACCGCCTGATTGGCCACCTCGCTCTGATCCCTGACCATATTGAAGTCTCCCAAAAGGGAAAACTTCTGTCCTATCGAGTGGTGTACCTGTCTCAGAATACCCCAGAAGTCCCTCCTCGCCGCGGGTACGGAAGGGGCGTGATGGTTGAGGAAAGAAATGGTCTCTCCAGAAGCTATGACCTCCCCAACCTACATAATCAGCCCCATGAAAATGTCAAAACTGGTCATACGTAGTACTGTAGCGTCCCAAATCGAGATCTTGCCTGAACCAAACCCCGACCCTGCCGGACTGAACTGAAACTCAAACTGGGAAGAAAACCCGAGTGCTCTGATAATCTTCGGATCTACCACTGCATACCTACTGTAAAGCCACGAAAACTGGACAATGTGTCGTGATAGTGTCTGCCAAGAGTCTGCGCTTGTGATCCGAGCCCAGACCACTCTGGAAAAGCAATAATAGCTCCACTCTAAGTCGGAAGAGAACCTCCCAACAGATCAACAACCCTCCCAACATCAGCCGCCGTGATACTCGCAGCTGAAAGTCCCTCCTCCTCCTTCCTCGAGGCCTCCACCACCTCCGAAAGCTCTCCCTCCTCTGCCTCCTCCTCAATCTCCCTCAGAACTCCAACCACCACCTCCCCTCTACCCAAATCTAGGTCTGCCCCAGTGGCCTCCTCCCACTCACCATCCGAGTCCGAAGTCCCACCGATCTCCTCTACCCGTGTATCTCTCAAATCTGATATCTCCTCACTCTCCCCGCTCTGACTGGACTGGGTCCTACCTCTAACAATCCCATAAGGTGCACGCGGAACCCGGATCGCAGAGGCTGAAGACGTCAGGCACCTCCTAGCAAAGAAAAAAGATTGCATCCCCTCCAAAGAGTATCCCCTGCGCAAACTGTCCGTAAAGATCGGCGCCAAGGCCGAAGACGATCCCACCCAAACTGAGTCCTCGTCTCTCTCCGGTAAGTCACCCTCACTATCGTGATCATCGGGGATCAAAGGTCTGGACGTCGGATAAAGACCCTCCTCCTCGAAGCCCAGACACAATGAATCCCCCGCACCGATCCGAGTAGAATCAAGATCAACAATCCTCGGGTAGGGCGTAGGGGGGGATCCTGGAGTCCGAGCAAAGCACACCGTCTCCCGTAAAGTGGTCTCCCCCTGAGCTCTAGACGATGTCTCCAAAGCCTCCTCCTGGACAATAATCTGACTCTCAGCCTGCGTCTCAGTAACCTCATCCTGCACAACAACCTCTGCCTCCTGAACCTCTCCCTGAGAGGTAGCCTGCTCCCTCAATACCTCCGCCTGTGTCTCCATCGCTTACATCTCCTCGGCCCAGGAAACCTTACCCTTACCTTGTCTGAACGGTACGAGGGCCCCCGCTCGGATAGGTGATATGTGAAGATCGGAGTCTGCCGGAGTAATGAAGGGGATCTCCGAGATGGGAGTGACCTCCAGATCAACTCTGGCCGACCCCGCTCCTAGCAGGCAATCAAATCCCCACGACCTCAGGAGAGGGTCCTTTTATTTGTTGGGGGTGAGACCACTTACAGAGGTCGAGGAGGAGGAGCGAGGCATACTCCGGATCGAGCTTGTGGGCTTGGCGAAGACTCGTGCAGACATCTGGAGGCAGAAGTCGAGGGTTCGCTGGACTCTAGGGGGGGATAGGAAACCTCGGTACTTTCACAGATGCGCTGCGACGAGAGGCAGCAGGAGTCGTATCAGATGTATGGTTGTTGATGGCCAGGAGCAGACACTGCCAGAGCAAATTCGCAGAGCGGCAGTATATCATTTTCAGGCACGATTCCGGCTAGATTTTATTTCGAGACCTAGTTTGCCGCCACTCCCATTCCGGACTTTGCCACCGGGGGGATCAGACTTTTAGAGGCTGCTTTCACTAAAGAGGAGATCCTCTCGGCCCTCTCAAAGTGCGATGGGGATAAGGCCCCAGGCCCAGATGGCTTCACCATGAGATTCTTCTGCGAGATGTGGGACGTGATTAGAGAGGATGTCCTCGGCTTCTTCCATGATTTTCATCTGACAGGGAGGATTGGGTCGGGTCTCAATGCTTCTTTCATAGTCTTGATTCCGAAGATTGAGACCCCTCACGACTTCGCGCAGTTTCGACCGATTAGTCTTATTTCGGGGCCTTATAAGCTTTTGGCTAAGGTTCTTTCCATACGGCTGAGACGGTATATTGATGATCTGATTAGCGAGGTTCAGTCTGGCTTTATTCGAGGTAGGCAGCTTGTTGATGGGGTCCTGGTGGCGAACGAGTTGATTGACATGGTTCGCAGGACACACTTTAGGGCGGCAGTGGTCAAGCTTGATTTTGAGAAAGCTTTTGACCGGGTCAATTGGAGTTACTTTTGGAGCGTTATGGCCGCTATGGGCTTTGGCCCAAAGTGGAGACACTGGATCGCTTCTTGTTTGGGATCCTCTGCTCTGGTCCTGGTCAATGGCTCCCCCACGAGCCAGTTTGACATCAGGAGAGGAGTCATGAAGGGGTGCCCTTTATCCCCGCTCCTGTTCATTATAGCAGCGGAGGGGCTACACCTCCTTCTTCAGCGTGGGGGAGGAGGCTGCACTTTTTAGGGGGATCCGGGTGACTGATGAGGAGAGAGTCTCACATCTTCAGTTTGCAGATGACACCCTTTTATTTGTTGAGGCCGAGCCCCATCAGTTGTTTCAGCTCCGGTTGGTTTTACAGTATTTTGAGTGGGCGTCAGGCCTGAGGATCAACTTCGACAAGTTGGTCTTGTTGGGGTTGAATCTGGAGGAGGGTGGTGACAGACGCTTAGCTAGAGCTTTCGATTGTGTGGTTGGATAGCTTCCTCTACCTTATTTGGGTTTCAGCTTGGGGGCAAATTACTGACGGGTGGTGACTTGGGAACCGATTGTGGCCAAGTTCAGGGCCAGATTAGCCCTGTGGCAGGCGAGCACACTCTCTTTTGGAGGCCGGATCACGCTGATTAAGGCGGCTCTCTCGAGCTTGCCTATTTTTTATATGTCTCTCTTCCGGGCTCCCAGGACTACCATTGTTGTGATGGAGTCCATTATGAGGAGGTTCCTATGGAGAGGCAAAGGTGGACGCCGGGGGTTTGCGAAGGTTAGGTGGGAGCGTGTCTGTAGGCCGATTAGACAAGGAGGCTTGGGCATCTGTCGCCTTCATGAGGTCAACAGCGCTCTGCTGTTGAAATGGTGGTGGCGATTCGCAACAGAACCGAATCCATTGTGGAGGAGGATACTGTGTGCGAAATACGGATGGGACAGGTTGTCATGGGATCTTTCTTCGCTACCTTTCTCTGGTCACTCAGGGTCGAGGGCTTTGCGGGATATTCTTGGTCTCTCGTCTCATCAGGCTTTTCCTAGGATTTTTGGGGCTGGGTGTGTCCGTTGGAGACTTGGAGATGGCAGACAAATCAGATTCTTGGATGATTGCTGGTTGGGAGATTTTTGCTTGCGAACCTAGTTCCACAGACTACACAGACGTGTGAGTCACCCGGGCCATTCAGTTCACGATGCATGGGTTCTTGAGGGTTGGTCTATTCCTTTCCGTGGTGTGCTGCCAGCTAGAACAGGGTTAGAGTTTGCAGAGCTCCTTACGGTACTTGGCACGGTCAGACCGACAGAGGGGATTCGTGATCAGATCTGGTGGACATCTGATAGAAGAGGATACACTGCGAGTAGGGGCTACCACATGTTGTTGGGGACAGATCAGGCAGTTCCGGTAGACTGGGCTTCGCGGCTGTGGGATACGCCAGTTCCCCCAAACTTGTGTGTGGCATCTTGCACGACTACCTGATCAAAATTTCAATTGGTATCAGAGGGGGCACCTACAGCTTTAGATGAATTTCTAAACAAATAATTTGATCAAGATGGACAATACCAGAGAAGGAGGATCCATCAATCGACCACCTGTTCTAGATGGAAGTAACTACGGCTATTGGAAGGCTCCCATGTGTGCCTTCATGAAGTCCCTTGACAATAAAACATGGAAGGCTGTGATCAATGGTTGGAATGCTCCACAACTCAGTGACAATGATGGTAACCCTATCGGTCCAAAACCAGAAAAAGACTGGACTGATAACGAAGACGAGGAATCACTGGGAAACTCTTGAGCTCTGAATGCTATTTTCAATGGTGTTGACAAGAATGTATTCAGACTAATCAACACATGCGCAACTGCCAAATCCGCATAGGATATCCTGGCTGTTGCATATGAAGGAACAACCAAGGTTCGAGAACAAAAGCTGAAATACTTGACAACCAACTTCAAAGCCATTGTCATGAAAGAGGACGAATCAATCGCTGAATTTAATGTTCGTATTCGCGATCTAGCCAATGAATCATATCCTCTGGGCGAACCAATGTCTGGTGAAAAACTGGTTAGAAAAACCTTACGTGCTCTTAGCCCTAGATTTAAGATGAAGATCACCGCAATTGAGGAAGTTCATGACCTCAAGGTCTTAATATTCGATGAGCTTATGAGATCTCTGATGACCTATGAGTTATCTCTGCCCAATATCGACAAAAGGAATAAAGAAGTTGCTTTCAAAAGCTCAACACACAAGCAACCAGAATTTGAAGATTCTGACTCTAAAGAAAACATCGATGCTACAATGGCTCTTCTCACAAAAAATTACAACAAAGTCATGAGAAGATTCAGTCGAATGGGCGGACGGAATGTCGCAACAAATACCGAAAACAAAGCTCCACAAAAAGCTCAAACAGGAGGAAGTCTTGACAAACCAAACAGAAGTGGAGAGGAAAACAGTAAGAACAAAGGACCTCAGTGTCATGAATGTGAAGGATTCGGTCATCTTCGCAGAGAATGTCCAAATTTTCTCAAACAACGGAAACGAGGATATAATGCTACCTTATCTGAGGAGGTAAGCAACTTTGTTGCATTCACTACTACTACTTCTGTATGTAACATGGATAACTCTGCCAATACCAATGATAATCTCCATCGTCCAAATCCAAACGAGAATTGGACTAAAGAGCAACTAGTCGAGGCATACAAAAGCTTACATACCATATGGATCAAGGAAACTCTGATCCTTGATCAACAAGGAGAACGGATCATCATACTTACCAACGACAAATCTAGATTCCTAGAGACGATTGTGGAGCCAAAACGCGAAATCACCAGACTTAATGGAGAAATTAGTCTTATGACTATATCACTAAAGATGATGAATCCTAGCACATAAAGCAGTCCAAAGATATGACGGGACTAGGGTGCACACATAATATCCCCTCATCAGCAGTCACGAAGTTTGTCCCACAACAAGCCATGGTTGACAAGAAACTACAGGATGACACGACACATCCTACAGGACGACCTACAACAAATGTCATGACATGTTCTATAACATGTTCTTGTCAAGCAACTACCAAAAGACATCCTCCACGCAGACATCAATACTCCAGAAAACCAGCTTATCAATATCAGTGGATATGTCATTACTGTGGTCGAAGGGGTCACATCAAACCATTCTGCTTTCAACTCTATGGGAAAAAGCAAGCTCAGCTACCACAGAAACAAAGGAGATATCAAGGGCATCTCTCAACTCCTCAGAAAACATCCCGCCTTGAATGGAGACCAAAGAATCTAGTCTATCAAGCTAATGTTGCATATACTTCCTCGAATGCTTCAACCAACAAAAACTGGTATCTCGACAGTGGATGTTCTCAACACATGACAGGTACTCCAGAGTTTCTTTCTAATCTCAAATTATATACAAACTGCTATGTTACTTTTGGAGATGGGATTCGAGCTCGAATCATTGGAAAAGGAGTACTCAAGCATCCAGGAGCCTCTTGCCTAACTGAAGCATTACTTGTAGAAGGACTTAAGGCAAATCTGATTAGCATCAGCCAGATCTGTGATCTGGGCTCATAAGTGAAATTTACTAAAGAAGCCTGTATAGTAAAAGATTTCGATCAAGTCACTATTCTACAAGGAATCCGCTCAATGGATAATTGTTACATCTGGTCGCCCGAATCACATATTGAAGCGGCAAAGTGTCTTGTCTCCAAAGCAGAAGAAACCAAACTTTAACACAGAAAGCTTGGACATCTAAATCTTTAGAAGTATGCAGAAGGCAATCTCAGAACAGGCCATTACTGGAATTCCAAACCTGAAAATCGTGGAAGGAAAGATCTGCGGAGAATGTCAGATTGGAAAACAAACTAAGATGTCACACAAGAAGCTGCAACATATCACCACCTCTCGAGTTCTTGAGCTAATACACGTTGACCTCATGGGGCCAATGCAAGTTGAAAGTCTTGGAGAAAAACGCTATGTCTTTGTGTGTGTAGATGATTACTCACGATACACATGGGTTGATTTCCCTCGTGACAAAACGGATACCTTTTCGATCTTTAAGAATCTATGCATCCAGGTCCAACGAGAAAAATGGGAGACAATTGGCAAAATAATTCGTCTCCGCAGTGATCATGGTCGAGAGTTCGAAAACAGAAAATTTGCAGAGTTCTGCAACTCAGAAGGAATAGCCCATGAGTTCTCAGCACCGATCACTCCCCAATAGAATGGCATTGTTGAACGCAAAAACAGGACTCTAAAGAAGATGACTAGAGTTATGATGCTGGCCAAGGACATACCAACTCACTTTTGGGCAGAAGCACTTAACACTGCTTGCCATATCCACAATCGACTCACTCTCCGACCGGGTATGTCAGTAACTCATTATGAAATATGGAGGGGGAGAAAGCCCAATGTTAAGTATTTCCATATCTTTGGAACCACTTGTTATATTCTGGCTGATAGAGAACCTCGTCGAAAACTTGATCCAAAGAGTGATGAAGGAATCTTCCTTGGCTACTCAAGGAATAGTCGCGTGTTCGGGGTCTTCAAAAACGGACCAAGACTATGATGGAATATAACAATGTTGTTGTTGATGATGACTGTGAAGACACCCCAGGAGATGCGACAGACAAAGAAAGAGCTTGTCCAAACAATGTAAGGAAGGATGCTATTGCCGATGCCAGTGAAGATGCTAGCAACAAGTCAGAAGAAAATGATGCTAGTCTAAGTATCAATAACAATGAGACAGTTCCTGAAGCCAGCAACAAGAACCCCTCACGAAGAATCCAGGCTAATAATCCTATCTCTGCAGTAATTGGAGACCTAAATGAAGGTAATATATGCTTCGTTTCAAAGATTGAACCCAAAAATATCAATGAAGCCATCAATGATGAGTATTGGGTCAATGATACTTATTCAATTTGATAAGAACCAGGTGTGGGAAATGGTGCCCAAACCAAGTGAAGAAAATATCATTGGCACAAAATGAATCTTCAAAAATAAGTCCGCTGAGCTTGGTAACATCACTCGCAATAAAGCAAGGTTAGTAGCTCAAGGGTACACTCAAATTGAGTGAGTCGACTTCGATGAGACCTTTGCTCCTGTAGCAAGACTTGAAGCAACCAGACTCCTACTAGGGATATCATGCCATCTACAGATTAAGCTTTACCAGATGGATGTCAAAAGTGCTTTTCTGAATGGAGATCTCAACGAAGAAGTATATGTGTCACAACCTAAAGGATTTGTTGATCCTCACTCCCCTGATCGCGTGTATAAACTCAAGAAGGCTCTCTACGGATTGAAGCAAGCACCAAGGGGTTGGTATGAAAGGCTCACAAAATTTCTGATTCAAAGCGGCTACACTAGAGGGAGAGTCGACAAGACTCTATTTGTGAAGAATGAGGACGGAAATTTGATGATAGCCCAAATATATGTCGATGACATTGTCTTTGGAGGGATGTCAAGAAAGATGGTAGAGCAATTTATCCAACAAATGCAATCAAAATTCGAGATGAGCATGGTGGGAGAGCTTACCTATTTCCCAGGCTTCCAAATCAAACAGCTAAAAGATAGCATCTTCATCTCTCAAAGCAAATATGCGAAGAATATTGTCAAGAAATTTGGGCTAGAGAAAGCTTCACATAAACGGACACCAGCAGCTACACACATCAAGCTAACTAAAGATGATCCAGGAGAAGCCGTCGACCAACACCTGTATAGAAGCATTATTGGTAGTCTTCTCTACCTTACTACCAGTCAACCTGACATTGCTTACTCTGTGGGAGTATGTGCAGGATATCAAGATAATCTTAAGGTTAGTCATCTATCCCAAGCTAAAAGAATTATAAGACATATCTTGGGGACTACAGACTTGGGCTTACTATACTCATTCGACACATCCTCTACCCTGGTAGGGTATTGTGATGCTGATTGGGCTAGAAACACAACAGATAGGAAGAGCACATCTGGAGGTTCCTTCTTCCTTGGCAATAACATCATATCATGGTTTATCGCTGCTGGGAGTAGCTGCACACAATTACTATGGATGAAGCAAATGTTAGTTGAATACAATGTCAGACAAGAAGCCATGACTCTGTATTGTGATAATGTCAGTACAACCAACATCTCTAAAAATCCGGTTCAACACAGCAAAACCAAGCATATTGATATTAGACACCACTTCATTCGCGAGCTGGCCGAAGACAAGAAGATCATCTTAGAGCACATCCATACAGAGAAGCAACTTGCTGACATTTTTACTAAACCATTAGATGCCAGCAGATTCGAGTACCTCAGGACGTCACTCGGTCTTTGCACCATCAACAAGTAATCGAAGTTGCAAAATGGTTGAGAGGAGTTAGTTGGTACCTCTCATGAACCGGTCCAAAATCCAAACACATGTCATTGGGCCAAGCATGCCAAAAGCCCATATAAAAAGAGGAAAGATCGCGAGATACGCTCTGTTATCTACAGATTTGATTTGAATTGATTTTTCAAAAAAAAACCTAGTCTGCCTCATTTTTGCTTTCGCTCTCATCTCCCACACCTCTCAAACCCTATGACAAAAACTCCACCACTCACACAACAATGGTGAAAACAAGGAGCACTCTTGCGCCAAAGAAAGCCACTGACAGTCGACAAACCAAACCCAAGAAGGCCGAGGCAAAGAGCCCCAAAAACAGCAATCCCAGCACCAACAAACATGGAGTCCGAATCAAAGGACTGAAGCCACAGAAGAATGCCGAGGGATCCTCCATAGAAATCTCACCGGTAGAAGCACCAATACCCGTCTTTTCCCGAGTCCCCAAAAGGACCCGAACTGGAAGCTCTACTTTCTCGATGACAGAACTTACAGGCCCTCAGCGAGATACTGGCATTGACCAAGGGAACCAAGAAACCTCCATGAAAATCGTCCTTGCTCCAGTCTCAGCCAGTTTCCCAGGTATTGATTCCTCCATTGTATCAAATACTGATACATCTAGAAATAGTGACTTGTTAGAGTCACTATTGGAAAATCAGGACCCCCCTCAAGAAGGGGTGGTTGAGGATCTCATAAATTCTGAAAGAGAAAAGAATGACTTGACCCCAGTCAGTCATGGGTTAGAACGGATTGCAGAAGAAGAGGGTGAAGAAGAAGGTATGAAAGATGTCGCTCCTGAACCCACATATGAGGCTGTGGTAGGAGAAGAAGAAGTTGCTGACTCGGAAGAAGTCGAGGAAGAATCTGAGAAAGAAGAGACCATAGACGGGGATACCGATCTGGAAGGAAGAGAGAAGGAAAACAGTGTCGTAGCTAATGGCACAGAAGAAGCGCCTCTGGATGCCAGAGGAGATGTTACAGAAAATGCCGCAGAAACAGCACACACAGTGCTTTCATCTTTGAAAAAGAAAGTGTTAGAGGAAAATGAATGTCTCGCAGTAATGGTAGGAAAGTGGAGAGAAACCAAGAAAAAGAAGGAAGTAAAGGATGCTGGAGGCCCCAGCAAGAAAAAGAAGGTGTTCGCTAAAGATAAAGGAAAGAAAGTTGTCTTCAAAAGGAGATTGGTTGATGAAGAAACTGATGACGATGCAGAGGAAGTTACAGTAAAAGAAACAAAGAAGACAGGAAGCCCGAAACCGGTCAAGAACACCCCAAGTGTTCCGTATGACAATGTGTCATTTCATTCTGCTGCCAGTGCAAAACGATGGGAATTTGTGTTCCAGAAGACGGCATATCCCGAGAAGGCCCTGTCTTCGGAGATCCTGGGACTGGAAGCCATTGTCAAGCTCCTGAAACAGGCAGAACTCATGAAGACCGTCACTGACATAGGTAATCACTACCCTCTGTTGGTCAAAGAATTTATTGCAAACTTGCATGCTGGATTTGGTACTCCGGATGGATTGTGAGAAGGTGTATGTCAGAGGCCTACGCTTCGACATTTCCTCTGACATCATTAATGCCTTCCTGGGGAGGAAGTGTGTCCGTTCTGTGCCTCCACCTGACCTGAACAAGGTCCTTAAGGAGATTATTGGTGATAAAAGCAGAATATGGCCCACCAAGGGCACCGTGGCAGCCTCGGACCTCACATCAACGTACTCCATCCTATTCCGTATCGGAGTAGCGAACTAGGCTCCCTCCACACATGCATCCTCCATCAAACCGGAGCTGGCAATACTCATCTTCCAAATAGGTATTGGTTCCACACTTGACTTTGGCCAGTTTGTTATTGATCATCTCATTAGACATGCCAGATCACAAGCTGTGAAGATACCTATTGCTTTTCCCTCCCTTATCTCTGAGTTACTAGTACACCAACACCCTGGGGTGTTGAAGACAACCAATAAGGCAGGAAAGTGAGGAGGGATGATTGTGGTGAGCCACAAACTATTCGAGGGCAAGCATGCTCCTGATTTTGTCAGGACAGAAGTCAAACCCACCAATGCGACAACCAGTCGAGCTACCGGTGCTGCCCTCCAACAGAGACAACCAGCAGAGATGCTATCATGCTCAAGAGAGAGATAGTTGTACTTGACGAGGACATCGTCAACCTGAAGATGGCACTGAAGCATCTCTCCCAGCGAAGATCTCACTGTGCCAACCTGCTGAAGTCGATGCCTCATCCAGACTCAGACAATGATGATTCCTCCTCTCTAACCAACACTACTGAAGACACTCCTCAAGATGCCTCTGCCTATGCTACAGAAGAAGATACTGCTAGTTCCAGCAGCAGTTCTATTTGATTTTAAGTACTTTCTGGATTCGCTAAAAACTGAACAACTTTTAATTTGTATTTGTTTTGAAAACTGTTTCGTACATATTCTCGACTGCTGATCGGGAATATGTGTGAGTTAAGTTTGCGTTTTCTTATTACCCTATTGTTCGAAATATTTGTTTGAGTTTAGCTCTTTTTTGAGCCAGCAAGGGGGAGTAAGACGTAAGACGCACGTACACACGTACGCAATGCAATGATACACGCGCGAACAAAGACTTGACGAATGCCGACCGTTGCAAGCAAAAGATGACGACAAATGTGACGAAGAATGCTGACCTTAAAAATAGCCAAAGGGGGAGATTGTAGTTACGACGTTTTTGGTGATTGGCTTAATATTAAGGAACTAGAGAAAATGTTATAAAGAATGTCGAAGCATCATATGCGACATCCTATGTGACATTGTTGACGACATCTCGGCAAACATCCTGATCGACGGAAATTAGGAAAGTCCAGGTTCTGCAGAAAGTACAAATACGTTTAGGAAATATGAGAAGTTCCAGAATGTCTCCGTTTCTGAAAAGAAGAAAGACGGTGATTAAGAGGAAACCCATTAGGGTTAGTACTCATGCCCGATTGCTATAAAAGTTTAGGCTAACCCCTTAGCAATCGTGTGGTTCTTTTATTGTTTCCTAACAATAATTTACAAAACTCTTAGACGTGAAGGTTTGCGGGCTGAGAGGTTGTAGATTGTGCTAAGGATATTGTGTATCACCAAAACTATTGAGAGTTATGTGATTGAGGGTTTACTGATCGCGTGAAGACTGCACGCAACCACAACGTTCAACGACGACTTGAACCGACAGAGCAAGGCGATTGCTCGAAGAGTGGAATCAAGACGGAGTCTTGGATTCAGGAGGAGACCCTGAGATAGGTTGCACTACAATAAGTAGCATAAAGTATAGACCTAGGGATGATCATAGGTACTTGTATATTCTGAAGAGTTACTGATAAGTGAAACCTTTCCACTAGGCTGAGAGCCCCAGACGTAGGTGACGTTGCACCGAACTGGGTAAACAATCTGCTGTGTCATTGTTTATTACGCTTTATATTTACTGTCATGCGTTATCTACACAAGTAGTCACACACGGTGTTATAGCTTTATACATAACATTGTGTGTGACATCTTGCACGACTACCTGATCAAAATTTCAGGTGTCACAAAAAACTGTTAGGGTACTAAAAAAGAAAAAAATAGTTAGGGTATGAAAGTGTCATTTCACTATAGTTAGGTGTATGAAAGTGTCATTATCCCTTGAGAAAACACCAAAAAGAGAAGTAGTATAACCATCACATTTCAACTAATCACATGAATTACGAAAATGTGTCCTTTGTTAATCCCCAAGGAAAAATGACTGGGGTTTGATTGCCTACCCTATATTTGTAAGATTAATCTTAATAATTAATTTAATCTCTAAATTGCGACCCATTAAATGTATAATAAATTTAATGAATAATTATTATTGGTTAATGAAGAGGTGTGAAGTAATTGAAATGTTACCTGAAAAATCACTTTATACATTAATGGAATGTATAAATTCAAGAAGTCATTTTAAGAGAATAAGTCACATCTCCTCCTTACACACACTATATTTCTATTCCATTAAAGAAGTGTAGATGAAGAAAATAATGAAATTTGGGAGGGAGAAATCAATTCCCTACACATTCAAGTTATCATGGATTCAAGTAAGTCTATTTATATTTTTATAGTGAATTGCATGTATTCTCAAGATCTTCAACATGTATTTCATGTGATTTTTTTATGAATATGTGAAAATCATTTATTCTAAAGATTCTTAAATTTATATTTAGAATTCATTATAGTTTATGTATGAAATTAAGAATTCAACATACATTTGGTATCAGAGCATGGTTAAAGGATATTTGATATCCATGCAAACTTTTGTTTTTCATATTTAAGAAATGGTGTGTTATTTTTTATATTCAAGAAATGGTGAGTGTTGTTTTACATACACTCTATTTTAATTTATTTTCTTGATATGAATATTATGGTTTCAACATTAGAATTTGAAACATCTGTAAATTGACTTTGTTATGTTTTATTTTCAAATAACAATTACACTTTTGAAGTGAATGTTTTGATTTGACGTAAATTAATTTTTAAGAAGAGTTTAAATTGACCAGAAACTCTAATTTGAATTTTGATATTATTTTGTCAAAATAATATGACAAACAGAACATGTTTTGGATATAATTATTTATATCCAATCATGTTTTTTTTTTGTTCCAGAAGGAAATAATGAAATATACATAATTTTGTATATTTGATTTTATCAACTCATGTAACTGTTTTCTTAATGATTATGTAGCATTCATAATTTAAGGATATAATCATATTTAATTATGATTATTCTTATTTATTGTATATTTTAGTACACAAATTATGCTTCTACTAAGTGGTATGCATTTTATAAGTGATTGATGTGAGGTGTTTTGATCCATGTGAATATCATTGATGTGTGCCTGATAGTCACATATATGTTGATAGTGGATCTATTAGAATTAAAGTTTATTTTAATTTAATATCTAATTAAGATTAAACTGTTAGTCACTCAAGTGACCAAATTATAAAGTTATATAGATATTAAATTATTGTAATTATAGTTTTAATCATTTTAATATCAAATTATTGTAATTATAATAATTTGTATTCATTACTCCAATTCAGAAGGGAGATAAGTTCATTCATATGCAATGTTTGAATCATGAATTGGAGCTAAAGAGAATGAAAATTATTCCTTATGTGTCAGCAAATTTGATATGCTCATTATAATAGATCATATCAAATCTATTTGATTAAATATTCATATTTATAATTATTCAATTGGGAGCAAACTATTATTACTGCAAACATTATGAACGTTTAGTTAGTAGCATGCTTCGAGGCTAAAATTATGAATTTTTCGTATGCAAAACTTTATTTCAGGACTTGGAATTATTGACGCCAATTCCAAGCCGCTGAAAACGTATTGTGATGATGTCGCATACAATGACAACTACATAAGTGGTGCTAAATTTATTGATTTGAAGTATTTTGTCATTAAAGAAGATTTACGGAATCGATGAATATCAATTGAACACATTAACATTGTATTGATGAGTACAGACTCATTAACTAAAGGATTGTCATCAACGGCATGTAATGAGTATGATGAAAGAATGCGTGTTGATGGAAATTGTTAACATTATGGTAAAATCTTATGTTCATGATGTTTGATATTCCGAGCTCACTTTCGTTTCCGTTATTAAGTGTCGTGTTTATTTATGAAGGTTGTATACATGAATGATTTATGTGTGTATAAACAGGACTGTCTCTATGATAAAGACATTAATGTTGGACCATTATGATAAATACCATTAGCGATTGTATTAAGTTTGAAATTGATACTGTGATACAGGGAAGAGAGTAAGTATGTTAAGTAACTACGTATGATCGCCATGATTCTTATTAATTACTTACTTAGTCATGACTTGTGTTTGACCAATATAATGAATGTATTGACTTATGATGTATATATTACGGTTTATCATTAAATTATATTTAATGGGTTAAGTGGAAAACTGTAAGATTAAATTCATTTAATCTTAATGATTCATTTAATCTCTAAATTGTGACTCTTTAAATGTATAATTAATTTAATGAATAATTATTATCAAGTTAATGAAAAGGTGTGAAGTAATTGAAATGTTACTTGAAAAGTCACTTTATATATTAATGGAATGTGTTAATTCAAGAGGTCATTTTAAGAGAATAGGTCATCTCTCCTCCTTACACACACTATATTTTTATTCCATTAAAGAAGTGTAGATGAAGAAAATAATGAAATTTGGGAGAGAGAAATCAATTTCTACACATTCAAGTTATCATGAATTCAAGTAAGTGTATTTATATTTTTATAATGAATTGTGTTAGACAAATTGTACAATTAAGTACAAAATGTCTAAGTTAATAAATGTATTAACTTGTGACTACGTCAATATGAGTATTGATTCGGAATACCAAGACTCATCATAGAATAATGTGAAATATGTTTACATATTATATGAAATGAGATCTTTCTAACGATAAATCAAAAGCTCAAAATGGGTAAATGAGTGAATGAGAAATTGAACCCGAAGCCCGCCACATTTAGTTGGGCTCATAATTATGACCCAACAATAAGAATTTGAATTTAATTTTAAATTCAAGAAAAAGATAAAACGTTGAAAAGCCATTAATAATTAATTTTCATTGAGAAATAAATTATGAAAAATCCTACTTTCCCAAAAGAATGATTTGGTAAGTTATTTCATTCATTGTCTTTAAATTCTTTCCCTAAGAGTATTTTTTCCTAAAAGAAATATTTTGATAGTAGAATTATATTTTCCTTAAAAATATATTTTTCAAGAATGAAATATTATTTTTCTTCTATAAGTAGAGAAAAATCGCTAGAGCTAAAACACACCAAAACCCTAGCTGTCGAACCTATGTCAAATTCTTTCCTCCTCGATTACTCTCTATAGTCCGGTTAGAGTTCGACTTCGATCGTCGTTTTATTCTGGGAGCAAGTTTCCATACGGGGCAATAATTGTCTTAAGGAAAGCGGATTACCGTGACTCGATGATATTCAATTCCCGTCTCTATCAACCGTTCTTGTACCGGTTCTAGGTTCTATAATATTTATACTACTATTCTTATTGTATGAGTATTATTAATAAAACTAAGGTATTATTTTAATTGTGTTTGTATCATGTGATTTACTTGTTTCCCTCTTGCATGATTGTTCGATTTAATTATTTAATTATTCGATTTACGTTTATGGACTAACATATTATCTAACAATCTTAAGACAATTATTTTGTAGTTTTTCCATAGACGTTTCAAACCCGACGAACAGGTGGCTTGAAGGGAAAAATCTGATTTGATATTGATCAAACATATTCGATGAAACGGTTTACTCAAAATTTTCTTAATATATCTTTCTGATAATTTATGGTTAATCAATTTTGTTTCTAAGTGAAAGTTGCATGAAAGATTAACACAATGAACATGATATTTCTTTTGAGAATAATCAGATTTGATTATTATTTTTAAGTTTTATTTTTTAGAGCATTTGACAATGATCGAAAAGCTATACAGGAAATTTCTGCGCTGTCGACGTTTATGTTTTGCTCCGAACGAAGCACTTCTGGTCAGAATCAAGTTTTGACCAAAACTACAAAGTTCTAGAGGAAGGAACGAAGAATCCAAAAAAATTAATTTTAGATTTTTTGGATATCTGTAGCCCCCGCTACACCCTCCGTACAGTAACGTTACCGAAAGTGACAAGGCTGAAAGTTATCGATTAATTCTTCATTATAAGTTTGATTATTATTTATGGATTAATGGGTTGTCTAATGAGCTTATATCTATATGTTTTGTGTAGAAATTCATATACGATGAACAGATTAAATACATATTTGAATACATCTTGATAAGAATTCAACGAATCATATGAGAAGGCATCCAAATAAAGAGACAAGATGATGAGAGTGATCTCTTGAAGAGAAAATAAACATGTACAGAGATAAGTTTGTTTCTCCCTTATATTTTATACACACGTACTTGATTTGTGTGTTTAGATATCAAGCATGCGATGGTTTTTGTATATATGTAATATATATACTCACACACTTATACGATTACAAACATGAGATGCTAATTTTTATATGGTTATATGCTAAAATCAGTATGATTTTTTGTAATATGTATATGATCGTTATTATATTTGCGAGCATAAGTTACTAATATATATGTTGATTGATAGTTTATATATAATGTGCATACATTAATAATTTGATCATCAACGTAATAGTATGCTAGTATGCATACAAAGATTATTTGTTTATGAGATATGTATATGGCTTGAATAGTGAAGACAAATATCATGTAATATGTGTGTGATTCATATATATATATAAACATGTCTCAGTGAGTTATATATTAAGATGTATGTGTGTTTAAAATAAATATTAACATGATTTTATAACGGGATATGTAGATGTGCATATGTATGTGTGCTAAGAACAAGTATGCATGCTTATAGATCTATAGATGTGTATGTATATATTCAGATATATGTAAAGGGCGATATAACATATGCATGCATATTATTATATTATAGATGAATATATGAATATACATGCTAAGTGAGATATACGTATATGTATGTGTATGTGCCAAATTTGCTGAATGATTACATGTATGTGATGCTTATGTGATGTTGTAAATTTGATGCATGAATTTTAACATGAATTAAGATAATCTTATTTGACATAATTGATCAAACAAGATGATGATGTAATTTATTCAATTGATGAATATAATGGTCTAGCGTTGCTCGATACATGATTAATCGATTCTGATTCTTTTTTGGAACACGTAAGAATGATTCAATCAATGTTGTTACGTAATCGATCTGTTTCCAAGTGAAACATGTAAAGACGATTAACATAAAACAGTTATGTGAGCTTCTGAACCAGTTTGATTCTGCTCTATTTGTAGAACACGTAAGGACCAATCGAATCAGTATCTAGCGTACTGGAACACGCTATTTGTGTAGGGGAACTACATTCCCTACAAGGGGAAATTGATTCTCTATGTTGTGGAAATACGTTCCACTGGCACGAGATCTAAATTTTCAAACTTTGTTGATTTGAATTAATGTTCTATATGAACACGTTAATTAATTAAATCTAATGTTTGAATTTCTGTTGTCTCGAATATGAGTAACGAAAGTGCGAAAGTTGTTGAATTTACAAGGAATCTACAAATGCAACTTAATCTGCTATTCGAGTCGGTTCAAACGGTTCTGGTGCTCAACTTGAGATGAACCACCAGATGACACTTGTGCTTATGTCCCACCTTGATAAACCCGAGAAGGTGTTGGGATAGATTTTAAGACATATCGCTGCCAGCCAATATGTGGCTAACATGGTGGAGGTCTATAGGGATCTCACAAAGGGCAAGAAACCTTGAGGAGGTGTTGCCATGAAACCCAAGATTAATGGGAAGTGATTCAATTGCAACAAGAAAATGCTTATGTCTTTCGAATGCAGGATGCTGAAGAAACGCAAAGAAGCTTGAAGTTGACGTTGTCATGACACAAGAGATGTATAACATTAAATTTAAGTGCTCAGTTTGAGATTTGAAATTATATGTAATTACAGTAAATTTCAAAGTTATTAATAAAATAAGAGAAACGTTTCTTATATTTATATCATTAACTCACTTAAATACACGTGCAGTAGAAACAAGTTCATGTTTATGAAAACACGTTCCATTTATAATGAAAACACAAACCGAGCAGTTTCCAATTATAATGGCAACCATATATACTACTTAAGCAAATTATTCTTTGGAATAATATGGTCTTAATTGTTATATACTGTGATATTAAGTCAATTTGATTCAGTTCATAGATGAACACGAACGAACAAATTGAAGGACTCTAGTGTTAATTTTGAATAGCATGGTTTTCTATGAGGAAAATGCAAATTGAGTTCTTATAATCCAACTCTAGACGAGAGTACGGAAGGATGTATTGAACAGTATCAAATGTTTTAATTGATACACAGGAAGTTTAATCTATGCATAAACATGTATGAACGATTATTTTAAAAGACTAGTAATTAATCGATTCTACGAGACATGTAAAATAGATTAAACAATGTATATGTTTCACGCGAGATCAACATATATTGAATTTGGTGATTGGATGTCGGTATGATTCATCATGTTAAAGAACATAAAAGGATAAACCGAATGATATTTGTGATCAACGAAATGTTTTGTGAAAACACATGTGAATAAATTGAATGTTTTCAATTATTAATCTAGAATGTGTGGAATCGAGTTAGAACAATTATTTTCATTACGGGAAGAATTTGAATCGTCTAAACTTGATATGAGAAATTGAAATTAAACATTTTAACTGATCAATTTCATGAAGGTTTTTTTTTTTAAAAAAAGTAGTTCTGCGAAATGTCACTCACGTATCGAACATTTGCAAGAGAACTGTGTCCGACAACCTCTTAAGCTCACAAGGTGCTAATAAGATGGTGCAAGGCTGAAATATGTTTTGACTAAGCAAGGGGTGCATGTGGAAAATGAATAAATCATTTCATGCAAGTCCAAAGTGAGAAATAAAATAAGAGGGACGCTTCTTATTTTTATTTCAACAAGTCATTTATGGATGACATGTAAACTTGGAAAAGTTAACTACGTAGCGCTGCGTAGGTTAACAAACGTAGAATCCCTAAATTCTAAGTGTGAATTTATGATAAGTCAAAAAACCAACAAGATATTCTTTTCTTATGTCACAAAGAAAAACGCCGGATTTAACCTATGATGGGATGTCACGATACATGTGGAGGAAACTGTGTGTCAATCAATAACTTTTTAAATAAAGTAACCCCACAAGAAATCAGACAAGATATTGTAGAAATTATGGAAATGAATCGAACCTTCCAATAATTGCCTTAGAATGTGGGGGTACCTTGCTAAGGTAACAACCCTCTACAAAAGGAAATGGAAATAGATCCAAAAACGTTGGATTGTATTTCTATTGCATATGTTTTGCATGGTGGTATCGATTATTGGTGTATAAATATAACGGATTATAAAATACACAAGAACACGATAAGTGGATCAAAGAATTTTAATTCTTTGAACATGTGTGTCTATGTTAAAGGGAATCGTAAGAGTACTGAGGTGTCTACGATAAACCGGTAACTATGGATCGTATTATGCAAGAGAACCTGCCGTGCTAGAGGTATAATTTTATGTTTGTTGGATATCTAATGTAAATGATTCCAAAGGCAATGGGAGAAACGTCTCAACCCTAGGAAGAGGAGATGTGTCATGAAAATCCTCACGTGAAACGATAATAATCAGATTAACATTGAAATCTGAGTTTGAAGCTTTGGATAAAACTGTGGAAGAAGCCTAGGAGCTACGTAATTTTCTAGAGGATATTCCTAAATGGCGAAAGCTTGTGCCTAAAATATGTGTGCATTGTGATCACTGAACAATTATTTGTAGTGCACAAAGCTTAGGGATAATGGTAAAGATCGACACATGTGTCGTTGACATAACACCGTTAGACAACTGATCTCTACAAGAATTATCTATGTTGACTCGATAAGGTCAAAAGGTAATATTGCGGATCCGCTAATTGTTAGGTTAAACAGAGATCAAGTTGATAAACATCGAAAGGAATGAGGCTCAAGTGAAGGAATTATTTGAGGGTTCCAGACAATTAATTTCATGCCCATACAAGAAATTAACCTCAAAGTTCCATGATTAAATACGGATCTTGCATGATCATGAATTGATCATGAGATCTAGACTAGATTAAAATTTAAATTTACCTTGAATCAAAATCTCCTTGTTACTAAATAGGATTTAGTAACCTCTAAAGATCGTCCACACAGGAAGAGCAATCCAAAGGACACTTGCAACGAACCTTGCTAGAAGATCGAAGCAAGCAAAACGGACGGAGCACGGGGAGGGGAGGGGCCGGCCGAATCTTGGCAGGGAGAGAGAGAGAAGACGGCTAGGGTTTGTAAAATAATTTTGTAATTTTCATATCTGAAAATTTCCCTTTTCTAGACCTTAATTGGGCTTTTAATTAATTAAAGGCCTTAATGGACTTAAAGCCCAAAGCTTTTAATTAACTGTGTAGAGAAGCCCATTCTGGCTTAGCCCATTCTGGCTAGGCCCAGTTTAGCTAATTTAATTAAATCTATTTAATTAGATTATAATTAATTAGTCTTGCCAAACTGTTCTTGATTCCGGTTTAATCCTAAACCGAAATCGGTGTAAACCGGTTTAATCCAAAACCGGATTTTGTCTCTCTCATGATTCCTCCATATGAATCCATCCGTTTTACTCAACCTAAAGTGTGTGACCCTCTAGGCTCACGACACGTCGGCGGACTGGTAAAATTACCATTTTACCCTTTCCATCATGAGTGGCTTCTAGCAAGACATCATGATTACCCAACGCTTATGATTATCGAGATTTCGACTTAACCTTGTCGTTCATGAATCTATCCTTTTATCCTCTTGATATCTTTGACAACCACGAGGCATAGACAAGTCATCCTCGTTCTATTGTCCTGTTTCTTGATTCTGAGTTAACTGAATTATAACTGATACTACGTATCGTCTGCATGGCTATGCTATTGTATTTCAGTTGTACTCATCAAGTGGCCTAAACTGATATCTGCTCACACGTCTGTGTGAGGGATAAATCCTTCAGCGATCCATCTAGTCAACTTATGTAACTTGTGATCGAGCCAATCACAGCCGTTATTGTAACCCTTTTACAGGAGACGTTAGACTGAGTCAAACTCGTCACTCATTACATATTGACCTCAATGGTCCTTCGGTCTGAGGATGTGATTTCATGATCCGACATATGAGTATGTTCATGACTGTGTCTATGTAACATACTCATGATTCGGGTCGTCCTATATCACTCCTGACTGGTGATACTATGACCTAACTCTGGCCCCCTTTTGGCCATGACCAGTAGAGCGTGATCATTTAGAGTTAGCCTCATACCGATCGCTTATTATGAAGCTATTCTGATCGGGGACTGCTTAAGTAAGATTTTATCTGATCTGTAGATCTACTATTATGTGTTGACACATCAATGATACAAATCAAATCATACTTATGATATTACTACAACACTTAGTAATATGAATGCCGATTTTTATTCAACGAATAATCTTTATTACAAGATTAGATTGAAAATACATTGTGCTAGGGCACAAATCCCAACAGTCTCCCACTTGCCCTAGACCCAATTGGTATTCCAATCTAAACCCATTCCCCTGACATGTTCCTCATGCTTAGGCTGCGGTAGCGCCTTGGTTAAGGGGTCAGCTAAATTGTCATGCGTTGAAACGTAGATTATCTCTACTTCACCTTTATCAATCATCTCTCTGATGACGTGATACTTTCTCTCGACGTGCTTGGTCCTGTTGTGAAATCTGGGCTCTTTAGCAAGTGCTACAGCCCCCGTGTTGTCACAACATAAGTTCCCGGGATCAGACGTTCGCGGTAGTACATCTAATCCACTCAAGAAGCTTCTGACCCACACCGCTTCTTTGGCTGCTTCCGACGCAGCTATGTATTCCGCCTCCGTGGTGGAGTCGGCTATTGTCGCTTCCTTAAAGCTTTTCCAACTGAAAGCTCCCTCATTCAACATGAACACATACCCACCTTGTGACTTAAAGTCATCTGGGTCTGTCTGAAAACTAGCATCAACATATCCAGTGACGCTTAGCTCTCCTTCTATCCCACCATACACTAAGAAAACGTCCTTTGTTCTCCTCAAATACTTGAGGATACACTTGACGGCAGTCCAGTGATCTTGGCCAGGGTTAGACTAAAATCTGCTGGCACAGCTGAGGGCAAACGATACGTCAGGCCTCGTACAGATCATGGCATACATAATAGATCCCACTGCCGAGGCATACGGGATTCCATTCATTCTCTTAAGCTCAGCAGGTGTTTTAGGACACTGTTTCTTGCTTAGCTTAATGTCATGTCTTACCGGGAAGTTCCCTTTCTTAAAGTCAAGCATCGAGAATCTTCTCAACACCTTATCTATATAGGTGCTCTGACTTAGACCTAATATTCTCTTGGATCGATCTCTGTAGATCCTGATCCCCAGAATGTAAGCGGCCTCTCCTAAGTCCTTCATGGAGAAACACTTCCCTAACCAAGCTTTGGTCTTAAGCAAGGTTGGGACGTTATTTCCCATGATTAGTATATCATCGACATACAGCACCAGGAACACTATGTTACTCCCACTGCTCTTCTTGTAGATACAAGGTTCATCTGGATTTCTGATGAACCCGAACTCTTTTACGGCTTCATCAAAGCGTAAGTTCCAACTCCTGGAAGCTTGCTTCAATCCATAAATGGATCGTTGCAGCTTGCACACCTTTTCGGGATGTTTAGGGTCGACAAAACCTTCTGGCTGGGTCATATAGACATCCTCCTGCAAATTCTCGTCAAGGAATGCGGTTTTGACGTCCATTTGCCATATCTTGTAATCGAAATATGCTGCAATGGCTAACATCAACCGAATTGACTTAATCATAGCTACTGGCGAAAAAGTCTCATCATAATCCATACCTTGGACTTGACGATAACCTTTAGCAACCAGTCTTGCTTTGTAAGTCTGAGGCTTTCCGTCCATATCTGTCTTTAACTTAAATATCCACTTGCAACCTATGGGTTTTATCCCAGGTGTGCTGTCTACTAAGTTCCAGACCTGATTGTCTTTCATGGACTTCATTTCCTCATCCATGGCATTCTGCCATTCCTTTGAGTTGGGACTGGCCAAGGCTTGCTGAACTGTTGCAGGATCATCCTGATCTACAACTATCAAGTCATTACCCTCTGTGGCTAAGAAGCCATATCTGACTGGGTTTTGACGAGATCTTTCAGACCTCCTTGGTCCTACAGGAGTTTCTGTTGGAATAGGACTTGGATCATTTACCTCATCGGGCACCTCTACAATATTTGCTGGTTGTTCTGTGTTTTCTCGAATTTCTTCAAGAAGCACGTGACTCCCACTGGGTTTCATGGATAAGAATTCTCTTTCCAAGAAAACCCCACCTCGAGCAACAAAGACTTTGTTTTCCTCGGGTTTGTAGAAGTAGTACCCCATGGTTCCTTTGGGGTACCCTACAAAGACACACTTATCTGCCTTGGGTTCGAGTTTATCACCAAGCAACCGCTTGACGTAAACGTCGCACCCCCAGATCTTGAGGAAAGACAACTTGGGAACTTTCTCTTGCCAAGCCTCAAATGGAGTGGTCTCCACTGCCTTTGTAGGTACTCGATTTAATATGAATGCGGCTGTTTCTAGGGCATGGCCCCAGAAAGATACTGGAAGGTCGGCGTGACTCATCATGGAACGAACCATGTCTAGCAGGGTTCTGTTCCTCCGTTCGGAAACACCATTCATCTGAGGGGTTCCTGGCGGGGTTAATTCTGAGAGTATACTGTTATCCTTTAGGTGACTGAGAAACTCTTGATCGGAACGAAGTGCCTTTATACTTTTACCAAGCTGGTTCTGTACTTCATTCTGGAATTCTTTGAATTTATCAAAGGACTCCGACTTATGTCTCATTAAGTAGCCATACCCAAACCTACTGAAATCGACGGTAAAGGTTATGAAGTATCTGAAACCTCTCCTGGCTTGTGTACTCATGGGCCCACATACGTCTGAATGTATTAGGCCCAAGAGATCACTTGCCCTTTCACCTAAGCCGCCAAAAGGCGCCTTTGTCATCTTGCCCATAATGCAAGATTCGCATCTCTCGATTGGTGTGAATTCAAACGGGCTCAAGAGCCCACACTTATGAAGTGTCGAGACGCGTTTCTCGCCTATGTGGCCTAGACGACAGTGCCACATCACTGTCTGGTTTGAGTCATCCGACTTTAACCTCTTATTTACGTTATAGTTTGAACTGTAGTTAGTGTTATCAACATTTAAAATATATAATCCACCAACCATAGATGCAGTGCCGTAAACGATATTATTTCTTAATAAAGTAAATAAGCCATTGTCTATGACAAATACAAAACCAAGCTTGTCCAAACTGGACACTGAAATAATATTCCTACAAAACGTAGGTACACATAAGACATCGTCCAAAACTAATACAAGCCTTGTGGGCATCCTAAGACTAACAGAACCGACAGCCGTCGTTGACAACGAACTGTTGTCTCCGACTCTCAGATCCCGCTCGCCTTTCCCAAGGAGCTTTCTACTTTCCAGAACCTGCAGATTAACACAAATGTGAGATTCTGCTCCGGTATCAACTACCCATGTATCTGAGAAAGTAGCGTTGAGATTATACTCAACAACGTAAATACCTGATCCAGGTCCTGAAGGGTGTCCTCCCTTCTGCAAGCTCTTCACATAATCTTTGTGCTGCCTGCAATCCTTCTTCCAATGACCTGGCTGCTGGCAGTAGTAACAGACCACCTCTGAGGCCGAAGAGCTCCCCTAAGTTCTATGAACCGCTTGGATTCTCGGACCTCTAGGTGCCCTTATTTTCCCAGCTAGGTGCATTGGCGCCTTACCCTTACCTGACACTGCTGGTGCCTTGCCCTTGTTGGGTTGTCCTGGTAACTTGGCAATCATGTTGCAAACACCGTGTTATCAAACAATCATGTTATCAAACAAGCATGTTATCAAGCAAGCATATTAATTCCAATTTTATCTTGATTTAAATAATAAAATACGGTTTATTTAAACCGTTTCTTGAACCGGTTAATTTCTGAATTAAATCGGTTCACGCGCTGGTTTATCGAAACCGAACCGGTCTGAAATTTTAATTAATATTCGCTGAAAAATTCTGGATTTTTTCTGGGTCGGATCTGACCCAAATCCCACTGGTTTGGCCGAACCAAAATTGACCCGAGGGCCAATTAGGGTTCGGCCGAAACCCTAGCCGGCAGGGCTGGCCGAGGCGGGCCGCCTAGACTGATCTGGTCGGGCCGAAGCCCTTCCCTGGCCGGAGCCGAGGGGCTCGGCCAGATCTGCCATGGGCAGATCTGGTCGGCCTTCCCGGCTGGCCGATCGGCCCGTGGTTCGGCCGGGGTTAGCCTCTCGGCTAGCCTCGACTCTCCACGGGTCTCGATCCCGATCATACTTGATCAAAATAATATTTTCAGCAATATTAAAAAAAATTCCAGCAACTAATTCATTAACCAAAATCATAAAGTTTACAATTTTTAAATTCACAATATCGAATTAAATTGCAAAATTAAATCTAGCCTATCATGCTCGAATACAAAATCATGCATAACCAGCCTCTGATACCACTGAAGGAATTATTTGAGGGTTCCAGACAATTAATTTCATGCCCATACAAGAAATTAACCTCAAAGTTCCATGATTAAATACGGATCTTGCATGATCATGAATTGATCATGAGATCTAGACTAGATTAAAATTTAAATTTACCTTGAATCAAAATCTCCTTGTTACTAAATAGGATTTAGTAACCTCTAAAGATCGTCCACACAGGAAGAGCAATCCAAAGGACACTTGCAACGAACCTTGCTAGAAGATCGAAGCAAGCAAAACGGACGGAGCACGGGGAGGGGAGGGGCCGGCCGAATCTTGGCAGGGAGAGAGAGAGAAGACGGCTAGGGTTTGTAAAATAATTGTGTAATTTTCAGATCTGAAAATTTCCCTTTTATAGACCTTAATTGGGCTTTTAATTAATTAAAGGCCTTAATGGACTTAAAGCCCAAAGCTTTTAATTAACTGTGTAGAGAAGCCCATTCTGGCTTAGCCCATTCTGGCTAGGCCCGGTTTAGCTAATTTAATTAAATCTATTTAATTAGATTATAATTAATTAGTCTTGCCAAACTGTTCTTGATTCCGGTTTAATCCTAAACCGAAATCGGTGTAAACCGGTTTAATCCAAAACCGGATTTTGTCTCTCTCATGATTCCTCCATATGAATCCATCCGTTTTACTCAACCTAAAGTGTGTGACCCTCTAGGCTCACGACACGTCGGCGGACTGGTAAAATTACCATTTTACCCTTTCCATCATGAGTGGCTTCTAGCAAGACATCATGATTACCCAACGCTTATGATTATCGAGATTTCGACTTAACCTTGTCGTTCATGAATCTATCCTTTTATCCTCTTGATATCTTTGACAACCACGAGGCATAGACAAGTCATCCTCGTTCTATTGTCCTGTTTCTTGATTCTGAGTTAACTGAATTATAACTGATACTACGTATCGTCTGCATGGCTATGCTATTGTATTTCAGTTGTACTCATCAAGTGGCCTAAACTGATATCTGCTCACACGTCTGTGTGAGGGATAAATCCTTCAGCGATCCATCTAGTCAACTTATGTAACTTGTGATCGAGCCAATCACAGCCGTCATTGTAACCCTTTTACAGGAGACGTTAGACTGAGTCAAACTCGTCACTCATTACATATTGACCTCAATGGTCCTTCGGTCTGAGGATGTGATTTCATGATCCGACATATGAGTATGTTCATGACTGTGTCTATGTAACATACTCATGATTCGGGTCGTCCTATATCACTCCTGACTGGTGATACTATGACCTAACTCTGGCCCCCTTCTGGCCATGACCAGTAGAGCGTGATCATTTAGAGTTAGCCTCATACCGATCGCTTATTATGAAGCTATTCTGATCGGGGACTGCTTAAGTAAGATTTTATCTGATCTGTAGATCTACTATTATGTGTTGACACATCAATGATACAAATCAAATCATACTTAAGATATTACTACAACACTTAGTAATATGAATGCCGATTTTTATTCAACGAATAATCTTTATTACAATATTAGATTGAAAATACATTGTGCTAGGGCACAAATCCCAACATCAAGCCCATATAATTAAGGTATCATGTGAAGGAAAACCTTACCTAGTTGACTGGAGATCCTAAGATCTAGATTCAAAGGGACAACCTAATTGCATGAACCTTGTGCGGTCACTGTGGGGGTAACCCCGAGACCAATCCTATGATGTCAAACAGTGACACAAAAATGGATCAGGTTAAGCTATGCTTTTAATGATACTTTGTGCATCACGAAGTTTAGTAAAAGATATCACCTATGTGAGAGCGAAGTGGGGTTGCTTCAACAAAGACTAATGGAGCTTACTTCTCTTAAACTCTTGCAGAACCAGGAGGTGTTCATGACCATAACGAACCCAACCATGCGAACCTAAACACCGGGTTCGTTGGTATCTGTGTGAAGTATATGACCTCTTACACAAAATGACAGAGAGTTCAAGGACATCGCGTCTACTCATCCGTCAGTAAGATAAGTATACCCTCACAAGAAAAATTCAAAGGGGGTAACCTACTTATCCTATGCAGATATCGATTGTAGAGAGTAATCACCACGTCGAAATGTTTACACGTTCAATTTCATTCATTTGGGGGATTGTTGGACAAATTGTACAATTAAGTACAAAATGGCTAAGTTAATAAGTGTATTAACTTGTGGCTACGTCAATATGAGTCTTGATTCGGAATACCAAGACTCGTCATAGAATAATGTGAAATATGTTTACATATTATATGAAATGAGATCTTTCCAACGATATATCAAAAGCTCAAAATGGGTAAATGGGTGAATGAGAAATTGAACCCGAAGCCCGCCACGTTTAGTTGGGCTCATAATTATGACCCAACAATAAGAATTTGAATTTAATTTTAAATTCAAGAAAAAGATAAAACGTGGAAAAGCCATTAATAATTAATTTCCATTGAGAAATAAATTATGGAAAATCATACTTTCCCAAAAGAATGATATGGTAAGTTATTTCATTCCTTGTCTTTAAGTTCTTTCCCTAAGAGTATTTTTTCCTGAAATAAATATTTTCTTAGTAGAATTATATTTTCCTTAAAAATATATTTTCCAAGAATGAAAGATTATTTTTCTTCTATAAGTAGAGAAAAATCGCTAGAGCTAAAACACACTAAAAATCCTAGTTGTCGAACCTCTGTCAAATTCATTTCTTATTGTTTACTCTCTATAGCCCGGTTAGAGTTCGACTTCAATCGTCGTTTTATCCTGGGAGCAAGTTGTCCATACGGGGCAATATTTGTCTTAAGGAAAGCGGATTACCGTGACTCGATAATATTCAATTCCGTCTCTATCAACTGTTCTTGTACCGATTCCATGTTCTATAATATTTATACTACTATTCTTATTGTATGAGTACTATTAATAAAACTGAGGTATTATTTTAATTATGTTTGTATCATGTGATTTACTTGTTTCCCTCTTGCATGATTGTTCGATTTAATTATTTAATTATTCTCAAGATCTTCAATATGTATTTAGTGTGATTCTTTTATGAATATGTGAAAATCATTTATCCTAAAGATCCTTAAATTTTATGTTTAGAATTCATTATAGTTTATATATGAAATTAAGAATTCAACTTACATATATTACTTGTGCGTGTTTCGTGTCGTTAGCGCGACACGAATCGGCTTTACATTGCTAACTCTCTCTCTCTCTCTCATGCTCAGGTGGTTGTTGTTGTTGTTGTTCTATTGTTCAAGTTTTATTTTGTGAACACTTATGTTTTATTAGAGACTTATGTCTTGTTGGAATTTACATTATTTGGGATTTTTTGAAGTATTCCAAACAGGATAGGAGTGTTTCTTCATCATTATAATGTGATCGCCATTTTTTATTGTCACGTTGTTATAGTTTTTTCACTCAGTATGTTAGTTTAAATTAGTTTTGGATGCTCCTAGATATTTATTGTGTGATTTTGGATGGGTACGTTTAACCCAGAAAATCACTTGAAACCCGTTAAAAAAACAGGGAAAATAGTAACATTTCGAGCCGTATCCTTTTTGTTGCTACCCGCTCACTTTCAAGTGAGTTACAAATATAGCCTAACGGGCGAGTAATTCATTCATGAACACCCCTATCAATGGGGTAATAAATGTTCTTTGTTTGAGTTTATTGGGTATATGAAGTATACTTGAACTTTTATATCCTTATTTGAGTGTGATTTTTGTTGAGGTTTTCTTTTTAACCTTTTCAATTTTGACATTACCAACTTTTGGGCATTTAGTGGAAGAATTAAGCTCCACTATTTTTTCACTCCCACTTGTGTTTGATGTGTACAAGTAAAACTTGAATCTGTTGGATTGATTATGTTTTTTCATCATTTGGTGGGTTTAAACTCCCATTTCCCTAGTTGTTATGGGCTAGATTGGTAAGAATTTGTGTATGTGTAGAGTGCGGTCTCTTGTCGTCGTCAGTCTCGACGCCATTTTATTCGCCTCCGATAAAGAGTTGGTCGGAGAAAGAGAATAAAATAGACCAAACAACACTCTTTAAAAAGTTTGAAAGATATTTTAATTAATTCATAACTAAAAAATAAAATGAACGAAGATCTATATAAAAAAGACAGTCACTTTTACACAATTTTCTCTAAGTAAGCCCAATAGAGGATAAAAGAATGGTGAAATAGAAACAGCAAAAATGATGAGGAAAGCAAAGCAAAAGCACATAAGCAAAAAACAAATCAACATTTACTCAAAACCAACATATACCCCTTTCTCTCTCACCTTCGATTCCCAATTCTTCCACCAAAATTCCCAAAAGAAGCCTAATTTTTCTCTTGGGAAGTGTCAGTGTCTCTCTCTCTCTCCCTGCTCTGCTCGCTGGTTCAGCTCTCTCCTGCTCTTTGGGTTTTGAAAACTCTACCTTTCGTCACCCATGGCCATGGTTTAGGGTTCATCATCGGATTTGCGATCTGAGTCTCCTCCAGGAGCTGGCATTGGCCGATTTGCAATGTCGTCCGATGATATGCTTCTACATTTCTCCTCCAATTCCTCAAACCAATCCGACCACTCCTTGCCTACCAAGATTGCCAAGCTCGAAGCTCGCATGGCTGGTAAGGCTCCACTAGTGCAGCAGCAACCACTGCTCCCTGCGCGCTCCTCTGTTTCTCCATTCGCCAATTTCGGAGCTTCCGACCACCCGTTGACTTCAAGTGACTCCGACGACGATGTAAGACTCCAATCTCTGGGTTGATTACACCTTTTCTTTTACTGGTATTGACAATGACAAATGAGATTATTGGTCTTTGTTCTAGGTTGAGTTTTGTAACCCTAGGAGCATGACAGATGAATTGCCCATTTGTATTGGGTCTGTTTGGATTTTGACTCAGGAAAATAGGATTCCTAGGATTCAGAATAGGGATTGTGAGGATTTATTTCACAAACAGGCTTACCTGGTGTCATCTATAATTTACCAATTTTCACTGTTTCTCCATCATCATTGAGGACTTGTAGTCATAACTTGCTGAATAGATTGCTATGATGGGCAAATACAATGTGTAATCAGCAGTTTCCCTCACATTTTCTTGGGCACATCTAGTAGATCTAGAAAATTTATAATCTATTTTTAAAATTTATTTATTTCACTGTTGAATTCCATTTCTAGTCTTCAAAGTTTACTCACTTTTCAAATGCTATAAATTTGTACTACTGTGTCAGAATGGAGAGGAGTTTCTTATACTAGCCAACACCCAGAAGCGCCAGAAAGTTGAAGAAGAAAATAGTTCAATCATTTATCAACACATTGAGGTATGTTGACATTTGATGAATTATGTTTATTGTGATTGTAAAGTTATCTATTTTGAATCTGACTCGACATTTATATATTTTTGTCTTGTTTTTATTGTTTTCTCTACTAGCTTTACTATTTTCCTTTCCCAATTATAATATCCTCTAAAATCAGCAGCAACAATTTGTCTTAGTATACATGCACGTACGAGTAATTAGGGCATTGTTGGCAATAAAAAGTATCTTAAAGTTTCAGTTAAATTTGTGTTTATTTTGCATTAGTTTTAAATCGAGCTCTAGCTTTATGGATTTAAATGTATCGGTACACATGGTAATTTCTAGAAAGAGTCAAGGTTCAAAATTGCGGAAATGAGCCTTGAGGCATTTTTCGTTAGCAATGCGAGGCGTAAGCCTTGAGGCGCAGTGAGGCGTAAGCCTCAATAAATTCAAATAATATGATAAGAGTAAGAAAAAATATAAAGCAAAACAAGCAAAATAGAAATCATCAAATAATTAGCAAGAATTTAAAACTAAATAAGCAATTATAAATTAAGAAAAAATCAGGTAAAAAAATAAAAAATTCAGCAAAATAAACAAAAATAAAAATCATCAAAGAATTAGCAAAAATTAAAGGAGATGAGAGGGAGGGAGAATAGTGGTCGGCTAGAAAATGTGTTGTTGGATGGAAGTGTTGCTGAATTTTCTTCTAATTTATGTTTTAATTTTGTATTCCTTAGATTTGTTAGGTTAACTTTAGCTTCTTAGTTCTTACTAACTTAAAGGTCTCAATAACAACATTTAAGAGAACTCAGCTATAAAACTTTCATAAGAAGCCCATAATGGGTTTTTAAAAATTTAAATTTTAGCCTACAATTTGAGGCGTAAGCCTCAACCACCTTGATACCTAAGCTGCGAGGCGTAAGCCTTGACGGAGCCGAGGCGTTAGCCTCGGTACACAGATGAGAGGCGTAGCCTCAAAGGCTGTTTTCGACAGCCTCACCTTGAGGCGAGCCTCAAGGCGTAAGCCTCAATAGCTTTTTTAAACTATGGAAAGAGTTAATACTAACTGTTGAAAGCTCATAAATCAGGCGGCGGTTGACGGAAGACAAAAGATTGCGGATAGCGCAGAGACCAAGACTGCTCCCGATGTAAGCAGGAAAAGACAAAGTCGTGGCAGAGGACAATCTGTTTCAGGCAGAGGACGAGGTTCCAAAGCTAATGTTCAAATTTCTTCTTCAGTGGTTTCACCTTGTAATGGTCAAATTGAGAACTCACTCCCTAAGGTATGTTCTCATTGGCGTGATGTACTAAGATTTTGTTTTTGTTCCCTGTTACAGTTGGTATCATCGTTATCAATGTGATTGATTTATCAGCTAATGACCATCACTTCAAATATATTTATTAGAGAAAGAGAAAGGCACTGCACTATTAAAGGATGACCATATATATACCATGTTAACTTTATACCGAAAGGCAAAATAATGAAACAATGGCTCCAATAACATATATTTCATATCTTAAGAAATCAGTAGTTGTACATGTACTGTAAGGGTGGAATATAGAGCCCAGATGAAAACCTTCTTAGCTGGTAAAAATTGTGCTCTCTTAGGAAACAATAGTTTGAGGCAATGTTGTTTGCAAATGCTCATTGTAATATGGAATATACATATGTGTAAGGTCTTCTTGCTTTATGCATGTAATTGATGGCAAACATCTATTTACCTTATTTTGTTTCCTGACTACACTATCTGTGACTTCTGCAGGAAGCAAGGCTAAAAGAGCAATTACGGAATGAGGATCGAGCTCTGTTAGAGGTATTGAATGCAGTGAATGTAGGTTTATTTTTGCTTGTTTATGCTACTATTTAACATGATAACAATACATGTAGATAAAAAATTTGATAAGAAAAATATAATAATAAGAAGACAAGTCACTGATGCACCTAGTGAGTTTTGTTTGGTTCATTCGTACCAGACTATGTGTTGTACCATTCAAAGTAGTCGTATTCTTAAGCACTGTCAGTAATAATTATGTGACCCTAACATTATAGTTCCTTTCTTCCTGTTTTTTCTACTTAAATCAGGATGAGGTAGCATCTCTGCGAGCAAAAATTGTAACATTGGAGGAGGACTTGCGTAAATCACGGCAAGAGGCCTCTGATTTTAAAAATCTTTGCAGTCAATTAGAAAAGGTATGGAAATGACGGCTGTTCCTTAACATTTTTGTGTTGAATAATCTTGCTCATATGTGGCATGAGATCTAATCATTCCTTCTTTATTGTGTTCGTCTTACAGGAGTTAAAAGACATGAAAGATTATGACCAGCAAATGAAGCCAAAGGTTTGCATCTTGCAAATAACTTTGTTTGATAGAATTTCCAAGTTCTGCTTATCTGGAAGTTCTAGAAATGCCTAATTTTTCAGTTTGATTGCGGCATTTAACCTTCCAATATACACTTATTCTGTCAGTGTATATAGGATGTATGGTAAGCCCATAATTAGCAAGTTGCTGTCTAATAATATTGTTCTTTTTGACAGAGGACAAAAGTATTGTCTGATCTCCTGATATCTGTGTCAAAAGCTGAAAGGCAGGAAGCTAGAATGAAAGTACGACAAGATTCTCTCAGACTAGGCAATGTGGGTGTAATAAGGTATTGTATATATTTATGTTCATGAGAATATATCTGGGTAAATCATTCAATAATTTGGCATTGTGTTTTGTTTCTTGATATATATTTGATGATAATATTTGTCAATTGCAGAGCTGGAACTGTCATATCTGAAACATGGGAGGATGGGCAAGCCTTGAAAGATATCAATGCTCACCTTGTATGTTCATGATGATCCCCTGTGCTTTTGTTCCATAAATGTTCTTAGTTTTAGTTGCCAAGTTTTAGTTGCCATGCATTTTATGCAATTGTCCTTGTGAAATTCTATTGATACATGTTAGTATAGTCAACCACACTTAGCTCTCTCTTTTTTTAGTTACAATATGGGTTACTCTGTAGATACCAGAGTAAGGTTAACTTAATACTAACTCATCAAAAGTTGTCTTAAGTCTGGGTCACAGTTAGTTTCCAAACATTGATTATGCACAAAATCTTAAGGAAATAAATACTATATTGGTATGGCTAGTGAACATCCAATAGATATTTACGAAATTAAGTCCTAACCAATATGATTCATGACAATGTGAGAACTTTTCATTTTATCCCTATTACTACTTGGGGAATTACAGAATTGAAATCCAGGCTAGTCTTAGTGATGGGATTTACTTTGCGTGATGCCAAACCTCTGTGGTGCACAAATCTCATTCAGTTACATCTCTCTGGAACCTGATTTAGACCCTTATATTTTTCTTCTCTTTTAACACATTTTTGGGTTTGATTTATTACGGGTAAACATTTTCCATGCTGACCTGTGCTGCTGTGCATCCCTTCAGAAGTATAACCAGTAGCCCCAAGTTTTGATGTATTACTACTACACAACTCTAATTGTATTTGATGTTTCCTTTTGTCTTTATAAAGATTTAATGTGCTATACGGCTTATTCTCTTTGGCATTGTTCAAAATCTCCATTTTTCTCTGAGATTATTTTATATGAATCCAGTGAGAATAGTTAATCAGTGTCTTTTATATTTATTTTATTGTCTATTTCTAGAAACAACTATTAGAAACCAAGGAGTCTGTTGAACGACAGCGGAAATCATTGAAGAAAAGACAATCTGGTAAGTTCTATCATTTAGAAAATGGACTTATCATATACTCTTTGATCTTGTTAGCTCTATTCATTTGTAAATATTTTCTAGTATATTTAGCTTAGCTATCTTCCATGCATTCTATAAACAGACTATCCTACATTCTTAGAGTTGGATTTATAAGGTTGGCTCTTTTTTTTGGGATCAGAAATAAAGAGTTTATTATAAAACAAAAAAGGGAATCTTGGGATTGGATCCCTAAACCAAGTATGAATACAGAAAAATATGAAGACAAGAAACAAAGAAAAATAGCCCAAGAATTTGGCTTTGAAATATATCCCACCTTTAATATCTTCTAACTTATGTTGGACCTCTCTCCCAAACTTTGTTGGGCTTCTCTTAAGGTGGGAGTCAAGTGGCGGTATTGCGCCCCTTTTTGCATAAGGGCGTGTCTTGTGCCCTTTATTGATATAATAATCTTAAGAACTCTTAAGAATCACAAGTTTGGTGCTGTTTTGCTTCATTATAGTATAGTCGAGCCCAAATCTTATACACAACCCGCCGATGAAAAAATGACTTTAAAATATAAACATGCCCATAATGTGGAGATTTGGAAGTCGTGTCTACCAATTGATCCGGCCTATATATGAGAAATACAAAAACTCGAACGATCAAGCAAATTGAGACGACCCATAACTGAATCCCCATAAAGAACAACCTACATGAAGGTAGGGACGTCATAAAGGAAGAGATAGAGCAAGGCATCTGAGAGGAGTGGTCGTCAAACAAGAGAAACATGCCACCTCGGATAATCTGAGGTGCTAGAAGAGGAGGGTGATTCAAATTAACAAGCGTGAGTGTGTGGCCAAGGTAAAAGTAGCATTGTACTTCTGCAAAACCTGCACAAATGGAAGAGAATGGGAAAAATGTGTTCAATCTTTGTTACTTATATCAAAGCTAGAGAGGAGACTTAAGGCGTAGGCTGCGACCCGATGTTTGGGCCACTCCATGAGAACTTCTCGAAGAGCTGCACTATTTCCGACTCATTCCCTTCAAACACCACTTCAATGAACTTCGCAACATGCCATGTCTAGAGCTGACCAAACGTAAGCCGAAATGGAATTCAAGTTCCGATTCAACTTTACCGCCGACTAAGAGGAGACAATTGGAAATCAGACAATACTTTTGTTCAGGGTCCATTCTAAATTTAAAGAAAAATATTACAGTGACATCGTGTTTGAAGTATTCAAATCCTAATGCATAAAGTTTTCTCATTATGTAACCAAAACCAATCGGTCCAACAAGTTGGTCAAGTCCAATAAAAAACAAAAGAACGAATTAAGAAGTACTCTAGGAATTTCTAATTAGGGTATAATTGATTTTTAACAAATCTAATCAGGGTATAATTAGTTTGATAATGTTTTCTTTTAAATATATACTGTAATATAATTTTTTTAACACATCCTGGGACGGGTCCTGGTCACTCGGGCCTTGACCCAGCTAGATACCTGTTTTTTTTATGAACAATAATAAATTATATAAATGACAAGAGAAAATTATAAAGGAACAAAGTAGGGGAAAACAAAGCCCCAAACAATCCAAAAAAAGAGAGATAAGCTAAGAAAAGATAGACTAGAGTACCAACCTCGGGCTCGCGCACCAGGTGGCTAAAGTGCGCTCCCCCGTCCAAGCCTGGATGTCCCGCCCCTCGTCTGCCTGCACCAGAGTATAAGAATGCATCTGAAGTAGTCTGAGTCTCTCCAGGTGATCGCTCCTCATCTCTGAATATCCGGCCGTTTCTGGTGACCCAGATGTACTAGAAACCCATCGTGACAAGTCTGCTCCATGCCCTCCTCGCTCCTCTGTCTGCAACTCTGGCTCTCCACCCCATGAAGAGATCGAGAACTGTCTGAGTAGAAGGAAACTGGATAACCCACCATCTGTGAATCTCCCTCCAGAATCTCCTAGTCCACCTGCAGGATAGCATAAGATGCTCCGTCGTCTCCTCCCTCCTACCGCATAGAGCACACATGCAATGACCAATTGGGATGACCCCCCTGAAAGCATGAGTGCCTTTAGTCGGTAAACTGCCCTGAAGAACCAGCCATCCGAAACTCCTGAAGTATGGCGGAACTGGCATACCCCACAGTCTCGAAGCCAGTATATTGAAACTGCCTGATCCGTCCCCAACAACATGTGGTAACCCCTCCTCGCATTGTATCCTTTCCTATCTGATGTCCACCATATCTGATCGCGAATCCTATCTGTCAGTCTGATAGTGCCAAGAACCGAAAGTAACTCTGAAACTCTAACCCTGCTCTAGCTTGCAGTACCCCTCGGAAGGGAATGGACCATCCTTCAAGAACCTATACATCATGAACTGAATGGCCCGGGTGACTCACACGCCTGTAGAGTCTGTGAAACCTGGTCCTCAAGCAAAAATCTCCCAACCAGCAATCATCCCAGAATCTGATCTGTCTGCCATCACCAAGTCTCCGACGGACACACCTAGACCCAAAGATCCTAAGAAAAGCATGAAGAGACGAGAGACCAAGAATATCCCGCAAAGCCCTCGACCCTGAGTGACCAGAGAAAGGTAGTGAAGAAAAGTCCCAAGATGACCTGTCCCATCCGTATTTCGCACACAAGATCCTTCTCCACGAAGGATTCGGTTCTGTCGCGAAGCGCCATCACCATTTCAACAGCAGAGCGCTGTTGACCTCCTGGAGGCGACGTATACCCAACCCTCCCTGTCTGATCGGCCTACAAACACGCTCCCACCTGACCTTCGTAAACCCCCGAATCCCCCTAAAAAGCATAGCCTCCTCTCCATGCTGAAGAAGGTGTAGCCCCTCCGCTGTGATGATGAACAGAAGCAGGGATAAAGGGCATCCCTGCTTGACTTCTCTCCTGATGTCAAATTGACTCGTGGGGGAGCCGTTGACCAGGACCAAAGCGGAGGAGTTAAGACAAGAAGCAATCCAGTGTCTCCACCTAGGGCCAAAGCCCATAGCAGCCATAACACTCCAAAGGTAACTCCAATCGACCCGGTCAAAAGCTTTCTCAAAACCAAGCTTGACCACCGCCGCCCTGGAGCGTGTCCTACGAACCATGTTAATCAACTCGTTCGCCACTAGGACGCCATCAACTAACTGTCTACCACGAATGAAGCCAGACTGTACCTCGCTAATCAAATCACCAATGTACCGTCGCAGCCTTATAGAAAGAAGCTTAGCCAAAAGCTTATAAGGTCCTGAAATAAGACTAATCGGTCGAAACTGCGCGAAGTCGCGTGGGGTCTCAATCTTCGGAATCAAGGTAATGAAAGAAGCATTGAGACCCGACCCAATCCTCCCTGTCAGGTGGAAGTCATGGAAGAAACCGAGAACATCCTCCCCGACCACGTCACACATCTCGCGAAAAAAGCGCATGATGAATTCATCTGGACCGGGGGCCTTAGCCCCATCGCACTCTGATAGGGCCGAGAGAATCTCTCCCTTAGTAACTACGGCCTCTAAAAAGTCTGACCCCCTGGTGGCAAAGTTAGGAATGGAAGTGGCGGCAAACTGGGTCTCGAAATAAAATCTGGCCGAAATCTCGCCTGAAAATGATCAACTGCAGCTCTGCGGATCGGCTCTGGCTGTGTCTGCTCCTGGCCGTCAATAACCATACACTGGATACGACTCTTCCTGCCTCTCGTCGCGGCAGATCAGTGAAAGTATCGAGTGTTCCTATCTCTCTCAAGAACCCAGCGAACCCTCGACTTCTACTTCCAGATGTCCGCGCGAGTGTTCCTGAAAATCTGGTGCTTCACGTGACCCAACACCTCGATGTTCCAGGTGGCTAAGTCTGACCTCAGACGTTTGAGCTTCGCCCACAACCTATAGTTTGGGCAGCCCGCAACGTCAATGTAAGAGGTCCACTTTGCCGCCACAAAGCTCTTGAATTCACTATGATCCAACCAGGCGTTGAGGAACCGTCTAGGCCTCGTTCCCTAATCAGCCTCCTGGGTGCCTAAAAGAATGGCACTGTGATCCGAGAGCATCTTCGTCAGCCCCGTGAGATCAGGTTTGCAAAGATAGCCAACATGTCCTGACTGAGGAGGATACGATCAAGCCTGCTCGCTCTCGATCGTGGCCCAAACCAGGTAAAATCCTTGTTCGACCTAGGGAAGTCGACAAGGCCTAAGTCCGTAAGAAAAGCGTCAAAAACTCTCCAATCTGCATGGGCCGTCTGATTGGCCACCTCGCTCGGATCCATGACCGTATTGAAGTCACTCGAAAGGGCAAACTTCTAGCCTACCGAGTGGTGAACCTGTCTCAAAATACTTCAAAAATCCCTCCTCGCAGCGGGTACCGAAGGGGCGTGAAGTTTTGAGGAAAGAAACGGTCTCTCCATAAGCTATGACCTCCCCAATCCACACGATTAGCCCCGGGAAAATGACACAACTGGTGATACGAAGTATCGAAGCGTCAGAAATCGAGATCTCGCCTGAACCCAATTATGACCCTGCTGGACTGAACTGAAACTCAAACTGGGACGAAAACCCGAGTGCTCTGATAATCGTAGGATCTACCATTGCATACCTGGACTCCTGTAAAACCACGAAAACTTGACGGTGTGCCGTGATAGTGTCTGCAAGGAGTCTGCGCTTGTGATCCGAGCCCAGACCCCTAGGGTTCCAACTCAAGAGCTTCACTGCTGAGCGGGAGCCCACGGCCCCGCTGGAAAAGCAACAGCTGTACTCTGAGTCGGATGAGAACCTCCCAACAGATCGACAACCCTCCCAACATCAGCCACCGGGATACTTGCAGCCGAGAGTCCCTCTTCCCTCCTCGAGGGCTCCACCACCTCCGAAAACTCCCCATCCTCTGTCTCCTCCTAAGAAAGGATAGACTAGAGTCTGGGTAAGTAGCTGTGAAGCTGCGAATACCGCCTGCTACCGTCTCGATCGAGGCCGAAGAGTAAGCTCATGGGATCCCTCGAATGTGTACCCAGCAAAACACTCCTCCATGCATAAACCTGTCCCAATCAATCGAGTAGAAGAAGAACCAACGACGAAGGTCTGCCCATAGCTTAGTCTGAAGTCTGTCTATCGCACTGGCGTCCGCAAAGGATAGGAGGAACTCTCGCTGTCCCAAGTCTGAAATCGTGATGACCTCCGAACCTGTGCCCCATATCTCTGAAAGTAGAGCTTGCCGGTCAAAATCACGTACCGCCACGACGAGGATACAAAACTGAAACCGCTGCGAGGGGGTGAAATAGAATACGACTACGAACCAGAATCCGGGGCTCGCGATAAGTAGTATGTGTAATCTGTGGCTCACTAGTCCCTATCCGAGGCTCGTGAGAAAGAGCCGGGGGCAGGTGGCTTACTGGTCTCTAGCCGGCGCGGAGTGGGTGCGTGTCGTCCAACTGCCAGAATGAGTGTGTGTCCTCTGAAATCCGTCCCGTGCAAGGCTGCGATCTCCTCCGTACGTGACTGCTCAGAAGTTAGGTGGACAAACCCATAGCTGGTCCGACGCTGTCTCCCCGGGAGCGTCATCTCCAAAATCTCCCTAAAACTCCTGAAGAGGTACCTAAGCTCCTCGGCTGTCAGGTGGGTCGGTAAATTACCCACGTAGGTCGGATAAGCAGATTTGGGGACAATTGAAGGTCGGAGTCAATCGGAGTAATGAAAGGGATCTCCGAGATGGGAGCGACCTCAAGACCCACTCTGACCGACCCCGCTTTTTGCCAACAGTCAACACCCCACGATCTTCGGAAAGGGTCCGAGACGTGCACCAATATTGCAACACGCTCAAAATACCCCACGCCAATAGAGTTTGGGTGAGTAGCTATGAAGCTGCCAATACCGCCTGCTACCGTTTCGATCGAGGCCGAAGACCAAGCTAATGAGATCCCCCGAATGTGTACCCAGCAAAACACTCCATGCATAAACCTGTCGCAATCAGTTGAGTAGAAGAAGAACCAACGACGAAGGTCTGCCCACAGCTCAGTCTGAAGGGCCCCCGCTCGGACTAGGGACAGGTGAGTAATGGAAGGGATCTCCGAGATGGGAGCGACCTCCAGACCCACTCTGACCGACCTCGCTTGTAGCCAACAGTCAACATTCCACGATCTCCGGAGAGGGTCCGAGATGTGTACCAATACTGCAACATTGGCTCGCGATCAGTAGTCTGTGTAATTTGTGGCTCACTAGTCCCTGTTTGAGGCTCGTGAGAATGAGCCGGGGTGGGTGACTTACTGGTCTCTATCTAGCGCGGAGTGGGTGCGTGTCGTCCCCCAGTCCATGAGTGCCCTGACGGGCTGTGGTGGCCACTGAGGAGATCGCCGGAGTAGCATGGCGGTCCCTCTGCGGTCAGGCAAGGGCGTTTCTCCCCCAGACTGTCCCTCGTCTATTCGCCGTAGGTTTCGCCGAGGCCACCAGAACCTTCGGTGCTCGTGATGCAGCGCCGACAACGTCGCGCAGTCGTCTTCGCTCGTGCCCGGCCTGATAAGGCTGTCTGCCCGCGGAGTTAGGTCTCGCCTGAGACCTGATGTGAGGACCTTCCCCTCTCGTCGGCCCATGTCCACCAAGCGAAAGGCAGGAGCCCTAGACATAGGGCCACCAGTGAAGGCGAGCTCGGATCTTGGCTTGGCCGCGCCTCCCTCTCCCTTGATCACCGTTCGGTGAGTTCTGCCTGAGTCGCCTGCCCCCTCCTTCCCCAAAACCACCATGATCAATAGAACAGGGGGCTGCACCGTCGCGTTGCCTGTTGCGCCGCCTAGGGTTTCAGTCGCGCACCGTCTTAGAAGCTTGGGCGGCCACCACTGACCTTTCCCTTCGACCTCGACGAGCCCGGAGATGTTTCGAGGAGCACCATCAACGCCAGAGAGACGGAGAGGTCCTCTCGCCTGCCCCGCCTCTTGGTGCCCTCCCCTCGCAGTTGCGGTCGAACGCGGTCGAGTCCCTGCCCTCCGTTCTTCAATCGTGGGGTGTCGTCGACGTCGCCTGCGCTGGGAAGGTGTCGTCGACGTTGCCAGCGCGCCTCGATCGTCCAGAACGTCGCGACCATCGAGCAGTGGCAGTTCGCCATGAGATCCGGCGAGAAGGAAAATTCGGATCGGCAAACCGATCTAAAATAGCCTCAAACCTGTTCGAAATCACTAGATTTTCAACGTCCCGACTAAACTTGTCTCGTCCTCTCCCTCCCATGAAGAGAATCGGCTGAAAAAATCCCTGCCGGATCCACACGGATAGAATGATCAAAGATCTATACACACACAACCTACTAGAGTTGTGTGTGAAGATTGAGAGAAATAAGCCAAGAGGGAGGGAGAGAGAGAGCTCATCGATCTTTTAGACGTGTTCGGTACAAATCTTATATGTCATCTATTATGTTCATAATAGTATCATTTGTCCAACTAGATACCTGCTTGTTTGCCCGAAATTGTTGACCCGCCCAAGTTCCAATAAGTTCAGGTTTGGGCTTTTTGTTGGGTTTGGGTTTTTTTACCATCCCTATAATTGGGTTTCCGATCTTGATGGGTCGCCGCCGACAGTCGTGTTTGGGTAGTCGCTAATAGACGCGATCGACTACGGCCTATGAAAAGGTCGTCGTCGCGACTAGGTTTGAGTATGACGACGGGGAACTTGTTCATACTTTGCAATATTTTCATAGGTCTATTGTTATCTGAAATGAGTTTGATTCATACTAAAACTTGTTCATGAGCTTTTGTAGCTTGCTTTATATCTTGAATCCTTGTAACACGTATTTATGGCTCATATAATTTACATCGTAGTAGATATGATTTTAGCTATCATCTATGTATTACCTCTTACCTTTTCTTGGCAAGTACTAATGTTAGTCAACATGCCTTGAAGATAAGGGTGATGTAGCAGATTCAGAAACAGGACAACAAGAAGAAGATTTTCTTATTCAGGATGAGATATATAAATCCCGTCTAGCTAGTATCAAGAGGGTATGCTTTTTTCTTATGCTTTGTTGCTTTTTAGATTACCTCCACTGGGAAAAAAGTAAATTTATTTGGAATGCGTGTATGTCTTTAGTCTTTAAGTTGTATATCTTCTACAGGAAGAAGAAACTTCTTTGCGTGAGAGGGACCGCTGTGAACTAGAGAAGGGACGGCTTATTCGTGAAATGAAACGCATTCGAGATGAAGACGGCTCCCGTTTTAACAATTTTCAGATTTTGAACCACAGATATGCACTTCTAAACCTTCTTGGAAGAGGTGGATTCAGTGAGGTTTATAAGGTCAGAATGTGGCAAATATTATATCTTTTCATCCTTCGAATATTTTCTATCACACATTTCAGCAATGTTTCTGTGCTGAACAACGTCTAGATAGTTCCCTTGCCTTCATTGGCAATTGTAAAGATATATCTTTTTGCAGTGATTTGAAGTAAGAAATTTCCAGCAGGCTTTTGATTTGGTGGAGTACAGATATGTTGCATGCAAACTTCATGGGTTGAATGCTCAATGGAGTGAAGAAAAAAAGCAAAGTTACATACGACATGCAATTCGGGAGTACAATATTCACAAAACCTTGGTGCATCACCACATTGTTCGGCTTTGGGACATTTTTGAGATTGATCAGAATACGTTTTGCACTGTCTTGGAGTATTGTAGTGGTATACCATGTTTGACATATTTTCCATTCAACATTCTTATTCACTTAATTCATTTGTTAAAAAATTGGAATTCTTTGGGCAATGAAAACCTGTAATACTTACTGGATAGTTTTTTTTGCAGGAAAAGATTTGGATGTTGTTCTTAAAGCAACTCCAATATTGCCCGAGAGGGAAGCAAGAATCATTATAGTTCAGATATTCCAAGGGCTTGTATATTTGAACAAGCGGGCGCAAAAGATCATTCACTATGATCTGAAGCCTGGGAATGTTTTATTTGATGAGCTTGGTGTTGCAAAAGTTACGGATTTTGGTCTTAGCAAAATTGTGGAGGATGATGTTGGGTCACAGGGTATGGAACTTACATCTCAGGGAGCTGGAACATATTGGTAAGTGACAATATGATTCAAATTTGTGAATTGCTTGCTTGTCAATTACAATAGAGAAGGTTCTTTTATATTTGTGAATTCCTTTGCTGGTGGTGCTTGAACTCGAAGACGGAGACCTGAGCCTGAAGGATTTAGGAATTTATACCCAATTCTGAAGGAGACTGGAGCCTTGAGGCTTTGGGAATTGATACCCAATATTGAAACCAAATACGGAGACTAGAGACGGAACCGGAAACCAATGTGAATACCAAATGCGCTACGACTTTAGCATATCCTCCCACATTTAAGAGAGACTAATAATAGGAAATAAACTAAATCGTCTCGAGAAAACACCCAATTCATGTCAATGAAAAATGAAATTGACCAAAAAATCAGAATAGCATAGGGGTAGTGAAGCAAATTAGGCAGCTAGAAAAACTAGATGCTGGATGATGTTGGTTGACGAATGATTGGATGACGCTGGATGATCAGATGTGCGGATGACAGATTTGAATGACGATAAACGGATGATTGGATGACGGATTTCAGATTTTTAATTTCTTACCCACCCGTTAAAACATAATTAATGAGTGAGCAAAACATCACTCGCTCGCTCAAAGATTGAACCAAGATCTAAAGAAAATTAACCCTCTGATACCATGTCAATCTTTATGAAACAATATTGTATTCAATTCAAATTTGTGAATTGCTTGCTTGTCAATTATAATAGAGAATGTTCTTTTGTATAGGGAACAATAGGAATATTTACCAAACTAGGAAACATAATAATAATAAGAAACCCTAATATCCAAATCTAAATCCTAATGAGCTTTCCATAATACTAGCCTTAATGGGCCTAACATAAAACTAGCCCTAATTTACCCTGATTGACAATAAGTAAATTAACTTAAGATCCATTCTTACTATCAATGATTGGACTTAGTAACTGTTTGCAAAAGAAATGCATAATGCAATTTTCTACAAGTATTTTTTCTTCACTTTGACTGCCTATCTTAATATATTGAGTAAATTCCACATGATTCCCCTAACTATACGCGTGTCTCACATGCCCCCCTTAACTACAAAATCAATCTGTGAGATGCCTTACCTATCTGAAAAATTAAAATAAATAAATTAAAATGATTTTGAATTTTTTTTTCTATTTTCTTTTACAAAAACAAGAAAAAAAATATTTTAGTATTAATTTTTTATAAAAATAAAAAAAACGGTGTTTAAAAATAAATTTTTATTATAAACAAACTTTTTAAAAATTATTTCTACTATTAACAAAATTTTATTCTTTATTTTATACAACGAGAAAATTAGATAAAAAGTTCAAAATCATTTTTATTTATTTATTCATTTTAATTTTTCAGATACAAAGGTATTTTCGTCATTTCACAAAAAAACTTAACTGAATTTTGAAAAAGTCAACAAAAAAAGTAAAGTGGGATTTTTGGATAGTTTAGGCACCTCACAGATTGATTTTGTAGATAAGGGGCATGTGAGACACGCATATAGTTAGAGGGGTCATGTGGAATTTACCCTAATAAATTTATGGAACTGCAAGTTTCATTTCATACTAAAAGATTTCTGTGGATAGGACAGTAACAATTGAAAAGGGTGTGTTGCATTGTGTTTAGAATAGGAGGTTTCTTATTCTAGTTTAGGCATGCGCTAATCATATTTCCTATTGTTACTAGGTTTTCCTATTCAGGTTATGTCTAGTCTCTATGTAAAGGGCCCTGCTTTATTTGTAAGAACACATCAATTCAATATGTCTAGAACCACTCAACTGTTAAGAGCTACCTGAATTGAATATGATTCATTGTATGAACTTTATCATTTGGTTACAAGCTGTTACTGAAGTGTGTTTTTGGTTGTGAATCATATTTTTAACTAGGGACTGAGACCAATAGATCTTAATAACGTTTTCATGATCCTATCATGAAATTTTCTTGAGTTATTAGAGGTTGTTTCATCCACCATTTAAATATGCCTTCCATGTAAGAAATGATTTTCCATTGATTTACTGGGGGCTAAGGGCAATGCAATGCTGTTTTACCTTTGGTTAAACTTTCTTGTACCTGATTATGTGTATCCAGCATATCAGGATCATATTTCTTCTTTTGTCGACAGGTATTTGCCTCCAGAATGCTTTGAGCTCAGCAAGACACCTCTTATATCATCTAAGGTCATTGAATTTCTAAAGACACTTAAACCTGTTTCTTTTCTTTCATCTTTCGTTTTGTATCAGTTGACCTGTTTCCTTGTTGTATACAGGTTGATGTTTGGTCAGCTGGTATTCTATTTTACCAAATTCTCTTTGGCAAACGGCCTTTTGGGCATGATCAGACTCAAGAGCGTATTCTACGCGAAGACACAATCATCAAAGCACGCAAAGTTGAATTCCCTTCAAGACCCGCGGTTTCAAACGAGGCAAAGGTGAGATCGATCATTTTCTGTCAATTTGATATAATATATCAATGCATTCAATGATAATGACAGAGAATCATTTTGCTGTTGGTTGATGATGAAAATATTGATTTTGCAGGAACTGATTCGTCGATGTCTGTCATATAATCAAGCTGAGAGACCAGATGTGTTAACTGTTGCTCAAGATCCGTACCTTACTTACTCAAAGAAGTAAACTGTATTAGGTGATTTTCTCGGCTATGGCGGAAGCAAAGAGTTTGTCTTTTGTTGAAGATCATGGGATTTTTGTATAGGTTGTAAAGCTTTTCTAGTTTATTCTTCACCCACAACCACAGTAAATTTTCATTTCTGGTTTTAATTTCTATGTTTAGTCATAGTGTGGTTTCGGATAATATAGATTAGCCTTTTCCTGTTAAACATTGAATAGTGAAAGGTGGACTTACATTGTTCAAATGAAAGCATACCTTAAAAATCAATTTAATGTTTGTTAAGATGCTATTTATTGCTTGTTGTTTGGAAAGAGTTAAACAAACAAACAAACTGTATAAAACCTTATGTGCAATATAGACCACCAGTTTTTTTGTTTGTAAATATCTCAATCCATAAGTGAAGCCAAAACAGCTTCATCCCATTACCATACGATACAGACCACGCAAGAAGTCAGGTGTTCTCTCATCAAATGGCATCATTTTCTCTTCAATTTTGCACCCAATTTGTTCCATACTCATCATCGAGAGTGCAGCTGAGAAGCTGTGAACAGAGAAGGGTTCGGGTTTGGTGCGAATCGTCAAGACTGGAGGTTGGGTCTCCTGTAATAATAGTGGAGGCTCCCCGGATGATCAAAACTGCAGCATCCGTTCCTTGCCTCCTTGTCAACTCCGGCCTCCTCAATCCCGGCGACGTTGGCAGGTCATTTCATTCATATTCATTACCAGTCATTCATTAATTCATGTTATAATTTATTTTGTTTATTGCAGAATTGTGTCAAGAAAGCCAAAGGATGTGTGGGCTGTTCGTCTTGCCATCGGAACCTATCTCATTGATGCCAAATACTTCAAACCCTTGCTTCTTGACGATGGTCAACACTAATTACTCTTCCTTTACTTTTTTCTTTCACTCCCATTGGACTGTTATGTTTTGGTCCAAATCATGTCTGTTTTATTAAACATACGTCAAATGTATGAAATACGTGTTAGAGTATATAATTATAAGTAATTTACGTCATGTAGCAAACAACAAGACATCTCGACAAAGAAAGAAAGACATATTTAGATAGTGCAACATACAAATATTCCATTATGTGGCTCGAATTTTCTAAAGGGGGTGTATTCAATCATGATTTTAATAGATTTAAGAAGTCTTTCAAAGTCTTGTGATATTTAATCACGATTTTAGAAATATTTTTAAAGTCTTGTGGTATTCAATCATGACTTTAAAAATACTTTTAAAATCTAAAGATACTGTAAAAGTCAATGACTTTAAATGATTTTAAGAAATAGATAACTTTGAATGGTTTTGAAAGTTTTTGTAGGCATAAAAAACTCTCTTAGAAGTATCATCTCAAATCATGAGATTTGTAAAGTCATTCCATTAAAATCATCAATACACTCGAAGAGTCTTGTAAACTTTAAGAATCCATAAACTTTTAAAAGTCATTCAAAATTCATTAAAATCTTAATTGAATACACCCCCTAAAAAGTCGGGCATTAAATGCAGAATTAGCAGAGAAAAACCCATGAAACAAAAATAAACAAATCTACTATAAAAGTTCACGATGCAATAAAGAAGCCGCAAATTAACTCAACAAACAAGATGGCATAACATGTTTTGTTATCAACTGTATTATGTATTTTGATACATTTTGTTTTGTCAATTTGTAGTCACTTGGTTTTTATATATCATATGTATATTCATCACATGTCTTATTATTTAACACACAAACAATAATATTTGTCATGTGATTTGCTAAGTGAGATGTTACATCCATTTTATTTTAAGAGAATTTGTGGAAATAAAATAGTGAAAGGTTGCTACATGCAAAAATAAAATAACAATGAACATTAAGATTAACAAAAGAGTTTAATTTGAAACGTTAGTTTTCGTTATTTTTTCAAATATATATTTCATTATAGTATTGTAATTAAAAACATATTTTCCCATTATAACAAATTATTTTGAAAATTCAAAAGTATCAATACACTTGAAATAATAAGGATTGTTTGTGAAAGTATATAGCAAACTATCTATAGCTTTTGAACGATTTAATGTATTATATCTTATTCACTTGACTTTCTTGTTCTCTTGTTATTTTTTAGTTAATTACACTTTACTCATACTATACTTTCGTTTATTAGATTGTGCTTGAGGAGAAATTCAGAGGATGCTCGCCGGAGAAACGCGAGCATTCGCGAAGAAGGAGGTGGAACCGGTCCAATTGCTTAGACCAAATCTCAATTCTAGTTTATTACCAGTCTGGGCCAAACTCAATTCAGAGTTATTTTTGTCTTTTTTGAAACAAATAAGTTTTTCAACCAAAATGTAACGGTGTTAGAGTAAAGTGTAACAAACACAATCAAATGATTTTAAATTAAATTTTTTATAATAGTTGCAGTAAAGTATAAAATCGATAACTATAGTATGAGTAAAGAATAATTAACCCTTAATTTTTTAATAACAAGACATTTATTTTGAAACTTGAAATAATTGGCACTCTCCCCATTGATTATGCATAACATGCTTATTTGGTATATGAGAAATGCTCCTCAAATGAAGCGTGAGGGAATTTTCCAACAAAGATTTAGATGAGAGGATCATCATAGTTTATGAAAAATAGTTAACGTGAACTCGTTTACATTATGCTATACAAGCTTACTTAAATCATGAAAATCAGTATGTACGAGTTCAACTCACCAAGTCTTACATACATAGTGTAGTGAAGTCGTGTAAATTTTACATGATTAGGTTATATACATCAGGCGACTTTTTTTTACACTTGATAGAAATAACGAGAGATTTATTATTGATGTGTATTATGATGTACAAGAGACGGAAACCCTAATACATATAAGAAAATAAACCTTAATATACATGGGCCTAAACCCTAATGGACCTTAACCCTAATGTGAATATGACTTAACAGCCCCCCTCAAACTCAATACGGTGAGACAAGAATTGAGTTTGAAGTTTGATAATATTGAGTTGCGGCTGGTTGATGGCTGACGGGTGACGGACTGCACTCATCTCACGTGCGGTGTCCGAGTTACGAGATTTTGGATTACAAGATTTATGGGTTACGGGATTTCCGACTTACGGGATGTTCGGATTACGGGATTTCCGACTTATGAGATGTCTGAATTACGAGATTTCCGACTTACGGGATGTCCAGATTACGAGATGTCTGACTTAAGGGATTTCCCACTAACGGGATGTCCGGATTACGGGATGTCGAATATGAGTTGATCGGATTGTTTCGGTGGTGACTAAGAGTGATGGGTTTGCGATGCTGAGGTAGCTCAGACGAGGACGTGAATCCCGGATGGCTCCGACTTGAGTTTGCGATGCGGAGGTAGTGTGGCAGAGAGAGTACGGTTTCATGATTGGTGGATCGGTGTTGGTCTTGGGTGCTTGGTGATTAACCAATAAGATGATGGGTGATTAGTTGAGCCGAGAGTGTCGAGACGTTGAGTTGGGTACGACAACAACAATGGGGGCTTGGGACGCGATATGGGATGAGCACGAGTTGCAGCTGCCGAGTTCTCGCGAGAGTGAGAGCCTATACGTCAGAAGCGAGAACCAATCGATAATTGATGTGGTGGATTTGCGAGATTGATTATGTGAGTGATTGAGAGTGGTTTTGTAGGTTGGTGGATTGAGAGTTGGTGAGGATGATGGAGATGGTCGTGAGTTGGGGTTGTTGAGAGGTTGTGTGAGCAGTGTTATGAAACTCGCCGGGACTCGGCCGGAGCCCGGGATTTTTGACCTCACCTCACCGAGAAGCCGAAAATCGGCCATAACTCGGTCAACGCCAACGCCGGTCAAATCGTGGTCAGCCATGTCCGATTGCAGTCAAACCCGGCAGATTTGGCCTTGCCGGAGCTAAATCTAGCCTCGTCGAAAACAGATCTAACCTTGTCGGAGCCAGATCTGGCTTTGCCATCTAATTCGTGGAGAAGAAAATTGGGTAGCACTGCGGAGCTCGAGAGGACCTCCATAGAAGATGCTCGTTCACGGAGAGAGAGATTAAGGGTTCAAAACTTGGGAATCAAAGCGAGCTTGTAGGATTTGTGAAGAGAGTGATTTGGGATTTGTGAGGAACATGAAGCAAGACAGACTGAGACTAAAAGGCGTGAGGTTTTCGGTGAGGGAGAGGAAAGAGAGTCTTTGTGTTTATGTCGGATTTTTTTCCATTTGAGATTTTTACTTTTACTTTAAAAGGATATGGAAAACGTATTTGGAATTATTTCCATGCGAATATATATATCATGGCATTGATTGTCTATCCATTATTGGGTTAGGCTACTAACAATTATCAAAGCCCAAACAAAACAAAGTTACTGAATGAAGCCCACTAATCATCCAATATAATTTGACCCGTATCACATGCACAAAAGAAAAGGATAATTCAAAACAAACACTTATGCTCATAAAACTTATTAACTACGTGCATGTTATTAGTTTGTGTTAGTATCACTTCCAATATATGAGGATTAAATATTATTCAGTTTTTCTATAATAAATAGTATATATGAATTATATATATAATTATATTTTAATACAAACGAGTTTGCCGATTTTTGTCCGAGTTTTACCGAGTTTTGTCCGAGTTCCGAGTTCTTCTCATATTTCAACGAGTTCGATTTTTGCCCGAGTTCCGAGTTTCATAACTTTGTGTGTGAGAGGGAAATCTTGGAGGGTGATTTGATGAGTTGACAAAGGCTTTGATGGATTGATTTTGGTGATAGATTTGGGTTGATTGCAAGGTGAGTGTAATAGGCGGAAGCACGAGATTAGTTTTTGATTGAATTATTCACAATTCAATTGATGGCGGAAGCGTGAGGATTAGGGTTAGAGAATGATTGAATTGCCTTGCCCACCCATCAGAATCACAAATCATCGACGAGTGGGAAAAGCTAGAAATTCTTTGAGATCTAACTAAGGATCGTTGATTCCTATGACTGTAGTTTATGGTGGTTTTGAGTTGTGAATTGTTGCGATTGGAGGAATATAGATTACGGGAGTGGTTGAGAGTGGTTTTGTGTGTTGGTGGATTGAGAGTTGGTAAGGTGGTTGAATTAGAGTTGCGTGATAGTTGTGGTTAGAGGTTTCGATGATTGATTTTTCGAGATTGATGCCGAAGCGAGGGAGATTAGGTGATGGTGTGAGGGAAATTTTCGAGATTGATGTGGAAGCGATATGTTAGAGATTGAGATTGAATTGCCTCACCCATCCGTCAGAATCACGAATCATCGACGAGTGGGCAAAGCGAAATATTCGTAGAGATTTAACCGAGAATCAGTTATACCTCTGATACCATGATAGAAATAATGAGGGATTTATTATTGATGTGTATTATGATGTACAAGAGATATCTATTTATAGAGGGAGTAGGGAATAGGAAAACTCTAATATATATGAGAAAATGAAACCTTAATATATATGGGCCTAAACCCTAATGGACTTTAACCCTAATGTGAATATGATTTAACGGTATTATATGAGATTATATTTTCCCTCTGTGCTTCTCAACATGAGTTTGCTTTATTTACTCCTTAAACCCGGCCTAAGGGAAAGTATCATGAACTTACGGTAAACAAAAAGTTGAATAAGCTTATCCCAGCTAACTTTCCCCTTTTTGCTTTATTAGTTAAAACTAGTGGAAAAATCATTATTTTAGGTCATATGATTATCATGTGTCTTACATTTTTTTAAATGACAAATCTAAATTTAGCACTTGAACATTACAGTGATCCTAAATTCTTGTCAAAATTTCAAAACATTGACATTTGATTGTTCTCTCACATCATCTACAAAATTTTGCATCTCATATTAGAGGTCGCTTCATTTTCCGTTCAATCTATTAAAACGTTATTAACTAATTGTGTTGCTCTATACCCTTCTATGTTTTCATTGCCTTTTAAATTTGCGAATTGAGGCAAGAAGAACCACTTTCTACCTGATAATGTTGATGTTTTCTCATTATACCTATAAGGATGCACTCCGCCGGAAACCAACATTGAAATAAGAAAATAGGAATAGCTGTCAGTCGTTGGATGAGAAATAATCAATAGCTCTCATAATTTACTGATTTGTGCTGAAATTTAATTCAATAAACATGGTAAAGGGCAAATATGTCATTCTACATTCACAAATTCTACGCAGAAACCTTTCGAATTCCCGAATTAATGGGGATTCGTCGTGATATTTCAGCAATTGGTCACGATTCTTCATCAACAATGCTGATTCATCACCCGATTGATGAAGGTACAACAATCGGTCATCAAAATTTTAATTTTCAGTATCAATTATATGATTCTTCTTGATTTTCTGTGTTGATTGAGCAGTCAATGCATCATTGTTGATTGTTCTTTGTGATTTCTAATCAATACCGAGATTTCACCCAATTTTGTCAAATTCTATGTTCTGCAACAAGATAAATTTGTTTTGAAATATGTTCCTAATAGAGTTTTCCTAAAATCAATGCATGATTTTAATAAAGTCTGTCAAATTTTAGCTTTTGTAATAGAATAAATATGTCTGAAACATGTTCCTAACAGAATTTTCCAAAGATCAGTGCATGATTTTAATAAATTCTGTCAAATTTTAGCTTCTGCAATAGAATAAATCTGTCTAAAACATGTTCATAACAAAGAGTTTTCAAAGATCAGTGCATGATTTCACCAAATTGTATCAAATTTAAGCTTCTGCAATTGAATAAATCTTTCTGAAACATATTCATAACAGAGAGTTTTCCAAATATCAGTGCATGATTTTAACAAATTCTGTCAAATTTTAGCTTCTACAATAGAATAAATCTGTCCGAAACATGCTCCTAATAGAGAGTTTTTCAAACATCAGTGCATGATTTTACCAAGTTATGTCAAATTTTAGCTTATGCAATAAAATAAATCAGAGAGTTTGAGTGGTCTGAAACATATTTCTAACAGTAACTGAGTAGTCTGAAACACCTTCCTAACAGTAACTAATAAAAACTATGAACCAAAAATGAGTACATATACTGCATCAAGCTATTTACAGAAACTCCACAAAAGTGAACCCTATTTGGGAAAAGGTGTAACGAGGGTTTCCCGGGTGTTATAAGGGGACCGGGTTTCATACTATACCTTCGAGAGGAAAAGTGAAACCTGTCGAGGAAACGGTATGACGAGGGTTCCCCGGGTTTTACGAGGGGACCGGGTTCCATATTATACCCAAGGGGTAAGTGAACCCTGTCGGGAAAAAGGTGTAACGTGGGTTCCCCGGGTGTGTAACAAGGGTTCACCGGAGAAAATTCAACACAAATCAGTCTAAGATGTCTAAAACTCATTCCTGATAATAATTGAGAACTTATGAATCGATGAGAAAAGGATACTGAAATAGGTTTTGGAGAGACCATTTTACCAAATGAGCACATATCAACAGAGAGAAACAACCAACATCAGTTTATTTACAGAAATTACACAAATATCAGAGAGTTTGATTGGTCTGAAACACATTCCTTACAGTAACTGAGTAGTCTGATACACATTCCTAACAGTAACTGAGAAACTATGAACCAAAATGAGCACATCTAAGCAGAACAAAGCAATTGCATCAAGCTATTTACAGAAACTCCACAAAAGCAAACCCTATTGGAAAAATGTGTAATGAGGGTTTCCCGGGTTTAACGAGGGGACCGGGTTCCATACCATACCCTAGGGGGAAAAGTGTACCATGTCGGGGAAAAGGTGTAACGAGGGTTCTGGGGGTATAACGAGGATTCCCCGGTTTTAACGAGGGGATCGGGTTCCATACTATACCCTAGGGGGGGAAAGTGAACCTTGTCGGGGAAAAGGTTTAACAAGGGTTCCCCGGGTTTAACGAGGGTTCCTCGGATGTAACGAGGGGATCGGGTTTCATACTATACCTTAGGGGGAAAATGGTGAACCTTGTTGGGGAAAAGGTGTAACGAGGGTTCCCCGGGCTTAAAGAGGGGAGCGAGTTCCATACTATACCCTAGGGGGAAAGTGAACTATGTCGAGGAAAATATGTAATGAGGGTTCCCTGGAATCAGAGAGTTTGAGTGGTTTGAAACACCTTCCTAACGGAAACTGAGAACCTTTAAATCCATGAGAAAAGAACACTGAAGCAGGTTTTGGATACACCATTTCACCAAAATGAGCACATATCAATAGGAGAAAGCAACTGACATCAGTCTATTTATAAAAATTCCACAAAAATCAGAGAGTTTGAGTGATCTGAAACACATTCCTAATAGTAATAGAGAACCTATGAATTCATGAGATAAAGACACTAAAATAGGTTTTTGATACACCATTTCACTAAAATGAGCACATATCAACAGAAGAAAACAAATGACACCAGTCTAGTTACAAAAATTTCACAAAAATCATAGAGTTTGAGCAGTCTGAAAAACCTTTCTAACAATAACTGAGAACCTATAAATCCATGAGAAAAGAACATTGAAGTAAGTTTTGCAAAGACCATTTCACCAAAATGAGCACATACCAACAAAACAAAGCAACAAACATCAGTCTATTTGCAGAAATTCCACAAAAACAAAGTGTTTGAAATGTTTGGAACACCTTCCTAACAGTAACTGAGAACATATAAATCCATGAGAAAGGAACACTAAAACAAGTTTTGGATACACCAATTCACCAAAATGAGCACATATCAACATAAGAAAGCAAATGACATCAGTCTAGTTACAAAAATTCCACAAAAGTCATAGAGTTTGAGCAGTTTGAAACACCTTCCTAACAGTAAGTGAGAACCTATAAATTCATGAGAAAAGAACACTGAAACAAATTTTGCAAATACCATTTTACCAAAATGAGCACGTACCAATAAAACAAAGCAACAAACATAAGTCTATTTACAGAAATTCCATAAAAGTCGGAGTGTTTGAGTGGTTTCAAACACCTTCATAACAGTATCTGAGAACCTATAAATTTATGAGAAAAGAACAATAAAACAGGTTTTGCAAAGACCATTTTACCAAAATGAGCACATACCAACAAAACAAAACAACTAACATCAGTATAGTTACATAAATTCCACAAAAATCAGAGAGTTTGAGTGGTCTGAAATATCTTCCTAACAGTAACTGGAAACCTATAAATCCATGAGATAAGGTCACTAAAAAAGGTTTAGCAAGACCGTTTAACCAAAATGAGCACATGTCAGTAGAGAACATCAGTCTACTTACAGAAACTTCACACAAATCAGAGAGTTTAAGTAGTTTGTAACGTGTTTGCAATGGTATATGAGAAACTATGTAACCATGAAACATGTTTTCCAGAAACAATTTCATCAAAATGAGAACATATCAACTGTTTACACCAATAGGCAGACAGAAAAGACATTGAAACATGTTTTAAACAATCCTCCTCCTCCTCCGCAGTTTATGCTCTTCGATTATTGTTCTTCGATTCGTGTTCATAAATCTTCAATTGATGTTGTTTGATTCAAGATTTTCGAAAAACAAAACCGATTAGGGTTTCGAATTGCAAATCGCTGAATCACCTCAGAGTCGCAGAGCTTAGTGAATAGTGAAATAACCATAATATCCATGGGCCAAGTTAGTGAAATAGTGAAATGACCAAAAAAATTCAAAGTTTGACTTATTTACGCATATATGCCACCGCGTCAATCTAGGTTATTGATCATCTCATCGTGTGGCTGACGTTTGTTCCTATTTTCATATTTGAATCTATAGTTTTTAGCGGATTATCTTCCATAGCTATATGTGACGACTCGTATTCTTCGATTCGAATCGCTAGATTCATGTTCTTCGATTCGTATATGGCAGTTTATGCTCTTCGATTGTTGTTCTTCGATTTGTGTTCGTAGATCTTCAATTGATGTTTTTTGATTCAAGATTTTCGAAGAACAACTCGAATCGCAAATCGCTGAATCGCCTCAGAGTTTCAGAGCTTAGTGAATAGTGAAATGACCATAATGTCCATGGGAGAAGTTAGTGAAATAGCGAAATGACCAAAAAAAAATTCAAAGTTCAACTTATTTACACCTATATGCCACCGCGTTAATCATAGTCGTTGGTCATCTCATCATGTGGCTGACGTTTTTTCCTATTTTCATGTTTAAATCTATAATTTTTAGCGGATTATCTCCCATAGCTATATGTGAACATATTCTCATTGATTCACTTGAACTTTATCATGCGTTAATTTTATAAATGTGTTTGGTAATCATTTAAATCACTACTTTGTAGTAATGATTTCGTTCAATTTGAAGTTCAAGAGGGTGCAATAAATGGTGGTTTAATGTAATCTTATATGTTTGTAGATTTGTGGCTTAAAAGGTTAGTTTAGTCATATATATATATATATATATATATAACGTCCAAACCCTTCATCTACCCGTCAATTTTTTCGCGAGCGACGATGAAGCGACATGTGGCGGAGACGGTTCTGTTAGTCACAAACAGATGGAGAGTTGAGGGCACGCTCGTCATTTCGTGCATTTGATCTAAACAATTAGTGTATAGAATTCTCTAACTCATCGTTGCCAAATCAAGTAGTCAAATTGAAATTTTTTTCCAATCAAACTTGTGTGCATATGGATATTGCTTGCGAAGAGAGTTGAACTTGATTCATTCATCGATTCCAGTAAGTAATCATTGTTTATTTGTGTTTATAATGAGATTGATGTTGCATAGTTTCTTCTCAATTTTCAACAGATTTTTGTTTGATTTGAGATTCAAGAAAATGTGATTTCGGGGTTTTTTGTTTGATTTAAAATTCGTAGAACTTCTAAAAATTCAAATTTTGTTCGCAGAGCAATCTCGATCCAAAACTTCAGCACGCATTTGAACAACATCTACAACAAATCTAAAGTGCAGAAGACGATGATGACGAGGATGACATCGACTGACCACCGTCATTGCATTTTATTTACGGATCTTCTGTGACATTTTTTTGTAAGCGCTTGTCCTTCGAGACAAGTTTTAGATTAATCTGTACGAGCTAGTGCCCTAGTCCAGGTCTTTTCCATGTAATCTTTTTCTGTTATGCAATGAAAAGCATTTTCATCATTATTGTGTTGTAATAATGAGTCACACGATAATTTCGCCTAAAGTCATTGAGTGCGTCATCATTAATAGTAGAACCTTTAGATACTATGAAATTATGCTTGACGAATCTCTAGTCGAATACTTATCCATAAGTGACTAGCGTAAGGATGACTTAAGATCAAGTTCTGCTGATTTAGGTAATGAGATTACCAAAGTCATATCACGGATATCATCTGGATGATGGTATTGGATGACCCGACTTGGAGTATGGCGCATAGATTAAGTCACCAACGCATACTCCGTCGTCGTGTGATCACTGCCTTAAGACCTTGGAGCGAGTGGCTCACATGCGCGTCACTCCATTAGTTTGACATGTCCGAACGCTGCCTGTAATAGGATAGTCATAACGGGCATCGTTGGCTCTTGGAATGACTGTAGTGGGAGCACACATTGCGTCCGAAGGGATTTGTTTCCCCACGGTGAGACGTGGTGAAGGGTATAGTTCTAGGCCCCTTGATGAGCATGACTGAGGAAGTGTGTGGCCGCACCAGTAATGTCTCAATCATCTCTAGATCAAGGAACTCGATCGAATCGATGAGGATGACGACTCTATGCCTTAAAGCAAACAAAAGTTTAGTGATACAGATGACAGAGAGAAGATATCGAACCGATCGATACCTCGTGGACATTGGGTAATCACTATGTCTTACTAGAGACCACTAGTGATGGATCGGGTAAAATGATATTTCACGCCGATCTACCAATGGGTCACGAGGCTACAGGGTTGCACGCCATGAGCGAGAACCGAAGCAAATCGATGGGACTCAAGAGGTCCAAGAAGGGATAATGGTGGAATAGGAATGGTGTCCACGTGTGGGGTGTAGATCGATACCTACGGGGTGTCAATCGACACACGTCGCATGTGGGGTGTCGATCGGCACGGAGACACGGGTGGTGTCGATCGACACCTAGGTGGCGATCAACACCTAGGTGGTGTCGATCGACACATGTGTCTGACAGGCTCACAACCCTAGGCACTACCGAAACCCTACAAATACAAGGCTTTGGGTGAGAGCCACTCAAGCCATAAGGCACTATTAGCTATTCACTATTCCCTATCTCTAGTTCTTGCATCTTGAGAGCTAAAGAGATCGAGAGGAGGGTCTCTTTGTAGGAATTTGTGTCCTAGTTCAATACTATTTATGTCTATGTTTATGTAATCATCAATTGACAAGGAATAAAATCAACATTTTATTACTAACGTGTTGTAGTAATAAGTTAAGTATAATGTGATCTATATCATCGAGTGTATCATCACTAATAGTAGAACTGTAGATCTGTTTGAATTATACTTAACATGTCCTTGGTCAAGTAAGTTTAAGTGGCCAGTATGAGGATGATTCTTTAATGATCACGCTCTACTGATCATTGGCAATGTGATTGCTGGAATCAGATCATAAATTCCATTTGAGAATGGTATTGGACGACCCGACTGGAATATGCAACATAGATATTGTGATGAGCATATTCAGTTGTCGTACCTTGTCAATGTATCCCTTGACCAAGGAGTCTTTGTGATCACAGTATGGTCAATATCCGATTTTGACCTAGACCTAATGTTAGATGTGATAGGGTAACTATAACGGTTATGATTGATAGCATTTTTGTGCCCTAGTCCAATTGCTAGCAGTCTATAAATGTTTATATATATTAATCATCGTTTGTAATGAATAAAAAAGACTTTGTATTACTTATGTGTTGAAGTAATATGTTGAGCATGATCTGATTTATGACCACTAAAGTAGTAGAACCATAAATCTGTACGGATCACACTTAACGAGTCCCTGGTCAAATACGCTTCAATTGAAGCGACCAGTATGAGGATGGTTCTCAGTGATGTAGTTCTGCTTGTCATAGGGATGTGGGACCCCAGAATCATATCATAGATATCATGAGGTGATTGGTATCGGACGACCCGCTCTGAATAGTGTTTTATAGATTAAGCCATGAACATATTCAACTGTGATATCTTGTCACAATATCCTTAGACCAAGAAGTCTTTGTGATCGCTATGCAGTCGACGTACGGTTTTGACTTGCGCCTAACACTTTCCGTAACTGGATTGCAATAACGGACATGATTGGGTGGCGGAACGGATTGCATGAGTGACACGAAAGACGGATCAAAAGGATCATCCTATTGGTGTGGACCTTTTTTTTATCAGCAATAAGAGATAATATAAATGACAAGAGAAAAGTACAAAGGAACATAGTAGGGGAAAACTGCGCCCCAAAACCAAAAGAGGGGAAAAACAAAGCCCCAAACAGCCCAAAAAAAGAAGCTAAGAAATGATAGACTAGAGTACCAACCTCGGGCTTGCGCACTAGGTGGCTAAAGTGCGCTCCCTCGTCCAAGCCAGAATTTCCCTCCCCTCGTCCGCCTGCACCAGAGTATGAGAACGCATCTGAAGTAGTCTGAGAGCCTCCCCCGGTGATCGTTGCTCATCTCTGAAAATGCGGTCGTTCCTGGTAACCCAGATATACCAGAAACCCTTCGTGAAAAGCCTGCTCCATGCCCTCCTCACTACTCTGGTTGTCCACCCCATGAAGAGATCGTGAACTGTCTGAGTAGATTAAATTGGATACCCCACCATCTGTGAATCTCCCTCCAGAATCTCCTAGTCCAGCTACAGGAGAGCATAAGATGCTCTATCGTCTCTTCCCTCCTATCGCACAGAGCACACATGCGATGACCAATTGGAATGATTACTCTAAAAGCAAGAGTGCCTCTAGTCGGTAAACTGCCCTGAAGAACCAGCCATCTGAAGCTCATGAAATTTGGCGGCACTGGCATATCCCACAGTCTCGAAGCCCAGTCTACTGAAGCTGCATGATCCGTCCCCAACGCCATATGGTAACCCCTCCTCGCAGTGTAGCCTCTCCTATCTAATGTCCACCAAATCTGATCTCGAATCCCATATGTCGGTCTGATAGGGCCAAGAACCGTAAGTAGCTCTGCAAACTCTAACCCTGCTCTAGCTGGCAGCACCCCTCGAAAGGGAATAGACCATCCCTCAAGAACTCATGCATCATGAACTGAGTGGTCCGAGTGACTCACACGCCTGTATAGTCTGTGAAACCTGGTCCTCAAGCAAAAATCTCACAACCAGCAATCATCCCAAAATCTGATCTGTCTGCCATCACCAAGTCTCCAACGGACACACCCAGACCCAAAGATCTTAGGAAAGGCCTGAAGAGACGAGAGACCAAGAATATCCCGCAGAGCCCTCGACCCTGAGTGAACAGAGAAAGGTAGCGAAGAGAGATCCCAAGACGACCTGTCACATTCGTATTTCGCACACAAGATCCTCCTCCACAAAAGATTCGGCTCTGCCGCGAATCGCCACCACCATTTCAACAACAGAGCGTTGTTGACCTCCTAAAGGCGACGGATACCCAACCCTCCCTGTCTGATCGGCCTACAAACAAGCTCCCACCTGACCTTCGCAAACCCCCAACGTCCACCTCTGCCTCTCCACAATAACCTCCTCATAATGGACTCCATCACAACAACGGTTGTCCTGGGCGCCCGGAAAAGAGACATGTAGAAGATAGGCAAGCTCGAGAGAGCCGCCTTAATCAGCGTGATCCGTCCTCCAAAGGAGAGTGAGCTCGTCTGCCACAAAGCTAACCTGGTCCTGAACTTGGCCACAATCGGCTCCCAAGTCACCACCCCTCTGTAATCCGCCCCCAAGCTGAAACCTAGAAACCGAGTTTGATGTACGCTCAACGCTAGTCCGTAAATTGTTAGCCATAACGGATATGATTTCCTCAGGGAGGGACTGTACGAGAAGTGTAAAGGTACTCCGAAGGATTTGTCCCTCATGTAACGGTATGAGAATGATATCCGTTCAGGCCATTTGATAAGATGGACTGATGGGAAATGCATGGCCATCATATTGATATTATGTATCATTTCTAAGTCATCTCGGAGATCAAGGAACAGTGATTGATTAGATAAGGATAACGGCTATACGCCTTATAATCAATTTGGATATCTGTGACAAAGGGATAGGTTATAGACGACATGAGGTTAAGTCGAATCGTCGATCATCATGTACGTTGAGTAATCATAATGTCTTACTAGAGATCACTTATGATGGATGGATGAAATTAGACTTCACGCCGATCTGCCAACGGGACATGAGCCTATAGGGTCACAAGCAATGGGCTAGGACCCGAGACAATTATGGAAAAAGGTAGAAGAGTGGAAAGGAGAAGTTTTGGGCCACAAGCCCAAAGGGCCAAAGGCCCAACACCTTGGGCCGGGCTGGCCCATTAAAGCCCAAAAGCAAACCCTAAGGTTCCATCTCTTTAGAAATGGCCGGCAATGGGGTGATCCCCCCTCCCCCCTCCCTCTTTTGGGGTGTGGTCCCCCCTTTTTGCTTTTCGGGCACATGGGTGTTGATTGCCATGAAAAGACGAGTCTTGGAAATTTCCGGCGAACCGGTCGTTGACACCACGAACCTGGACTTATGGTCATGGGTTCGGTGGGGACACGTCGCCCACAGGGTGATCACAAGTGATCACACGCCGCGGACGGTGCCACGAGTCGTGATTAACTCGTGGTTACGGGTCTGTGCCGACCCGTGTTCGATTGCTCGGTCATTGAATGACCAGGGCTACGGTTTGTGGATCATCGAATGGTCAGGGATCCATAGGGGCACCGTAGGTAATGAGACTAGCTACGAGTGTCACTTCCGATTTCATCACAGGCGGTGACGCCGCGACCCGATTTTATTACGGAACGAGGTTACCTTGTAGTGGGATTTCATTCGCGAAAATTTTTGGACTTAAGCGGTTTCGATAAACCGAATTTTTGAAATTTGCTCGATTTTGATAAACCGGAGCTTAATACATAATCGCAAGATAAAATGGTAACTATGTGAGAACATGATGATGTTTGATAACACGTCGATGTTTGATAACATGTTCGTTGTTTGTCACATGGTGTTTAACATAGCCCGTCGAGACCCATGTGGGAATGCTTGTGTTTACTTTTTGCTAAAAGATTGTATATTATTTTATTGCGACCTGCGCGTCGCTTGAATTTCAAGTTTTGTAATTCATACGACCAGCGAGTCGTCTTTATTATTGTAACTTTGAGAGCAAGCGGGCGAAGCTAATGGCGAAAGACGGGTGTCTCGATGGTGGCTTGAAGCTAGTGGGAGATCAAGAGTAGGGAAGACGATTAGGAATTTGTAAATCGTTGTAATCCCTTAGGATCGACCCGTGATCTCCATAAACCGACCAATGGAGATCACCTAGGTTTTGGGCTATACTACAACACGTTTAATTATGCTTATATATATATATATATATATATATATATATATATATATATATATATATATATATATATATATATATATATATATATTATGCATGATTATTAATGTTTAGTTTATTACATTACATCAGATTTATGATGAACCAAATCCACATGCAAAGATTGAAACTGGTTAATCACCTTTGCATGCTAATATTGATCTTGAACATCATTACATTGAATGCAAGTGATTGTGTCAAGTAATTGAGGATTGTATTGCATACAATGCTTAAGGTTGTATTGAATACAATGCTCAAGATTGTTTTGGATACAACGATCGATTCAAATCAATCATATCACAATTAATTCTGAGTCATGTGAGATACCACCCAAATTCCGACACTCGGGTTAGTTCTTCATCTCATGAGTGGGTGCACCTTTGCGCCACACTTATGGAGGTGCGCACTTATCGAAGATGGTTAGTTTTGTGGGGATACAGGCGCCTTCGCGTAGTAGCCACGCAAGAACTGCCATACGCCGGGAATTTGTTGACTTGGCTACGATTTTCAGACGGGGGCTCTAAGCTAGGGTATCAGATAGGGTGTGTCTTGTGCTTTATGCACATACCCTAGCCGGGAATTGCATTGAATGCAATTGGATAGGTTTCTTACCTACATAGCCCGATTGGAGTGGTGAGCCTTCGTTCACTCTAGTCGGGTGAATCAAGGGTCCCGGTTCGAATTCTATTGGATAGAATTCAAATGGTTGAAACTCGAACACGATACGTCGTAGAGATATATCATTTGGAAGGATTAGATCTCTAAACTAGTACTTACTAGAGAACGGAGTTGTATCCTTTGGAAGGATAAGATCTCTAGGAAGGTTCTTAAGTAAATTGATAAGGAATTTTTCTTAACCAACCAATCCCTAAGGGACCAGATACTAACGCCACTAGAGCTCTTATAGGTGCATTCAAGAAGCAATCTAATACTCTAAAGATGTGGGTTATTATGGTCTAGGTTGCAAGGAGATGGAATCTCCAAAGGCAACATATGAACATGGATGCAAATGATTGGTTATCTCCAGGAAATGTCAAAAATCGAAAAATTCTATCCAATCAGAAATTTGCTCGCCTGCGAAATGTCAACAGGATATTCCATGCGTCATCATGCGCAATTGGCATCCAACTGGAGTTGGTTGCATATGATATTCTCCAAGTGGCTCACCATGTTGTTAGATGGGATCATATAATGACCCATTAGTATACAATATGGATATGACTGTCTCAAAACTGCATTGGAATGCTCCAAACTGCTGAGAAGAAAACCAAGGTTGAACTGAGGTTGTTCTGTTGGTCAAAGCAGGGATACGCTTTTGAAATTTGATGCTAAAAGGGTTGAACCCTTAAGCAAGATTGAAGAAAGATTGAGAGACACCCATGATCCACAAGACCAAGGCTAATTCTAAACGCAAAGGGTGTCGTCTGTTTTCTTCAATATGGATGGTCATAAGAAAATGGACTATAAGAGATACCAAGATGACTTAGAAGATATGGTGGGTCCACATCTTCAAGGACTTACGTTATAAATCTGTCTACTCTTGGTTCCCTAGTATTGGATACTAAATAAAACATTAAATGTGTTGGGATTCAAAAGTAGAGTAGGACTGACCAAGGGAGAGATGATCCTACGCATAAGCAATACCACAACAAGTGTGTGAGTTGCTATAGTGATCATTAGATTAACTGTGCATGTTGGGCTTAGTTATGCATTTAACAATTGGTTATATGTTCCTGATTTCAGCAGGATCGTAATTTTGGTTTCTTGTTAAACAAGAACAATATCGTCCTATTTGATAATAGCGTTTAACGATATGCGCCGAAATAACAATTGTTATGCAGTCCCAATGAGTTAATTATCACAATATGTTAGACATGAGTGATACTAACTTAAGGTTAATATATAACATAAATAGAATCGTCCATGAGGTTAAGTTGAATCATCGATCGTCATGTACGTAGGGTAATCATAATGTTTTATTAAAGACCACTTATGATGGATGGGTGAAGTTAAACTTCACGCCGATCTGCCAATGGGAGATGAGCCTATAGGGTCACACCAATGAACTAGAACCCGAGTCAATTATGGAAAAAGGCAGAAGAGTGGAAAAGGGGGGTTTTGGGAAGTGGCCAAAATTGGATTTTGGGCGGGCCCAAAGGGACAAAGGCCCAACACCTTACGCTAGTCCGGCCCATTAAGGCCCAAAAAAAAATCCTAGGGTTCCATCTTTTTAGAGATGGGCGGCCATTGGGTGGTTCCCCCACCCCCTCTTTTGGGGTGTGATCCCTCCCCCTTCTTTGGGGACTTTCTTGTAATTTTGCCCAAAATTCTAGAGAGTTCCCAAGAGCCTCTCATTCTTTATAAATAGAGGCTCTCCCCTCTTATATTTTATCATCTTGGAACCTTAGGGAATCTCTATCAAAATTGCTCGAGAATCTCCAACTTGTTCCAATAGGCATTTGGAGATCAGTTCTACACACCTCCCAACTCGCGTAGATTTTACCTTAGAGTGCTAGTCTTGCGCCGATAGCTTGGAGACGATCCTCTTGATTATCTACACCATCTTGTTCATCATATTGCTAGAGAGGTAGAAATTTCAAGATCCCTACTCTCTTGCCATATTTTTTTTCTTGCCATGCTTCTTCTCCTACATCTTTTCTAGTTCAAGTGCAAGTCGATCCATGCTTGGGGTGATATAAAGTTTCGATTTTAATGCTTCCGCTATGCTTGCATGATTATATTATTCCCCAACACTAGCACCTGCTCCACACACTCCACGACCTTTGCTACACAGCTTACCACAACCCAGCTTAATTAATAAGAGAAAATGATGATTATTGATGAGTTTGGGATTAAAATTGATTAAATACTATTAATTTTGGCTTATATACACAACAAATTTTGCCAAGTTCTAGAAACTTGAAACCCTATTTATAGGCTTGAACGTAACATGGGAACCGAGTTGAACCGAGTTGTCACATTATACATTTAGTACTAAATTTTTCAGATATACATGTTTGACATTCGAAGTCAGTGATAGACCACCCTCATGTATTGCTGTTGCTTTCTTCACATACAAAACCACCACAAATTTGGTGTTACGGTTGAATTGCATTAAGCGTCAGACTTGGGTACAATGACCATATTTAACAAGAAAATGTGATTTTGCTTGAAGCACAGGCTTATGTATGTTATGTTGTTGAACAACCAAGTTTGAAGCTGCGAACCTTTATCCTTCCATTCAAGGCAAGGGCCAATACATCATGCTCTTCCACATACCACAGCTCCGAGACCAGTGCCTGTTTCATACCATACACCCACCAATATCATCAATCCATAGAAAAAACCCTCCTAACCAAGTAAACCAATCCATAAATCAACACAAGTTTGTCATCCTCACCTCAGATTCGGAAGATTGTTTTTTATTGGTACAAAAGGACATCAGCATTTTACTTTACCAGAGAATACACATCTTTGAACATGACATGGTACAGTAAACTCATACATCATTCATCACGACGGACGCAATGTGAGCCTAACCACTAGGGATGCATGCCACTTAATAATTTTCTAAAAAAATGATATGCGAAAACATGTACGCCCCCATCTACACATCTGTATGCAAGTCTACGTACAAGAGTAGATAAAAAATAATTTATATCATGAGATGGATGATATATATGAGTAGAATATACCAACGGTAACGTACCTCAAATCCACGGATTTGATTGTTTAAGCGATCAACTAGCTCGTGGAAGAATTGAAGCTGATCTGTAGCTTTCTTCAGTTCCTGTATAAGCCGATGATCAACAGCATGACAGACTACATACATGATCCAAACACGCAACATCCTCAAATTTGACAAGAGATTGCAAAGGCTTTCTTCAACACTTGAATCTGGCCTCCGAGTAGTGAAAGGTCTGATTATCACTAGATATTTATACAAACCATATTAATGCAAAGCATTATTTGACAATCACGTCTTGACTGCAGTTCAAGAGTTATTTTGAGTTTCGCCACATTGCTCATTATTTACCATGACTACACCCACAGGTTAGAGTTTACAACATATTTGATGTGTGTTGTGACGCAAAATATTTGGGGATCATAAGCTCAAAAGCAACTGCATCTTGCCGCACCACAATGGGAAGGAGCATTGTTCAATCAAAGAAAGAACTTGCACATAATTCATTGTTTTCACCTTTCAGAGAGTGTAAGTAACCATCTCTATGTAGGTTAATGTGGTGGCAATGACCTGATTTGCAATAGGAGTCCCCAGATGTCACGTAAAAAATGGGGAAGCCTGCCATTCTGATTTATGAAGATATATTTAATCAGGTCACTCGTAGCAAAAGGTGTATATCTAGGGTAAGAAAACTTCACACTAATAACACTGAAGTCGTTTCCAAATTACTTAGCCAATGCAACTAACATACACGGATATATTTGGTTCACGTCATCTTTGGTGGACTAGACATGATCGATGGTATTTATCTATCTTGTACTTCTTTCAGACCAGCATCAATTCTCACAAATATATACCACAGTCACAACAGCTTATGAAATCCTTGCTGATTGCGGATTGCAGCTTTATGGATGTATTGTGAATCTCTAGTAGCATACTAACCTCGAATAAACAGTTGAATGCAAGTAAGAAAATACATAATACTTAAATATTACCATGGAGGAACCTTTAGGATGACCTAGGAGCCTCGCAAGTGAAGTGTGCAGAATAGCTGAATCATACTGCAGCAGGCAAATGACTTTACATTGCTAATGTTATAAACGCGACAATGAATGCCAGTGAGATAATTGTAACAGAACAACTGGACAAGGAAAATATAAGCTATCCAAAGTCTCCTAATGATTTTGACTGAGCCAACATGGAGATCATGTCATGAAGGTTTTGATCCCTCTTCTGTTTGCAAAAATTGTACGAGCCAGATACAACCATCTATTATAATAAAATCAGCAGAATGAAATGAATGTAGTGTCACAAACTTTTTTGTTTGTGTCTGAAGGGAACACATAATAAATCATAAACGTTAGTCAGGGGCTTTAATTGTTTGGGTCTTTTGTAACCTAATATACTTCTTTCCTTATTCTTTTATTCGAGAAGGTTATAAAATAACATGAGAAAGAATGTTATGCAATCAGATAGTACTGCAATTGAACCATCATATGTATTGTTGGGTCCTGAAGCCAATCATGTGCTTCTATACCTACCTTCAAACATTAGTATATTCCTTTTATCCATTGAGAAGCCCAGGCTCTTCTGACTATTTCAACTAGATGATTAATATGGTTGATGATTCATACCAGTTGCTTCTCCGGCGCACGTGGAAGTGCAGTTCTCAGTCTAGAGCGAATTGTTATGGGGTCTGTCCCAGATATTACCTACACAAAGTATCACATAAGTCTGATGGCAACTTCTAACAAATATTTGATTGTGAGATAAAGACTTCATAACAACACTGACAAAGATGGAAGTTCACCGCTGAGGTGAGAGTCTTAAAAGCAAAATACAATAGATTTAGCTTCAGTCGAAACATGAAATTAAAGACTTTCCCTTTTGTAAGATAGCTACCACTGACCATGTATGGGCCCAAATTGTACAATACGTTAGTGCCTGGTTCAGAAATATGCAATGGGACGATCATATCAAATAATTCAAATACACATATGCTTAGATTCCACTTGCATTGAGAAATAAAGGGAAATTTTTAGAATAATATTTTCTACCCAGAAAGACGAAAACAAGAAATTGAAAAAGGAGGAAATTAGAATAAGGCTCCGTAAGTTACGAACCACACTCTCAACAGTCCCTGCAATGTGTGAAACATGTGTACAGAGACTACATGAGAGGGAACAGATGGCCTTATGTGGAAACCGAACTAGCTTACTATGTTCTTGGGCTACACTATACACATAAGGCTTGGTCATTCAGGCTTCCCATACTAAAAGGCAACCTTATTAGTTGGGCAGACTTATCCAGTACCTGTAGCTTTACCTTTCTATTTTTTATTTGATTCGTGACTTTCAATTTCTCAATATTTTTAATAGTTTCCTTCACCATCACTCCGATTTCTTTCATATTTTACAAGATGAGAATCAAAATGGGGTAATGTGAATGACACAGTAAATAAGAAAGTAAATTATCTAATTTACATACAATAGAAGAATGATTATTTTTAATCCCATGTAAAATTAATTCAAATGGAACCTAAACTATTTCAACGAACTACCACTCTAAATTGGAGAAAGGGGAGGGTGATTGTGTGCATTAAAGGAATATACTATTCCAAACTCCAAATGTGAACTTACTCAGAGCTTTATAATCTAAAGGATATAATAGCAAGCACTACCTACAGTTTTCTTTTGCAAAAAGGACAATCAGTTTCCTATCCTTCATTACAAAGAAGAGAATGAAATCCTAAATCTTTTGCTATTCAATCCACGTTTCCTTAAAATTTACTTGCATGCTATTTCCTTTCCATTCGAGATTGCCATAAAATCTGTAAGTCTGGGAACGTGAACGAGAAAAATGAACACAAAAAGTGAATAGGTTCATGGAAATAACCTGCCAACATCCTAGAAGTACACCTGTGGAAGTTAAAACAACTCTGTCTAGAACAATTTTTAGAGGGCAGAAAGCTGCTGCAACACCGCTAACAGCATTTGCTTCAGCTTCAATCTGGGAAAAAGATAGTAGGTCAAAAGCTGAAACCAATATTGTCATTATAAAAGAGATAAAGGGTCATTCAGAACAGCCACAAAGGATAATTACCTCAGGTTCACTCGCAGGAACAGATGAGATATGATGCGAGGCATGAAACATGCTAAAATGGTACAGACTAGAGTTCTGAAACCAGATAACTAGCCAGGAAACAAGTAAGAATAGAAAGCAATGAGGTCATAAGTAACTAAATTGTTACTACTAAATGTCACAGCTTATCAAATTTGCCATTCAAGTGAACATATGGGGCAAATTATATTTTACCTTTACCAAAATATGGATTAAATACACGCCTTACAGCCTCCCTGCAAAGTGCCGAGCAATTATGAACAGTTGATCATCAAGTTTTCAGGTCTGAATTAATTGAGTTTAAGAAAAAAATTTAACAAAATAAAAATACAGCACATGTGAGCTTTAAACTGAAAGATAAGCCAGAAAATCATATAAAAGAAAATATATGGAACTTCTATTTGGTCATTTTCACTGCACATCCAGGGGCATAAAACCACCATGAATGTGTGCACGCTTCTAAAATTTCAACTCATCATGATGAATTCTTGATAAATGTATATGTCTTAAAAACTAAATTATTATGTTCACTGCATCTGGCAAACAAGGGATGTTAGATGACTGATCAAATCTCCTTCACACACTACACAGACTATCAAGGATGACAAACACCTGTTTATCAGCCCCATAGTATTACAGGCAATGGAAAATACATCCAAGGACATCCTTGTTATGTCAACAAGTAGCTCCAACATTAGTCAAAATTTATTCCATATCATAGGATAAGTGTCAAAAAAAGCAACCAACAGTCAGGCACTTATCATAAATGAAATGATACAGAGATAAATACAATAAAAAAGATTGAAAGAGTTCACAGATCAGATAGTATCCTAGTTAAATGGTTGAAAAGCATCCAAGTAATATCCTTAAGGCCGTATAAACTCCATAATAAGTTGACAAGCAGTTAGTTAAGCTGAGACATTCATAAAAATACAAAACGTATCCTTACCAAATGGACGGCATATTGTCAGGATCATTTTCATCAAAGATCATAGATGTCAATGATGTAAGGAAACCATGTGAAATGTTTTTCTAGGATAACACTGTCCATCTGCTAATCTCAGGTTTTATTTCAGATATCAATGGTGCAAGGGGAAAAAATTGCTGCATGAGCTTAGCAAAAATAGGATGGGCGAAAGCAATATGTATTGCAGTGCAAGCTTGTAAAACCAAAAGTATGTTGAGGCATAATGGAAAAGAAAAATATATAATAAATGACATAAGCCACATAACACTAAAGTAAATGCTCACGAAATAGGCACAGAGTATTCAGGGTTCAGATACAAAACATTGGCTCTCACTGGAGGATATGCTCTCTGCAAGCAAGAGGTAAACCATTATTATATCCAAAAAAATAGTTCTAAGATGGTGAAAATAGCTATTTCGTTGAAAACTTTACCTTCAGTACAGGTGTTACAGATCCATCCTTTATAGTGAAAATATCTGAAAGAGACAATGACTGGGAAGTTTCACCGTGCTTAAGGAAAGCAGCACCATGCTCGTCTAAATCCCTTTCCATTTTATCATAAAGTATTTTCCTTCGTTCTTTACCTGAGATAAGAGGACCTGTTGATAGCGTTCAGAAAATAAGTACCATAACATAAGCATGTCTAAAGGATAGGTAGACACTAGAGTGTGGCATCACATTCTAACAGATTGACGCACGGTAGTGATAGCACAAATACTACTCTCCGTTCCAGATAATACATTTGAAGTTGCATATCACTGTTATACATACAACCATGAATGTATTGCAGGGCACCAGAAAAACAGTCTTCAGACTAAAATGGTTCTGGCTGTTAAGATGCTAACTTACATTTTAGGCCGGAACATGTCATGTCATGATGTAACAAATAGATATCATGAACTACAGCCATTTATCAGCTTAAGGTGGTTGCAATGGGTACTATAATTTGAACTCTCACATCCATTTTGTACAAATGCTTGTATTACATAAGTAAGTTAACATTTTCACTTTCTTTATGGTAATTCACTTTCTCTTAAAGGAAAGGCTCACGCTTAGTTGGGAATTGAAACCCATAGTAACAGGAGATTGATCCCTACTACCAAAAACAGTTGGGAAGTTTTCAGATACAAAAAATGGGTATTTCAAAGCCAATTTTCATTCAATTACTTTCCCACCCAAAAACTAAAAATCAATATTTTTGCTTTGATTTCTGTGTAACCGAACATGAAAGCCAGAAAAGCAAAAGAATTACCAGAAGAGAGGGGGTGGTTGTGGGATGAATTATGAATGGCCATTTGCAATAAGGTGTAGATCAAGAAGAAAGAGATGAGCCAGATGGGAAGTGCGGCTTTTGATCGGCTCCACCAGACTGTAGCGGTCCTTGCCATTGTTAACGCATATTCATTTCTCTACTGTAGGCTGTAGCTGGGGAAAGAAACCTCCCATTGCTCAGCTAGATCTTTCCAGGTTTCTTCTGTTCTTCATCATCATTTTGGGCTTTCGTTACTGGGCCTCTACTCTAGTGTTCATCACCAATTCTGTTGACAGGCTTCGCGGCTTTTGTTATGGATGTACCCAACAGTATGGTCGCTGATAAGGTAAGAGGATTTAATGATCTTATTTTTTAGGGATAACGGGACAGATTAGTCACTGTTCAATTATTAATTAAAAGTTAGGATAATGAGATCACTGTACCTAATAATGTTCGTTTTTTAAATCGGTATCTTAACTTTAAAAGTTTTGTTTCAGTTATTTCGAGTTTAAACACGCGTCATTTAACTCAATGTCATAACAGAAAAATTGAACATGAGCTTTGCACGTGATGAATATTTTTGAAGTAATGACAAAATGCCTTTACTAGTGTATTGGATCAGTTTATTGTCGTTTGAAGCTCTTCTATTCGTCTGAAGTTTGAAGGCAGGCAGCACTCATCCTCGACAGCTTGAAGGGACTCGTATGAAGCTTAAAGGTGGAGAAAACATCATTCGATTGTGACTGTGGGGTTTCATCGCCAGTGAAAATCGCAACAACTAACAAAAATGCATGGAGAAGATGTGTACGATGTAGAAGATATTCGGTGAGTTTTGAAATTTTGAAAATTCCAAATTTCTTATTTATTTAAATTTGGTTAGTGATTTCTCATATTGAAATAAGTAATTAGTTATAAGATGCTTTCTTTAATTTTGAATTTCTGAATTTTAATATTTTGATTTATGAACTCTAAGTAACTTTATATTATTTTTCTTGTAAAATTAGATGAACTATAAGTTTAAGTTTTTTCATTGGATTGATCCCCGGACATGTTTATTTTGGAAGAGAATCATGCCTGAGATTTATAAAGATTTAAGTGTATGGAAGAGACAATTTGGGTCGTTGATGCTAAGAATGTGAGGTTGTTAAAGATGAAGGCTAATGTGGATGGGAAAATAATGAAGGGAAAGATGAAAAATGAAAGGAAAGATGAGATGTATTTAGAATTTATAGGTGAGGCAATGAAGTGAAATTCTAGATATGATTGTATTGCTAATTTCATGGTTCATAATGTGTAGGGGAAATTCCTTATCACTACCTTATACTATGCAACTTTTGCATATCAATATACTCTACTTTTTTCTGTTGCACGTCACCATTGTATAGTTTCATTTAGTTGCATCATCCACCACAGAGTTAAGTTTGATGTAAAATGTTCATAATACCCCTAGCGAAGTCGTTTCACGACTTCATGCAACACTCTGCCATCGGCGAGAACCGACACGAGACCCTCCTGAGCACATCACTTCAAGGCGATGCCAGTGACGGTGACAACGAGCTCGTTCTCGCCAGGGAACCAGATCGACTAGGGACGGGGTCATTCTCGCGGCGACGAACCAAATTCACCGTTCATGGTATTTTTTGAAAGTTTAAAAGGCATTGGAGGGAATTTTAGATGATTTTTAATTTAAATTGGTTCAATTCTTGTGTTAATTGGAATTGGTTCGATTTTAGATTTTAATTTCAACCGGATCACTATTCATGGCTCTTTTTGAAAATTTTAAAAGTTATTGAAGGGCATTTTAGTCATTTTACCATAGGTTGTTACAAAAAATTGTCAAGATATTAGAAGAGAGAATTCATTAGTTAGGGTATAAGAATGTCGTTTCACGATAGTTATGTGTAACAAAGTGTCATTATCTCTTGTTTTTATCTTTCATTTTTATGTATTTTTTGGAGTTTCCTTTTGTCAACATGGGAAATCGATTTTCTTTTTATACATTAATCATAATTTGCTGATAAAAAATTCAAAATAAGTGTTTTCTGTAATCTATGTTTTCATCACATATTTATTTTCTTATCGTTTTGTTAAGTGGGTATTTTATGTTAGATTTTTGCCCTAGTCCAGTGTAATAAGTTCGTATGTATATAATGATTTATCATTTTTCGAATAAATAAAACGACATTATATTACTAATGTGTTGTGGTAATATATTAGATGTAATTTGATCTACATCATCATGTGTGTCATCACTAATAGTAGAACTGTAGATTAGAAAGAATTACATTTAATGAGTCTCTGATCAGTTAAACTTCATTATGAAGTGATCAGTATGAGGCTAACTATTTATGATCACGCTCTACTGATCATGGCAAGGTAGTGTCAGAGTTAGATCAAAGATATCATCAGAGAGATGATATTGGACGGCCCAATGGTGAGTGTGTGGCATAGATGCTGTCATGAGCATACTCACATATCGTAGTTTGTCATTGTATCCTTTGACCGAGAAGTCTTTCTGATCACTATGTAGTAAGTATCTAAGTTTGACTCAGTCTAACGTTGACTGTAAAAGGGTAGCCATAAGGGCTTTGATCGGCTTAGGTATAAGTTACATGAGTGAACTCAAAAGACGACTACGGGATTTATCCCTCATACTTCGGTATGGGATTGATATCTATTTAGGCCACTTGATGAGTATGACTGAAAGATATTGCATAGCCATGCGGGAGATACTTTGTATTAGTTTTCAGTCATCTCATGTATCAAGAAATAGTGATTGGTAAATAAGGATGACAACTCTATGCATATTGATCAATCTGGATATCGGGTGATAAAAGGATAGTGACATGGACGATAAGAGATTAAATCGAATCATCGATATTCAAGGACGTTGGGTAATCATAATGTCTTGCTGGAGGCCACTTATGATGGAAAGGGCAAAATGATAATTTTGCCAGTCTGCCAACTGGTCGTGAGCCTAGAGGGTTACACACTTTAAGCAAGTTATATAGCGAAAGGACTTATAAAGTCAGTATACAAGAGGTGAGAAAAATGGGAAAATTCGCCTTTTCAATTTAGTTAAACCGGAGCGAATCAGACAATTTCCGGCCTAGATTTTGGACCAAATGGTTGAGGAAATTGGTTTAGCTAAACTATTTAATTAGATTTTAATGGACTTAATTAAATGGGTTGCTAGAATGTGTCTTAAGCCCATTTGATTTATTATTTTACAAAAATGATGAATCATATGGAAAAGGGAAAGTTATTTTTAGTTTTTGAAAATTTTTATTTTTTCTCTTCCACTTCCCCTTATCTTGGAAGAACCCCCCCCCCCCCCCCCTATCTCTCTTTCATCTTGTTTTGCTTCCTTCTTCTTCATTTTTCTAGCAAAAAAGGTTGAAGAACTCAAAAAGAAAAAGAGAATTGCTTGTGTGGACTTAATAGATAACACAATCCAATCCCCTTTCGTGTTTGCTTGATTCAAGGTTGAAAAGGTATAATTTTTAGTATTTTCATGTTCTTATTCATGCTGAAATTTCTATATCACATGATGATCTACAAGTTTATTCAAGAATCCATAGTTAAATTGCATAAGTTTATTGTTTTGGAACCCATGGAATCCCTACAGTGGTATCAGAGTATGGTTGATATGTGATGATGATTTTGAGCATGTTAAGATTAGTTTTCAATTCTAGATAAATTCATGTATGTTTATGGGATTAAATGTTACATGAACATGAAAAAAAAATCAGATTTTGAGTTGATTTTGAAAGATTAAAATTTTATTTTTTGGGGTTGTTTGGTGGACCATGGAGAGCCCTCGGGCCGACCATGGTCAGCACCAAGGGCCGACCAGGTTGCCTCGGGCTGACCATGGGCACCTTCGGGCCAACCAACTAATTAATTTAAACCGTCCAGTTTCGATAAACTAGAAATTTTGCCACATTTAAGCAAGATAAAATATGAAATTAATTTGTTGTTTTATAACATATTGTTTGATGACATAGTGTTTGACAACATGATTGATTTCAACCTGATGTATAGCTTAGCCCGTCTAGATTTCAGTTTTTGTAATAAGTGAAGTTGTTTTGGTTTGTAATTTAATTACGACATGTGTGTCGTTGTTTTCTTTGTAATTTCATTTATTTAATTGTAATTACGAAGACCGATGCAAAAAGGAAAGCAAGATGGAGTTGGTGGAGTTCCTAAGGAGACTCGAAGCCAGTGGGAGTCCACGAGGAGAAGACGAGCACAAATCTGAAAATTTAGTCTTTAGGATTTGTTATTCGTTTTCTTAGTTTTGACGGGCTAGGTTTACATACTTATTCAAATGTATGCTTGAATGTATGATTAGTTTAAAATGCATGAGTTTATGTATGTTTAAGCTATCACCCACATGCGAAGATTAAAACGGGAATTTAATCAGACTTGGAACCATCTTTGCATCGATGTGTAGTTGATGATTCCAATTAAGATTGTATCGATATACAATCAAAGAACTAAAATACTTAATTCGCAAGTAAGTACAAGTCAAGTGAGATACCGCCCAAATCTCAACACTCAGAAGCATTTGAATCTGTGAGTGGGTGCACCTACGCGTAACATTCACAGGGGAGAATGGCCAGATGAGTTGGACAATTTAATATGGGTGCGTGCGCCTACGCGTAGTAGCCATATTGAGTTGGTCATGGTTGAGTTTTGGTAGACTTGTCTACGATTGTCAGCTAGGGCTGACATAGGGTATCAGGATAGGGTATGTTGTGTGCAGTTTATGTAAAAACCCTAGCCATGAATGAAGGAATTCCATGGGTTCCATAGATTGAATTGCATGCAGCGAACAATAATCTAACCATGGAATTCGATAATACGATCTTATGTGAAAAAAATTTCAGCATGCAATATGAACATTCAAATTTGAAAATATACTTTTTCGAATCACAAACACAAAGAAGCTTTAGTGAATCTGCCTGCAGAAAAACGTAACTTCTAAAAGTCATAACTTGAGCTACAAATCTCCAAAGGACTCGGTTTTTTCTGCAAAGTAAATTTCATCTAGTTCTCTACGACTTTCATGTTTTGCACGAAACCCAGTTCGGACTGCAAGATCATCGTCTCAAGCAAAACATCTTACTCGTTAGTGCTGGACAGATTTTCCGGTTTGTCCCGATTTGTTCCATCTTTGAGGATTTCGAATTTGACAAAACAAAACCAAAAGATTGTGCTCTCTAGATCGTCTACACAAGCACAACACCTTGGAAAATGTTTCTACACACAACCTTGCTAGCGTTGTGTGTAGAATCAAACAAAACCAAACAATGGAGGTAGAGAGATGGAGGGTCGGCCAAGAAGAGAGAGAGGAGAGGGGATTTCAAAATTACTTAGGATTTTTAGGAAAATATAATTGTGTTTATTGATAAAAAAATCTGATTTTTTATCTTTATAATTACACAATAATCTCCTTAAAACTCTTAATTGCACTTAAGCCTCATTCTTAATTAAAACCAAGAATGGGCTTTAAGCCCACTTAGCTAAAACCTAATTAAAACTCGTTCAATTGAGTTCTAATTATATGGTTTAACTAAACCGGTCCAATCTCTCTAACTTGATTTCTTCAACCGTCTGGTTAATAAACCTAGGCCAGAAATCAATCGAATCGTTTTCAATTTGACTAAATTGAAAAGCGAATTCTCCCAATTACCATACAAACTTTTTTTGTCACATATTGTACTTAAAGTGTGTGACCCTCTAGGCTCACGACCCGTTGGCAGACTGGTAAAATTACTATTTTACCCTTTACATCATAAGTGGCCTCCAGCAAGATATTATGATTACCCAACGTCCGTGATTATCTATTATTCGACTTAACATGTTATCGTACTTGTCACTGTCCTTTTATAAAACTGATATCCAGATTGATCAATAGGCATAGAACCGTCATCCTAATTTATCAATCACTGCATGGCCATGCTATTCCTTCAGTCATACTCATCAAGTGGCCTAAACGGATATCTTTCTCATACCGAAGTATGAGTGATAAATCTCTTAGACGTCTTTCGAATTCACTAATGCAATTCATAACCAAGCCAATCAGAGCCGTTATGGTTACCCTTTTACATGTAACATTAGACTAGGTCAAACTTAAAGATTTATTATACAGTGCACACAAAGACTCCTTGGTCTTAGGATATAATGACAAGCTACGATTTGTGAGTATCTCATGACAGTATCTATGTTGCGTACTCATAATCGGGTCGTCTAATATCATCGACCTGATGATATCTATGATATAACTCCGGCACATACTTTGTCATGATCAGTAGAGCGTGATCACAAGGAATTGGTCTCATACTGATCGTTTCTTAAAGAAGCTTAGCTGATTAGGGACTCATCAAATGTAATTCTTTCTTATCTACGGTTCTACTATTAGTGGTTACACACATAATGACATATATCAAATTACATTCGATATATTACTACAACACATTAGTAATATATGCCGATTTATTTTTTCGGAAATATGATAAAACATTACATCTGTAGATCACTTTTATATTGGACTGGGCCATAACTCTAACAATCTCTCACTTGCCCATGGTTCCAATTTAAGTTATGATCTACTCCCATAGACCCTGCATGTTCCTCATGCCTAGGCTGCGGCTGAGCCTTTGCCAAGGGATCGACCATATTATCATGAGTCGAATAGTGTTTAATCTCCACATCACCTCTATATGTGATAACTCTCACGAGCTGATGCATGTTGAGTATATGTTTGGATCTATTGTGGAATCTGGGCTCTTGAGCAATAGCTACGACACATGTGTTGTCCCACAACAAGCTTATCGGATCAGACACTCGCGGCGTTGCATCTAATCCGATTAGAAAGCTTTTAATCCATACGGCCTCTGTAGCAGCTTTTGTTGCAGCTATATACTCAGCCTCAGTTGTAGAGTTGTATATTTTGGCTTGCTTAAAATTTATCCAGCTAAAAGCGCCACCACTCAACACAAAATATATCCTGACTGAATTTTGAAGTCATCTGGATATGTCTGAAAACTAGCATCGACCTGTCCTTTGACTGCTAGTTCTCTATCTACACCCCCATGCACTAGGAATGCATCCTTGGTCGTCCTCAAATATTTAAGGATGACCTTTGATAGCAATCCAGTGTAATTGGTCAGGGTTAGATTGGAATCTGCTGGTACAACTCACTGCAAACGAGACTTCCAGTCTCGTGCATATCCTGGCATACATGATGGATCCCAAAACCGAAGCATAAGGGATCTTACTCATCCTGCTCAGCTTATCTGGAGTACTGGGACTCTGTAGCTTGCTGAGCTTAAGGCCATAACGCATGAGTATGTATCCTTTCTTAGAATCAAGTATTGAGAGTCTTCTCAACACTTTATCTATGTACATGTTCTGACTTAGCAACATGTTCTGACTTAGGCCCAAAATCCTCTTGGAATGATCTGTAGAGATCCTGATGCCTACAATAAATGTAGCATCACCTAAGTCCTTCATCAATAAGCACTTCCCTAACCAAGCTTTGGTGGCAAGGTCGGGATGTAATTCCCGATGAATAAGTACCAGAAATACAATATTACTCCCACTCGCTTTCTTATAAACGCAAGGCTCACTTTCATTCTTGATGAAGTCGAATTCTCTTACAGCTTCATCAAAACGAATGTTCCAACTCCATGAAGCTTTCTTCAATCCATAAATGGATCTAAGCAGCTTACAAATCTTTCTGAGATTCTCTGGATCAACAAAACCCAAAGGTCGTGTGATATACACACCCTCTAGTAAGTTCCTGCTAAGGAAGGGGTTTTGACATCCATTTGCCATAGTTATGGTTAAGAATAATCCGGATTGATCTGACCATTGCTACTTGTGAAAATTTGTCATCATAATCCATGTCTTGAATATGATGATAACCTTTTACAACCATCTTAGCTTTATTGGTCTGAGGATTTCCATCCATGTAAGTCTTGATCCTATAGACCCACTCATAACCGATGAGTTTTATCCCAGGGGTTTGATCAACCGAGCTTTATACTTGGTTGTCATACATGGATTTCATTTCCTCATTCATGGCATTCTGCCATTTTCGGAGTCTGGACTGGTCAAAACTTGTCTGACGGTTTCTAATCCACCAATATCAAGTCATTTCCCTCAGTAGCTATGAAGCCATATCTGTCTGGAACATGACAAGATCTTTCAGACCTCCTTGGACCATCTGGAATTTCTGTAGGGATTGATTCTTCATCTACGACCATCTGAGGCTCCAGTACTTCTACATCTTGCATAGCAGGCTCCTGAATTGCTTCAGGTTGTTCCGTACCTTCTCGAATTTCTTTGAGATGCACGGGACTCCCACTAGCTGTTTTGAAAATAAAATATTTCTCCAAAAATACCCCTCCTCGAGCAACAAAGATTTTGTACTCGCTGGGTATATAGAAGTTGTATCTCTTAGTTTCTTAAGAAACCTTACAAAGACACACTTGTCTGATTTGGATGTCTGCATCTCTACTACCCAAATATTTAGGGAAAACATACTAGGATGTTTCACACACCATATATGACTATGGTATATTTCTTATTTGGTTACTACGCGAAGGCGCACACATCCAAATAGAACTGACCATCTCATCCCGTTCACATCCCAATGAATACTGCGCGAAGGCGCACGCATCCATGGTAACGGGAGTCGTAAGGAGTGTCATGTGGTGTACCTTCTGTGACTTTGGTCCAGTTTTTATTTGGCTACTACGCGGAGGCGCACGCTTCCAAATAAAGCTGATTACCTTATTCAGCTCGCATCCCAACGAATACTACGCGGAGGCGCACGCATCCACAGTAATGAGAGACATAATGACTATCACAAGGTGTATTATCGTTGTCTTCATCAGAGCCCGATTCAAAATGAATGCGGCCATTTCCAGAGTCAAGTATTAGTTGAACTGTCTCCTGGCATGAGTACTCATAGGTCCACATACGTCGAAATGTATTAGACTTAACAAGTCACTCGCCTTTCACATAAACCTGTGATAGGTGTCTTTGTCATTTTGTCCATTAGGCAAGACTTGCATCTTTCAGTTTGACTGAATTCAAACGGACTTAAAAGTTCACACTTGTGAAGTGTTGAAATGCGTTTCTCGTTTCTCGCTCATTAGGCAAGACTTGTATCTTTCAATTTGAGTGAATTCAAACGGACTTTAAAAGTCTACACTTGTGAAGTGTTGAAATGCGTTTCTCGCCTATGTGCCTTAAACGATAATGTCAGATTATAATTTGGTTTAAATCATCAGATTTAAGCCTTTTCTTATTTACGTTATAGCGATTAAGCTCGACAACGTAAATATCTGATCCTGAAGACGTGGATACCCACTCTTCTTCACATAATCCTTGTATTGCTTACAATCCCTTATTCTTGTGTCCTGGCTCACTGCAGTGATATTAAACCTCCTCCATTTTGTCCTTAGCCTTCACAGCAGCTTTGGGAGCTGCTTGAACCTTTGGACCCTTGGGGTGTCTCATCTGCCCTGCAAGGTGCTCAGGAGCCTTACCCTTACCCTGATCAGCTTGAGGCTGACCTTTTTGTTGACCATAAGGACCTCCTTGGTGTTGCCCTTGAGGTTCTTTTCAGCGGTCACAAGCATCCCATGAAGCTCTGTTAAGGACTTATCCATGTCATGCATATTGTAATTTACTATATGTATCTGGAAGTGACTGCAACATAAAATCCGCAGCCATTTCCACCTGATCATCAAAACAGAGTATGGTTAGATGTTCCTGAAGACATTTCATCTTTGTGACATGGGGACTAACAGGGCTCCAGCCTTAAGCTTGCAGGAGTTAAGTTCTCTGAAAGTATCATATCTTTCGACACGAGCATTCTCCTTGAACATTTCCTTGACCTCTGCCTTACAGGTATGAGGGTCATCTGAAACGTTCTTGAACTGCTTCTACAACTCTGGCATCCTACCACCCACCATATGCATGACACGTCGATTTGGTCTCTAAGGAATTTTGATAAGTATCCTTAGTGCCCTAGCGGCGTTCAGCGGTCGCTCAACAGGTGGTTCCTTGGTAAGGATATACTACTTGCATTCATGCTTGAGTACAAGCCTCAAGTTTCTATTCCAATATGAATAATTCACGCCCTTGAGTCTGTCCTCAATCTGGACTCTCAGTGCGCTATTACTCCTTTGTGTTGTGTTTGCCTTTTAATTCTACATGGTAAAATTAATTAAAATTCAAGTTGGAGATTCAGTTATAAAACACTTGTTTGATTCCAACATTAGAATATGAACCATGATCCTATCATACCCTCAGTTGAAGTGAACGGAAGCTCACTGCTATAATTGAGAGCATCAAGGTAGGAATACATCCATTTACAAAACCATGTAATTCATGACTAGGGTCTGTACTAAGAGTACACGGCATACCCTATACTGATACCCTAGGTCAGCCCTAGCTGACAATCGTAGAAAAGTCTACCAAGCTTGAACTATGGACAGAACTAATGTGGCTACTGCGCGGAGGCGCACACACCCACATAGAACTGCCCATCTCATCCAGACTTCTCCTCTATGAATATTACGCGGAGGCGTACCGACATCCATAGGCTTAAAGCCCTTTTGAGTGCCCAAACTTGGATGGTATCATGCTTGACTTGTAATTATTTGCGTTTAAGTGAATTATTACTGTCTGATTGTATATCGATACAATCTTAATCTGGAATCATCAATTGCAAATCCATGCAAAGATGATCCCTTATCCAGTTACATGCAAGTATGATTAAATACCAGTTTTTTAATCTTTGCATGTGGGTGATAGCTAAACATTCATAATCTTGTATATAAAACTATCCATACATTCATACATTTTCAACATACAAATGTAACTATAAAACATGCATAGCTAAGCCCTACCTAGGTTCCTAGGATTCCAGCAAAACTGATCCTTAAGACTTGGTCTTCAAGACCTAGACTTGCTCCATCCTTGTGGACTTCCACTAGCTCCAAATTTCCTACAGACATCGAGTCTCCCTCTTGACTTGTATCTTGCGTTGGTCTTCGTAATTACAAATTTAATAAAATAAAATAAATACAAAATCACGACACGCAGGTCGTATTTATTACAACCCAAAACTTAGCAACACGCAGGTTGCAAAACTGAAATTTGAAAACATACAAGTCTAGAGGGCTTAGCTATACATCATGTGGAAAACAACATGTTGTCAAAGATCATGTGACTCATCATGCTTATCAAACAACAAATTTATTCCAAATTTTATCTTTCTTAAGTGTGGAAAAATTTCCGGTTTATTGAAACCCGACGGTTTATATTAATTAATTGAAATTGAACTGATTCACCCTGGTTTATCAAAATTGAACCGAATCTGAAAATTAAAAATTTTATTGGGAAATACCTCGGGATATCGTCACGGGCCAAAACCGACCCAAAAACCCCAAAACTGATTAGCCCGCCTCGGACCGTCCCAAAGTGGCCCGTGAGCGACCATGGGATGGTCCGTGGGAGCCGATCTGGTCTCCCCCGGCAGCGACCATGGATGCCCGTGGGTCATCCATGGTCGAGCCGAGGGCTGACCGATCTGGTCGCCCGTGACAACGACCATGGACGCCCGTGGGCCATCCATGGTCGCCCGAGGCGACATGGTCGGCCCTTGGTGCTGACCATGGTCGGCCCGAGGGCTCTCCATGGTCCACCAAGGGGATCGACCTCGGTTAGTCATAACTCGGCCATAGTTAACCCAAAACAGCCCCAAAAAATAATTTTCTAACCTTCAAAATCAATTATTAAAATCTGATTTTTTTTCATATTTTCATGCATAGTTAAATCCAAAAAATACATGAAAAAATTAAGGAATAGAATATAAACCCTAATCATGCTCAAATCAATCACAGTCAACCATGCTCTGATACCACTGAAGGAATTACATGGGTTCCATAGATTTAATTACATGCAGCGGACAATAATCTAACCATGGAATTCGATAATACGATCTTATGTGAAAAAATTTTCAGCTTGCAATATGAACATTCAAATGTGAAAATATATCTTTTCGAATCACAAACACAAAGAAGCTTTAGTGAATCTGCCTGCAGAAAAACGTAACTTCTAAAAGCCATAACCTGAGCTACAGATCTCCAAATGACCCGGTTCTTTTTGCAGAGTAACTTTCATCCAGTTCTCTACGACTTTCATGTTTTGCACAAAACTCACTTTGGACTGAAAGATCGTCGTATGAATTAAAAACATCTTACTCGTCAGTGTTAAACAAATTTTTCGGTTTGTTCCGATTTGTTCAATCTTTGAGGATTTTGAATTTGACAAAGCAAAACCAAAAGATTGTGCTCTCTAGATCGTCCACACAAGCACAACACCTTGGGAAAGGTTTCTACACACACCCTTGCTAGCGTTGTGTGTAGAATCGAACAAAACCAACAATGGAGGTAGAGAGAGGGAGGGTTGGCCAAGGAGAGAGAGAGGAGAGGGGATTTAGAAATTACTTAGGTTTTTAGGAAAATATAATTGTGTTATTAATAAAAAAATCTGATTTTTATCTTTATAATTACACAATAATCCCCTTAAAGCTCTTAATTGCACTTAAGCCACATTCTTAATTAAAACCAAGAATGGGCTTTAAGCCCACTTAGCTAAAACCTAATTAAAACCCATTTAATTGAGTTCTAATTATATGGTTTAGCTAAACCGGTCCATTTTCTCTAACTTGATTTCTTCAACCGTCTGGTTAATAGACCTAGGCTAGAAATCAACCGAATCGTTTTCAATTTGACTAAATTGAAAAGCGAATTCTCCCAATTACCATCCAAACTTGTTTTGTCACATATTGTACTTAAAGTGTGTGACCCTCTAGGCTCACGACCCGTTGGCAGACTGGTAAAATTACTATTTTACCCTTTCTATCATAAGTGGCATCTAGCAAGACATTATGATTACCCAACGTCCGTGATTATCAATTATTTGACTTAACCCATTATCGTGCATGTCACTATCCTTTTATCAAAACGATATCCAGATTGATCAATAGGCATAGAAAAGGTATCACCTGCATGGTCATGATATTCTTTCAGTCATACTCATCAAGTGGCCTAAACGGATATCTTTCTCATACCGGAGTATGTGTGATAAATCCCTCAGACGTCTTTCGAGTTCACTGATGCAATTCATAACCAAGACAATCAAAGCCGTTATGGCTACCCTTTTACATGTAACGTTAGAATAGGTCAAACTTAGAGATTCATTACAAAGTGCACACAAAGACTCATTGGTCTAAGGATATAATGACAAGCTACGATATGTGAGTATCTCATGATAGTATCTATGTTGCATACTCACAATCAGGTCGTCCGATATCATCGACCTGATGATATCTATGATATAACTCCGACACATACTTTGCCATGATCAGTAGAGCGTGATCACAAGGAGTTGGTCTCATACTGATCACTTCTTAAAGAAGCTTAGCTGATCAGGGACTCATCAAATGTAATTCTTTCTGATCTACGGTTCTACTATTAGTGGTTACACACATAATGACATAAATCAAATTACATTCGATATATTAGTACAACACATTAGAAATATATGCCGATTTATTTATTCGGAAAGATGATAAAACATTACAGCAGTAGATCACTTTTATATTGGAATGGGGCATAACTCTAACAAGGAATTACATGATCTGGTAATTGGATGAGGTATCTTACCTTGGTGCCATCGGTTGGAGCGGTGAGCCTACGTTCACTTCAATCGAGGGTATGCGAGGGTCCTGGTTTAGATTCTAAAGTTTAGAATCAGAAAAGTGTTTTAGTTAAAATCTCCAACTTTAATTTTAATTATGACTGATTAAAATTTTCTTTCACCGTGTAGATAATATGACAATTACAACACAATCTAGTAACATCGCTCTCAGGTCCTTAATCGAGCATGATAACCTTATGATCAATCTAGATACCGGGCGATTAAAGGGATAGCGACATGTACTACATGAGGTTAAATCGAATCATCGATCATCATGCGCGTCGGGTAATCATAACGTCTTACTAGAGGCCACTTATGATGGATCGGGTAAAATTCATCACCAACTCATCCATCTAAGACCAAGAGAGAGAGAGAGGACATTATGGCATAACACACAAAAACACAAAAGTGTGGCTCTCTCTCCCTCTTGGCTAGCTCTCAGTAGAGACCAACACTCCCCCTCCTTCTCTTTCTCTTAATCTTCACACACAACTCTAGTTGTGTGTATGGATCTTTGATCATTCTATCCGTGTGGATACCATTAGAGAGAAGCACTAAACGTGTTCTTCTTGTTTGATTCGATCAACCGAAGAAACTGTCCAGCTCTGTCCAGTTCCGGCGACGGATATTGCGTGAGGTATAGCTCTCTGGTCCGAGATCCGTTTGACCTGAAACTAGCGGTGGATTAAAGAAAACTCAAATTTCTACAGGTTTTGTGAAATGGTAATTTCGCATTAGAGCCCTGGTTTAGGAGCTACAAGACTGACAATCGAAGAACCCGGTCAGCACTGTCCAGCACCGTCGACCAAACTGTTTTGCTCTAGAAGGAGGTTCTGCCATCCGAACTGGGTGAAGAGCATAACATGAAAGTTGTAGAGAATTGGCTGGGCTTCACTCTCCAGAAAGAACCAAAGCATTTGGGGATTTTTAGCTCGAGATATGGAGCTTCAAAGTCACGTTTTTCTGCTGGGCAGATTCACGATCAAACCGAAAGGTAAAATCTTGTGATTTTGTTTTTCCTTGGGATTTAATGTTTTCATGATTTTGGGCAGATTTTGGGCAGATTTTGGGTTATAATTGTTGTTGCTTCCGCTGCCATGACATTTTGGTGAGCCCAAAATCCCTAGATTAGGCATTTTAGTTGTGTTGTCACAAAAAATTTGTCAGGTATTAAAAAAGAAAAAAAATTAATTAGAGTATGAAAGTGTAATTTTGCTATAGTTAGATGTAACACATTATCACTATCACAAATTATAACATTTTTGGCTGAAGTGGTTCAGAGAACAATATGATTGTCTAAGGTAGTTAAAGTGAAAAATATGTAGAGAACATTGTGTTACATGGAATTTTCTTAACTTGACACTAGTGGAAGGGTTTGACTAGTTTTCAAGTAGATGATGGAGATGTGCATGTGGTGTTGAAGTTGGTAAATCCGTAATATATCAGGAAAACGAGTCATCTGGTACCATTTTCGTACATGTTTGTTTGTGTAAACCCTACCAAAACCTTGGCAGAAGCAGCGAAATGGCGCTGGGGGAGAGAGCAGGGGACAAGAGCGAGTCTCGCTACTGTGGTGTGGAGGCCGACTTCTGCGATGACATGCCCCACCTTCTCTCTTTCAATCTCTCTCATGGCGGATTCGATTTCGTCGTCGCTCCTCTGGTTCGTCTTCTTCTCCAATTCACCACATTCCCTTCATAATTAGCTATGCGGCTGTCTCTTTCTATGGCCTTTGCTGGTGAAGCTTTGTCTCTAGCTCCGTTCCACGGCTGTCAACTACATTTGTATACTGTACTGTAACACTTTGTGCTTGGGCGGTTTAAATTTCATATTGCCTTGCCTTTATGATTTTGAGAGCCTTGCCTTTATGATTTTGAGATTATTATGTATAAAAAATGCGGGAGAATTAATGAACAATTTGGGTTTTGTATGAAGAATTGCTACTTTGCTGTTATTCTTCTCTTTGGAAAACTAAACCCATGTGTATCTATGAGTATATCCTTTTCAGGACGCTATTCGCGCCCTCGGAATATTACCTTCGAAATACTTGACTATGTTGCTATGCTGCTTGACTGGAGACAGATTGTTGCTTCATCATTTGTGCTTGAATCTGACTAAATGACAGTTGTTTGCGACAATGTTGAAAAAATTAAACGATGTGTTACATATTTAAATAATTAAACAATTTTTCCTGAAAGAGAGATATTAGATGGTTTTTGGTATGTTTAGTTTTCTGGTCTCCCCTTTTGCCTGTTTTGTAAACTCTAGCTACATTAATTTTGTGAGGTGGTCAATTAGCCAGTCGCATGTTAGCCACATGGCTGTTCTGTTGTGTGAATGGTCAGTTAGCTCACCTATATCAATTAGTGTTGGCGGTTTACATATGTGATACCTATTATTCGTTTCACTTTTAGGCTGTTAACTACGTTGTCATAACTAATGATATCTTCAATATGGATTTTACATTACTTATTGTTCATCCATATAAATTTGAAGCAACTTTGGTTTGATAGAAAAAATAAATAGTTTACTTATACACTATGCAAGTCACCACAGTTGGTTACGTTTATGTATGTTACTGATGCAGATGGATCCTGCTTATAGGCCAAGCTTAATGGAGAACGACTCGGGCAGATCTGTCGTCCCTCCTTTTGCTGGGTCAGACTTAGTTTTGACCCCTTCCCAGTGGAGCAGTCATGTTGTTGGTATATATATGCCTTCTCTTGTAGTTCAGATTTTCAGTGTTGTGGGATGATGCCTACTTGGAGTTTTTTTATCTGATTGGCATAAGATTCACAGTGTTCTAAAAGTTCCGAGTTCTCTCCGATTTCTCCCCGAGAACTCTGTAAAATTGAGTTGGCCGAGTTTCGGACAGAGTTTTAAATTCATTTTCGGTGGTTCAATTTTACCGAGTTTCATTGGATCAACTCGTTAAACTTGGTCAATTTTTATTTTTATGTGTGTATATATGCTTTGAAACTGTTATATAATTTTCACTTTTGTTTTAATTTTTCAAGTTGTTTCAAAGTTATTTTCCTAAAAAAATGTTATTTTTGTCTTTCATGTGAATTATACATGAATACATAATATTTATGTAATACAAAACAAGTTTTGCCGATTTCTCCCCGAGTTCTCTGAAAATTTATTTTTTTTGCCTCGCCTAGTTCTCCCCAATCCTGAGTCTTAGATCCTTGATTTGCATACTTGCCTTATGTTTGATTTTTTTTATTGTTTTCTGATAGATAACTTGTCTTGTTTCTAGAGTCTATAGCATATTGGAGACTGAACTGAACTTTCTACCTTGGCACTGTTTTCTTATATTTTTTCATAGTGTTGGTTGAACCTATTGGCGGTTACTAAATGAATGATATCCACTTATAAGCTTATTTTGCTAATGAGATCTTAATTCAGGAAAAATCAGCTCCTGGATTGACCTGGATTCAGATGATGAGATCCTCCGGGTAGATTCTGAAACTACCTTGAAGCAAGAAATTGCATGGGCTTCTCATCTTTCCCTTCAGGTATTTCCAGTGGAATAACTGAAAAAATGTTGAGGGGTGAATTAGGGTGCCTTGTGCATAAATAACGTGTATCTAATTGTCGTGACAATGCTTGCTTGTTATCATCCATTCCTTACTTCCCTTATCCTGATCTAATAATCTAAATCATGTGTTATAAACCATTGCTCCTGTTGTTAGGAAAGTTCTATTGTCCCGTAACTATGGTGTAATACACATCAGTCACAAATATCTACATACACTTGCTCCCTAAGTAGTGAACAAACCAAGTTGAGGCAAATAAACCAGTCATGTAAATTGTTTCAATTCAGAAAATCAAATTAAAAGACGAGTTTGTTTCCTTGGTATTATTCATGGTACATATCGAGAAAAATAAACCCAAATCCCAAAGAATTTGGTTAGCTAGAAGGAAGCAATTTTGATGTTCTATTGTTCTATTATGATCAAGTCATCATTTTTTCAAGAGCTTTGTATGCATGATTTTACAATACTTTTGTTGTGATTATGTTTAAATGCTGTCCAATATTTATATATTTCTAGGCATTAGCTTTTGATTTTAATTTTTACTATTTATCATCTGCTCCAGGCATGCCTTCTTCCTGTTCCTAAAGGAACAACCTGTGCTAATTACGCCAGGTGTGTAAATCAGATTTTACAGAGCTTGAGCAATATGCAGGTAGGTTTCTATATCCCAATTTATAATCAGGCAGCTTGTTGGTGCTTTTTCCAACTGATGAATATATATGCTTATTTTCTTCTACTTCTTTGAAGTTGTGGCTTAGGATTCCATTGGTGAAGGCTGATGATGATTCCATGAATGCAAACTCCAATCATTTGGTGAGTGTTGGATCTATCTTCAACAGGGATTAGATTTTAAATTTGAAGTGGGCTTATCAGTATATTCTTAATGAAACTTGTGAGGGCGAATTTGCAATTTATTGGCTAAAACATTTGTGGCTAATGTGTTAGTGGTCTCATTCTCTTATGCTTCAGTTATTGGTAGTCTAAGACTCACTTGAAGGAGTCATGATTCATCTTGGTGCTAACTCTGGGAATCTTTTTTTTTTCAATTCAAAAGCCAAAAGAAAAGATATTTCAAGTATTGTTTTGATGTATGCTCATTTTGCTCTTTTATAATATTAAACATATTTATGCCTCCGCCAACTATACATCAATTTCAAACTTTTTTGGAGAAACAAGGAACACTACATAGGAAACCCTTCTGACCTGAAATGTTTTTTTTTCAACTGGAGCTGAATGTGTTATATTTTATTTTGTCCCCACTTTTTAATCTATTTAATCATTGCAGATGGACTCTTGGGATTTGTGGAATTCATTTCGTCTTCTTTGTGAACATCATAGTCAACTATCTGTTGCTTTAGATATTTTGTAAGTTGGATAAACCTATATTTTAACTTGTTTTACGCATTTTGGTTTGTGATTGTGATAATACAACCGGTAGTTATTAAACTCAATTCTATTTATAATTTTGATTCCCTAGGAGTTCACTACCTACAGCAAACTCGCTTGGACGCTGGTTTGGAGAGCCTGTTAGAACAGCAATAATAAGTACAGATGTAATTATATCTTTACCCTTCCTGATAGTAACTGAACATTTGTGTATTGCATGACTTCTGTTATAGTAGTGGCTGTAATAATTTTGCTTTTGGTTTGCCAGTGTTTTCTAACAAATACACATGGTTATCCATGCCTGTCAAAGCGCCATCAGAATCTAGTAACAGGATTTTTTAACCATTCTGTACAGGTACCTGTAATTTACTTTTGATACTGCTCTTTTGTCTTTCTACGTTTCTTAAATTCGTACAAATAACCTAAGCCCTGCATATATGTCAGTATTCTTCTGGGGTCTTGCAATCTTCTTTGATATTTTATTTCCCCTGGGATGTGCAAAAACCTTGATCCCACACTGTGTTGTCAGCAGTGGTGACCCACATATCACTCACCACTTTAACTTTGGATTGTCAAACCCATAAATCCTGTGGTTCTGATTCTGAGAGCTATGATAATAATTGTTCCCTTGTTCCGTCAATGTGATAATCTTTCCTCTATCGTGTATCATTTAAAATTAGTCAAGTTATTGTTAAGTCCATGATGAAAGTTATGGGCACCACTTTTAACCGATATATTTTTGAGGCATCCAACCATTGTTTCTAATTAACTCCAAATTGTTTCCTGTAGATTATGGTGGTTTTGTAATTTACTTGTCACCATTGTTGGGTGCCTGAATTAAGTACTTGTATAGGTGTTCATTTTACTCCAAAATGAAGTAGAATATTATGTATTATACCATTTTAACACATATACATCGCCCTAAATGAATTAGCAATGATAAAATATACTGAAACATGTTTGGTGCCTCACATGAATGCTTCTGGCATGCCAACACTTGCTTGACCAACTGGTTAAGCATTTTAACTTGGGTCCAAGGGACTTGGGTTTGAGTCTTGCTGCTGCATTTATTTATCCCACCTTTGTTGGGCCTCTCTTAAGGTGGGAGTCAAGTGGCAATATTATGCCCCCTTCTAGATAAGAGTTGGTCTTGAGCCCATTGATGATACAATAAATTTGGTGCTGTCTTGCTTCATTATAGCCTAGTCAAGCCCATATCTTGATACACAACTTGCTGATTAAAAAAATTAATACGTCTGGCATAGTTGTTCGTTTTACTCCAAAAATGGAGTATAACAGTATGCATTATAACCATGTTGACACATACATCTCCCAAAATGAATTAACAATGATAAAATATACTGAATCGTTTGCGTCTACTTTTTGATGAATAATTATATCAACAAATAGGTATAACATGTGTGCATTTATTTCTTATCATGCTTGATTTTCAAATACTGTTAACCTTGGTACATCTTTGCAGGTAGTGGTTTCGGGAAAATCGGTGCATGTTAGTCCTAGGGAAAGTTCTGATTTACTTTCTAGTCATAATGATACCAATCCTGAGGGTAAGTTCTTATGTTATCAAGTTTTTCATGGTACTAAATGATGGTGATCATTTTTTTCTTTTTAAAATTTTTTTCTCGTGTTATTTGTTTGCTTGCGGGATGCAGGTAAACATTTTGTTTATCCTCTTTTGTGTTGAGACTGTTCTAGCAGCTGCACACATACATATATCACGAGTGTCATGTTTAGAATGAACTTTTGATTTCTTTTGTATCTGATTCCCTGAACATTATGTTATTATTTCTGAATCATTCCTTCCATTCAGGTGAGCAGAGACATCCATTAAGATTGTATCTTGACTATTTTGGTTATCTCTATCAAAAGATGGGTTCACTCCCTGAGCAAGAACGTTTTGAGGTAACTTCTGATTTATTTCTCTCTATCTGGTAAACACATAAATAGTTGCCTGTTTCTATGCTAGTATTTTTCTTGTAACCTTCTTAATTTATTTTTCCAGCTTGGCTACAGGGATTTTCTACAATCTCCCTTGCAAGTAAGTTTTCCTTTGTTTTATAGTTGTAGGAATTTTTTATGTCACGATACAGTCATACTTTTTGAATATTTTCCTATTATTTATAATGATGCCGTTTTTTACTCTGTATAATCTAACTTTTAAGCTGCTTTATCTGCCTTTGCTTTGAAGCCTCTCATGGATAATCTAGAGGCCCGGACGTATGAGACATTTGAGAAAGATGTAGTGAAGTACATTCAGGTACATCCTATATAAAAAAAATTACGTATACTGTTAATGTACTAGATTATTTGAGTTGATTTTACTATGGAATTTGTGGCAGCCTTTGTTACATTGTTCTCACAGCCTTAAATTTGGAATATCATGTCAAATATATATTGCTTCTCGTTATATACTACATCTTCATGCCTCAATATTGGCAATCATAAGCTGAACTGATTTTAAATACTATTTAGCTCTATTCCTCCAGGTTTGATTTTAGACCATGAAAAAAACTTTAAATTTGCACACTATAATCTTAGAATATTATTACAACTGCTATTGTTGTACTTGTACATAAGTTGTGTCATTGAACATGTATAATACATGCAGTGACATTCATGCAAACCAACAATTCCTTGCCACTTGTATTTTATCTGTCTAGTTTATAATCAAGATTTTCAATTTCTGTAGTATCAAAGGGCAGTTAGTAAAGCTTTGTTGGATAGGGTCTCTGACAACAATGCATCTACAGTAACAACGGTATGCTAAGCTTACTGATATCTCTCATTCTTTTTGCTCAAGTTTCCAAATATGTTCACATTACTGCCATTTATTTGTACCATAGTTGCTCAAGTTTCCCAATTTTATCTGAGACTAGGTTTTGATGGTTGTTGGAGCAGGCCGTGGACCTCTTGTTAGGGCATCGTTGCAGGTTTGCTTAACACCTGACGTACTCAGTTCTAGTGTTTTCATTTGATTTGTTGCACAACTCTTTTGGTCGATTGATATATTTGTCCACCTGTAGGCGGCTGAGGAAACTGGACGCAAGCTTAAAGTTTATGCAGTTGAGAAAAACCCAAATGCAGTTGTTACACTACATGTGAGTAGCAGATTTTGGCTAATTTATTTGAAGTTATACTCTTGTGGTGTAACTTGTATTATGCACTTAATATGACATTGCTTTCCCTTGCTTGTTTTGATTCATATATATATAATAGATTTTGTATTTAAGAAGAAAATTTAAAGCTAAAATTTACCTTCCATGTATCAGTTTACATACTATATCTCCTGTCTCCCCCCTTTAATTAGCATTGATTTAATGGTCCTATAATTAGTATGTCATTTTGCGGGTCCAAACCAGAGTGTAGAACTGCACAAAGCTGAGATGAACACCTATTTGTTACCACATTATGTGATATTTTTCTACACTGGAAGTTGATATGCATTGTTTTTTAAAATGGGGTTGGAATTGCGTATTGTGTTATTAACATGTTTGTATATTACATTCTATGCCGTACTTGTTTGGCGCAACTTAGCAGAGAATTTAATTTATTATTTCAGAAACAAAATTGTCCTCTGGCGCAACTTAGCAGAGAATTTACTTTATTAGTTCAGAAGACAAAATTGTCCTCTTCTCCTATTTTTACCTTTCATTCAGTTGCGTGATTCTTGAACCCCCATTAGCCCTAGAATAGCCTTGATGTTTCTGTTGCCTGTCGTTAATTTTTTGAATGTCTATTATTTTCTTGTCCCGCTTAAGATAATCACATATTGTTGAAATTTGGGGTTTCCCATCTCAAAGATAACCTTTTTTGTTGCAACAGAGCTTGGTTAAATTGGAGGGTTGGGAGAGTACTGTAACAATAATTTCTTGCGATATGCGTAGCTGGGATGCTCCTGAAAAGGCTGACATTTTGGTGCGCAAATATTATTTCAAAATCAGTGTGTTGCCCTTTCTTTACATTCACGTTAATTTGCCTTCTCCATTTTTTTCTCCAGGTTAGTGAATTGTTGGGTTCTTTTGGTGACAATGAGCTGTCTCCTGAGTGTCTTGATGGAGCTCAAAGGTTTTTGAAGGAAGATGGAATATCAATACCATCATCGTAAGTATATTCATTCTATGCACTGCTTTATAGGTTATTTGCTTTTATTACTGATTTTATTTTCTTTAGTGTATTCGTTTGTTTTTGATATTATGACCACTGGACTGTTAGATGGTTATGGGGTTAGGTCTGCCGATCATCTGTAGTTTTCATGTGTATAGTCTTGATACATTGTACAAGTGTGAGCTTTGTAAAATGATTGGCTCTGCCCAATAACTGAATGACTTGAGTAACAATGAACTCCGTGAATAAGTTTCATTTTTGCTGATAACCATCATTTGATCTTCATATGTTAAAACATGCCAAATTTTTTAGAAGTGATGAGGAAAGCGTTGCTTACTAAACCTTGCGTCTTTTTAAGGTACACAAGTTTCATCCAACCCGTGACAGCATCGAAGCTATACAAGGATGTATGAATATCTCTAATTGTATTGTTACTTTGTTTCATTTTTCAGGCTTCCCATGTAACTTTCTGGTCAATTTTGCAGGTGAAATCTCATAAAGATGTCTCACACTTTGAAACTGCGTATGTCGTTAAGCTGCACAGCATTGCAAGACTTGCTCCTCCTCAACCTGTATGTTCTTCAATGTGTACTATACCAAATCTGTACAATCTTGTTGTGAACTAATTGAACCTTTTGTCAAAATATGTCAAATCAACGGAAAGTCCCAATTTTTCAAAATGACACAATTATCCCTGGAATACAAAATACAAAATATTTTAATTTTTACATTTAATATTAATATAGATTTTTTTAATAAATTAAAATTGTTTTTATAGTTTTACATGCATTTTTTTGGGGTGCCACTAATGGTGCATAAAAAGGCTAGTTTACGGGGTGTTTTTGCAATTAAATAGCAACTTCTTGCAAAGTGAAATATTACAAGGCCACTTCTTTGCAATAATCTCTTTTATCTTAACAAGCGTATAACTCTTGAAATAATTAGTTTGTGTTACTCATGTCTGTTTTTCTTATTTTTAAAAGGTATTTACATTTACTCATCCGAATCACTCTACTAAAATAAGCAATCAGCGATACACGAAACTGAAGTTTGAGACACCTATTGATACTGGGTCAGCAATGGTGCATGGTATGGTTTCAATGATTTTTCCCCTGTACTATACATACATACATGCTTGTTTATTGTTTTATGTGGCAGTATTGGAAAGTTTTGAAAACGGAATTCTTTTTGCAATGGGTAATAGGATTCGCTGGCTACTTTGATGCTGTACTCTACAAAGATGTGCATCTTGGTATTGAACCATCCACTGCAACCCCGAACATGTTCAGCTGGTATGATATATTTCGCGCAATTTTCTTTCTCATATAACCGGGCGCGGTTTGAGTCAGCTAGGCGATTTGGTTGGGTGTAAACAGATGTAGGCTATTTTTTTACAAATTCGAGATTAGTCCTCGGGGTCCCTATCCGAACTATCTTCTTTGAAAACACTATATTGTTGACTAAGTGCTCTGTGTATGTTTGTGCTTGTGTTCAGGTTTGCAATATTTTTTCCGCTAAGGACACCCGTGCAAATTAGCCCAGCTTCTCCCCTCGAAGTGCATTTTTGGCGTTGCTGCGGCGCAACAAAGGTAAATCATAAAATATATCATTTCCTTCAAGAAACCAACCAACAAATTTCAATTATATATTCATCTTCTAAAAGCTGACTGAAGGAAACGTAAAAAAGCAACACAGCAGTGTACTCTCTTTTGTCATAAAACTGCCCATGCCTTGAGCATTTTATGTCCCGAATTGTCCACATAAATATTCAATTACATCAGCGGTTTCAATATTCAAAACGACCCTGACTGTTATTTTTGGTTTCTTGGTTTTGTTCTTTTGGTGAAATTGTACGCAGGTTTGGTATGAGTGGTGTGTGGCATCTCCAAGCCCTTCACCTGTTCACAATAGCAATGGTAGGTCGTATTGGGTTGGGCTGTAGCGAAGTCTCACTTCCATGAAGTACTTAACGATTATGTTGAGCCCTAGTAACCTCCACACCCTTTTTACCAACTCGCTCAAGTTCTAGCCAACTTCAGCAAGTTGGTCGTGGATCATGTTTGACGGAGTTTTAATGGAAATGGATGATATTGTTGTAGCTTGGAGTTGAATTTGTTGTCTCCATTTACCTTTCTCGTGACCGATCCCGATTCGAGGTTATTAGGAAATGTGATTTAGTGTTTTTGAATCATGAGCTGTAGGGTTTTCAATGGGATTTAGTGTTTTCAGTGGGAATTATAGATAATCATTGATTGTTCTATGATCAAGTTACGTGTGTATTGTTGTTTTGTTATACCTACACATTTTGTCCATTGACTGCTATTTGGGCAATCTTGAGGAACATAATATTCATTCGTCTAAAATTCAAATGTTTAGTTCTATATATAAGTAAGTTCTAAAACATGCTAAATTGTATGGCTAAATTGAGTTTATTTCATGGCATTGTTGTCCATCAAGGTTACTATGATATGATAAGAGCAACTCTAACCAGTGGCTGATAAAAAAAACTGACTAGTGAGGACTTTGAACTCCAACTCAAACAACAAAACCCCATCACCATCCCCATTTTATTTGGGAACTCTATCAAATCCACATAATTTTAATAGTTTTTTTTTATTTTACTGCAAACGACTTATACAAATTGTTTTAAATCCTTTTAATATTAAATAATCATATTGATATGACATTTGAACACATTTTTAGAGACTTGTGTTAAAATTTGACAAGGATAAAACATTAACTTTTAACGATTATTAAATAATAATTGTGGTTTTATGGATTGGGTTGAAATTGCTTTAAGCAGTAACTTTTTCATTTGCAGTCTTGTTTTACTCATAAGTTAGTTGTTGTGCCTTGAACCATACTTAAATTTGTTATACAATTTCACATGTGAGTCCAGGTCCCACATCAGAAGTGTACGAGGTATAAAAAGAGTTTATACACATATTAGATTCAAAACCCACTAGACTAGTCTTTTGGGTCGAAAGTGGGCTCTAATGTGTGTATGGGCTTTCCTTGTGGTGTGCTCCTCCTTGATAAGGTCCGGTTCTCTCCAACAAAGATGAAGATATTTGTCACATAAAATGAAACGTGTACTTACACAAATAAAAATATAGTTAAAAAAAATATAACTCACATTATAAATAATGAAATCGTATAATTCAATACCTGAAATTAGGTAATTAATTAAGTAAATGATATAATTAAAATATTTAATGGTGTAAACATACGAATGTACTCTCATTTTGTATTAAATAACAAAAATAAATATATACAACTTGTGAATATTTATACTCAAATATTATTGATGAGCCAGCACACGTGCCTAGTATTCCAATTTCTCATGTAATTGTCATAAAAGGTTTATAAATTTGTACATCAAGCAAGAGTTTTCACGATTACAACTCTATAATTCTACACTATTTTGATTGTTTTATTTTTGAAAAAATATGAGTGAATCATCTATGTATGAAACAATTGATGTGATCCTGTACACTAAGTAACTCCATCCTTTCCTCAAATAAAAAAAGTAACAAAACCAAAGGCTTCATGCCTTTAAGTTATAAACATAAACAAAAATAAAAGTAGAAGAAACATGATTTAGTGACATTGGTGTGTGAATGGCAACAAGAAATTGGAATAAAGCATAACAAGAAATAAAAGTACTATAATAATAGGAGCATGTATTGATAGTAGATATCCTTCCATTCATTACTACGGTAGATTAGAAACCGACACTTGCGTAGAAATAGTAGCTTCCATGAAGTCATGATAAATTAATTATCTTTATTAAATTGAGATATTTGTAATGACCTGGCATATATGATTCCTTTTGACTGAATAGTTCTCTCTGTTGCTCATTGTGAATATTACTCTCTATAAACTATGTGTTAATTTAAGTTACATAATAGAAATTGTATTGGATTAACCCTCATTGATCCTTGTGGATTAAAGCATGCACTTACCAGTATTTATTACGTGTAACGAGTATGTGCACTTGTGCATATTCGTGAATCTGTGGACCATTGTCTACGGGTTCAACACTCAATATCCTCATATTTTTTTTGAATTAGAACTGATTTCATATGAACATTACTTGCATAGAAGCATTGTTATTACGAGAGAAAGAGAGAGAGTCATAAATTTAAAAATTATTTATGCAAAAAGACTAACATGACTCTGACCTTTAACTTAAATTAGTTATTAAATGGAGGAGAAAATCGTCATTTTACATGAAATAATTATAGAGTGTAAAACAATGATAAAATGTCTGCTTTATGTGATCTCTCAAATTATAAAAAAATCTTTAGGTGAGTTCAGATGAAAAATATGTTTGGTCAGGTGTACCTAATTACAATTACCCCTAAATTTTATTATCACGTGCCTGGATTATAGATTGAATACGCTGCACATTCATACAAAATGGACAAATTTGAATGGGAAATATGTTCTCTCTCCTCAAACGACTTACATATGAAATGTGATTCTTTTTTGTTACTGAAATGGTCCATACATCTCTCTGTTTCTCATAATCTTTGTCACTTGTATTTGTCTTTAACCCCACTCATTTTGTCCCAACACACCACATTACAGATTTGAAACACAAAAGATAATATCACCGTGGAGAACAAAATATAAATTGTGGATGGGAAATGAGTGTTTGTTGTGCTAAAATTAGGGTTCTAAACAATTTGATCTTGTTGATTTAAGAATACAGAAACGTGTGAGTTTGAATCATATCACCAAAAACCATTTAAATCATGTACTCAGTAATAACACATGATTTACTGATAATACCCTTGGCAATTCAAATTAAGTGTATGAATTAGTTATTTTTAGTTTTTTTCCTCGCCGGACAATGTGTTCCCATCATGCAGCTGCGATAGATTCACACATTCACACACTACTATGGATTCATATCTAAATGCATCCCAATATATATATATATAGGGGCACACTCCACTACAAACTCCCAACCCGTCTGAATCGAACGAACACATCATGGTTATTGCTTTTCGCGCGATTAAAGGAGCGCGGGACACGTGGCAGTGTAATGTCACGCACTGTGCACTTAAGTGAGGGGCAATTTCGAGCTTTTGCGCAACAAAGCGTATTGTTCATCTTTCTCATTCGGAGTGTAATGTCAACCGTACGAGTGTAATGTCACCAGTGGATGTGTAATGTTTAACATTGAGCGTGTAATGTCCAAAGTTGAGAGTGTAATGTCAAGAAGTGGAGACTATACACTCACAAGTGTATACTATACACTAATATAGTTCACACTATACACTCGCAAGTGCATACCATTGAGATTGTGATGTCAACAGTAGGAGTGTAATGTCAACACTGGAGTGTAATGTTTAACATTAAGAGTGTAATGATTAACATTAAGAGTTTAATGTCCAACATTTGAAAGTGCAATGTCCAACATTGAGAATTGTTGCTACGATTAGTGTTGGCATATTTTTTAGCGCAGGGTAAAGATGTCAGCCAATATGTTGCAACACATTTGGCGTAACATGATGCGCGCAGGATTAGGAAAGTGGTCGAAGCTTTCCTATTTAACTCCCAGAAGTTTGTCGCGCAAGTGATTATGTCATGACGAATTTAGGAAACGTCCATTTAGAAGAATACACATTAGCAAGGCCAATTAAGGCATCAATGCCAACTTGCCAATAATGCAAGTTGGCAAAGGAATTCCTATTTGGAATTGTATTGCCTATTCAGAGTTGAAGTCCAAATAGGCATGTAGAATTGCTATAAAAGCATGTGCTACCCCCATAGCAATTCACACGTTCTCTGTGCTTAATTTCAGAGCTCTTAACCGTGCAAGGCATGCGGATTAAGAGACTGGATCTTTAGAAGAACGGTATCGACCACATACATCAAAACGTGAGAGTTTGAGTGTTTGTGATTTGTGGGTTTGTGTTCGTGATTGAAGACTCACGAATAAATTGTCGAAGAAAATTATGCCAAGCAAAGGCTTGCTCGAAGCGTGAAATTGAGACGTTCTTAAAGACAGGGGGAGTCCCTGGTCGAGGTGGTTAACGGTGAGATCTATAGTAGCTTAGGACAATAGCTTGTGTGATAGCTAGTTGATGCTTGAAGTTGTACTATTAACTACCAAATAGTGAAAACATTTCCACTGGCAGAGTACCCCCAGACGTATGTGCGGAGTCACCGAATTGGGTAGACATATTATGTTTCTTATGTTTACTGTTCCGTTATTTACTTATCTGTGATCAGACAAGTTGTAGAACCAATTGTCACAACATTGTGTTCGACATCTTGTCCCTGCCACAACTCAGAAATTTAATTGGTATCAGAGGGGGCACCTTATCTTCTAGGTGATTTCCTGCAAAGATTCCGAGTAGCTGATATGGAGTCGAAGGAAGAAGGAACGATCAATCGACCACCCATGCTTGACGAAACAAACTATGGATATTGGAAAGCTCGCATGTGCGCCTTCATGAAATCACTCGATAGCAAAACATGGAAGGCAATAATCAACGGATGGGAAGAGCCTCAATATTCTGATGGATCAGGCAATACTATTGGTCCCAAACCCGAGAAGGAGTGGAGCCGCTTAGAAGATGAGGCAACCGTAGGTAACTCCCGTGCACTCAACGCTATATTCAACAGAGTTGTCCCAACTACCTCAAGAAGCAGAAGAAGGGATTTACAACATCGCAATCTGATGAGGAAGTAGAAGATAGCAATACAAAACAGACAAGTAACTATGTAGCCTCCTCTACATCCACGGAACCCTTGAAGAAACTCGCCTCGGATGATGAATTGTCTGATGAGACTCTTAATAATGCATACAATGAGTGGTATGTCAAGCGGCTTGAAAACTCTCAAGTCTTCGAAAAACAGGATGCTCTCATTCACTTTCTCAACGAGGACAAGACCTGACTTCTTGAAACCATCATTGACCTCAAACGTGAAACTTTTCATCTAAGTGGGGATCTAGAGTTGATGACCAAGTCAGTCAAGATGATGAACTCAAGCACTGACACTTTGGATCAAATTCTATCCATTGGTAAGCCAGCAAAAAATATGGAAGGCCTTGGTTACTCAAAAGGAGGCTCAACATCCAAGACTACCTTCGTCCCCCAAACGACTGTCACCAACTTGTCACGACAGATGTCACAGACATTTGGCAACAGTCAGCCGCAGAAGAAACTTCATCATGACGACTCAAAGAATAAAAGGCATAACTGGATCTGTCATCACTATGGGAGAAGAGGTCATATTCGACAAGGAGAAAAGTTATTTGAAGAGGTCATATTCTTTGAAGCTCTATGCCAAAAAGTTCAAAGGGAGAAAGGAGAAAGTATTGGCAATATGGTCAGACTAAAAAGCATGAATTTGAAAACATCAGTTTTGCCAACTTCTATGACGCCGGAGGAATAGTTCACGCGTTCTCTGCCCCCATCACACCTCAAAAGAATAGAATTGCTGAAAGGAAGAATATAACTCTACAAAAGATGACTCGGCTCATGATGCTAGCCAAAAACATACCCCTATACTTCTGGGCATAAGCGTTGAACACGGCTTGCCATATTCACAATCGTGTCACCCTCTGTCCAGGTACTACGATCACACTTTACGAAATATGGAGGGGGATGAAGCCTAAATATTTTAATGTCTTTGGGTCAACATGCTACATTCTCGCTAATAGGGAACCACAATGGAAACTTGATTCTAAAAGCGACGAGGGTATTTTTCTTGGATACTCAAGAAATAGTCATGACTTTCGGGTATTCAACAAAAGAAACAAGACCATAATGGATTCCATAAACATATTCGTTGATGATAGCTCAGTACACCCAAATGACGACGACGAAGTTATTGTGAATACTCCAGAAGTCGGACAAGATATCACTAACAAAGCAGGTGAAATTGAACAAAAAGAATCGTCTCCAAAAGCTTATTAGAAAAATCCATAAAGGAGAATTTAGAAGAATCACCCACCTCAGGATGTGATTGGTGACATCAACGAAGGAGTAAGAACTCGACGGAAGCCGCCAGTAAACTACTCGACATGATCACCAACATGTGCTTCGTTTCGAAGATCGAACCTAAGAACGTACAAGAAGCCATAAAGGATGAGTACTGGGTGTGTGCAATGCAAGAAGAACTGGTACAATTCGAAAGGAATGAAGTTTGGGAGCTGGTATCAAGACCAAGCAATGTCAATGTCATCAAGACAATGTGGATCTTAAAGAAAAAATCGGATGAGCAAGGAAACATTACTCTCAACAAGGCGAGGCTTGTAGCCCAAGGGTATACCCAAGTTGAAGGGGTAGACTTCGATGAGACTTTTGTCCCCGTGGCCAGACTTGAGGCTATCCGACTTCTTCTCAGCATAGTTTGCCATCTACGATTCAAACTCTATCAGATGGACATGAAGAGCAATTTCCTCAATGGATATCCAAATGAAGAAGTCCACGTTGCTCAGCCAAAAGGATTTGAAGATCACAATTCTCCAAACCATGTCGAAAAACTAAAGAAAGCCATCTACGGCCTTAAGCAAGCCCCTCGAGCCTGGTATGAACGTTTAACTCAGGTGTTAGTTCAAAATGGTTATATTCGATGGGGATTTAACAAGACCTTGGTCGTAAAGAAGGAAGGAAGCAAACTTATGATTGCTCAAATATATGTGGACGACATTGTGATTGGTGGAATGTCAGACAAGATGGTACAATGTTTTGTACAACATATGCAGTCTGAGTTCGAGATGAGCATAGTAGGCGAGCTAACCTACTTTCTAAGATTCCAGATCAAACAGATGGATGATGACATCTTTATATCTCAAAGCAAGTATGTCAATAACATTGTGAAGAAGTTTGGTTTGGAGAAGTCTTCTCACAAGAGAACTCTGATTGCTACATATGTAAAGCTCACCAAGGATGATCAAGGTGAACCTATAGATCAAAGTCTTTATAGAAGCATCATTGGAAGCCTACTTTATCTCACTGCAAGTCAACCTGACATAGCTCTCTCAGTGGGAATATGTGCTCGCTATCAAGCCAATCTAAAGACAAGTCACCTAGCTCAAGCAAAAGGAATTATAAGGTACATATCAGGAAAACTGAGCTAGGTCAACTATATTCTTTTGATACATCATCTACACTTGTTGGATATTGCGATACGGATTGGGCAGGGAGTACACCTGATAGAAAAAGAACATTTGGTGGATGCTTTTATCTTGGGAACAATCTTTTCTCTTGGTTCAGCAAGAAACAAAATTGTATAGCCCAATCTACTGCTGAGTCTGAATACATTGCCGCTGGAAGTAGATGCACTCAATTCCTATGGATGAAGCAGATGCTTGCTGAGTATGGTGTTAAGCAAGATGTCTTGACATTGTTATGTGACAACATTAGCACCAGCAATTTCTCAAAGAATCTAGTTCAACATAACATTACCAAGAATATTGAAGTTAGACATCACTTCATCCGAGATCTGGTGGAAGAAAAGAAGATCAAATTGGAGTATATTCACACTGAAAAGCAGCTAGCTGATATTTTTACAAAAACCATAGATGCAAACAGGTTCGAGAGTCTTAGGTTATTCCTTGGACTTTGTATTATGGTTCAATAAACCTTAAGTAATAGAGAGGAGTTTTGGCGATTCAGTTTCTCCTCTCTAGGCCAAGAAGACATTTAAATCGAATTTGGGCCTGGTTCAAAACAATGTCCGCTTGAAGATAAAATTATCATGGTAAATCTTTCAGTTTGTCTAAACATGCCACAGCCGTCTTAGCTCCCAAGGAAGCAGTTTTTGGATATAAAGATAAAGAAGTAAATTGTTTTGAAGATAGGCACTAGACCTAGAGCTGCAAGGAGCAAGTATGGAGTCAAGGCCCGGGAGCTGTATTATGAAAATCTATCCAATACAGAGGCCAGAGATACGACGGCAGAATCATATGTATCTACTGTACCCTCTTCCTTTCGCCACATGGGAGGATGTTGTTGAGAAAGAAGTTCTGACAAATCACAATATCAGTAGCACATCAGGCGACGAAGAAGCATAAAGTGGGGGTGTCATGGAAGAAACTCAATATGAATCAACTCAATGTGAAAAAGGTCTAGGTGTAGCTGAGGAAACCATAGTCTCAGCACAGAATGTCAAAGAGAATGGTCTGACATCTTCTGCTTAGACCAACTTAAGGCAAATACCCCTCAAAACTCTAGAGGTATCTCAGGAAGAAGTTGTTGTGGAGGTTGCCACTGACGAAGTCGAGACCATGCATGAGTCACCTACTAGGTCAAAATCTTATATGGGTAAAGTAGTTGAGAAGCCTGGGGAGGTTATGGAAGATATTGTAGTATCAGCTAAAGAGAACTCAACTGAAGATGTCATGAAGGATGTTCCAACATCACCTGGGCATGATCCTATAGAGGAAAGAGAAGAATTTAATGAAGATGCTACTCTTAACAATGATAATGATGTTTTCCTGGCCAACCTTGTGTCTAAGAAGAAGAAGCGAAACTTATAGAAGGAAAGAAAATCGCTGCTCCGAGTAAAAACAAGGTTGTTGCTGAAAAGGAATCTGTTGTTCCCATTGCTGCCGGGAAGAAGAAGGAACCCATGGGAAGTAGCCTGATAAAGCAGTTGATCCACTGGTTGATGAGACTGAATCAGCTGATGATGAACCTATGGTGCAACTTGTTATTGAAAGCAAAAAGTCTGTGAGAGTACAGAAAGTTCCGAAGAATGTTCTAGTTTTTCCGCTTGACAATGTATTGGAATACAGGGTCCTCAAGTGGAGTCATGTTTATCACCGAGTTATTTTCCTTGAGAGAGTTGTATGACAAAGCTCAAAAGCTTGAAGTGATCATAAAGTTACAGGGAGATGCAGGACTACTCAGGACAGTTACAAACATCAGTACTCCCTATCCTTCTTTGGTAAAGGAATACATAGTCAATCTATATTCAACATCCGATGACCCTTAAGACCCCAAGTTCAGAAAAGTGTGTGTGTGAGGACACTGTTTCGATTTCTCCACTGATGCAATCAATGTCTTCCTAGTAAGAGAGAATGTTACATCTACAGATCGTGTTCCTATCATGAACTCGATTGTTAAGAAAACTTCTGGAGTCGAGAAGAGGTCTGGCCCTTGAAAGATCTAGCTCGATTGATCTACCTCACAGCTATTGTGCACCCCACCAATGTACCGGGAAAGTGCCCTAGTGCTTTCTTCATTAGCATCAAGGTGTTTAAAGGAGAGCATGCTAAAGATATTGTCAGACCATCTGGGAGACATCAGGAGATTGCATGAAGCTCAGTAACTAAAAAGTCAGTTTATGGGAAGGCGATGGCTGAATTCAAGAAGGAGATATCATTAAAGCAACCAGGGGGAGAGTTATTTTTATTTCCCCTACACGATTGTCGTGCAATCCTGTTTGCCCTTTGCCATTTTTGAGGCAATCAGGGGCAGATATAGGTCATTCTAAGTGGTACAACATATGTTCCAACATGTCGCTGAGAAGTATTTGAAGACGCGTAACTGCACTGCAGAAGAAACCCAAGTCGTGTGAAATCAGGAAAGTACTCGAAGACGCGTAACGGCACTAAAGAAAAAACTGAGTCTGATGTCAAGACTACTCGTGTAGCTGCTATAAAAGCCGAAGGTGTCCCCTTAGCAGCTTGAGGTTCTTCATGCTCAAAATATTCAGAGCTCTCTATGCTAAATTTAGCGTATTGTGAGGCTGTATGATTTCTTAAGAACCATGTGCTCGAAAAACATAATTCAAGGAGAATTGAGTGTTTGATCGATTAAGGTATTGTGTGCCACTGATGAAGATAAAGGACAAAGAGATATGCTCCGCTGCGTGCCACTGATAAAAATGGCTGAAAATGATCGTGTTAGCTAGAGACGTTGCTCGTCGGAAGTTTACTGTGAAGATTGTGAAGTTATGCTTGCCTAAAAATTGCCAAATTGGGAGATTTTTGCTACGATTAGTGTTGGCATATATTTTAGAGCAAGGTAAAGATGTCAGCCAACATGTTGCAACACATTTGGCGTAACATGATGCGCGCAAGATTAGGGAAGTGGTCGAAGCTTTCCTATTTAATTCGCTAAAGTTTGGCGCGCAAGGGATTATGTCATGACGAATTTAGGCAACGTCCAGCTGGAAGAATACACGTCAGCAAGGCCAATTAAGGCAGCAATGTCAACCTGTCAACTTGCCAATAATGCAAGGTGGCAAAGGAATTCCTATTTGAAATTGTATTGCCTATTCAGAGTTGAAGACCAAATAGGCATGTAGAATTGCTATAAAAGCATGTGCTACCCCCATAACAATTCACACGTTCTCTGTGCTTAATTTCAGAGCTCTTAACTGTGCAAGGCATGTGGATTGAGAGACTGGATCTTTAGAAGAACGGTGTCGACCACATACATCAAAACGTGAGGGTTTGAGTGTTTGTGATTTGTGGGTTTGTGTTCGTGATTGAAGACTCACGAAGAAATTTTCGAAGAAAACTACGCCAAGCATAGGCTTGCTCGAAGGGTGGAATTGAAACGTTCTCAAAGATAGGGGGAGTCCCTGGTCGAGGTGGTTCACGGTGAGATCTATAGTAGCTTAGGACAATAGCTTGTGTGATAGCTAGTTGATGCTTGAAGTTGTACTATTGACTACCAAATAGTGAAAACATTTCCACTGGCAGAGTACCCCTAGACGTAGGTGCGGAGTCACCGAAATGGGTAAACATATTGTGTGTCTTCTGTTTACTGTTCCGTTATTTACTTATTTGTGATAAGACAAGTTGTCGAACCAATTGTCACAACATTGTGTTCGACATCTTGTCTCTGCCACAACTAAAAATTTCAATTAGTATCAGAGGGGGCACCTTATCTTCTAGGTGATTTCCTGCAAAGATTCTGAGTAACTGATATGGAGTTGAAGGAAGGATGATCGATCAATCGACCACCCATGCTTGGCATGTGCGCCTTCATTAAATCACTCGATAGCAAAACATGGAAGGTAGTAATCAACGGATGGGAGGAGCCCCAATATTCTGATGGATCAGGCAATACTATTGGTCCCAAACCGGAGAAGGAGTGGATCCCCATAGAAGATGAAGCAGCCCTAGGTAACTCCCGTGCACTCAACGCTATATTCATCAGAGTTGATAAGAATGTCTTCAGGCTAATCAACACATGCACAAATGTCAAAGTAGCCTGGGATACTCTTGTTGTGGCCTATGAAAGAACCTCTAAGGTACGTGAGCAAAAATTACAATACCTAACCACTAATTTCGAAGCTCTCACAATGAATAAGGATGAAACCATAGCCGAGTTCAACATACGGATTAGAGACATGTCCAATGAATCTTATTCTCTTGGCAAACTCATGAATGACGAAGATCTAGTCAGAAAAACCCTAAGGGCGTTAAGTTCCAGGTTCAAGATGAAGACCACTGCCATTGAGGAATGTCATGTTCTAAAGTTCCCAAAGTTTGATGAACTCACGGGATCTCTCATGACCTACGAACTCTCCCTACCAACCATGGAGAAGAGACACAAAGGCGTAGCTTTCAAAAACTCAACTCATAAAGAGAAAGTACTCTCAAATTCTGATAGCGAAATTGACAATACACTTGCTATGCTCGCCAAAAATTATAACAGAGTTATGAAAAGATTCAACCAAATGGCGGGGAAGAATGTCTCCCGAGATGTCAGAGACAAACCTCAGCAAAGGTTCCAGAAGTTTGAGAACGCCATGAGAGAAGGAAAACGAGGCGAAATAGCAGAAAAAGAAAAATGGGTGCAGTGTTTCGAATGTGAAGGCTTTGGATATATGGAGAAAGAATGTCCCAACTACCTCAAGAAGCAGAAGAAGGGATTTACTGCATCGCAATCTGATGAGGAAGTAGAAGATAGCAACACAGAACAGACAAGTAACTATGTAGCCTTCACTGCATCTACATCCACTAAACCCTTGAAGAAACTCGCCTCAGATGATGAATTATCTGATGAGACTCTTAATAATGCATACAATGAGTGGTATGTCAAGCGGCTTGAAAACTCTCAAGTCCTCGAAAAACAGGATGCTCTCATTCACTCTCTCAACGATGACAAGATAAGGCTTCCCGAAACCATCATTGACCTCAAACGTGAAACTTTTCATCTAAATGGGGATCTAGAGCTGATGACCAAGTCAATCAAGATGATGAACTCAAGCACTGACACTTGAACTGGATGACATTTGTGGTTTGTTGTATTTATGATATGTTGTTCAAATTAGATTGGTTTCATGAGACGCAATGCTTAACAGCGTAATAGTTGTATTTCCTTATATAGTGATCATCACCGACCTATATTTTCTCATGTTTTCATTATAGTTGGAAATTATAATTATTGGAATAAGAGTGATTTTGAACAAAATTATATATGGGCTTAACTGAATTTAACAGGGAGAAGGAGAGAGTATAAGAAAGGAGGATAGAGAAGGAGAAAAGAAGAAACAAATAGCATTCTCTTGAAAATTTAGGAGACAAATAGGGTTAGTTTGGCATTGTTACATTTAGAATTAACTGAAAACTTAACGGATTATAGTTGAGTGAGAAAAAGAATTCTCGGGACACCTCTCAAAGTAAAGTTTTAGACAACTGTAGTTAGGTGAGAAATGTGTCAAGGCAGTTGTACCTAGATAAGATTATCCTTAAAAATATATATTTAGAATATCTCTGAAAACAGTTTTTAAATTAGGTGCAGTGAAGTTAGAATTGCCTAAATTTCGATACAGTGAATTGTAATTATCACATACATTATTTAAATGTGCCAAATATGTATGCAGAGGCGAAAACATTTACATCCAATAAGCTAATCCATTCTTATTTGGGTTCTTAGCACAAAATGGACACATTCAGTGCCTACCACAAACAGGCCCGGTGAACACCCATCTAACTCTACATAATGTACCTAATCCAAGATTAGTGCGGGCAAATCTCATGGCAGAAATAAACCCCTCCACATAGAAAACTAAGTTTACTTCTTTACATTACATACCATGAATATGAAAAGAAAATGCGAACTTGAAAACCAATGTCCAAAACAATACGGTGACAAAGTAGCACTGACACTAACCAGGTAAGGTAGTTTGTCCATATACTCAACATAAAATATGCCCGAAAAGGTTTCAAGTTACAAAATGAACCAGCCTTTTATACTCCACTCCCACTGCTACTTCTGCCAAAAACAGACATCAATTATATGGGTAAATAAAACAGCTCACAACTTGATAGATAAGAATTGTCAGATCCAATTAAACACAGAAATACTAGTTCGCCATATTCACCTTCTAAAATGCAAGCCTTTAGCATGTTCAAAAACCAGGCCCATCCCTCATTTTCCCTATGAAATTACTAAATGTTAGGACAGACGATGAAAAGTCCATTGTTGATGCAATAATTCCCCTTCCCATAAAAGGGCTAACACATATGTCTTAGTCTTACTTAAAAGACATTAACCAATTTTGATGCAAGTCAATTTATATGTAGAGAGAACTAAACATGTGACCATATCATCTTAAAGGATTAGGATGAAAATCCCATTTTCATGCCAAAATGTTGATTAAGTATCTGATCATGTTATAGTCAACCTGAGAGCACAACAACAAAAAAACTATTTCCAAGATGTTCACAGAAAATAGAGTAATTTATTTGATGATACAAAACATTGGATGAAAGTGTCAAATGCACACTTACCTTCAAAATGTAGGTTTACGATCCAACTCACAGCAGCATTGATATGTACAGAAGTTGGATGTTATATGTGACCAATGTCTGATGAAAGATTGATTCCTACACAACTTGGGATGGGATATTAGCCGTCAAAAGTGTTCCACGAAACCCTTCCTCAGCATGCTGCGGGTCCATCTTTTCATCAGACAGTTCATCTGCGGAGAATTAATACGATGCATATTTAGTCAATAGTAACGTCTACCCTGAGTTGAAGTAAATACATAAAATGCCTGAAGAGTTCATATTGTATGGACCATTCAAAAACCAACTTTTCAGTAAATACTTTTAATCTAAAGATAACACTAATGTTATACAGCATGGAGCTACAAGATAGAAGAATCTTTCACAAATGTTCTCTCCTGGTGATGATCATTATCCCAGACTCCAAAAAGGTCTAAATTATCATTTACATATTTCTAAATCCTATCAGAGAACTATTAGGAACATGACAAAGATATACAAACTTAGTGACATTAAATCGGACTGTAAAAACAATTGGTTCTACTGAATCATTATTAGAAGTTCATTCAAAAATCAGAGTTCATTACCAGCAATATCTCGATTTTCATATATTTCTGAATCTTTCACCCAAAGCTTGTCTCCAGGAAATATGTTCATGTCTGCAAGAGTGGCACTTTCCCGATCAATTACTATGGAACCTTTATGGAGTACCTGGTTTTCCTTTACAACCTGCATACAATTGGTCAATCTATACAGCCACCAATGGATTATCCAACAACCCTCAACGAGCACAAAAAGACATCTATAGATGCAAATAAAGCATGATTACAAAAAGGAAGGGAAACTAAATAGATTGACTCAGCATTACATCACACACTGATGTCAAAAACCAGACAATTAGGAAAACACCAACACACCCCGAAACTACATCCCCAATACAAATACACCCATGAAATATGTTTTCCGCAGTGAAGATCAAAGTACACATGAGGTTCAAAACAATGGAGAGGGGCTTGAATTAAAAATAAATAACCGTTTTGGACATATTATCTACTGGCTACAAGCAACTGCAATAGTAGCATTACCAAATGAACATATTCATAATAGACTAATAGTGAACATAAACAGAACAGACATTTTACTAGGCATGCACAAGAGTAAATATGAGTAACTATGGTCTTCATTAATATTTTATAATATAGTCTGCATCATTCTCAATGATTGTTTCTACATTAACAAAAATAAGCATTACATTAACAAAAATAAGCATGTGGGTTGTTCAAGATTAAAGCACAAATGACTGGAGTTAGAATATTAATCTTGGGAGAATTATAATAATAGAATACATTGCATGCAGAATGAACTACAGATTAATACACATCAATATGAGCATGAACAGAAAAGCTAAATCCGATTTATGAACCTACCCCAAAGGATTCCCATATCATCATCTTCAATTGGTAGACTGATGTTGAGGCAGAAACTTTTAAATTCACTGTATTACCAAAATTTGTCTTCCGAGAACGCTTGGAAGTTCTGCGTTCTGGATCAATACCGTTCTCAGCAGCTGCTAAAACTGATTTTGGAGCTTCTTTTCCACGCACAAAATGCACAACTATATCTTCATTGCAATAACTAAGTTTCTGCATTAGCTTGCAGCTCTCTCTTTCTCCTATGCAATCCTCACAGATCTGACATGATTAAAACCCCACATGAGGCTTAAAAGTAAAGTTGACTTGTGAAAGATCCACATTGGAGAGATAAACACATGGGAATCTACGTTATAACAAGAACAAATAAAAGCAGGTGAAGTGGAGTAGGAAATGTTTCAGGGATAATAGTACTAGAAAAGCCAGCTTTGCCAGCCATCAGATACATACGAACAGTAAGGCTAAGCATAGTTTTATACTATTAAAATACTAGAATAAACTGTGCTCGTGCTACAGATATGTGATCATCAAACTTAATATCAGGGATTGAACATATTCATTTCCTTAGATGAACATAATAGAGGATGTGGGAAGTGGGTTATAACAAATCTTACTTTTTCATGAAAGACACATTTTGTTTTTTGATCAAGAGAACCATTCCATACATTTTCCATCAACTTATTAATGAACCTCATCACATGTTTCATGTTTGTTATTTACACATGATTACTAGTTTTCTTCAGTAAGGAACAAGGCAAACAGAAATAAATTCTACATTACCTCTGGGTATGTCCTGATTAAAGGTTCTCTAGTTTCAGTTTCAACATCCATATCTTGAGAACTCGGATTTTCCACACATACAGGCATCTCATCACAAGATCCAGCCAAATTGTTTCCCGCATTGTTAGTGAACTCAATTACAGCAGATATGCCTTCCTTTTCGGTGCCACTCCACTCTTGACAGAAGCACTTCCAGTCCTTTTCAGTAATGATAATCAACCCATCTGTCTATAACCCAAAAGTTTGGAGATTGAGGAGGGGATTATCTAATTAGTCAATCCATACGAGTATTGAATTCACATATAGAATATCATACAACACAAAATAGGATACTACATGAAGATATACTTACAGCAGAAGACTTCTGAAAAATTGCACCACGTTTGCAGACCAGGTCAAGAGGCCTCTCTAAAAGTCGTGAGTGCTGGGAGCGATAAAGTCCAAGAAAGACATTACAAATACATCCTTAAAATACAACTGGAGAAATGGGAAGATAAAGGCAGAGGAACCAAAATAGGCATGCCAACTCATCAAAACATGTGGCTAGATGAACTGGATTCATCCTATAAGTTGGTTTGAAGCTCATATCAGTTGTTGGTTTTAAATAGCCAGACATGGAGAACATATCCCAACAAGTCGTAATATCTCACTAAATGGTGCCCAAAATTCAAAATGAGTCAAATGCATATTAAGTGTCACATATCCATGTCAGGAATATTTTGAATTTGCAGCAATGCCGGATGTAAACCAAACATTAAATGCACTATCAAACTTTTAGAGGCTACCTTTTCACATTTCAGAAAATCAATGACACCATCCAAAGCTTCAGGTTCAGCACATGAAGATATGTTCTTTCCACTTGCATTAATATAGTTTCTCCATGTTGAAAGCCATAAAGAGGGCACCAGGTAATATGTGCATGATGAAGTGAGTTGTAGGCTTTTTCCTAAAGCCAATTTCTCGTGGTTCTGGCGCTGTATATGCTTCAAAGCTCTGCTCCATGAAAAAGAAAAGTTAAGCAATTCTGCCTGCGGATTATCATTATCTTCTAGAAAATGTTCAAATTACCTCCTATTGTCCTCCAAGCATGCCACTTCCGTTAGCTCATTACTACATTGGTCACATTGTTTAGAGTCTGAAGGAAATGTTGAACAACCTAGTGGGTCATCAGGTTTTACTGCAACGGAATCTTCATAGAAGAAAAGCCAAAGGTCCTCAGGAACCAATGAACGCTTAGCACCGGGAGCTTGCTCAGGCAAAAGTTGCCCGTGAGGGCATCTAATTGAACTCGCTGGGCCTGCATCAGCTTCACATGGAGCATCAAGGATTTTTCTTTTACACCACTGCTGCAACCTACAAACAAGGCACAATTGATAATGCTTATAGTAAAACTATATTGGAACCATCATGATCAGTATTTATTCAGAAGACATGATATGCATGAGTGTTCATGGTATTTAAAGGAGAGAGTTATCAACTGGCCAACAGTGAAGGACTACAACCAATAACTTCAGTCTCTAGAAAGAACAAATCAGAAATTAAATGTTCTTAGTTTAGTAAATCATTTAAGCAGACAAATACCAGTAACCTCAGTCTCCAAAGAGACTTGTATGTTGAATCATCATAGCAACATTACATCATTAAGCAGATAAATACCAGTAGGTACTAAGAAGTTTAACATCTTACCATGACTTTGATACATAGTATTGTCCATCTGGGTATTTACCCAGAAGTGCATTGTTTGCCACTTCTTTCATAAGTGCTCTTTGATCTCTGTAGCTATCGGCAGAAGCCACAGACCTTGCCCCAGCAACAAGGCAAGTCATGCAGTAATCACCATCTGCTAGTGTTGGCCCACCACCATACTGATATTCGCAACCATTATATTAAACGAAATTCATCAGCAACAATGTCGCAACCATGTTTTGAAAGAAATGGAAGTATGCATTTGACACTTTGAACATTAATAAATACTAACTGCTAAGATATATAATAATAATAATAATAATAATAATAATAATAATAATAATAATAATAATAATAAATTAAAAAAAAACAAGAGACTAAGGCAAGACATGAGTTATAATGACATCAAACTAAATACTCAAGTCCTAAACAAAAGTTAATTGTCATAAAGGTTAAATATATAACAAATATAAGTCAGCATGGTCATTGCATGCTGAGCAAAAAAACTACTGCAAGAGAGGCATGCTCTTAGTAACTACTTGGGGTTATTGTATAATAGAAGCTCTTCCATACTTGAGCACAATATTTAAGGAGTGAGACATTAATCACGCATAACAATACCTTAGCAGATAACTTGTTCCAAGCTTTAGCTGACAATCGCTTCATAAAGCTGACCTTCGAGACTGAAACTTTACCGTGGGAGCATTGGATAGGTGTATTGTCAAGGGCACTGCAGGAATTTAGAAGTCACGGGAAATCAATATCAGTAAAACTTCAGGCACAGACTTTAGGTCACTCTAATAAGGCGGACTTCACAATCAAACAAACACCGCCTAGGTAAAAATGTCAAATTAAACCAGAACTAATGCACATGGTAAATAGTGCTTACGGTGGAGATATGTTATCAGCCCACTGACGAAGCCAGTCTGCAGAAATCCAATAGTATGGTTCCTCAAGTGATCGGATAGGAGCTTCGGAGAGAACGGACCGCACTTCCTGTCTTCGTTCGGTGATCTGCTCCAACTTGCTTTCCATTTCTATTTTGTATCGTTCACAAGCTTCAAGATATGATGAATTTACGTCGTTTATCTCATCACAAAGATGTGATGGAGGTGAAGCACTGTCATTTACACAAGCCACGTCATCTTCAATAATCATAAATTTGGTATCATTGGTCATACCCATCTTGTTATCATCATTCACATGCCTACGTTTGTACATCAGCATGTATGCATCATTAGAAGAAAAGTTCTCCACGTGTTTATCACTGCTAGAATCTGAAGAGTGTAGCTTGGCAGCATCAATATGGTTCCCATTTGCAGTAGCGCCTACTGATTCAGAGCTAGAAGCTTTTACACCAGACTCACTTTTAACAAGCTTGCCACTGGAATTTGAAGACCCTTCTCCAAATGGATGACTACCTAACTTGGAGACATGCTCATCATCAAATTCCCACCATTGCCCCGTATTCTCATCCTTAATATGTGCTATGTAATGGCCACTGTTTACAGCAGTTCCTTTGTGAATCAGTACAGCAGATAAGTCATATACTATATCCATGCGAGAAAGATCAGACAATCTATGTCCCATATCTAGTTCTCCGGGAAAACTGAATGCTGAAGTGATCTTCTTTTTTGTGGTAGTCTACTGACACAAGATCAATACACAATAGAACATTAAAATAAGAAACACAAGGGCCAAAAACATGTGATTTTCTACTCTTTACTCACAAACCAATACACAAGAATTTCAAAAGAGAGATGAAATAGTAACAATACTATACAGTGGAACCTTTAGTAAGGGAAATCTACTACCGTAAGGCAATATTAATAACTAAGTTAGGATATGAACAAAAGCCACGGTAAACTGCAATAGGATTGTTAACAGGCTCTAAGGAAGATATATACGAGAAGTTCTTATCTCCTTTCTTACATAAAACAAACTGTCAAATCTTGGATGATCAAATGAGAAATTCTTCATCAAAGGCCACTACAGCATAATGGAAAAGATCTAAGCTGAAGATGCACATTACTAATCGACTTTGATAATGTCAAGAGATCGTGCCCTTCTAAAAGTATTAGCTGCCTCAAAAGCAATTAATAAATGGGTTCCGTGGAATTCTTAGCATGCATAAACGACTCTTTTGGTGCAGTAAGGTATTAATGTGAGTTGCTTCACGAGGCACAATATAATTACACAAACTTAGTTTTACAAATAAGCATTGAACTACACATGGACAAATTAGTTAAAGAAAAAGAGAATTATGTATTTCTACTGCCTACAAAATGACAGGGTAATCACAAAATGAAACAATAAACTCAAATAGATATCAATGGTTGCACCTTTGGGATGAAAACACAACGCTTAAGCTGGAAATTAAGAACATCAGGCAGTGTCCGCAACTTGATGCTGCGGGTAGCATCAACTCTTGTTTGACATGACTCGCAAAAATATTGATTCTCCCCATGAAGCTCCTCTACGTTAAGGTAATCATTTAAACTCTCATCTAAACTTTTCAAACCCTTGATATTTAACTCCAGTTCATAGAAGTCCTCCATATTTGAAGAGGCTTCAGACTCTTTTCCACATTTTGAACATCTGCATTAAATTGATTAAGATCAAAAATCTTTATATGTAAACCTAACATATGTCTAGAACATCAAGAGACGACAACCAAAGTTAGTTATCAGTTCTAAGGTTCTACAATAGCAACAGGCCATTAATACTTATGCCAACACTGCAACAATATGAGCTCATTATACATGTATCTTACACAAACATTGTGTTTCCATGTATTGTAAAAGTAAGGATCTTTAAGGAATGAAATTACACTCCATCTATCACGTGGATGAAAATAAAGAAAAATAAGCAGTGTTTTGTACTTATTTATTTAGCAGGAAAGCTTCTAATGAAGGGAAACCCATGATTTCGTGGTAAATTAAACATGCGCTAAAATGCAGCCACATTAATTCAGAAGACCAAGGTTGGCAAAAGTCAAGCTGATAATCTCATATCAGGGCAGTAGATAACACCAAATATATAAAGTTGTCATTTATATTCTAGTGCTTTATTCAAGGTCAACTTATTGAGCATCCTCCATGGAGTCTTCTTTAACAAATAGCATTCTAGTTGCAATGAATATTCTCTTTCATTACTCTCTTTACTTCAGTTTCTTTCTTAGTTGATCACTTTATCATTCACAAGTTATAAATTTGGCTCTCTTCACTGATACTTATAGCATAGATGAAAAAAAATAAATCAGGATTTTAGGAGTTGATATAACATACTTATATAGCAATATAGAAGAGATAGCCATGAGTACAAGAGTAGCATTTAATCGTATTGTATCTAACCTTGTGACATTTGACACACTTCCACGGAATAGATCTTGAACAATTGTTCTTGTCTTAGAAAGGTTAGAATGACTGAAACACTGCTCCAGCAAAGAAAGAAGTAAGGTCAAAAATTCATGGCTATCTTGTTGGACACCATTGTCTAGCTCCAGTGTTTTTATAAACGGGGCTGAGTCAACAAAAGACATTTTACTGGCATGCAGCTGTGCAAAAAGCCGGGCAAGCTGATCCAAAACAGGTTGTTGTTTCAGAACATCTGGTTCAACAGAGAAAACACCTTTCCGAAACAGTTTGTTCATATAAAGGCACTGAAGTATGCTGTTGGCATAGCAAGTCGCGCCAAGATTCGTCAAACCCGCAGGTGAATTGTCAGAAGTGCGGAGATCATTGGCCGGGTCTGGACCATGCATAATTTCTGATGTTTTCTGCCATAATCCACATTTCCTGCTACCATTTGGTGGTGGAACTAACCCACAAAAGCAATTTGGATTGTCCTTAGTATTCACCCGGCATCCTTGACAAACTGGCTTCAAAATCATGTACAGCTGGTGCACATCATCATCCGTTATCTGACCAGTTAAATGAACTTTTCTACAAACAGATCAAGCAAGAAGTTATATAACTGAGAATACATATAAAGCAACAACAAAATATTGAACTAAGAATAAAATAGTATTGCATACCTCAATATTTCAGAAGTGATATCTCCGCTATCCAGTTGTCTCTGCCTCTTATTTTTACCACGAGTAGTTGGCCGGCTCATTTTATTGCAGACCAACCCTGTAAGAACATGATAGCAATATTTTCTTAATAAGAAATTTTCTACAACATGTAAATTATGTTGGAACTACTTTAAGAAATATGGCATAAGTTTCTTTACAGGAACTAATCACGTACTCGTATTAACAGAACAAAAAAAATCAAAGTCAACTCGATGTTTATTATCCCTTGAAAACACATAGTCCAGATTTGGTTCAATTTCAAGTAGATAGAAGATACCAGGTCACATAAATATACACAGCTCAATTTGTATCCAATGCATACATATAGACATAGGACCTCCAAGTTCACAAAGTATACACTTAGTATAGACAGAAAAATCAAATTGAGAACATGTTATCTGCATTAAAAAGTAGATGATGGAGGCTACTTCTACAATCCAAACAAAAAACTTCTAAATTTTCAACAACAAAAAATACACACAACAATTTGGAGCAATAAAACAATTAAAAAACAAAACTATTCCTTCAATTAAACTCCAATAACCCTAAACAATGTAAATATTTTCATGGCCAGAACTCAACTCCAGTACGTCTGCGACTCTTTTCCCCCAAAATAATAGCCTCAAATCACAATACACTACAGAAAAGAAGCAATAATCACTCAAAAATACATCATTCTATGCAAACAGATTTGTATTATGTCCAGAAAACCACCCAGACTGCGAGTAAAACAAAATCGCGACAAAAACATTCAAAAATAACATTAAAACCCTAGAATCTCAACCAATACGCAAGCACGCATTGAATTTTTTTAAAAAAACACAATTTCTCTACGCGAACGTAAATTCGATAGAGCAAAAAACGGTGAAATTTGGAGACGGAGAGTGAGAGATCACCGGAGAGCTAGTGACGGCTTCTGGAGATCAAGCAGAAGAATCTTGGTATTGATGGATTTGGAGCAGGAGAGGGAGGAGATTTAGAGGGAAAGGAGAAGGAGCGTCGCAGTGGCGCGGTTAGAGGAAAAAAGATGGAGGGAAGAGGAGAGGGAAAGTTTTTGTTTTTTGGGGTCAGCTTCAGGTTTCATATCATTCAGGCCTCTGCTATTCTAATTCTCCACTCCAAAACCAAAACCAGCTCTACTTCTCATTCTTTGACACCTCACTATTTCCTCTCTTTTTTCTACACAAGTAGCCCTACAAAATAAGGAAACTGATACTTTAATCCACCTAACTATAATTGATTTTTATTTCATTACTCATAACTTTTATTTTAGTTTGTGATGTGTCCTAAACATTTAATTTCTTCACTTTAATGCATTCCGTCAAGATTTAAACAGACTTCATTACTATTTTCTAAAATGACAAAAGTACCCTTCATATAAAATAAGAAAAAAATCAATTAATAATTTAATGTAAAAAAATTATTGTACGCCCAATATAAAATTAAATAAAAAAAAAACAATGATTTTTTCATAAACCAAATAGAAAAATATTTAAAATATATAAACTGAAAATAAAAAATGGGGGAAGAGGTACTGGGCTCCGACGAGGCTTTGTCAAGAAGATCATAACGGAACAGAGGTGGTCGATGGAGGGGAGGTCGATGGAGTCTGGTTGGGTCTGGTCGTCTGAACGAAGGCTGGTTCTAGTCGACGTCGTCCGACGAGGAATTGGCTAGAGTAGAGGTTGAAGACGGTTGACATATTGGAGGTTGAAGACGGAGGCGCTCCCAAATTTATGGCTTTTTTATTTTGATATGTGTTGAAGGCTACCAGAGCCGGAGGTAAGGCGAGACTGACATAGTCAGAGTTAGCCAGAGGTTTGTCGACGGCAGAGGCAGAGGTGAGGGTTAGGTTTAGGATAGGATTTAGTTTAGGTGAGGGTTTAGGCTAGGGGTTATGTTAAGATTAATTTAAGGGTTGTTTTAAAATTGAGGGTTTCTAAAGGGCAATTTTGTATTTTCCACAATAAAATAAACATAATTTGTTGGATTGTAGTAAAGTGAAAAAAATTAAATAGTTAGGCCACTACACATGTTAAAATGAAAGTTATGTGTATTATAGTGAAAATCTTTGATACTTAGATGTACTAAAGATTCATTTTCGCTACATAACAATTACAACTATATGATATTATATAAATTTGTTTTGTATAGATTTTTTTTTATCTTGATAGCTCGCTCAAAAATTATATTTATGTCATTTTACATAAATATATCCAACATTTTGCCTAATTTCGTAATAAAACTATAACCTGAAGCAAAATAAGAACTTTAAGTGAGTTGACAAGCTAAAAAAATTGTTGGATGTACTTCTGTGCAAAACATGTTTTATTAGACTACCTCCACCTAACTAGACAGCAGTTTCATATGCATACGCCTAAAACTATCTTCAATCATATGTTATATTTTCTATTCAATGCAAAATATGTCATATCAACTCCAATCGCATGCTATCTTCCATGCTATTTTGTCATAAGTTATATTTTCATGACATATTTGACATGAAAATGTGGTATATGTCATTTGTCTCTATAAGAAAAAAAGGATTATGTTATTACTTTATTAATATTTAGGAATAATCTCACCTAGCTACAACTAGTTTGACACGAATATCGCATAACTACAGTTAACTTATTTTTTCACCTGTGAGGTGCCTTGACTTTGGTAATTCTCACTCAACTACAAACTGTTAAGTTTTCAGTTAATTTTTCATGTAAAATGACCAAACTACCCATAAATATCATTTAAATTTTCAAAGGTATGCCATTGGCCCTCTTTCCTCTCCCTCTCTCTGTTGTACTGATTTCCGGCGAGCCTCCTGTTGGGCGACACCCAGATCGTCAACGGGCACAAGGTCAGCGACCCTCGGCGAGGGTCCACCGCAAGGAAGTGCACCTCCCTCTACCTGAACCGCCACGAGTGGAGCGTGCTGGTATGCTCTGAACCGCCATTGGAGGCGCTCAAGCCCAAGAACACGTCCTCATGCCTCCATATCTTCGAGAAATCGATCGTCAGGTCAGGATCGGAGCGTGCGGCTTGATTTCCCCAAATCTCCCCAACCTGGCCTCCAATTTCTTCGATCTCAAGTCGTAATCGACCAACAACTTCAGCTTCTCGCCGCTGTTGAGCTTGAGATCGAAGGACGAGACTAGGTCGACCTGGTCGGAGACGAGGCTGCATAGATCGACGCCGACGTGGTTCGCATCAAGATCGCCGACGTCCCGGTCCATGGAGGTGTCGAATTCCACCCCGAGAAACTGATTTTCTTGGGAGAGTAGACTCGAAGCCCTCGGGGACGAAGAGGAGGGCGAGACTGTGTCCGTCGCGGTCGCTGGGAGAGATGGAGAAGGAGAACTCAGTCGAGAACGACGTCGTTTTGGAGCCAACCATAAACCGCAGTGGCTTGGCACGGAGGAGGAAGCTGGAGCTGGAGGCGGAGGGGCGCGTGATCTTCACGCCGGAAACGATCTAGACGTCGCCCAACAAGAAGCTCGCCGGAAATCAGCACAACAGAGAGAAGGAGAGGAGAGAGAGGGTCAATGGCATGTCTTTGAAAATTTAAATGATATTTAGGGGTAGTTTGGTCATTTTACACGAAAAATTAACTGAAAACTTAACGGTTTGTAGTTGAGTGAGAATTACCAAAGTCAGGGCACCTCATAAGTGAAAAAATAAGTTAGTTGTAGTTATGTGATATCCATGTCAAACTAGCTGTAGCTAGATGAGATTATCCTTAATATTTAATATCAAATGGCACATAGCAAATAGCAAATAACATTTCGTTTGCTTTATACGATAAAATAATATACTTCTTTTTATTTTATTATTAAAATATTAATGACATATAACAAATAACATATAGTTACTTTTTTTGGAAGGAAGCATATAGTTACGTTTTTTTGAAGGAAGTGTATAGTTACTTTATGCAATAAAATAATATACTTCATTTTATTATTAAAATAACATATATCATAGGTGGTTTGTAGGAAATGATATATGGATGCTAAAAAATGTTATATAACATAAATTGTATGCTAAAAATGTCACATGTATTGGAGATGCTCTAACTTTTAAAATACAATTCGACCGCCAGGTAATTCTTAAATTTCACCCATTCATTTTCTTTTGTATACAAGACAAGAAAAAAAATCCGTATTCTCTTTTAAATTTGAAAAATGTGTCATTGCACATTAAAATTTATTTCTCCTTCTTTTCTTCGAGTGAAATGACAATTTCCTATACTTGACCATATACTATTTTCACTTGGCTATTCTAACTTTTCTTTTTCCCATTATGTCAGTGTCACTAAATTCTACCGTTAAAATCATATAAGATGATAATTTTACCCCCAAAAATTTCATTAAATTTATGTCATTAGGTGTGGGTTGTCTCTAGTGATGCACTCCGGCGAGACTTCCCATCTCTGCTTATACTCTCACTCTTAGATTTTTGTTGGTTTTAAAATTATGGCTTGTTTTGGGTTTGAACTTTTACTTTTTTTTATTATTTTGGTTTGTTTTGGGGTTTGAAATTTTTTGATGGCTTAGGAATTTATGTTTGTTTCTGGGTTTGCGTTTGGGGTTTGTGTTTATTTTTTATCATGAAAGATAAACTAACGACAATCGTAGAGAGGGAGTATCGTTCGAGACATATAGTACAACTAGAGAGAGGGAGTTTCACCATAGTGCATCATCGGATGCAGTCCACTTTTCCTAATGACGTTAACCTATAAATTTAATAAAAATTTAGAGGTAAAATTGCTATTATATATGGTTTTAACGGTAGTATTTAACGATATTGACGGAATGGGAAAAATGGAAGATAGGGTATCCAAAGAAATAGTTAAGGTAGTCAAGTGAGAATTGACTATATTTATATGTGGCAAACTGTAATTTTCTCTTTATCTGATGTTCTCTCTTTCCTTAATTCTATGTAAAATTATCCTCTGTTATGTCGAGGAGTCTCCGACGATTCATAATCAATCTTCAATAATATGTAAGACGAAAAAAAATAATTGACATTTGATACTAGAGAGAACGAAGCTTATTTGTTAACATGAACAGGAAAGGACAAGACAAAATCGAAAACTTAGTCGTGGAGGATGAAAGGTTAAGGCGTAAAGATAGTGAAAATAGGAAGATTTAAGTCTTTATTTTGGGTATTTTTTAATAAATGTGGGCCTATTTCTGGAGTAGGCCTAAAGCAGCTACTTGGGCAATTTTATGGGTGAGTCAGGCTTGACTCAAAGCCTTATACAAAAATAGTTAGAACCTTATACCAACACAATGGAAGAGGGGTTGTAATAGAGTACAAACCTATGCTTACCATACAAAAGTTAGAACATCTCTCAACCATCGGATCTTGTAATTAATAGTTGAGATTTATGTTGATTCATCAATAACACGCTAATGTAAATGTGTAACTTTTTTTAATAAACGTATTTTTATACAATTAATTACTTTAATTTTTATTTCATTACTTCAATATTATTTAAATGTAACCAGTTCATGAATCCTTTCATGGTTTCATTCGTAATCGATTTCATTATTTCATTCGTAATCGATTTCATTGTTTCATTAGTAAAGTTTCATCGTTTCATTAGTTAAGTTTCATTGCTTCATTTTTTCATTAGTCAAGTTTACATCACTTTTATGTTTCATAATTTCATTAATTAAGTTTCATGAGTTAATTTCTTGTATAGATTGTACATCACTTGCTATGTTTCATGATCTCATAATTTCATCAATCAAGTTTCATGATTTCAATTTCACTTTAAAAGTTGAATTGTGTTATGAAACAATGACATAAATCAAAATTGAAATTTTTTGGTCTTATATACAATCAACACCTCAAATCCTGCAATCCCGAACACAAAACCTTAAATGTTCACCACTATATTCTTGGCATTCCCTGAACAACTATTGCTAGATCACATTGATATATTCCACAACAACTGCATCATGCAAAAATATATACATCAAACAAAGTCTATGACGTACAAAATTCATGCTTAATGGGTGTAAAGGACCAATAATCACATCACCCTAAAAGTTTCATTACATGACTTACATCGACCCTCTACCTTCTCGTTTATGCTAAAATCCTTTAGCTTCAATTCGCCCTGAAATCAAGAATAGAGTTCTCTTAAATGAATTCAATTATGATGGCCAAATACTAAATAATTTAGTCAAAACGTGATGTTATGCAAGAATATATACATCAAACAAAATTCATACCTGAATAAAATTCATCACTGCCACAATTTATATTCAAGAAATTCTCTGCTCATGATAGGTTTAATTTTCGATTAGTTTCCCCTCGGATCGTTCGATTCTTGTGTTGAGGCGCTGATTTGAGTCACCACATCCTCCATATCCTAGGTCTCTGGCGTATCGAGGTGGATAGGCGCGTCGTGAGGCGTAGCCGGGGTAAGCGATGACTGCTACATAACGGAGGTGATTCTCGCGCTCTAGATGCGCGACGGCTTTGGTCTACCACTTCGGCGATGATTTTGGAGGGACTTGACGGTCCAGAAATCAAGAAGTGGAAGAAGAATCGTGGAATTTTAAACATTAAAAATAATCTTAGGGTATCATGGTATTTTATCATTCATACTAGCCTGTGAAAGCTCCATGAGACAAAAAACATTATTAAGATACTCATCAAAACGTTTTTGATGATGTGTGGTTACACTTCAATCAGTCGTACATCAATCTAGTCACACTTCATATTCTTCGTCTACTACTCGTCGTCGGCCACCATTGCCTCCGATTTGTGCCTCAAACTCGGTCAAATTGGGCTTACAACAATGAATTTTAGTGTTGACGTGGCTATACAATTAAAGGATAATTGCACCTAGGTACACTCAATGAAATACGTTTTACACTTAAATACATTCAACCTTCTTTTCTTAAAACTCTACTGCTCACCCAAAGTCCATATTGTTGCATATCAGTACATTAATACAATGACATTCCGAGCTTCCGAAAATTTACTTTCTCCCCATTGAAAAGTGAGGGAGACTTGGGAATTTGTAGACTTGCGGCTATGAATAAAGCTTTGTTTGCAAAATGGTGGTGGCGTATGAAATGGAGCCCGACTCGTTATGGAGGTCAAGTTTATGTGCCAAATATGGGTGGGATACGGGGTCGAGTGATTTAGCTTCCCAATCATATTTCATCTGACATACTTCAACTATTGTCCAAGGCATTAGGTGTTTTGCTTGGTTAATGAGCTGGTTAGGTGTTTTGCTTGGTTAATATTGTGGGAGGTAGTACCCACAACCTTGTTTTTGGTCACGAGAGGAGTGTCACTCCCGTTAGCAAAATAAAAATGTATCATGTGTCCCCGAAGAAGATTGAAATATTTGAGGCATAGTTTCCTCACTTGTTCTTGGACCAAACATATTTGATACTTGATTCACTTGTAGTGCCCATAAACTTATGCCCCGCAGGAGTTGGTTTTGAAGCTTCTTAACTCGTGACAACTAATACCAATTGGAAAGGGGCTTTCGATGGTCTTGGAGTAATTTTTTATTTCGGCCTATGGTTCATTTGGATCGTTAGGAGCAAGTGCATATTTTGAGGGAGCAATAATAATTCCTCGAGAGGTGCTCATATTTGTGCAGCTCCCCTCGTATTCTTTTATGCAAGCAGATGAAGGAAGGCTAGTGAATTCTTGGTTGGGTGATCATTCTTTTCTAGCTTGGTTTACCGATACAGTCTTTTGATCCCTTTGACTTGTTTTACTTTGTACATATTCGCTTGCTTGTATTTTACCTCTATACTTATGAAAATTACTTTTGATAGAAAAACCACCAAGGTGTGAAACATTTTAAACATTATTATTGGATTTACACATCAGTGTTGACCGTATCTATAAAATGAACACACCTTTTAACTTTCTCATTAACATTGCTAAGTTCTATAAAATAAAAAAGGATAGTTATTGTAAAAAATAAACTACTTAGTCTCATGTTTCAGGGAGTTAGGGTTTTCTTGTCTCGCGTGTGACATGGTTTGGTGACGACGCATTTAGTTAGTGATTTTTTTTAATCATAATTGGGTTCGGAAGAGTGCTTTTGCTTGTGGGTGGTCGTAGGAGAGTCGTGAGTGTTAACAGAGGAGTATTGTTTTCGAAACTCTTGTGACGATGGTGGATGGAGGTGTGAGTATGGACGAGTTGCAGAGGCAGTGGTTAAGGATCTTGATCGCGGAAGAGGAGACGGTCGAGCTGCAATTGTCGGAGGCTATAGATGCGGACCGTCAGGTGAATGTGCAGTATGTGTTACTCGGTGAATTCCTGTCGGATCGGCACGTTGACTTTGTAGAGATGAAGAACCACATGGCCAATATGTGGAGGCTGAGGAAAGGCATTTTTATTTAAAAAATTTGTAGGAATCTCTATATTTTCCAGTTCTATGAAGCGGAAGCGATTAACAAGGTATAAGAGATGAGCCCTTGGTTTTCTAGCCGAATTCCGTTACTGCTCCAGAGGCTGAAAGACGGGGTGTTACCGTTATGGGTTCAGATTCACAACCTCACCTCGGTTTTAAGAACCGAAAGTGCTGCTAAGGCGATAGGAAAGATGGTGGGGGACTTCATGTTTATTGATCCAGCCAATTTTGTGGGGGGATTTTTAGGAGTTACCTAGGGATGTGTAGATGAAACCGAAACCGATTGAACCGACCCGAACCATCGCTTTCGATCACCGAACTGGAGGCTGAAAACCGAAGGTTTTTCGGTTCAGTCAGCGGTTCAGAATATTGAGAGCCATCGGTTAACCGTGAAAATGGAACCGATATACATGATGACGTGGCAGCATTCCATTGGTTTATAGATGGGATCGGCAAATCAAACCAGCCAACCAATCAATCATTTTTACCCCAAAAACCAACTCGTTTGAGGGAGGATTCGAACCCAAGACCAAAGACAAGCAAGTTGTGCACTCTACCACCAAGTTACAAGCTTGTTTGCTAATAACTTCATAATTTAAAAATTAAATATAAAAACATTCCACAATAAAGCGTTATACTCGACATCGTTTGTATATCAAAATTCCACTATGTGGGACTCTGCACAAGGCGTTAAAGAGAAGGCTTAGGGTATTGGACTCGACAGGACGGGAGTGATGGGTGTCTTTTCAATATGAAAGAGTCCCCTTTTTCTTTGTCATGTTCGGGATCATTGGTCATCACTCATCTGGATCAAGCCTTTGCTAATCCGACACCGTATGGGAGATATGTGAGATATGTGGATGCCTCTGCTTTCCTTCGTACAAGGATGGAGGAGCCGCCTTCTTCGAATGATGCGAAGTTCTTGACGGAATCGTCTTCAACCCCTGTGAGGCCAGTGGATGGAGAGTCGGACGAGGCAACAAATAAAGTTAGTGTAGATGGAAGGGTGATAGAGACAGGTGTAAAGGGAGGAGGATTCAAAAGGAGGCGGGTGGATGAGGAGTTTCCGGAGCTGGAGGATTAGTCGGAAGGACGGGAAGGGTTCTCGATGCATTTAAATGAGCTGGCGGGACCCCGTGGTGGGTCCTGCATGGAGTCATGAGTACTATCGCACAGAACAACCGTGGGCTTGAGAACCTACATGCGTTATTGTTCCTATCCGATCCGGTTGCTCGAAAGTCCCTTAGTTTTATTTTTTAGAGTGAGACGATTTGCTCTCGGGAAAGGGTGGAGGCGGTTCGTTTCAGGATTAAGTTTCAAGGTGTCCTTGCTATTGACCCGGTGGGTAGGAGTGGTGGGATAGCTATGCTCTGGAGAAATTTGAATGACGTTGAGGTTGTGTCGTTTTCGAGACGTCATATCGACATGAAAGTTACATTCGGCGGCCTGAGATCTTACATGTTGACAGGGTGTTATGGAGAATCTGCTTGGTCGCGACGCCATGTTACGTGGAGTCTTGTCAAATTCCTGGCTAGAGACAACACTCTCTTGTGGGTTGTGGTGGGTGATGTGAATAATGTCACGAGCCTTGAGGATAGAATGGGAGGTAAGATGTATTAGGAGGGGCTTATTAATGGATTTGTTGAAGCCATTGAAGAGGTTCGCCTGGTCGACTTACCTATCCGTGGGTACAGATACACATGGGATCGTGGTCGGGGGTCCCCGACTTGGGTGAAAGTGAGGTTGGATAGGGCATTGTTTAATAGAGATTGACTATATATGTTTCCGGATGTTTCGTTTTTGAATCAGAGGGTTTCCACGTCATATCATATGTCGATTCTGATGGATCCAGGAGTACGGATCACTAACCGACCCATCCGCCATTTCCGTTTTGAAAATGCCTGGATAGAGCTACCAGTTTGTTGTCAGGTGGTGGATGAGGCGTGGATTGAATCGGGAGGGGCCAATATTGTGGATCGAATTCGATTTTTGGGGGAGATCTTAGATGTTTAGGGGAGGTCGTTGTTGGTTGATCAGAAAAGGGAGTTCCGCGAGGTTACATACACTATATAAAGGTTGAAGGGGAGTAGGAGGCCAAGGGATGTTGCGGTTAGTGCTCAGGCACAAGCTAAGCTGAATGAGATATTGATCTTGAATGAAATCAAATGGCGTCAAAGTTGTAAGCAATTCTGGTTGAAGGAGAGAGATAAAAATTCAAGATACTTTCATGCGAAAGCGAGTGCTCATTTCAGAGCCAATAAACTAAATCTCTTGAGGAACGAAGCAAGTCATGAGATGACATGGGAGTATGGACTACCTCAGTTGATAACGTGCTATTTTCATAACATTTTTTCATCGGTAGGAGCTAAGGATCATGAGGTGGTGTCCCTTATTCAGTAGTCATTTATGACTCTCAGAATGTTTCGTTGTTGGCTCCAGTTTCGATGAAGGAGGTAAGGAAGGCTCTTTTTGATATGGAACCGGCCAAATCTCCGGATCTAGAGGTCTCACTCCGGGCTTTTTTCAAGCCCACTGGGAGCTTGTACGGGAGGAGGACATCAAGAACTTTATTACTGATTTTTTCAGTTCGGGGGCTCTGCCTTCATGTATGAATAAATATAATATTGTGCTCATCCCTAAAAAGACCCCACCTGCTGTGATGGTAGATTTGCGCCCGATCGCCTTATGTAATGTTGTGTATAAGATCCTTGCTAAGGTGTTGCTTAATAGGATGAAGCCTATTATTGGCAGTGCCATAGATTCTGGTCAGTGTGATTTTGTGTCGGGGAGGCTTATTACTGATAACATTATGGCGTCTTTTGAGATAAACCATTTTATGAAATGTAAGCGAACTGGTGGGATAGATGTTATGGGGCTTAAACTCGATATGAGCAAGGCCTATGACAGGGTTGAATGGAACTTTATTCAGGCAATGATGCTCAAGTTGGGATTTCTTGAGAGGTAGACAACGCTCATATTTAGTTGTATCTCCTCGGTGTTTTACATGGGGAGAGATGGGTCCGATTATTCTGTCAAGAGGAATTAAGCAGGGCGACCTGTTATCCCCATATTTATTTATATTATGTACACAAGGGCTTTCAGCGTTAATCTCAAAATATGAACGAAGAGGACGTTTACATGGTTGTAAAATAGCCCGATCAGCTCCCTCGGTGTCTTATTTATTTTTTGCTGATGATAGTTTCTTATATTGTCGAGCTACTTATCAGGAGCGCTAGCTATTTGGGAGATTTTGGGGATTTTCAAGTTAGCTTTAGGACAGAAGATCAATTTGGAGAAGTCGATGGCTTCCTTCCGTTCAAACACTCTTATTCCAATGAAAGAGACCGTGCTGAATATTTTAGGGATGGGTGAAGCCGAGGAAGGAATTATGCATCTAGGGCTACCTAATCTTGTTGGTAATAGGAGGCGAGTTGCACTTGCTTTTGTCAACGTACCTTGAATCGTACCAAAGGTTGGGAGGGCAGATTTTTATCAAGGGCCGGGACAGAGGTTCTTTTGAAGGCTATGTTGCAAACTTTTCCAATTACGCCGTGTTAGTTTTTCTCTTCCCGACGGTTCTACTGCTGGAGATTGAAAGGTGTTGGGATTTGTGCCCTAGCACAATGCATTTTCAATCTAATCTTGTAATAAAGATTATTCGTTGAATAAAAATCGGCATTCATATTACTAAGTGTTGTAGTAATATCTTAAGTATAATTTGATTTGTATCATTGATGTGTCAACACATAATAGTAGATCTACAGATCAGATAAAATCTTACTTAAGCAGTCCCCGATCAGAATAGCTTCATAAGAAGCGATCGGTATGAGGCTAACTCTAAATGATCACGCTCTACTAATCATGGCTAGAAGGGGGCCAGAGTTAGGTCATAGTATCACCAGTCAGGAGTGTTATAGGACGACCCGAATCATGAGTATGTTACATAGAGACAGTCATGAACATACTCATATGTCGGATCATGAAATCACATCCTCAGACCGAAGGACCATTGAGGTCAATATGAAATGAGTGACGAGTTTGACTCAGTCTAACGTCTCCTGTAAAAGGGTTACAATAACGGTTGTGATTGGCTCGATCACAAGTTACATAAGTTGACTAGATGGATCGCTGAAGGATTTATCCCTCATACGGACGTGTGAGCAGATATCAGTTTAGGCCACTTGATGAGTACAACTGAAATACAATAGCATGGCCATGCAGACGATACGTAGTATCAGTTATAATTCAGTTAACTCAGAATCAAGAAACAGGACAATAGAACGAGGATGACTTGTCTATGCCTCGTGGTTGTCAAAGATATCAAAAGGATAAAATGATAGATTCATGAACGACAAGGTTAAGTCGAAATCTCGATAATCACAAGCGTTGGGTAATCATGATGTCTTGCTAGAGGCCACTCATGATGGAAAGGGTAAAATGGTAATTTTATCAGTCCGCCGACGTGTCGTGAGCCTAGAGGGTCACACACTTTAGGTTGAGTAAAACGGATGGATTCATATGGAGGAATCATGAGAGAGACAAAATCCGGTTTTGGATTAAACCGGTTTAGACCGATTTCGATTTAGGATTAAACCGGAATCAAGAACGGTTTAGCAAGACTAATTAATTATAATCTAATTAAATAGATTTAATTAATTTAGCTAAACTGGGCCTAGCCAGAATGGGCTAAGCCAGAATGGGCTTCTCTACACAGTTAATTAAAAGCTTTGGGCTTTAAGCCCATTAAGACCTTTAATTAATTAAAAGCCCGATTAAGGTCTATAAAAGGGAAATTTTCAGATCTGAAAATTACACAATTATTTTTGAGAAACCCTAGCCGTCTTCTCTCTCTCCCTGCCTAGTTTCGGTCGGCCCCTCCCCTCCCCGCGTTCCGTCCGTTTTGCTAGCTTCGATCTTCTAGCAAGGTTCGTTGCAAGTATCATTTGGATTGCTCTTCCTGTGTGGACGATCTTTAGAGGTTACTAAATCCAATTTAGTAACAAGGAGATTTTGATTCAAGGTAACTATTAATTTTAATATAGTCTAGATCTCATGATCAATTCATGATCATGCAAGATCCGTATTTAATCATGGAACTTTGAGGTTAATTTCTTGTATGGGCATGAAATTAATTGTCTGGAACCCTCAAATAATTCTTTCAGTGGTATCAGAGGCAGGTTATGCATGATTTTGTATTCGAGCATGATAGGCTAGATTTAATTTTTGCAATTAATTCGGTATTGTGAATTGAAAAATTGCAAACTTTATGATTTTGGTTAATGAATTAGTTGCTGGAATTTTAGTTAATGTTGCTGAAAATTTTATTTTGATCAAGTATGATCGGGATCGAGACCCGTGGAGAGCCGAGGCTAGCCGAGAGGCTAACCCCGGCCGAACCACGGGCCGATCGGCCAGCCGGGAAGGCCGACCAGATCTGGCCGAGCCCCTCGGCTCCGGCCAGGGAAGGGCTTCGGCCCGACCAGACCAGGCCAGGCGGCCCGCCTCGGCCAGCCCTCACGGGCTGGTCGGCCACGCGCGGCCAGCCTGGCTGGCTAGGGTTTCGGCCGAACCCTAATTGGCCCTCGGGTCAATTTTGGTTCGGCCCAACCAGTGGGATTTGGGTCAGATCCGACCCAGAAAATCCAGAACTTTTTCAGCAAATATTAATTAAAATTTCAGACCGGTTCGGTTTCGATAAACCAGCGCGTGAACCGATTTAATTCAGAAATTAACCGGTTTAAGAAACGGTTTAAATAAACCGTATTTTATGATTTAAATCAAGATAAAATTGAAATAATATGCTTGCTTGATAACATGCTTGTTTGATTACATGATTGTTTGATAACACGATGTTTGCAACATGATTGCTAAGTTAGCCCGAATTTAGGATTTAATTTCGGTTTGCAACCTGCGAGTTGCTTATGGGTTGTAATTTATTTGTGACCTGCGTGTCACATCATTTATTTTATTTAAAATTAAATGTAATTACGAAGAACCAAGATTAGAAGAACCGAAGAGAAGGACGGTAATCCCGAGGAGGCGTGGAGCCAGTGGGAGTCCAGGAGAATGAGGAAAGACGAGACCTAGTATAGGTTCTAGTTTATTCCAGTAGGGTTAGCGGGCTAGCTAAAGCAAATTTACATTTATGTTTATGAATGCATGGATGGATGTGTGATTTAATTTTCATAGGTTCATGTGAATTAGATCATCACCCACATGTGTAAAGATTAATAATTAGTCAATCACGCACATGTAAACCGGAATTGAAATTATCTCTACATGGATTTGTAGATGGTAAATTCATATTAAGATCAAATTGTGATAAGTGATAATGAATATTTAAAGGCAAATAATTTCAAGTCAAGCTAGATACCGCCCACTTTTCATCACTTCAATTAGCTCTCGGACTCATGGGTAGATACGATTAACGTGGATCCATGAGAAAGGGTACTAGTAGAAGATGGACCAGTTTGCATAGTTGCGTGCGCATTAGCGTAGTAGTCATGCAGATTGGACCATGCGTTGAAAATTGGTTGACTTGTCTGCAATTCTCAGATGATCTGAGCCAGGGTATCAGATATAGGGCAATGCCGTATACACACAATGTATAAGCCCTAGCCAAGAATCACATGGAATTGTGAAAGGACTGGAATGTCCTACTCCAATGTCCAAAACTGGGGCGATGAGATTAACTCACTCTAGTTTTGGGTATGCGGAGATCTTGGTTTAGATTCAGACACAAGAATCATATATATTCATAGTCAAGTGTCTCTTACTTCAACTTAATTAAAAATCTGATCGAATTTGTTTTCATGTATAGATTAGATGGCAACCTCGCTACCCAAAGCAACACGTTCTGGCAGTGAAGCCTTAAAGTCTCTTCTGTCGAATAACAGGCTGACTGGGACCAAATTCCTACAATGGGAGAGGAACCTGAAGCTTGCACTTCAGTATGACAGACAAGAGTATATCCTTATAGACAAGCCTTTAGTAGAGCCTGCTGATGATGCCAGCGATGCCGATAAGAGTGCTTTTGAGAAATACAAAAGCGATCGACAAGACGTTGGCATCCTCATGGTCGGGTCCATAGAAAATGAGACCCAGGACCAGTTCATGCATCTCATGGGAGAACCCCAGGAGATGATGGAGGAAATCAAGATATACTACCAAAAGAATGCCCGTGTCGAAAGATACGACACTCTTAGGGAAGTATTCTATTGCAGACTCAATGCTGGTGAGGCAGTTAGCCCACACGTCCTAAAGATGAAGCGGCTCATTGATCGCTTGGCCAGTCTAGGTCATAAGTTCACAGAGCAGTTGAAATCAGACATAGTCCTGATGTCGCTTCCAAAGGCTTATGGAGATGTGATCACAAATTACAATCTCCATAATATGGAAAAGACCATCAAGGAACTGCACGGAATGTTGGTGACAGCAGAGAAAGACCTCAAGGGCAAAAGCCCTGAGGTTCTCATGGTCAATAAGGCTGTCAGTTTCAAAAGAGCTGGCAAACCTAATGTCAAGTCACCAGGACACTCCAAGAAGGGCAAGACCCCGGTAGTGTCAGGTAAGGGTAAGGCGCCAATGAGCCTAGCTGGGCAGATAAGGGCACCAAAAGGTCCGAGAATCCAAGCGGTTCCTAGAACCGAAGGGAGCACCTCGACCTCAGAGGTGGTCTGTTACTACTGCCAGCAGCCAGGACATTGGAAGAAGGATTGCAGGCAACACAAGGATTATGTGAAGAGCTTGTAGAAGGGAGGACACCCTTCAGGACCTGGATCAGGTATTTACGTTGTTGAGTGTAATCTCAACGCTACTTTCTCAGATACATGGGTAGTTGATACCAGAGCAGAATCTCACATTTGTGTTAATCTGCAGGTTCTGGAAAGTAGAGAGCTCCTTGGGAAAGGCGAGCGGGATCTGAGAGTCGGAGACAACAGTTCGGTGTCATCTACGGCTGTCGGTTCTGTTAGTCTTAGGATGCCCACAGGGCTTGTATTAGTTTTGGACGATGTCTTATGTGTACCTACGTTTTGTAGGAATATTATTTCAGTGTCCAGTTTGGACAAACTTGGTTTTTTATTTGCCATAGACAATGGCTTATTTACTTTATCAAGAAATAATATTGTTTACGGCACTGCATCTATGGTTGGTGGATTATATATTTTAAATGTTGATAACACTAACTAAAGTTCAAACTATAACGTAAATAAGAGGTTAAAGTCGGATGACTCAAACCAGACAGTAATGTGGCACTGTCGTCTAGACCACATAGGCGAGAAACGCGTCTCGACACTTCATAAGTGTGGGCTCTTGAGCCCGTTTGAATTCACACCAATCGAGAGATGCGAATCTTGCATTATGGGCAAGATGACAAAGGCGCCTTTTGGCGGCTTAGGTGAAAGGGCAAGTGATCTCTTGGGCCTAATACATTCAGACGTATGTGGGCCCATGAGTACACAAGCCAGGAGAGGTTTCAGATACTTCATAACCTTTACCGACGATTTCAGTAGGTTTGGGCATGTCTATTTAATGAGACATAAGTCGGAATCCTTTGATAAATTCAAAGAATTCCAGAATGAAGTACAGAACCAGCTTGGTAAAAGTATAAAGGCACTTCGTTCCGATCGAGGTGGCAAGTACTTAGATCAAGAGTTTCTCAGTCACCTAAAAGATAACGGTATACTCTCAGAATTAACCCCGCCGGGAACCCCTCAGATGAATGGTGTTTCCGAACGGAGGAACAGAACCCTGCTAGACATGGTTCGTTCCATGATGAGTCACGCCGACCTTCCAATATCGTTCTGGGGCCATGCCCTAGAAACGGCCGCATTCATATTGAATCGAGTACATACAAAGGCAGTGGAGACCACTCCATTTGAGGCTTGGCAAGGGAAAGCTCCCAAGTTGTCTTTCCTCAAGATCTGGGGGTGCGATGTTTACGTCAAGCGGCTGCTTGGTGATAAACTCGAGCCCAAGGCAGATAAATGTGTCTTTGTAGGGTACCCCAAAGGAACCATGGGGTACTACTTCTACAAACCCGAGGAAAAAATAATCTTTGTTGCTCGAGGTGGGGTTTTCTTGGAAAGAGAATTCTTATCCAAGAAACCCAGTGGGAGTCCTGTGCTTCTTGAAGAAATTCGAGAAAACACAGAACATCCAGCAGATATTGTAGAGGTACCCGATGAGGTAAATGATCCAAGTCCTATTCCAACAGAAACTCCTGTAGGACCAAGGAGGTCTGAAAGATCTCGTCAAAACCCAGTCAGATATGGCTTCTTAGCCACAGAGGTAATGACTTGATAGTTGTAGATCAGGATGATCCTGCAACAGTTCAGCAAGCCTTGGCCAGTCCCAACTCAAAAGAATGGCAGAAAGCCATGGATGAGGAAATGAAGTCCATGAAAGACAATCAGGTCTGGAACTTAGTAGATAGCACACCTGGGATAAAACCCATAGGTTGCAAGTGGATATTTAAGTTAAAGACAGATATGGACGGAAAGCCTCAGACTTACAAAGCAAGACTGGTTGCTAAAGGTTATCGTCAAGTCCAAGGTATGGACTATGATGAGACTTTTTCGCCAGTAGCTACGATTAAGTCAATTCGAATGATGTTAGCCATTGCAGCATATTTCGATTAACGAGATATGGCAAATGGACGTCAAAACCGTATTCCTTAACGGGAATTTGCAGGAGGATGTCTATATGACCCAGCCAGAAGGTTTTGTCGATCCTAAACATCCCGAAAAGGTGTGTAAGCTGCAACGGTCCATTTATGGGTTGAAGCAAGCTTCCAGGAGTTGGAACTTACGCTTCGATGAAGCCGTAAAAGAGTTCGGGTCCATCAGAAATCCAGATGAACCTTGTATCTACAAGAAGAGCAGTGGGAGTAATATAGTGTTCCTGGTGCTGTATGTCGATGATATACTAATCATGGGAAATAACGTCCCAACCTTGCTTGAGACCAAAGCTTGGTTAGGGAAGTGTTTTTCCATGAAGGACTTAGGAGAGGCCGCTTACATTATGGGGATCAGGATCTACAGAGATCGATCCAAGAGAATATTAGGTCTAAGTCAGAGCACCTATATAGATAAGGTGTTGAGAAGATTCTCGATGCTTGACTCTAAGAAAGGGAACCTCCCGGTAAGACATGGCATCAAGCTCAGCAAAAGTCAGTGTCCTAAAAACACCTGATGAGCTTAAGAATATGGAGAGAATCCCATATGCTTCGACAGTGGGATCCATCATATATGCCATGATCTGTACGAGGGCTGACGTATCGTTTGTCCCAGCTGTGCCAGCAGATTTCAGTCTAACCCATGCCAAGATTACTAGATTGTCGTCAAGTGTATCCTCAAGTATCTGAGGAGAACAAAGGACGCCTTCTTAGTGTATGGCGGGATAGAAAGAGAATTGAGTGTCACTGGATATGTTGACGCTAGTCGGCGTGGGTCAGGAGCTTCTTGAGTGGATTAGATGTACTGCCGCGAACGTCTGATCCCTGGAACTTATGTTGTGACAACACGGGGGCTGTAGCACTTGCTAAAGAGCCTAGATTTCACAACCGGACCAAGCACGTCGAGAGAAAGTATCACATCATCAGAGAGATGGTTGATAAAGGCGAAGTAGAGATAAGCTACATTTCAACGCATGATAATCTAGCTGACCCCTTAACCAAGGCACTACCGCAGCCTAAGCATGAGGAACATGTCAGGGGAATGGGTTTAGATTGGAATACCAATTGGGTCTAGGGCAAGTGGGAGACTGTTGGGATTTGTGCCCTAGCACAATGTATTTTCAATCTAATCTTGTAATAAAGATTATTCGTTGAATAAAAATCGGCATTCATATTACTAAGTGTTGTAGTAATATCTTAAGTATGATTTGATTTGTATCATTGATGAGTCAACACATAATAGTAGATCTACAGATCAGATAAAATCTTACTTAAGCAGTCCCCGATCAGAATAGCTTCATAAGAAGCGATCGGTATGAGGCTAACTCTAAATGATCACGCTCTACTGATCATAGCCAGAAGGGGGCCAGAGTTAGGCCATAGTATCACCAGTCAGGAGTGATATAGGACGACCCGAATCATGAGTATGTTACATAGACATAGTCATGAAAATACTCATATGTCGGATCATGAAATCACATCCTCAGACCGAAGGACCATTGAGGTCAATATGAAATGAGTGACGAGTTTGACTCAGTCTAACGTCTCCTGTAAAAGGGTTACAATAACGGCTGTGATTGGCTCGATCACAAGTTACATAAGTTGACTAGATGGATCGCTGAAGGATTTATCCCTCATACGGACGTGTGAGCAGATATCAGTTTAGGCCACTTGATGAGTACAACTGAAATACAATAGCATGGCCATGCAGACGATACGTAGTATCAGTTATAATTCAGTTAACTCAGAATCAAGAAACAGGACAATAGAACGAGGATGACTTGTCTATGTCTCGTGGTTGTCAAAGATATCAAAAGGATAAAAGGATAGATTCATGAACGACAAGGTTAAGTCGAAATCTCGATTAATCACAAGCGTTGGGTAATCATGATGTCTTGCTAGAGGCCACTCATGATGGAAAGGGTAAAATGGTAATTTTACCAGTCCGCCGACGTTTCGTGAGCCTAGAGGGTCACACACTTTAGGTTGAGTAAAACGGATGGATTCATATGGAGGAATCATGAGAGAGACAAAATCCGGTTTTGGATTAAACCGGTTTAGACCGATTTCGGTTTAGGATTAAACCGGAATCAAGAACGGTTTAGCAAGACTAATTAATTATAATCTAATTAAATAGATTTAATTAATTTAGCTAAACTGGGCCTAGCCAGAATGGGCTTCTCTATACAGTTAATTAAAAGCTTTGGGCTTTAAGCCCATTAAGACCTTTAATTAATTAAAAGCCCGATTAAGGTCTATAAAAGGGAACTTTTCAGATCTGAAAATTACACAATTATTTTTGAGAAACCCTAGCCGTCTTCTCTCTCTCCCTGCCTAGTTTCGGCCGGCCCCTCCCCTCCTCGCGTTCCGTCCGTTTTGCTTGCTTCGATCTTCTAGCAAGGTTCGTTGCAAGTATCCTTTGGATTGCTCTTCATGTGTGGACGATCTTTAGAGGTTACTAAATCCAATTTAGTAACAAGGAGATTTTGATTCAAGGTAACTATTAATTTTAATCTAGTCTAGATCTCATGATCAATTCATGATCATGCAAGATCCGTATTTAATCATGGAACTTTGAGGTTAATTTCTTGTATGGGCATGAAATTAATTTTCTGGAACCCTCAAATAATTCCTTCAAAAGGATCCTGGCTAGATTCTGGTGGAAGGGCTCTAGTGCAGGGGGGGTATTATTTGGAAGGCTTAGCATAAATTAGTAGTCCATAAACACACGGGCAGAATTGGTGTCCGGGACCTACATGATTTTAGTTTAACTATTCTGGTGAAACAGGGTTGGATGTTGCTTCATGATGAGTCATCTCTGCTTTTCAGAATTTACGAAGATAAGTATTTCCCTTCATGTCCTTTTATGTTTTCCTCTATTGGGCATAATCCTAACTTTATCTAGAGGAGTCTAATAGCAGCCAGAGAGGCGGTGCTGGTCAGAGGATGTAGAAGGGCGGTAGAGGAGGGTGTTCTATCCATCTCGGGCGATTTGTGGTTGGCGGGGGAGGTTGCGCAGGTGCCGGTTGAGGTTGGTCAAAGCTTGTGTTTGGTTAAGAACTTATTGATAGGCAAGGAAAGGAGATGGAATGTGGGGTTGATTAGTAATTTGTTTCTTCCGAATATAGGATCCCACATTGTTAATACCCTGGTTTGTGATAGATGACTCGGGGACCCGTGGTATTGGCAAAACGAACTCTCCGGCTTGTTATCTATTCGTTCAACTTACCGACTTTTGCAAATTCTTTGGGGCTTAGTGGTCCATCCAAATTTCAAAATTTTATTATGGAGATTATTATCGAATTGTGTTCCTACTAAGCTTGTGTTAGCAGTTAAAGGGGGTAGATTCTGATGGCTTGTGCCCATTTTGTGACCAAGAATTCGAATATATACATCATTTTTTCGTTGATTGTGTGAGCCTGGGTCCTGTTTGGGTTTGGCGGAGGTGCGGGATTTCTAGGTTCTTCTGTGCGGGGTGCATCTTGAGTTTTTGTTTAGGACGGGCTTGGAGGAATGTGCTAAATGGGCTGGTATGTTCTTGTGGGGAATATAGTTGGCCAGGAACAATAAGGTATGGTCTAGGGTTGCTTTCGAGGTAGGAGCTTTATTTTCGAGGGTGTGGAGATACTAGTGTGATTGGATGGGTGCTCAGGGATCTTCAGATAGGTCGGGTCGGGAGGCGGTAGAGGTTCGTTGACGCAGCGAGTCCGCGTGAGTAAACATGGTTGAAAATCACCACACAAGTTTCATTCAAAAACTTAGCACAAACTCAAAATTTTGAAAAAAGTAATTTATTATGATAAAAGTTGTTGTCACTACAACAATGACCATTGACTTCTTAAATAGTAGTATCTTAACCTAAACGTAAATTAAAAATAAAAATCCTCAATTCCCCAAAACCTATTCCAAAAGGAATACTAATATCAAAACCTAACCCAAATCTAGTACAAAAATGAGATTAGCACCAAAGTCTAATTAACTCCAAAACCTTATTAGAATAGAAAATACTAAAATATACTTAAAATTTGTAATTAACTAAAGACTAAATTTTAAAGATTTTTTTGGGCCCTTGAAAGTTGTTTTCACGGTCCCAAACTCATCATATTAGAAATAGCTTCGTCTGGGCCTCTTACGGGCATGATTCCGAGCCAGTATGCAAAAGTTATGACTACTTGGAGTTGAGATACTTGCTTGAACTTCTTCATTCAATTTCTTAGGTTCATTCTTGCCTTTATTGGTCTCTGACCGACCCATAAAATCATTAAATACTCGCCCCTCATCATTCGTTGAGAGAGGCCGATGTTAGGTTAGTTGAAAATTAACGTTGATGGAGCTTCGGGGCCAGCCTCTACGAGAGTGGGGGTGATGGCTCGGAACTCGGTGGGGGAGGTCATTGGTGGTAAGGGTTTCTCTTTGGAGGGGGTTTTCAGCCTAGAATGGGTGGAGGTTTGGGGCATCTTGCAGGTTGTTCAGTGGGCGTGGGATTCCTTGCTTCTTCATGTTCTAGTTGAATCTGATTGTCTCTTGACAGTTTCAGCTATTAATGGTTCGTCGATTTTAGGCTCTCCTTTCGGGTTGTTGGTGTTGGAGGTGAGGTGACTTGTAGCCTCCTCATCAGCTATATCTATTGTTTTTGTTAAGCGCTCAGGCAACAAGGTGGCCCATTCGTTAGCGAGGGTTATGTTGTCTAGTTCTGGGTGTGTTTTTGACGGGGAGAATGTCCCGTCTTTCGTTTCTTCTGTTTGCTTTGCTGAACTTGCTTATTAAGGTTTGTTTTCTCTCTTAAAAAAAGATAGTTAGGATACTCATCAAAACATTTTGATAACATATACACTTTTGCGGAAGAAAACCAAAAGTGATTTTCGAATTGTGAATAAGGCAATCACAACTATGTATATGTCAAAATCTACGGATCTCCATCACTCTATTAGGTCCACTTACATCACACCAACACCTGAATGTACATTCGTCTTCATTGCATATGATAACAATAAATTTCGATTAATTTCTTATGTAATAGTAGTCAAATGCGTGTTCCGCGACATAGTTCTTGAATATATACTTGAACACATTGACATCCCTAAATGACAAGTATAGTCCAATTTTCACCTTCCAATCCATCTCCCCAATACTCTCCTTATTATTTTCTTAAGGGTTAGTAACCCAATCTCCATCAGTAAATCGGATGTTCTCTACTAACTTATCATTGTTTACATCTTCACTTTTACTTACTCATTCAATGTTTTTCTTACTATGATCAGGTCTCTTGAACCTCGTTCATGGTTATACAAATTGTCTATCAAGCTCTCCAGCAGGTTGTCATCACACATGTTGGTCTTCACACTCTATGTTTAGTTCTCCAATAAGTTATCCAACATGTTGCTCAATAGGGTCTCCTACATGTTGTTATTGATCATGGACGACTATCTCCCTGTCTCCACCAAATGTTACACCTTTCATTCACTTGGGATAGAGAATGCTAATGTCATTGTACTCAAAGGTTCCATTGACACGACTACCAACTTTTGCAAACTCAACAAACTCATAGGCATAACTGACTTCAAATTCACTATATTGATGTTTGGATTCAGAAACGGTTCAAATAAGATTTACTAACATCAGAAAACACAATATGTGCACCGTCCTTCATAATTCTTCTACGTCGTCATCCTATGAATCTTGAGGGTCCTCCACCTCAATAGAATCTTCTCCATCTAAGTTGATAACCTTTATTCGCTTCACATCCTTCATACAGCTCCTCGTTGTAATGTAACCAACTTGCTTCAAATCAGCTTCTCTGGTAGTAGTTACATACCCTACATCTACCTTCTTTCTCCACTCAACCACATGATTTGGATTATAGCCTGATTTTATTGAATTGATTTCAACGTTATCGAGTTGAAGTATCACCAATTTCTCATTTAAGATAAATATTCTAATTGACACCTCCACATTGACTATAAAAATTGGTATCGTCGGCATCATACAAATGAAGTAGTTCCCTTAAAATGTTTTTTATGTCAATTTCATCGGGTGGATAAACCAGATTTAACACAAATCTTGTAAAATAGACCTTGTTGGTGGGGGCATACCATAGATCAATGACATTGCTCATCTGCTTCCCTATCGAGCACACATCTTTATTAACAAATATCAACTAAATTATGTCATCTTTGTGCAATTAAGTTATATAAATAAGTAACAACGTATACAACAATTAAGATGTCATCTACATTCTGTTTCAAAAGTTTCAGTAAATCCATAAACCTAAGACACCTCGAATGGATCCTTAAATTTAATTGAGATATATCATCAAACCTATAACCCCAGATTTTGAACCCAAGCAAACGAACATACAAAAAGCGAACTCGTAACCCTAGATTTCGAACCGAAAAAAACATACACACGATAAACGAACCCACAACCCTAGATTTTAAATCCAACGAAAAGAACACACAAAAAACAAGCCCATAACCATATATTTTGACGAAAAAAATCGTACAAGCATACAAAAACATTTCATTACAACAATTAGCAAACCTCTTTTTAGAACCTTATTAGCAAAATTCTTAATCGCACAAATAACCGACCTCTCCCATTTAAGCAGCGACAAACTATTATGATAACCAAACCTTGCTACTTATTCTGGTGTGGATGGCAAATTGGACCTCATAAACAATGTCTTCTTCTCTCCCATTCACCTTATATCGTCACTCTCCCCTTCCAAACCTTTAGCTACCGAATTAAGAAGTACAGTGCGGGCACAATTTGTCGTATGATTTATAAGTGGGGCAATTTAACAAGATGTAGTAAAATGAGTCCCAAGTATTTTAGTTGACTTCTCACAAACAAATTGTTAGTCATGTTTAAAAGATATCTACGGTTGTGTAAAAATTCCTCCAAAATGCTACTTATATTTGTTTAAAATATTTAAATAATAAACATTCATAAACAAACAATTATTTTATTTTTTATAAAAACAAACAATTATTTTTTATATGTATATATTTGAAATTTGCTGGTGAATAAAATGGCCATTTTTGAAAGTTAACTTTATCAACAAGAAAAAAACAGAAACAAAACATTTCCTTATTTTTACGAACATTTTAATCAGTAACGAAAACGAAAAAGGAGGAAACTCTCATTCCGATCGTAGCCAGCGCCTCTCCGATCGCCGAAACCATCATCATCTTCTTCATCACTATCACCTCTCTGTTGGTAAGCGCGCGCGCGAGAGATCGATCGATCCAGAGATCGGTTGTCCATGGTTGAAACGCACTGGTAATCAGTAGATCCGTGGATCGTCGTGCTCTTTGCAGGTATGAATATTTGGATTCGGATTCGTTTTCTCGGGAATCTCGATTTGATTGAGCGATCGCAATGACTTTTGCTTTGCAATTGCAGGAGGAGAGGAAGAAGGAGATGGCTGAGGACAAAGGAGGAAGCGTCAACGCGGGGGAGGCTGAAGTAAAAGAGGCTAGCGCTAGCCCTAGCGCCGACACCTCGCCGTCCACTGCTAGAAAGCGGAAGGGGCTGATAGCGAGGTTGTGGAATGGAATTTTCAGGCATGCCGATGATTTGGAGAAGAGATTGCAACACATCTCCAAGGAAGAAGCTGCGGTTGTCGCTAGACTCAGGAAGAGATCGATCAGTTGGAGGCGCGTTACTCGCAATCTCATTATTTTCTCAGTGGTTTTGGAGGTACCAAATGATATTTTATTATAACTGATTGAATGGGGGAGGAAATGAGATTATGGCTTGTGAATTCTCAGAACTATTGTCCATATTTTCATATACTGCTTGAAATTTACATACATGATTCCGATATTAACATGCCTTTTTAGTTGTATGATTACACGCTGAAATGCTTGTATAACAACAGCTTTTATGCACCTTAATCTGCAGAAAAAGAATGGCATATGCCTATGCCTTTTTAGTGGTATGTTAGTTCAGTTATTCCTGAACCTGTGAAGACATTAGAAGTGTTGTAGGGTCTTGGCAGGTTGGTTGTCTTAGACATTATCCACATTTGCATATCAATTAGAAAGGCCGGAAAAAGAGATGAATTGGTTCAGACATCACCTGCATTTCGCGATAATAGAAACAAATTAAAGGGTGAGGTATAGTTTCATTTTTTTGCTACATGGGTCGTGATTTTTGGTAGCAAATGGACATTTAATTTTATTTGAGTGGTTACACAACTTTTGCTAGACAAACACTTATCTATCTCTTGTTGATTCCTAAAAGGTAGTATGGCTACATGCCTAGGGTAGATATTGTTTCTCCCTTAACTTTATTGGATGGAATTTAACAATCTAGCTTTTTTATGATATCTCTCATCTCTCTGTTTTTCTATCTTCATGGTTATTTTAATATAGATAGCCTTACGTTTGGATCTCAGAAAGATTGATGAGCAAAAGTATTAGTCCGGAATTGGTGCTAACTTTGAATGTTTTTGAAGTTGAGGAAATGTTTTAAAATAGATGTCAAATATTGTGAACTAGAGATAAACTAAGTTTTTCCGATTTTATTTTTCTGATATCCTAACATATTGTCTGACACCCCAGCACAAGAGGGGCACTGAACGTACAGGGGTGATAAGCGCGTGTGTAGATTGTGTTAGAGTCTGGAACTGTTGGTGAGTTCTTGGTCTGATAAGTGAATTAGTGGAAGAGCTGGGTTGTTAGACATTGTAACAGAATGAAAGAAATTCTTGAAGCTAAAAGTTCGGGGCAGCAATTATTACAACTTTGTGCAGTTTCCTACTTGACCCCCTTGCTTAAAGTAATTTCATTTTCAGGCTATTGCTGTGGGTTATGCAATTATGACAACAAGAACATTGGATATGGACTGGAAAATGAGGGCATTCCGGGTTTTGCCGATGTTTATCTTGCCTGCCTTAACTGCTGCTGCATACTCAACATTTATAAGCTTCACAAAGATGTGTACGTCTCTTAAAGTTTCTACTTCGCTATATCAGTTGCTACCATTTACTTCGCTCTTAAAGTTTATAAGCTTCCATTTACTGCTATATCAGTTGCTACCACATTCTTTACAGAGGTGTTCCGTCTTCATGGGTTGCCTGAAACAATAGTTTCGGATCGCGACAAAGTCTTTCTTAGTTTGTTTTGGAAGGAGTTGTTTCGTCTTAGTGGTTCCAAGTTTTGTTTTTCTTCAGCTTTCCACCCCCAATCTGATGGTCAGACTGAAGTTGTTAATCGTACAATTGAGATGTATTTGAGGTGTCTCACTACAGATCGCTCGCAACGATGGGTGGATTGTCTACCATGGGCGGAATATTGTTATAACACCTCTTAGCATACATCACTCGATACCACCCCTTTTAAAATGGTTTATGGAAGAGAACCTCCACGTCTTCTCTCGTACTCCGCCGGTTGTACAAGGGTGGATGCAGTTGATAAGGCACTCCAAGAGCGTGACGAGATACTTACTATTGCCCGAGAAAAGCTCCTGCAAGCTCAGCAACGAATGCAGTCAGCTTACGATACTAGTCATCGTGAATTAACTTTCGATGTGGGAGATTGGGTATGGTTACGTCTCCAGCCTTATCGCCAACTTACAATCTCTAAGGAAAAATTTCATAAACTTCTTCCGAAATATTTTGGTCCTTTTCAAGTCTTGGCTAAAGTGGGAGGTGTAGCTTACAAACTCGAGCTTCCAGTGGACAGTCGTATACACGATGTATTTCATGTCTCTCGTCTCAAGAAGTACATTGGGCCCCCTTTAACTGCCATGCGTCCTTTGCCACCTATATGTGATGGAAAATCCTTGCCTACTCCTCATGCTGTTATTCGTACCAGGTTGAACAGTGGACAACGCGAGCTGTTAGTACAATGGGCAGGTTATCCTCCAGACGATTCCACGTGGGAATCTCTTGAACATTTCAGAGAAGTTTATCCAGAGTTTGAGCTTGTGGACAAACTCATTACCGAGATGGAGAGTGATGATACGGATGCTTTCATTGGGAAATATTATAAAAGGAAAGGAAAAGTCAACAAGGAAAAGGCAACAACACAACACCACCTAAATAAAGAGGGAAACTAATATTTTCTAAATAAATGCTTTCTTATTTCAGTTCTTTCTAGTTGCACGTTTTTTATTTAATGTTACCTATTTTAAATAGGAATAATATATTCTAGGGTATACCGAATGTAGCCTATTTATAGGCATTCGTTAATGACAATAAAATATCGTCTTATATTCTTATAAATCAGTTTAAGGAGGAGGCTTTGTCAAGGACGAGTCTACTATTATCACTATTGGTTCCAAGGAAAGTTCTAGGGTGTCTAGACCCATAACTAGATCTTACGCGGAGGCACATAACAAATTCTTGAAGCTAAAAGTTCGGGGCAGCAATTATTATAACTTTGTGCAGTTTCCTACTTGACCCCCTTGCTTAAAGTAATTTCATTTTCAGGCTATTGCTGTGGGTTATGCAATTATGACAACAAGAACATTGGATATGGACTGGAAAATGAGGGTGCTGCTGCATATTCAACATTTATAAGCTTCACAAAGATGTGTACGTCTCTTAAAGTTTCTACTTCGCAACTAATTGATTTTGTTCAAGCAAGTTATGTTCCATTGTCCTGTTCAATTTGAAGCGCTTACTTCTTTTTTGAGTTCACTGGTTGAAGTTAAGTTGGGGCACAAATATGCTTGCAATTTATGTTCCATTGTCCTGTTTAATTTGAAGTGCTTAATTCTTTTTTGAGTTCACTGGTTGAAGTTAAGTTGGGGCACAAATATGCTTGCTATTCTTTTAAATGTATGACAAACTTACTTTGCATTTTTATGTCACAACACCTGTCTTTAGCTGTACAGACGCTAGTTCAGCTGGATAATGTCTTTGATAAAGTTTTGTGTCCCGGAGGTCTATGAAAGCACCTAGCTCATCTTATGATCAAATTAGATCTTTAATTGTTTAGGCAAATGAAACTTATGCTTATGATGCAGTGCATTATGTTGGGATAAATGTGATAGTTAGCTTAATATTAAAGAAAATCTGTAGCCCATAAGAGCATTTTAGAGTATCATACATTTAGAGAGTGAATACCGGATATACACAAAGCTACTTTTCTTCCTTAGTTTTGTATCAGACAAAGCATCTGTTGAAACTCAAGCTGCATTGCAATTGAGTTGAGTCTGGCCTTATGTGACGAACAACTTTCTAGGTTCAAATACAGGTGATTTAAACAGCCCAACTGTCAGAATCCATTTGCAATCCAAATAACCCAACATATATTTTTTCAATTATTATTATTATATTTTTTTTTCAGTGAAAAGAGAGATTTTATTGATGAAACTTACTTAAGCTTACAAGTGGGAAGCTTGAGAAAGCCGTACACATCAACAAGAAAGAGAAAAAAGGGGGAAAGAGAAGAGAGAAAAGAGATACAAAAAAGAGAGAAAGAGTACGAAAGAAAATAGGCTCGGTGGGCTCAAGAAATCCTGTTTTTGGCCTCTACATCTTCAAGAACAGTGAGCACTTGAGCTTCGGGTATGCTCCAAACAATGCCCAAAGATTTGCAAATATCCAAAGTTCGAGAAGCACGAGCCCGATTGTTAGTGAGATCTTGATGGATTGAATTGGCGGTTTCAGGGTTTCAGTACCAACCTTAACCTTGGACGAGTTTTCGTTTTGAGAATCAGGAGAGGAAATCGGATGAGCCTTAGGTTTGAACTTTCTGCGCTTACGAGTATGAGTGGAGCTTGGTGATAACTTCGTACCAGGACAGATTCTGGAACGTCGGGATTTCTTGCGTCGGGCTGAGAAGATAAATGATGATAATGGGGCATTGAGGTCCATTTCATGTGAGCTCACTAGGTTGTTGGAGTGACCAATTTCTTGAGGTATGGGCCCTAAAAGGCACCGAGGCCCATTATGAGCCACATCCTCCTCATTATGGGAGGTGAGGAATGGAGCGCGAATCGAGGAGTTGACCTCGCGAAACGCAACCCTGTCTGTGCTAATTGAGCAATCTGCCTCGCGAAGAGAGCTGTCGGTCTCGCGAGCAGCGCCATCAGCCAAGGGAACCGAAGAGGCAATTGACGCTCCGTCTGGGGAATACGGAACGTCGCCGGAGGTAGAGGCCGGAAAAATCACAGGCGAAGCTGTGAATTCGCCCTCCTCAGTCGAATCGACCTGGTCCGGCGAAAAAGACTTGTCACCTCGCTGAAATCCGGCACCCATGCTAGGGGGTCGAGACGAAACCGAAGCAGAAATCTCAGATGACAGAGAAGCAGGTTCACAATACGGGATGGATGCCACACCGACTTCTTTAACGGAAACCCCAAAAGATTTGTCAAAAACTGACAATTCAATCGTCTCACTGATGGTTGAAAGTGAAGGAGAGTGGATGAGGACCAGAGCCTGGTCGAGATAGGAACCCGACAGAGTATGAGGGTGGATAAACAGAGTCTCGCCCAATTTTGCAGCGATAGATGAGATAGTATCTGAGGACCATGCCATAATTGGAATGCCTGAGATACCAATCCACCTAAAAGAGCCTCCTACTTCAAGAATTTTTGATTTGTCCAAAACCTCCACAAACCAACGGCGGAGCCACCTCCACTTAGACTGCTCCATCTCAGAAAAAACATCACGGTCGGCGAAAGATATGATGAAACACCGGTTACCGAGGTAAGAAATATCGATATGAAAAACTCCTTCCTGATGTATTTCTCCCAAGATATAATTAATGCTCCAGTTTGATCGAGCAATGCCTAGAACGCTGTATGTAAACTTTGACATCAACGTATTGTTTATCTGACCGGTACATGAGATGCGAGAATTGGAGCCAGCACCTGGTTGTGGGGGATGGGACGGTCGGCCAAGAACAGCCTCCTTAAAGGAGATTCCGCTTGGATGAAAGGGATGGACTGTGGGTGAGATCGGAACCGAGTGCTCTGGTTGGAGAGGGACGGTGGACTTGAGTGTGGAACCACCGAGGGGACCGTTGCTTCGAGCTTCTGTGACGAACAGCCGAGTCCCTCGGATAAAAGTTCCGTTGAACTCGTCAATGGCCGCTTGAATGTCCTCTTGACGACGATAATGAACAAAGGCAAAGTATTTGCCATTTTTATTGGGTTTCTGAGGGATGTCCACCCCGCTAAGACTTCCGATCCTTCCAAAAAGATCTTCGAGCCAAATATGGGTTGTGTGTTTAGGAAGTTGACAAACGAAGATGGAGAAGTGAGATTTGGTTCGGTGGTGATTGGAGGAAGGGTTGGGAGGTGGAGGGAGAGGAGGAGGAGTCATGATGATATCAGCAATCTTACAGCATAATGTGCCACTGCTTACTGTTTTTTTTTTTTTTTAATTTTTTTTTTTTTTAATTTTATTTATCCTATAGGGATTGGTATTTAGTTATTTTTATTTATTATAGTGCACCATTACCCATTATGAACAATGAAAACTGAGAGGTATTCATATCATTTGCTAAGGTACTAAATGGTGGCCATTACTACCTTTCCACCCCTTTGGGGAAGATTTTATTTAATTGGATAAAGTCAATCTGCATAAAGTGCTCGATAGGTGCAATGCTCATCTTTTGGATAGATTGAAAAACAACAATGTATAAGTTTCCTCCGAAGAAAAAGGAAGATGAAATTTTACTTCAGTCAGTCTTGTAGATTACATAGGAGAAAAATGACTCCTTGTAGAAGAGGTATTGTGAATCCTTATTCCGTAGCAGTGAATGAGTTCGACATTTAACAATTGGTTATCATTGATGCATTTGAGATGGTTGGATTTCCTCCCAATATGATAGCATGGCTGGATTTCAAATATTGGTACCAAATTGCAAGTCCTGTAGTGACTGGTGTGCATCTGTGTAATCTGCAGATGGCCTTGTCATGTTGATTTAACTTACAGTACATTATACATTTGGTGGTTATGAGTGGCTTTAATCCCATAAGCTCTCATGCATTTCTATATTTGATAGAACACAAACAGAAGCTTGAAGAACCACTCATTTATATTATAGAAAATGCTCCATATTTGTTCCACATGTATGCTTGGGACCTAAGGTGAATGGTTGAAATCCATACCTTACCTTTACTTTTGAGGATACTTATCGCTGTTTGTAACTCTGTAATAACAAAATTAAATTTTTTCTCAGCAATAACCAAATTAACTGTGTTTCTTGGCTGATAAAAAAACTGTATTTCTCCAACCAGAAGTTGAAATTTGATGAATCGGTAAACTATATTGTCTTTGTGTAGGTGACCGCAAGGATCAAAAGACTTTGGAGAGGCTTCGGGCTGAAAGGCAAGCAAAAATTGATGAACTTAAAGAAAGGACAAATTATTATACCACTCAGCAGCTCATTCAGGTGATGATTCAGAGATATTTATGTTGTTAAGTTTGTTTAAGCTTATGTCTTATTAATTAGGATGAATTTCGTAGGCCTTTATTCATGGGGTAAAATATAGGGATCAGTTCAGATATTTCATATCTTTTGAAATGTTTGTTATGTGATTATCAGTTACACTTTTTTTCCTAGAGTTATAGGCTTAAGAATTCGTAACTAAATGCCAGGAAAAGAGAAGTTACGAATGTGAGAAATTACAGAAACAACTTGCATGAGATCAAAGCTTCCTCCAAAAGGTGTATGTAACATGCATTGTTATTGGTGAATTAGTTGCCGATATTTTTTTGCCTTTTATCATCATTGACACACTGTTTATCGAAGTATGAAGTCGAACTTGGAAGTGCTAGTAGGCCGGGGTATAATTTAGTAGTTGAGTAGTGAAAGAGAAGTTATGAAGAGTAAGCAACATGTTGAGCTCTTTTCATGTTCTCATTTGGTTGGTACAGCTAATTTTGCTTTTTGAAGAGCCCCTTATTGAGCCTTGAGACATTGTTTTTGAGCCTCCCCTCGATAGCATATATAAAAGAAAAAGAAAAAAAGAGAGCGGTGTTACAAATATTTGATATAATCATATGCGCATACTTGCGTTTAAGGCAACACAGGAACTGAAATTAAAAAGTTAAATATGCACCAGACGGGAATCGAACCCAGGTCGTGGCAGGGTACTATTCTACCACTAGACCACTGGTGCTTGTTGATTTTTAAAAGCTGCTTAAGTATATATTTAGTATAACGGAAAATGACACGTTTTTTAATTTTGGTACACCAAAGTATAAAAGTGTCATTTCTGCTCATTCGTTTGGCCAAAATTTTGTCCATGTTCATTCCATCCATCAATTCCAGTAAAAAATACACATATTTGAATTATTTATTTAAAATATTTTTCAGAAGTGACAAAAGTACCCTTAAAGTTTATCACTTATGTTTATTTGATTATGAAAAGATGAATATGCCTTTCTTTTTATCTTAAATTTTCAACAAAACGTCATTGGGCATTTTGACATTATTCCTCTTTTCTCTATAAAAGCAAGAGTTTCTGTGTGCCTTCACCGTCGCTAGTGGAGCCACCGCTCTCCGGCAAGGCTCCTTGGCGACATCCTTACCTATTATCGGCACCGATTTTTTCTGGGTGGAAGGAGATCGATGTTTTCGCGAGTGGAGGAGCTTCTCACCTATTATCGGCGCCGATTTTGTCTGGGTGGAAGGAGGTCGACGGTTTTCTCTGTCAATCTTCCCTTCTCACTCTGAAATTCTAAGATCATAAAAAAGTAGATTTTCGTACCTTGCTATTTTCCCTCTTTTTTGAACTTTATGTGCAAATTTTCTTTCGATTAATGGTTAAATTGAGTGTCATTATTCAATTTAATGCTTGATTTGTTCGTCGTTCATCAATTCGAACATAATTAGGAAATATAAAGTAAACCCTATATTCTCGATTCCTTTGAATGTAAATATGAATGTGTTGTAATAATATAAGTGCCACGTGATATGGTTCATTATACAACATACTCTTCATCATCAATTGAACGACAATATTAAAATAATAATGTGAATCGTCTTTGATGCAAAGCTTGTATTCTTATGTTCGTTGTTTTGATCATTGTTCTATGAAATAAAGAACCAATCAAAGCTTAGGAGATGCACTAGAGTTCCAGCAATACACTGAATCTCATACGAGTCTCAATAGTGCAATGATTACTCTAACAATGAACATACTAATAGTTTCACAAATTCAGGCAGGAGAGAATGTAAATATTTTAGACGATTGACTTGTTTTTTAGCGATCATCTAGATTCTTTATCACATAAGAGAGAAACTATAAGTAGTCACAAGTGGATTGATGTATAAATATGTAATCCTCATATTCTCATAAAAGTAAATAAAGTGATAATGTAAAAAGATAGGAGTTTATTTTCTTTATAATTATTAATTGGGGGGCACGTGCGATGCGCATGATTCTCGTGAAAATTTATTATTTTGATGCAATATATAAAATTACTTATTACATAACAATAAAATGCAATTTTAAGGCCAGACCATAAATAATTGTATAATATGTAGTTTAAAAAGAAAATAATGCATTTATGTTGATACACATAATTAACGTAGAAGAAAATTCTCGTAGAAACATTGACGAAACTGGTGTCGCGACTTATAATCAACAACAATATGTACCAACACCTTCAATAGAAAAACTACAATATGCACCAATGAGAGTTACAATAGGTATCCTGCTACTATTTTGTGTTTTTTTCTCTATAGAGGTCTTATTTTTGGTGCAACTAGTTTTTCTTAATAACTAATTACACGTTACTAACTTCAACAATTTTTATAAACTTTTAGAGCCCTAATTGCAAGGAAATTCTTAAATCATGCGGCTCATACCCTTATGAAATTGAGGTATAAGTTGCCAAATAAACCTTTGTTTTCTATATAGTATAACTTTTATTTTTAATAAATATACATATGAGAGCTAAAAGAGACTAAAAATTTATTATTTTTTTTGCGAGTTGAACTTAAACATAACTAACTAAACATGCGTGAGCTTGAGGCATTCATCTGTTTAGCCGAACTCTAAAAAATATGAGCATGTTCGAACTTGTTTACCCTCATAGACATACTAAAATATGTTTCATCTTAAACAAAAAAAACATTAAATGTACTTAACTGAGGAAGTTGCAATATTAGCCGTAGCAAAGTGAGATTACCCCATATTTTTTCATAACTTTGAGACTTAACAATTTTTAATTCACGTATAATCACCGACTATAATTTTATTATATATTAATTGATGTACATAAAACTTATTTATAAATAAAGTCACCACTTAACTATATAAATTCATAATACCACATTTCAAACTAGGGGTGTTCACAGGTCGGTTACCGAAACCGACCCCTCAAAACTGAACCGAACCGATGCTGATCGGTTTACCATTTTCATCACCCGAAACTGCTCAAACTGATCGGTTCGATTTAACCGATCGAACGAAGCTGGTCAGTTGGTCGGTTCCCAAATACGAATCGGTTATGTTATGGGCCACTTATCTTGGACCAATTTTGGGCTCGAAATTACAGAGCCCAAGTTCAAACCTGTAAAACAAGAAACATTTATAATTTTTTCTTCATTTATATTTTTAGGGGAAAAATCATTAACAGAATGCTAATGATGTAAAACCCCAACCATCCTAAACATAAAGTTCATCAGAAGTTATCCAACCAAAACACCGACAAAATGTAAGTCCAAGAACAAAACAACCATGAAAATAAACTTAGTTCTTAGCAATGGAAACTAAATATTTTCTTCAGACTTCAAGCTTGTTCTCCATCTTCAACATTGGATCACCACAACATGTGAGGAACACTTTTAGTGTTTGCAGATTGGGCAAATTCTGCAGAAGATGAAAGAAACCCTAATTAGCAAAATCTCAAGCAAACAGAACTGATAAGAAATTCAAATAATAAAATAAATTGGAAGAAAAAATAGCATAATTAAACTGAAAGAAATAGTAGGGTGACAATTTGAACAAGTCTTGCGTACAAATCAAAGTCTGCACTACAAGAGGACTTAAGTTAAATACGAAATCACTAATTACCCTCTCCCATGTGCTTAAAGCTGATTCAGATGAGATAGTGGAGACGGGAATTGACAAAATGTCACAAGTCATTGTGTAGATTACGGAAACCTGTGAGAATTTCGACTCCACCACCCTAAAACATCAAAGGTTGGTAAGTCTTCCTCAGGTTGCTCCTTCAAATACCTCACCAGCTTAGTGATGTGGGTCCTCTCGAAATTCATTTCGACACCTTATTACCCACATTTAGTGCCGAGTTTTCCCTTGTATCGGGCTTAAAGAGCCCCAAGTATGCCACTTTTATGCCTTTGAGTATGTTTGGTGTAGTTGTGCGGGATGCATGTAAAAAAGGGTCGAAACCGAGCAAAATGAAGGATTCCGGGTCAAGGGAATGAAAAGCCAAAGCAGCTGGAGATAGGGAGGTGTTGATTGACACCTATATGTGTTGGTCGACACGTATGTGTCGACAAGTATGTCGATCGACACAACATCGACACACCAGGAACTCAAACTTCCAAAGAGATGCGTCGATGGAGCATCGACGAGGTGGCGATGGGGTGTCGATCGACACATGTGTCGATTCTGCAGAAAGTTATAATAGTCATCTCGACCTAAGAGTAAGGGTTCCCTGATTTTCAGACTTTTCACACGTTCCAGAGCAGTTCCAGACAACTTTGGAAGCTCCAATCCATCACCCATCACCTGAAAATCGTTGAAGACTATCAAGGAGTCGATTTGGGAGTAGAGACCGAAGAATCGAGCATTCGATCCGAGTCTGAGTGGTTAGAGTTTTCTCATTTTTTCTCTTTCCTCTTTCTTTCAGATTGATTCTTGTACATTTGCACTAATGATGAAGGGCTAAAACCCTAAATTATGGGTGCTAGATTATGACTATTCTTGCTTGATACTTGTTACATGAACAATTAAGTTTGATTTATGAGATTTGATTCCTGCCATACTTAGAAAGATAAGGTTATATGTGATGTGGGTCCTATCGGAGTCCATTTCGACACCTTATTACTCACATTTAGTGTCGAATTTTCTCTCGTATCGGACTTAAAGAGTCCCAATTATGCCAGTTTTACGCCTTCGGGTATGTTTGGTGTAATTGTGCAGGATGCAGGTGAAAAGGGGTTAGAATCGAGCAAAATGGAGGATTTTAAGTCAAGGGAATAAGAAGCCAAAGCAGCTGGTTGGCATATTTGGTGCGGTCCATTATTAGGTGCCAACCAAAGTCGAGAGACAGTTGGCATATTCACAATATAGACCATTTCTCTTTGGATTAAAACTTGATTGCAAATTGTGAACTTGCATTAACATTGAGCCGTCGGTCTAGCACCCGTGATTGCTAGTTAAATCTTATCTTCTATCACCTATTATTTCCTTTTACTTTGTGTTATTTGAGTAATATTGATTGCTTGAGTTAACATTACACACACAATTCACTACGATTGGACTTTGTCCCTATTTCAATTCTGCAACCTGAATACAAATTATTTAAGCAAAACCCTCATTTGATTTTTGTGGAATCGACTAGAATATTAGCCGGTTACAATACTTGACGAACATCGATCACGCCCTCCCTAAACGGTTCGGTTGTGGACCCCAACTGAATGACGGGTGTCACCCAGACTTCACATTCCATTCTTGTTGGCTTGAGCTCAACTTTTTAAATTTTTCACGACTCACACCAAGAACTGGAGAATCAGTCAAGGGAGAAGAACCAGCAGGTTCCACTGCAATCTTGTTGTTACTGCTATTGTTATGGCCATACTGTTTGTCAAATTGACCAAACAATTCATCAAGCAAGTCTTTTACAAATATTTCAATCACAGAAGCAATATCAGGTGAATAAATCCGCCTCACAATGAACAACACAAAGGTTTGTTTATGTCGTGGATCAAAAACAGGAGCTAAGAAAACGAACATGTTAATCTTCACTTTATCTGAAAACTTGGGCTTAGTACTAGTAGATTTTGGATCAAGGGTAATTCCAAAATATTTGTCTAATTTTTGTCGCATCTTATTACTCATATTCACCATGTCTAGATTGTCGCATTTTGGGTATGTTTCACTGACATGTCATAAAACATACCCAAAAATGTCATGAAAGAATTCAGTTCAACCCAGTCATTATTAGTGATCATACCAAACATTTAAAACCATCCTTTCTAGGCTTTCTCTCCATTTCCATTCTCAAACTACTGTCAACCAGATTATACCTCTCAAAGACGCGCTCCAAAGCACAGGCAGATTTTATCAGTAAATAAGTCGAGTTCCATCTTGTTGGAAAATCAAGACTCAACAATTTCTTTGATGTAATACCAACCTGTGTCACACAATTCTTAAACCTGGCAAGTCTAGCGGGATATATTTTAATATAGCGAAACAACAAATCGAATTCTTTCAATAGAAAAACCAAGCATACTTATACCATCAGAGACAATCAAATTTAGAATATGAGCAATGCATCTCATATGCATAAACTGCCCTCTAAGCACATTTGTTTCCAACAATACCAATCTTCGACTTAAAAAATGTACCACCAAATCATTAGCATAAGCATTATCAACTGTCACAGTGTAAGGTTTATTAATACCCCAAACTTGTAAACTAGTCTCAATTGCCCTTCCTATATCATCTTTCTTGTGACTTACAATCGGACAAAAACTAAGAACATTCTTATGCAAAACAAAGTGATCGTCAATGAAATTTGCAGTCAAAACCATGTAGTTCATGCCTTGATTAGAGGTCTAAGTATATGTAGTAAGTGATACCCGAGGACTAGCAGATGCAAAATAATTGAACACATCCTTAGTGCTTGTTGTTGTAGAGGGAATTTTGAAATTAGGACAAATTGTCGCTACAAACTGTCTAAACTCTCCACCCTCCACAAAATTAAATGGCAACTCATCCAAAACAATTATTTTACACGAAGCAGCACGAGAAGCATATTGATCAAAATGTCGGGGAAGTAATTGACCATCAACCCCATTTTCAGTTATGGTTGATCAAAAAGTGAGTTGTTGCTGCCCACTAATTAGTGCAATATTTTTAGGGTTTTTCTCACAAATCTTCCAGTGATAATTCAAATTGGTTGTCCCATTTCTCTTAGATTTAGCAGCCAATATATTTTCACAGTGCTTACATTTTGCTTGAACAACAACCTCATTCAAATCAAATATTTTTTTCCAAAAGGATTCATGCTTTAGACACTCTACGAGTTGAAGCAGATGGTTTACCTTTGGATGTAGCAGGTGATGCATCCCCAACCCCGCTTGTAGTTCTAGTTCCAGATTGATTAGGTCCTCCATCAGTGTCGTCTCCTTCATTTCCAGTTGATAATGAAGTGGTCTTCCTCTTAAAAAACACACACACAATCCCATTCTTCGACTTAAAAAAAGTATTGCCAAATCATTAGCATAAGCATTATCAATTGTCACAGTGTAAAGTTTATTAATACATAAAGCTTGTAAACAAGTCTCAATTGTCCTTCCTATATCATCTTTTCTTACTTACAATCAGACAAAAATTAAGAACCTTCTTATGCAAAACAAAGTGATCCTCAATGAAATGCCAAAATACCAGGGAAGTAATTGACCATTTACCCCATTTTCAGTTATGGCTGATCGAAAAGTGAGTTGTTGATGCCCACTAATTAGTGCAATATTTTTAGGGTTTTTCTCATAAAACTTCCAGTGATGATTCAAATTGGTTGTCCCATTTCTCTTAGATTTAGCAGTCAATATTTTTTCATAGTTCTTACATTTTGCTTGAACAACAACCCCATTCGAATCAAATATTTTTTTCAAAATGGATTCATGCTTTAGACACTCTACGAGTTGAAACAGATGGTTTACCTTAGGATGCAGCAGGTACTACATCCCCAACCCCGCTTGTAGTTTCAGTTCCAGAGTGATTAGGTCCTCCATCAATGTCATCTCCATCATTTCCAGTTGATAATGAAGTAACATTCCTCTTAAACAAAACACACAGAAAAAGCTAATTAGAAGACATGTACTCAATAAAAAAATTGACATAAACCCTAATTTGTTCTAACTTTAATCGATGACTGAATCGTGAAATTCAAGATTACCTTCGACGGAGAGGTGACTGATGGTGTTGATTGAGGCGATGAAGGCTTGTCCAGAGAGGTCTCAATGTCAAAGCCAGAGCCAGAGGAAGTCATCTTTTGTCTAGGAAGTGAGCAAGATGATAGATCAGAGATGGATTGACTGCCTTCCTCCTATCTAACTTGACATATTTAGAGAGGAGAAGGTGATGATCTGTATTTGTAATCATCATTCCCTCCCTCAAATCACACAAAGAAACCGAAGACGAAGTGTTCGCGGTCGCAGAGAAGACGACGCGAAATGGAGCACGTTTAGTGTCTTGGGAGAGCAAATCGAACCCTAAATTGATGACGCTAAAGTGGAATACGTGACATCATCTGGCCCGTGTGTTTCAAATCAATGAATGGTCCAGATAATGTGTCAGCTTTGTCGGTTAACCGACAGTTCTCACATTTCGTAACTGATACTCGAACCGCTCACCCATCGATTTTCTAAAAACCGAACCGATGTCACCCGACAGCGTCCGGTTCAGTGCCCGGAACCAACGGTTCGGGTCGGTTTCCGTCGATTTTGTCGAGTCGGTAAAAATCTGCACGTCCCTATTTCAAACATTGGAAGTGCGCAACAGATACTTCGTCTTGAATTTTAAAATTAGTTATTGTGATGGGACATGACAAGTTCATGAATAAGTTTAGTCAAGTCTTACAGGTTACTAAGAAATTGTAGTGTGTCATCTAATGTATGTTAGTTTTGAAGATTTAGCGAGTTTTGTTGTGTTATATAGGGGTCATTGGTATATCATAAAGTTTGTTATATTGGTGAATATTTGAACACTCCTCAATTAAAATGGACCACCAAAAACATAAAACCAAACTTTGAGATATATTTTAATCACCGATAACTTAGATTGTCAAATGATTATATCAATTAATTATCATACCCTAAAACAAACCAATCTAATTGTATAGATGAAAGAACTAAACATAGTAACGATCATTAAGTATATGGCGATAGTGTTTGTCAGCACTTAGCCAGTGCACGAAGCCGACATTCCACATGAAATAGAGGAGAGTAATCGTCAATATCATTCTTAATCAATTTGTTCCCTTTTGTTCTTAAACTTATTCTGAATAAATAAAAACAAACTAAACCAAATTTACTTGATGTTGAATACATTCATATAAAGTAAACCACAATAAAAATTATTATAATACAGTAGCTTGTTAGCCATTTCAAGTTCAGTAAGGGAAAATAGACTAAACTGTGATTCCTTTCTCTCTATCCACTCTATCCAAATTTACCCCGTCTCTACTTCTACTGTCATGAATCTCGTGTATCCTACTAGTGTAATACAAAATCCACTCGCACAAATTATTTTTCTCGGAGTCAATGGGAGCGTAATACCGATAGATCAATAATTTTATTTATAATCTTAAAAACCACTAATTTCCTTGGGAAAAACCCATTGACATCCCAATAAAGATACGTATATCATAGTAAGAATTTGTAAAGTTTTAGGTATAGGTAAGCCTCAGTGCCTTTTTTATCATTTATATCATGTGTTATGACCTACATGTGAATATAAACGACATACTCAACTACGGAACATATAAGAAATTCTTTATCTCCGTACATAATAAAAAAAATTTAAATGATATACATAGTGGACTCAAAGAAAAAAGGTGATAACATAGTTTCTAGGCATAATTACACTTTGCCCCTGCTAAAATGATCACTTTTACATTTTACTACAATTAAGAAAAAAGTTTACATTTTACTATCGCTAATTCCGTTTTTTTACACTTTGCCCTAACAGTGTTAGATTTTGGATGAAAATTTTCATTTTATAAAAAAAAGACCAAAATACCCTTAGGGTTTTCTTCCCTAATTAAGATCAACCTTCACTCAAATTCGGTCAGACCCGATTTAATTATTAATAATTCAAATAATATTAATTAATAATTAAAATAATATTATTTATTAATAATATATTGAAACATTTGAATTAAACAACTCTCTCATACGAACTCCATTTTAGGCTCATAGTGTATCAAATCGAAGAAAATCGAAAGATCAACAACTTTAATGAAAATATTATTTATTAAAAATTAATATTATTTTTGATATTTAATAATTAAAAAATATTAATTATTAATAATATGGTGAAACTTTCGAATGACATAACTCACTCATACGAGCTTTGTTTCGGGCTCATAATATATCAAATCGAATAAAATCATAAATTCAACAATTTCGAAGAAATAAGTTTTTGTCTAAAATTCCATCCAACGACAACAAATTTTTTAATCTTTAAAAAAAATTCATCCAACATTTACCAGTGTTAGAGCAAAATGTTAAAAAAGTTATTAATAATTAATTATTTATATTTTTGGTAATAATTATTTATCACGTAAAATTAAATCAATTATTAATAATATATAGACAAATACTTCTTTCTTCAAAATTGTTGACTTTCAATTCTTTTTGATTTGATATAATATATGAGCCCGAAACAAAACTCCTACGAGAGAGTTATGTTATTTGAAAGTTTTAATATACTATTTATTATTATTTATAATTAGTATTATTATTACTATTAATTGATATTATTTTAATAAATAATAATTAATTTACTTTTAATTTTAATTATTAAAAATTTATAACTGAAAAATGATTTCCTTTTATTTTTACTAATAATAATAAATAATTTTTTATTAGTAAATATTATTAATATAAATTATATATTATTAATAAATATTATAATTTGATGAATAATGGCATCAATTTGAAATTTTGATTAATAATTGAGGGCAATTTCGACTTTTCATACAACATGAAAATTTTCTATCCAAAATCTAACACCGTTAGTGTAAACTGTAAAAAATACGCAATTAGCTGTTGTAAAATATAAACTTTTTTTTAGCTGTAGTAAAATGTAAAATCGGTCATTTTAGCATGGGTAAAATGTAATTATCCCTAGTTTCTAATATTTTGGAGTTATTTGTAAAAGTTTATTATAAATTAAAAAATAGATTAGATATCAATCTTTAAATCATGAAAAATTTATTTGATAAACAGAAAATATCACTTGTGAATATATTTAGATGGTATAGTTTGGATAAAATATAGTTATATAAGTAATCGAAAATATAATTTTTATCAAGTATTTAAAAATATTCATATCATCTCCTCATGAATTTGATAGGTAACACGGTTGTTTTGAAACATATGAAATATCTATATTCAGTTTGGAAGGACTGAAATTTTTCAGTAAATATATTAGCGACAGTTTTGGGGTGTTTACAATTCGAATCATGAATTACTCTTGAATATAATTTGTTATGCAATTGTGGGCGGTTATCATGAATGTGGGCATTTATATTTTCAATTTTTTTCTCAATTTAATCCTCTCATTAAACATCCAAATTAAAAAAAATGAAAAATAAATAAGTAGTCATTGATGGTAAAACATGAATTGGAATGACATAATATGATTTGTGCTGTTATATGAAAAGTCATTAACTCTTCATTAATGGTAAAATGTGAATACGAATAACTTGTCATCAAACCTAAAACGTAAACTACAAAATTACAAACACATTGATGGTCAAACATGAATTGATGTGCTACTATCAAATCCATGTCACAACATAAATAAATAATTGACTGTAAGACATGACTTCAAAAGAATAATTATTTTAATTGAAAATTTTTCATCTACCTATCACGTAGGGATGGCACTGGGACGGGTCTAGTAATCTCAGACCCAACCCAAAAATTAGGTCCATGTCCCGAACCCATCCCATTCCCGATATTTTTCTTTCAAACCCGTCCCGAAACCCGCCCCGACGGGTACGGGTAATTTGCAAGTCCCAGACTCGTCCCGAAATTAGACGTTAGTCCAATTTTCTCTTACAATCCGTTCTGTATTATATGATCATCTCTCAATTAATTTTATATACAAATAAAAAAATTTATACATAAAACATGATATAGTAAAACATATTTGAATTGTGTGATGTTTTTTCACTATGCAACCAAAACCAATTATGAGAGTTCAGTAGATTATGTTTGCGCGAAAAGTCAAAATTAGTAGAGAAGTATATATAGAGAAACAAACGAATAAAATTCGTAACTTGGTTATAAATTGTTTTTGAGAAACCTAATTAGAATTATTTAGTTGGTAATGATTTTTTTAAATATAAATATAATATCATTATTATTTTAACATACAACGGGGCGGGGCGGGGCAGGGCGGGTAGTGGTCACCCCGACTCCAATCTTGACCCGACTAGATACTCGTTTGTTTTCCCTATTACCCGTTCCGTTACCCGAAATTATTGACCCACCCGCTTTTCATTGGGTTGGGTCTATGGGTTACCCGACGGGTTTGGATATTTTTGTCATCCCTACTATCACGTTTGGACCTTGATCATATTATTTTAAATTTGAAATTATACCATTTTAATTTCGTATTATTCAAAACTTATTGGCAAAAATCATGTGTTTGCATCAAATTATTAATTACTTATAGTTTTCCTCAGCATGAGAGACGGTAGTCTGGATTATTTTTTTGAGGAAAAAGATAGTCTGCTTTATTAGTGAACGATGGATCTAAGATTACAAATATCCCATTAATACAATATTATTATAATTATTTTATATATTATTCCTCATCTCCTCATGCAACAACAATATAAAGAATTGGAATTCGCCCAATCTGTTCGCCTTATTTCTTGCCCGATCAACCCAATCAAAAGCAGTACATCTAAAAAAAAGAAACAAAACGAAATTGAACTCAGAGAATAATAAGAGATTGAACATCTTCTTCCTCGGGCGCTCTTGATTCCCCGGTGACTCGAGACTCTGGTGAACTTTTTCCTTTTATACATATATTTTTGAATTAAGAAAAGATTTATACTTTATAAATCTTAATACTGATGACTCTTTCTACACATGTCAATTATTTTTTGAAGGTCTTATACATGTTAATTGAATGAAATTAATTCTTTTTATTTTTCAATTTTTCTTTTACAATTACTTGAGCCTCTCAATTAGCTCAATTCAATCGATAAATATTTATGCAAATTAATTGCTTTGAGCGATTGATAGAGAGATGAATGGAATAAAAATTAATTTCATATCCATTATTTGAATGCCATTAATACGTGAATGTCTCATCAAACCCTTAAAATGGCTATTGAAAATAAAGGTTAACTCATGCACTATAGAGTATATGGGTACAAACCCAAAAGTTAGAGATTCATATTAGATCTTTAAGAATAGATTATTTGAGTTAAACTTGATTAAGTTCAAGTCCGATTTTTACATATATTTTAAAGTTTGGGAAAATGTCATTTATCTTCCCCTAAATATAGCTGATTCCCACTTAATTTCTCCTAATTAAAAACACGTTTTCAACGACCCTAAGTTTCAAAACTTACACTTTACCCTCTATTAATTTGTTAAAATAAATTATGTATCTTTTTGAGAAATAACAAAATTACCCTTATATTAAAAAATTTTAATTAATAAATAAAAATTATTTTGAACTTATTTTTTTCAGTATATTTAATTTTCTTAAGTTTTTAATACAAACATAATTTTGTATACTTTATTTTTATCCAAATTTAGAAAGAAAAATAAGTTCAAAATAATTTTTTTATTTTATTTTAAACTTTTTGATACAAGGGTATTTTTTTTATTTCCCAAAATGTTATCATGATTTTTTTTAAAAAAAGTTAAGTGACTGAGAGGTGTAAAGTTCAAAATTTGAAACTTAAGGTACCATATAAAACATGTTTAAGTAAGAATGAGTTATACTTAGGGAATGTAAGTGACATTTTCCCTTTGAACTCACATTCAAATAAACTTCCAGGTCTGAGAGATTCCATACCTTTGGGCTATAAAGCATAGATTTTAGCTTCTCTCTCACGAACCCCATAAAACCAAGATGATGTAGAGTAGTTGCTTTCAGAAATGAAAATATGTGCGCAACGTCTTTTAAGAAGTGAAAATGTGTTAAGTTTCCTGGTGTATCAAATAGAAAAAAACACACATAATATTTTTCAGAAATTGTAAGATAATATACATACAAAAGAATAGTGAAATTATTAATATTGTGCGATTTCTTTGTTCACTTGAATCAACCTTAAGAGAAGGGTGAGTATCTTCACTTATCTATTTACTTCTATCAGTAGTAAGGGAAATTACATTAAGAAAGAGAAAATTGGAAACAAAACATATGATTCAAGTGTAACAAATAAATACAAGCACCTAAAAAATGCATGCAAACATTTCAAAATACCTAAATAAGAGATAAAATTATCAAGGACAAGCCGACCACTCGAGGAAGGAAACTAAGGTGCTACCATTAGGCCCTATATATAAATGATAATTTTTAAGTGAAAACTAAAATGGAAAATCAAAAAAATCAACAAACTCTAAAGATGATAAAAATCTGCCAAGTCTGCTATTTTTCGAGAAAGGGTCATACCACATAACCGTTTTCCAACTAGAGGTAGAGCAATGAGCCCAATTATTCAATAAAATCATTAAACTGGGTGGTATCACTACACTAGTTTGGCATGCCAACATCGAGGAGGGAAGCGGCCGGGAAATTTTACGGGCGCCGGACGAATTGTACATTTATCTTATAATTTATTTTCCCCCGTCAGGCGATGCATTTACGCCGTTCGTAGTTTACTGGCGGCATAGATACATTATGTCTGTCGTCGGTGATTAATTACAGATTATAGATGTTTATGTGTTCATCTTCGCTAAGTTTTGACCAGAGTTCACCATGGTTGATTAACCGTTGCCGAAAGGTTCGACTTTTTTACCGTTGGTATGACTAGTTTTAAGGGCGATTGATGTTTAGAATATGCACCTCTGGTAAAAATAAGGGAGGCGCAATGTATGTCCTTCGCTTCTAAAACATATTTCCAGACCTATACCTAAAAATGTATTTGTGTTGTATAATTTGTTTCGATATTTCTGTTGAGGAGAGAGTTTTGTTTAGAGAAATTTGTGTACGAGAAGATTTTGATTTTGAGTGATCAAATATTGTTGGAGGCTGTAAAGGAAGATAAATTTGTAATCAGCCGAAGAAATCATGATCAAATGCTCAGATGTTTAAGTGTATTTGTAATTCATGATCAAATATCATAAGTCAAAATGTGTTATTCAAGTGTGAGAAAGTTGTCATGTTTTAACAAATAAATTTGTTATTTAGAACTTATATAATGATGATATTTTAAAAGTTTTACCTACCGATTATGTTCTTTTACGAAAGTTACTTTAATTTTAACAAAAAAATGTCAGTGTGTCGGTAAAACAACCAAGTATTGAATTTGAAAACGGCCAAAGTTAAGTATAGTATTATGTAATCATCTTAATTTTTAATAAACATGTATGTATCACTTTCACCCACTATTTTCAATTACTATGTAAAAAATGTGCCTAAACACCCGAATGGAAGTGTACAAAAACAATCCAGATGATGTACTTTTTTATAATATGTAAAAATGATTCATTCTTAATAATTTGTACTTTTAAATCGATATTATTCTTTTTGTAAGCTTTACATTGTGGGTAGAAATAATAAAATAATTTAAAAATAAAGAAACGACGTAGATGGTAATTTAAGTGAGAAGCGTATCAAGCTTATGGAATGAAAATGAGATTTTCCTTTTTACTTATCTCATGATCAAAGTAATAATGATTGATATCGGAAGACACTAAATGATTGCAAATGTAGAGAGAATAATTAACGTCAAAATGAAATGATCACAAACCATGTTGATTTGCTCCTACATTCATAGCTCTAATTTGAATCCTAGTTTTTCTATTATTGGAATCCGACTCTCTATTTTTAATATATTTCCTATTTGCTGATATAAAAAATCTCAGCCATATTTAATAATAAAGCATGAACGCTACATAGCCTCAATCCAAAACCATATAATGACAACATAAACGCAAATGATAAGAGTAATTCATTGTCTCTTTTGATAATTAAGAAGCTTAATTGCCATTGCAAAGAGCCCAACAACATAACATCAACTACACCCAAAATGTCATGCTTGTAGCTAAAGTAGCCATTCTACAATTGTTGCATAGTTACATCTGCATCATCGAGAATGTCATGGACGTCACCTAATTTTGTGATGCAAACAATCGTACATTGTCTATGACATTGGGCATATGCTCAATAGAACCACACTTGAATATAAATCAACTCAAACATTTGTAGCATCCACTTATATGTCGAGGAATAACAACTGTTAAAGTATAAAACTATAATTGGCCGTTCAACTATCAACTTAAATTTTTAGTTGAGTCGGTTCTCTAATATGGTATCAGAGGTAGTACTCGCGGACACGAGTTCAAACCTAGGACATGCAAACATTTATTTCTATTTAATTCTCTCTTGTATACTTATCAAAAAGACTATATTAACTACACCCAAAATGTCAAGCTTGTAGCTAAAGTAGTCATTCTACAATTGTTGCATATTTACATCTGCATCATCGAGCATGTCATGGACGTCGCCTAATTGTGATGCAAACAATCGTACATTGTCTATGACATTGGGCATATGCTCAATAGAACGGTCGTTCAACTATCAGCTTAAACTTTTAGTTGAGTTGGTCCTCTAATATGGTATCAGAGGTAGTATTCGCGGACACGAGTTCGATCCCAGGACATGCAAACATTTATTCTCTCTTGTATACTTATCAAAAAGGCTATATTCTCGTTCTAATTGAGGGCGCGTTTTAAAGTATAAAACTAATGTCGTAGAAGGGGAACTAGAGGAGTGTGAGATACATGAAAAAGTACCAACCAAATTTAGCAATAGCCCATTTAAAACCGATCATAGCATTAACCACAACACCATATACTAGAGCTTGCACAAAGACATAAGGAAGCTCAATAGCAACTTGCATGGGAGAGGTAGAATTTGTTGGGCCTTTATTAAATAAGGGGAGGCCCAAAACCCATGTAGTTAGTATCCTACATGGAGAAATAAAATCTAATTGTTTGCCTATAAATAGGAGGCATTAGAGAGAAGAAAATAAGACCAATTCAAGAGAGAGATAAAGTGAAATTCGTGCAGAATTTTCTGCCACTTCCTAGGCCGACCAGCAAGGTTCTCGAGTCCGATCGGAGATCGATCCACCGTTGGATCGTGCTGATTTTTGGACAGGGTGTTCGGAAGACGTGGTACTACGTTCTGACCGTTAGAATTTGTGTTTAGAGGTCCGAGTGATTTGATACAATTTTATGATCGTGCGCCATCGATTCAGTGAAGTTTCTCTACTCTTTCTTGTAATTGTGGTTTGAGCCAAGATTAGTTAATCTTGAGATATTGTGATCCTCTAATTGTATTTAGAGAGAACTCGTTGTACCCATTATATTGATAGTGGAGATTAAGCGGCCTCGAGGGTCCCGTGGTTTTTCCTCTCTCGCCGTGAGGAGGTTTTCCACGCTAAAATTGTGCGTGCCTATTGTGTTCTTGTTTGCTATATTTTATTAGCGTGCTTGATTTGCTCTGCTTGATAGATTCCTACAAGATTTGCACAGGTGGGGAGAATTATTTAATTCCGCTGCATCTAATTATTATATTAGATTCGTTTTTCTCCCAACAAAGTGGTATTAGAGCGAAGGTTATTTAATCGGTATCCTGTGTTAAATAATGGAAGCTAATACAAGAAGAATGGTTAGTCTGAATGGTTCAAATTATCATGTCTGGAAAGGGAAGATGGAAGATCTTCTTTATGTGAAGGATTATTATCTGCCGGTTTTCAGTGAAGCCAAGCCTGAAAACAAATCTGATGGTGAATGGAATTTATTGCATTGTCAAGTATGTGGCTATATTAGACAGTGGGTGGATGATAATGTTTTGAATCATGTCAGTGGAGAGACACATGCACGCAGTTTATGGAGCTAGTTTGAGCAGTTATATGCTCGAAAGACTGGTAATAATAAGTTGTTTTTTTGATAAAGAAGATGATGAGTTTGAAGTATCATGATGGGGCTTCGTTGACATATTATCTTAATTCTTTTCAAGGAATTATTAATCAGCTTGCAGGAATGGGTATCAAGTTCGATGATGAGGTGCAGGGTTTGTGGATTCTGGGTACATTACTGGACTCGTAGGAGACGTTCAGGACGTCCTTATCTAACTCAACTCTAGATGGTGTTATCACCATGGATTTGGCTAAGGGGAGTGCCCTGAATGAAGAGATGAGGAGAAAGTCACAAGGTTCCTCTTCGCACTCAGAAGTCTTAGTGACAGAACAAAGAGGAAGGAGTAAGAGCAGAGGTCCAAAAGGTAGAGACAGAAGCAAGAGTAAGAACAGGTATACCAATGCAGAGTGCTATCACTGTGGTTTAAAGGGGCATATTAAAAAGTATTGCCGAAAGCTCAAGAGAGACAACCAACTGACAAAGAGAAAGAAAAGAAGGCAATTCATGACGATGATGTTGCTATTATTACTGAAGAGTTTCTTCTCTTGTATGATGAAGAAGATGTTAACTTGGCTTGTGATAAGACCAGTTGGGTAGTAGATAGCGGTGCCTCCATTCATGCTACAAGTCGAAAGAATCTCTTTTCATCTTATACATCTGGTGATTATGGCAATGTTAAGATGGGAAATCGAGGCATGTCAAAAGCTATTGGCATAGGAGACGTGCAATTGGAGACGAAAAATGCTCACTAAAGGTGTTATGGTCGTGGCTAGAGGTGAAAAGTGTGCTTCGTTGTACGTGACACAAGCTAGAGTTTGTGGTGGCATTATTAATGTAGTCGAGAAAGAGAGACAACTGAATTGTGGCACAAGAGACTTAGTCACATGAGCGAGAAGGGAATGATGGTTTTGGGAAAGAAGAATCTTCTATCGGGAATGAAAGGTGAACCGTTAGAGAAGTGTGAGCATTGCTTGGCCGGCAAGCAAACTAGAGTATCTTTCAAATCATCCCCTCCCTCGAGAAAGCCAGAGATGCTTGATTTAGTATGCTATGATGTTTGTGGTCCTATGAAATCCAAGACACTTGGAGGTGGTCTCTATTTTGTGACTTTTATAGATGATCATTCAAGAAAAGTGTGGGCCTATATCTTGAAGACTAAAGATCAAGTGTGTGGTGTCTTCAAGCAGTTTCATGCCCTAGTTGAGAGACAGATTGGGAAGAAGTTAAAGTGCATGCGGACCGATAATGGAGGTGAGTATTATGGTTCTTTTGATGATTATTGCAAGGATCAAGGCATTCGACATCAAAAGACACCTCCAAAGACGCCTCAGCTAAATGGGTTAGCTAAGAGGATGAATAGAACGCTTATTGAAAGAACAAGATGTTTACTTTCATAAGCAGGGTACCAAGATGCTTTTGGGGTGAGGCTTTAAATACAATGGTTCATGTATTGAATCTCACACCGTGTGTGCCTCTTGAGTTTGATGTTCCAAATGGAGTTTGGACAGGTAAAGATGTCTCCTACAATCACTTAAAGGTATTTGGATGCAATGCATTTGTGCATATTCCAAATGATGAAAGATCTAAGCTTGATATGAAGACTAGACCGTGCATATTCATCGGTTATGGCGAGGATGAGTTTGGGTACAAATTTTATAATCCGGTGCAGAAGAAACTTATCAGAAGCCGCGATGTGGTATTTATGGAGAATCAATACATCAAAGATATTGCGAAGTTTGAAGAAAGTGTTCCGCAATTTATAACTGACTTGATTGATTTTGATATAGTTTCTTCTAATATTGTGCCAAGTCAAGTTGAAGATGAAGTTCGTGATGACCAACAGGGTGCATGTGATGTTGATGCTCCTACAGAGGTAGAGATGGATAATGAAGTCCATGAGCAGTTGCCAGTACCAGATGTTCCACCAGTTGTTCCACTCAAGAGATCGACAACCGTCTACAAGGTACTCAGCTGATGAGTATGTGTTAGTATCTGACGGGGGAGAACTCGAAGGTTACAGTGAAGCCCTTGAAGATGAGAACAAGAAGGAGTGGGTTGAAGCCATGCAAGAAGGAGTGGGTTCATATGGATGTGAAGACTGCATTTCTCCATGGTGACTTAGATAAGAAGATTTATATGGAGCAACCAGAGGGTTTCAAAGTAAAGGGAAAAGAGGACTATGTGTGCAAGCTTTAGAAAAGCTTGTATGGTTTGAAGCAAGCACCAAGGCAGTGGTACAAGAAGTTTGAGTCAGTCATGGGTGAGCAAGGCTACCAAAAGACGAAATCTGACCATTGTGTTTTTGTGCAGAAATTCTCTGATGATGATTTTATTATACTATTGCTATAAGTTGATGATATGCTAATTGTTGGCAAGAATGTCTCCAGAGTTGAGAGATTGAAGAAACAGTTGAGTCAGGTTTTTTCAATGAAGGACTTGGGTTCTGCGAATACTATTCTTGGCATTTGAATTACTCGCGATAGAGTTGTGAAGAAGTTGCATATGTCACAAGAGCGATATATTGAAAATGTGTTGCAAAGGTTCAATATGGACAAGGCTAAAGTGGTGAGCTCTCCTCTTACTACTCACTTTAAGCTAAGCACACGACAGAGCCCTTCTTACGGAGAAGGAGATGGACGACATGGATAGAGTTTCGTATGCCTTAGCAGTAGGAAGTTTGATGTACGCAATGGTGTGTACAAGGCCTGACATAGCTCATGCAGTTGGTGTTGTGAGCCGTTTTCTGTCAAATCCGGTTAGAGAGCATTGGGATGCAGTCAAATGAATTATGAGATATCTCCGAGGTACCTCTAATTACAGATTTACTTTTGGAAATGGAGAACCAGTGCTGGTTAGCTACTCTGATTCAGATATGGCATGAGCTGTTGATAGCAGAAAATCCACCTCTGGCTATTTAATGACATTTGCAGGTGGAGCAGTTTCTTGGCAGTCAAGGTTACAAAAGTGGGTTGCACTTTCTTCTACAGAAGCTGAATATATCGCAACAACTGAAGCATGTAAAGAGTTGTTGTGGATGAAGAGGTTCATAAGGGAGCTCGGTTTCAAGCAGCAGCACTATGTGGTTTACTATGATAACCAAAGCGCGATTCACTTGAGTAAGAATTCTACGTTTAATGCAAAGTCGAAACATATTGATGTGGGATACCATTGGCTTAGAGATGCACTTTAAGACAAGTTGTTTGAGATTGAGAAAATCCACACAGATGATAATGGTTCCGATATGTTCACGAAGGCCTTACCAAAGGAGAAGCTTGATGTTTGTCGTAAGATCATCAGGCTGACGATGCCCTCCACTTAGTTGAATAAGGGGGAGATTTGTTGGGCCTTTATTAAATAAGTGGAGGCCCAAAACCCATGTAGTTAGTATCCTACATGGAGAAAGAAACCATAATTGCTTGTCTATAAATAGGAGGCAGTAGAGAGAAGAAAATAAGACCAATTCAAAAGAGAAATAGAGTGAAATTCGTGCAGAATTTTCTGCTACTTTCTAGGCTGACCAGCAAGGTTCTCGAGTCCGGTCGGAGGTCGATCCACCGTTGGATCGTGCTGATTTTTGGACAGGGTGTTTGGAAGAAGTGGTACTACGTTCTTACCGTTGGAATTTGTGTTTGGAGGTCCGCGTGATTTGATACGATTTTCTGATCGTGCGCCATTGATTCAGTGAAGTTTCTCTACTCTTTCTTGTAATTGTGGTTTGAGCCAAAATTAGTTAATCTTGAGATATTGTGATCCTCTAATTGTATTTAGAGAGAACTCGTTGTACCCATTATATTGATAGTGGAGATTAAGCGGCCTCGAGGGTCCCGTGGTTTTTCCTCTCTCGCTGTGAGGAGGTTTTCCACACTAAAATTGTGCGTGCCTATTGTGTTCTTGTTTGCTATATTTTATTAGCTTGCTTGATTTGCTCTGCTTGATAGATTCCTACAAGATTTGCACAGGTGGGGAGAATTATTTAATTCCGCTGCATTTAATTGTTCTATTAGATTTGTTTTTCTCCCAACAGAATTTTTCATTACATATAGAATATATAAAACACATAGAAGGATTAACATTATCGATGCCTCAAACATTGGAATAGCAATTCGTGCTAACGCGTATGCCATTGGAAAATACATTCCAACAACATTTTCTCTGTAATATACTGTTTGTTCAACGCACACTACTGGTTGAATTGATGTACCATTTTGGAACCCCAAGAAGAGTATGACAGCATACATAGAACCCAATGCATTAAAGAGGTTTTGTTGCTTTGACCTGCAGACAGAGACTAACTTTAAAATGTTAATCAATCGCACATGCATGATTTTTCAGTCATGGAATCTTACGTTTTAGACCCAAGATTCCATAACATTGTTCCAAACATGAAGGAGATGATGATAGTGAAGAGCACAACAACCCCATTAAGAATAGCAGCAACTACACCCCAAAAGTCATGTTTGTAGCCAAAGTAGTCATTCAAAAATTGTTGCACAGTTACATCTGCATTATCGAGCATGTCATGGACATCGTCTAATTGTGATGCAACCAATCCACCACACTAGAATCCTCTGTTGTTAACCAGCAGCCACATGCAGATAAAGATTAGTAGACATGATATAGGAAGGAATAAGGGGCAAAGATATAACAATTCAAAGATTTGCAGCATCCACTTACAATTCGAGGAATAAGAAATCTACAAAGTATGTTCCAAATTGTGTAATATACAAAGAATGCTATGAAAAAAATGTTGTAGTTTGGGGTCAAAACAGTACACATCATACCGTAGAAGGTGAAGCAGAGGAATGTGAGGTACATGAAGAAGAAGTACCAACATAATGTAGCAATTGTCCATTCAAATCCGAACATAACATGAGCTCAATCACAACTTGCATGGGAGAGGTAGAATTTTTCATTACATACCGAATACATAGGAGTGCTAACGCGTACGCCATTGGTGAATACATTCCAGCAACCTTTAATGTTCGTTCAACTAGTGGCGGATCCAAAAATTTATGAGGGAGGGACCTTTAATTTTAAATAAGTCGATAAAATATATATATTTTTTAAATTCATAACATAAATTGATTTCTACTTTATGTGCACGCGACTTGCACGTCGTTTGCACGCGGCTTGCATATCGTCTGTTCACGACTTGCATTCAGTTTTGAATTTTACATAAAACAATATTAAATTAAATTTGTGTAATATTTAAAATTAAATTATACCCAAAGCATTATAGAATATAAAAATCTGATGTAAAGTAAAATAACTTATAATTAGATAAAATATTATAAATTGGATTGTGGGGGTGATCCCAAACTGATGCTAGTTGACTTGGGTGCGTTGTCCATACCATGGTTAGTTTGTAAGTATTTGTGATAATGATGGCGATTTCTTTTATTGTTACTTTGTGCGCGTGAACAACATTCTTCGCCGCCGCACCACCCACACCAATCCAGCCAGTCTTGCCGGTCTGCATGGTCGTTTAGATTGAGTTTTGTGGTCAATATCATATTGAAATACAAACTATCCATCTACCAAGCGCTATGAACATGTGATAATTAAGTCGTGACATAACACACATTTCATTTTCTATCTTATGGAAATACCATACTTGTAGTATGAATCTATGAATGAGCTAAAAAAAGTTATCAGATTATGTGTCTTTTATTTTTTTTTTTATTGTTGTAGGGAATCGCGGTTCCATAAATTTTTCTAGGAGGGGGACCTAATTTTAATTTTAAACAAGCCAACATAATATATATTTTCTAGTGTGAAATTCATAACGTAGATTGATTTGTTTATATATAATTAATTAAATTTGTGTAGAACATTTTAATTTGTGTAGATATTTAAAATTAAATTATACAAAATATTATACAATATCAAAATATGATATAAATTAAAGTGAAGTAAACAAATACATATGGCACTTTACCACTAAACTAAGAACTTTATTTAAAGGGACATATCCAATTTTTCAACCAATATTCTCCATTAACAATTTCCAAATTCTCCTACTGGGGAAGAGAGTGCCCCTTCTTTCCCGTTGGATCCACCCATGTATATAGTAGATTTGAAATGAGCACAAACACTAATCAAATAATTAATTAATTCCAGGCCAATTTGCAAAATGGGAACTAGCAAACGACCAATTCTGGTTTCGCTACCCGCGACAACTTGAAGATTGGTGCTCTTGCCCGCCAATGTGCTTACAAGAGCGATACTCTCAGTTGTTTCACTACCTCAAATATTCTGGTACACTTCTTAAAAATATGACTTTGGTCGTCAGAATAAATAATTGGGAAAAGTACACTTTTGTGCACCTATATACTTTTGACACTTTCATACCATACTTTTTTTTCTTTTTTTCAGTACCCTAAATTTATTTTGGGACAATAATTTCAAAATACATAAAATACCCATAAATTGAACCAAAATTCAGGGTATTTTCGGGCCCTTTTTTCAAAATACCTATGAATTGAACCAAATACTCATGAACTGAACCAAAATTAAAGGCTCATTTTGGTAAATAAATGACCAACTGCCCCAAAATGAAATTCAGTATACTGAAAAAGAAAAAGAAAAATAGGGTATAAAAGTGTCAAAAGTGTATATTTAGGTGCACAAAAGTGTCATTTTCACTAAATAATTTAATGTCTCCGCCTATGAGATAAAATTTTAAAAACAATCAAGATTTAACATGATACTAAAACTCGTATATTTCCTGTCGCGTATGCTTTGCGATAAATGATTTTACTAGAATGATATTATGGAAATACTTTAATTTTAGCTTTTTGCAATGTTACATGTACCTTTCGCTAACGAGTGCCACTCTCATTTCAGGCACCACTAGAAATGGAAAGAAAAAGAGAAAATCAAGCAAAAAGATTAGATACGATAGCAGCCACAAAGCATGTTTCTCAGTGTGGTGGTGAGGTACCCAAGTTTGTTGAAACATGTGTAAATATTTTTTAATCATTGAAACAAAAAAAAATGCAGTAATTGTGTGAGTATATGGATTGTCCTAGTGATAAGCCACTTAAATGCGGATCCTAAAAGCTAAATATTTCGTGGGTTGTAGCTTCCTTCAATACAATTTAGGGAGTGGACCGAGTCTTATCTGGCGTAGATTATGATAATGTAAAGAGATCATCAGCTCAATATCAAGAAGGGGAGTGGGCCCGGAGGCCATTTCCATCCTCGAAAGCCCTTGGTTGCCGGCCGGGACCAAACCCTTTTGTTCAATCTGAAGAAATTTGATTATACCCATACGAAACAAATCATGCAATAAACATATAAAATTAAAGACATGTTCATGTTTCACGTTCATTGTTTGATAACTATGGTGATTTCCATATAACCACACCTGACAGCACATAATTCTCTCTATGAAGGATTAGAGAAAATTGAAGTGTTTATCGTGTGGTATATTGAACTATAGCCTAGTTATATATTAGGTCATATAACTAGTTATACTCCAAGAGCCTCTACACATATATTTTTCCCATGACGGTTATATCCCTAACCCAAATCTTTATTAATATGTACATCACTTGTAGTTTGGGCCAATTTAGATGATAGCCAACACATATATTTTACATGTGTGGCCCTTTTAAATAATTATTTCCAACAATCTCCCACTGGGACACATATGTAAAATAAAAAATTGTATTAAACCTTACTTGCGCAAAATTCGCCATCATATATTGAAATATATAATAATAAAGAATCAAAGCGGCTTTCGTCATATTTATCGTAACTAAACGCATCAATGGTCACATACATCAATATAACTAAATGACATAGATTAATCATGGATGCATAGCATAGAAATTACATGCAATGTGATCTATACATATATATTTCTAACTGGTCCAACTTTAATGAGGTCATAATTCACACAACCAAAACAGAGTGACTGAACGTAACTTGAGTTCTGATCAGAAAATACTCAAATGCAAACATAAAGCAAACAAATACAAACTCCCACTAAAACTTTATATCTCACATAATATCACCTTCATATTTGCATAATGCATATGAAAGACCTTAGGTGATAACCCTTTTGTGAGTGAATCTATTATCATGGAGTTTGTCCTAATATACTTTATAAATTATTTTCACTATGTATCCTTATTGTTTAAATATAAAACAACTAAAACTTTGTCACAAATTAACTTGAGTGGTCTTTCAATATTTTCTATAGATATGCAGCCTTGTGACAAAATTTATGCAGTTATATTCCATACTTTACTGGTCATAACATGCTACATACACTGCTGTCATAGTGAAGGTATAAGTGTTAGTTAAACACTTTTTCCGAATATACACAAGTGAATGTAATGTAGACTTATTGCTATTCAAGCGTCAAATGAAATCAGAACCTAAATAATTTATAACCTCCAAATGGTATGATTCCTTGAAAATGAGCATGTAATGTTGTGTTCATAAAGAAAATTATTTTATAACCCTTTCGGTTGCTTTCCAAAAGATCATAGTAGGGTTCTTCAAAATAAATGCCTAATATCTTAATAACATACGCAACAATCCGGATGCGTACACACTTAATAATACATTAGACTCTCAAAACTTGCTTTATAGAGAATCATTTGTATTTTCTTAATTTCAAGATTACTCTTAGGGCATTGAATGAGACTAAATTTTTCTGTTTTAGCAATATAGGCATGATTTGCATCTAAAATATGTATATAAACTCCCACTGATCTCGTGATACACAATTATCTCCAAACTGAACGAGATAATTACTTGATGTATCACATGATCCAAACATGTACATACTTACTCCCACTGAACTCATGATATACATAAGCATCAACAACATACATCTCAGAACCAAACGAGATAATTTGTTGATGACACGGAAAACTTAATTAGGTGTACAAATGGACTTTATTTGCAAGTGTATATTTTGTTTCTTTAATGTTAACATTTAAAAACATAATCTTCACATCCATTTTGTATAACATAAGTCAATAATGAGGAACAAGTGTCATAGTTTTTCTGAAAAAAGTCTTTCCATAGAACATGAGAGAAAATTTTCATAAAATTAATGTCTTTCTTATGAGTATAACCATTTTATACAGGACATGCCTTATACTTTTCCACAATGTCATTTGCATACCATTTGGTCTGAAAACCAATTAGTTTTGTACCTTACGATATTGGGAAAAAGCCAACAAATTTTATTGTCACATATATTATTATACTCCTGACATTTATCCACATTTGAGAATTAGAAACTTTTACGAAATGACGAAGTTGATTATATCATCTACCATAATTCCAAGTAATCATTATGTTCTTGAAGAAATGCATTACAATTTATCTGAAATAATGTTTCTTCTCTCATAGACCACCTTAATAACACTTGTTATTGAAATGTATCAAACCTTATTTCTCCCTCAAACTCAACATACTCAAAATTGTTACAATTCCCGCCTTAGAAAAAAACTTAATAGTGAGTTCACAATTTTGTAACCCTATATTGCTTAGAATAACTAATATAGTAGTTGCCTAAAACTTTTGGAGTCCAATATCATTTATATGACTTATCGGGCTATAAATAAGTTCGACATCCCCTTATATCAAAGTGTTGCACACTAGTCTTCAAGATGTCTAAAGTATCTAAATTATTTTGCAACTACTTTAGTTAATATCTTACATAGAATGAAAGTTAATTTTTTTAATGTTTTTGCGTAAAGGTACTCATGATAAGACTGAATGAGCAAACATGCTCCTTTTCATATCCTCAAGAGTCGTTATTTTGTTTTTTAACCACGTTAATCATGTCAGAAGATCATGACACAAATTAGTGTGAGACAATACCACATTTCTATAAAAATTTAGCACACAACTTCATTCTTATAATTTCTTTATCATTGTCCATATCTTTAGAGACACTAACCAAATGAGTACTTTAAGACTTATAATGCTTCAATATTGTCTCATTTTGACTTAATGAGAAATAAGATTGTTTAGAATCAATTTCTCCTCTTTACAGGTAGACTATGTAGAAAGCGACATCTAAATTATATGGGCGAGCTATTCCTCAAAGAAATCAAATGCAAGTGTCTTAATGTTGGAGCAATATGATACATCTACATTTAATTAGGCGTAAATGTGGAAAGTATTACTGAGTTGATTTAATGATTAATCATGACAAAAATAGCGAAATTAAATAAAAAGATTTGGAAAAACCAATTAGGATATTCAACAATTGACTGAAGAAGAAATATTACATTAACAACATATTTATTGCATGCAATAAGGGATATGAAATTTGTAAGAAGAAATAAGATATAATAGTATCTTCAACAAATTAAAAAAACATTGTTTGAGGTATTTAATATATATATATATATATATATATATATATATATATATATATATATATATATATTAGATCATAATACTTAAATCGGTATAACTAATGTGTTTATGGTTCTACACATTAAATGTAATGGTAATCGCATTTTCTCAAAGTTATATGGTACTTGCATCGACTACAACAATCATACACATATCTAAGCATAATATGTTTCTAAGTCGAAATATTTCCTCGAATCAATCAATGTGAGTATTTGATTTTCTATTGTTGTCGATTTGATGTGATGGTGGGGTTTTAAACTGAAATTTGGTCACAGATTCGTCGCTTTGGAGGCGTTGCAAGGGGCAATATCGTGATTGTATCGGTTTTGGGTGGGTTTGAGTCATGTGTCTTGAATCAAGCAAATTAACCGACAATGTGGTCACATGATTATCTCAACAAGATGTAGCTCCACCAGAACTATCGCAATTTCTGGCACACATATCTCAAGAGCACTATTTTAGCTGACACTCCTTGTAAATCCTTATCCCACTATTTATATGTTTTTGTTTCTTTCTCTAATCGACTGTTTCGTGTGGTTGCAGATAGTTGCTTCGTATGTAATGTTGTGCATAATCTTGGTAGGTTTAGTGTGGTTATTGGATGATAATGAGTAATAGAGATCGAGTTTTGCTCAATGAGTCACTATTTTAATTTAATTTATTTATATTGTTTGGTATATATTTCAATTTCCAAAACAGATTCGGACAAATATGTGGGCTTTGGTGCTTGAGCACTCCTTTAATGGGGATTCAATTAGAGACTCCAAATTTCAAGAGACTCGTTTTCTTATAATGTAAATGAAATAAGTTTATTCGAAATTAAGGAATAAGAACTACAAAAATGGGGCCTTTCGTTAGTGAGATTTGTGGGCCATTTCAGTTTTAAATTCTTAAAATTGAAATGGGTTTTTATTTTATATGGCTGGCCAGATGGGGTGATTTTTAAATTTTAGAAACTATAACCGTTTGTGAGAGGATGGTCCAATTTTGAATCGTTAAATATCAGCTTGGTTTTTCAATTTTCATAGATTAGAACCGGTTGATTTTGAGTGTAATTTAGGCTCGACTTATGGGCTGAATTGTACAACTTTAGGCCCGATTTATGGAAAAAATTTAAAACTTGCAATTATAGAATAATCAATTGTTATTATTTTAAATATTACAGCTCCATCCATGTAAAATATTTGCAATTTAATATTTTTCATTCGATTGAATAGGGTGACAGTTTCTCATTGAAAATCTGTAAAATCCGAATTTCGATCAAATCACACATCGCAGTATACTAGGTCTTCTAGTTCTTTAAGAGGTTTATCTAAAAGATTCACGATATAACTAGGAAGACGCCTCAAATACCACACATGAGTCACGGGGCATGCCAGTTTGATGTAGCCCATTTGATATCTTCGTATCCAAGAATTCGCAAATTCGACTCTGCAGTCGCCGGAAAATGTTCTCTTTTCTTTTTGATCTCCAAATTCGCCATAATGTCCACAAGCACAAATTCCGCTTTTTATAGGTCCAAAAATTCTTTCGCAAAAGAATCCACCTATTTTTGGCTTATTGGTTTCCCACTTAACATGTTCGATTTCTGTTACCTCTCCGACTATCTCGCCATTGGGCAGGGTTTTATTGGCCCAAGCGCTTATTTGTTGAGGATAAAAAAATTATATTAAAACTACATGTTGGTTGATATAACAATTTATTTATAAATAGTAAATAATATTGTTTGAATCCTTGTTATGGAGCAGTAAAACCTTTTTTTTCTCGCATGTGATCACGGGGTATTGAGAGGAGGATTTTAATTTTGGGCTTCTATTAATTGTAAGTTACATGACAAAACTTGAATTTAGACAGCAAATTTTATTTAATTTAATAAGAATGATATTCCAAGAGATTATTGAATTTGTGTGTAATACGTGATTTATTTTCAAGATAATTATGACTAAATATAATTTGTTTTTATTTAATGGATGTACATAAAATAAAATCATGCTTGCATAAAAAAATTTGATCTCCCATGCTTGCATAAATAAAATACATGATAGTAATTAAAATGAGTTTAGCTACTCCATAAATATTGTATGTATGCAAATTATATGTTTTCTAATTTCATTAAAATTATGAATTATTTTAATTAATTTAATGTTAATAAAATACATCTTTCACTTTTTTCTCGATACAAAGTTTTTTTTTTACTATTCATGGTGATGTTAAGTCAGTCTCGTGTGCGCTACTTAATAAAGTTATAGAATGCTTAATTAATTCATCATTCATGAAACTGTTTAATAAGAATGATTCCACACAAAAAAATGATATTTCGAAAGATGTTTTGGATTTGTGTAATAGGCCGTATATTTTCAAGATTATTGTGATTGAATATAATTTGGTTAATGGCAGCGATAACTCTACACTTTGTTATGTTTTTGTACCACATGAGAAGTTAGAAGCAAATTTTCCCAAAAAGATTTTTTATTTCATATATTATATGGAAATTAGACTCATTTTCAATTCTTTTAGGGTAATTGCGGATGAGCATAAAGTAAATTAACTATTTTTTGTCACACACTTCAATTATATACTATCTTATATATGCATAAGTGATTGGAATTTGGTATAATAATATTTTCAATTAGATATTTTTCTTCTAATTATAAATAATTCTTTTATTTTTTGTGCATTTTTCTAAATCTCATTACACTTTATGTTTTGTAACAAGATGACTATGTTTTGTTGCTTCATTTATTCAATTTTTATGGAGACGAGTTTGTTTTGTGGGGGATTGTTTTGCATTTATCGGTTGAAGTGAAAGAATGTAATTTCTGATTTGAAGTCACACATATAAGCTCTTGAAGATGAAATGAGGTTGTTGCATGTGTATGTTCATGTGTTGTGTGTGTATGTGTAACATATGGATAGACCTTTTTTTGTGTTGCGTCTCGGGTGAGGGAAGAACAAACAATAGCGGAAGCAAAACATAATTCCCGAGACTACACAAGGAACACTACCACGATTAGATTCACAAGAAAAAGAGTTAGCGGGTTTTACCAGACAAAACGTCAAAACCGAGCTTCATTGTCAGGTTCCCAACCATGTAGCTCCCAAACCAAGGCTCTAAGACAAAATTGCTATTTCACGAGAGTTGAAGATCTTTGAGTCTTGTTTAATCTGGAGCTGGTTTCGGGTCAATCGGATTTCAGACCAGAGAGCTACACTTCACAGAAGTTTCATCGCCAGTTCTGGAAAAGTGCTGGACAGATTCTTCGGTTGTGGTTCGAGAACACGAAGAACACCGTGATGATATGAATCGGCTTTAGTCTCAAAGACGCCTACGTATCCTCCACTAGGAATCAAAACCACGTAGTTTTTGTAGTGAGGACTCAAGAACACAAAGGAGGAGGAGGGTGGGAGTGCTTGGCCGGGAGGAAGAAGAAGAGAGAGAGAGCTCCAACTTTTCTTTTCTTGCGTGAGAATGATGGTTCAAGATAAGAATTAATCCTATAAACCATAATATATTAATCTTATTATGTCTTGAGAATGATGAAATAATATTTAATTAAGTGGATGAGTTGGTGAGAAGGGATTGGTGTGGGCCCATTCTTATCACTAACTAACCAACATAATCAAACTAAGTGAATCAATTAGTCATTCCATTATCGGGTGGTCCCTTTGTGCCGGTGGTGACTTGGGCCGACTATGGGCCTTGTGGGCCATGGCCCTTGGCCATGCCCGCGAGGCCCCGTGACGCGCCTTTCGATGCCCACGCCCTCTCATCCCGGGTATGTCTGACATCACCCGTCGTGATCATTCCCAAAACCCTTGGTCTTGTCCCGATCCGTTTACTTCTCATCACTCACGGGCACATGACCCAAAACCCCGTTTTGATCATGTCTCGTGTCTTTCTCCCTTGGCCGATCTCCTCCATATCGTTCTTTGAGATTGTCCTCCGGTGTGACCCTTAGGCTTATGCGCGTCAGTAGATCGACGTAAAATCTCATTTTACTTGATCCTACATAAGTGGTGACTAGTGAGACTCTTGAATCGCCTGATCGTGCATAATAAATCGACCCTTATCGATTTAACAATTCTGTCGTTTATGTCACTGTCCTTTTATCGCTAGATATCCTGATTGAGGCAAGGCACAAAGCCGTCATCCTTACTATTCTCAATCATTGTTCCTTGATATATGAGATGACTGAAAATTGATACTTAGTATCAAATGCATGAGCATGCTTTACTTTCAGTCACTCTCGATCAAGTGGCCTTAACAGATATCATTCTCATACCGTAATATGAGAGATAAATCCCTTAGTCGTCTTTCGCGTCACTCAAGCGGTCTGTCCCAAAGCCAATCCTGGCCGTTATGGAAAGCCAGTCACGGACAACGTGAGGCTCAGGTCAAACTCAGTTGTTTACCGCATAGTAATCACAAAGACTCCTTGGTCTAAGGATATATGACAAGCTACGACACTGAATATGCTCATGACTTCATCTATGGCACATATTCAGGTCGGGTCGTCCAAAATCATGTTCCACGTGATATCTATGATCAGACTCTGGAATCCCATTCCAATGACTGATAGAACGTGAGTCATAAATAGTCGTCTTTAATACTGGTCGCTTCTGAAAAGCGTAATTGACCAGGGACCCGTCAAGTGTGATTTATCCTGATCTATGGTTCTACTTCGCATGGTGGACATAGATCAAAACACACTCTGACATATTACTTCAACATATAAGTAATATAAAGCCGATTTACATTCATTGCAAACAATGATAAGTACAATATAGACATTTACATATTTATTACAATTGAACTCGGGCACTAGGACTAACAGTGTGTTGTGTTGAATTGTGGCATAAACAGGTGTCCTTTTTTACATCTTTGCATAAAGAATTAAGTATAACGTATTGTCCACTCAATGCAATTTGTTTGCTAATTGTTATTACGAAAGAGAAGAATCACGAGGACTGAACTACCTACTCATTATACGGAGGTGAATCATAGAACACCAAAAGTTGTGGTATCTTATGGACATAACATAGGTCATATCCCTCACAACATAAGATTGAAAGATCCATAGAGACTAGGCTTGCTGATAGAGGAAATGACTCGATCTTTTTACTTGATCCCTTTTGGCATAGTAGTTCATTACCTTTTTCTTTCTTAGGCCGCTCCTTTGGCTAAAAGACGTAACATTTAATAATAAGACTTGCCTTGTAAATAACATTTTCTCGCATGTGTTTTGAATCTTTATCATGACAAATTATTTTGCATATGTTTGGTCTAGGGAATATGGTGCTCATGTTGTTGTCGGAGTTCTGTTGAATTTGGTCGGATGTGTGTGTTTTGTTGGTGGTTGTTGTGGAGATATATTCTTTCTTCTTGTGGTTTATGGTAACCAGTTCTGATGGTAGACTTTCGGTTTCGCCTAACACATTTCATTTTCTTTGTGGGAAATATTCTTTCTTTTTGTAGTTTATGGTAACCAGTTCTGGTGGTAGACTTCCGGTTTCGCCTAACACAGTTCACTTTCGTTTTGATATTTGTAATTTAATTGTTCAGGAACAAAAAATCATCACAGGTGTTACTGCACCAGAAAGTAATGATACTGTTTAATTGATATAACCTTTTATAGTGTAGTTATAGTTGAATATGTATTCATGTGTTTAATTGCGGTGTTTTATAACTTTGCATGTACAAATATGGAAGACATAGTAAACTCTATTGGTGATAAAACCTTAAATAGGCTTCGTTTGCCTTGAAAAGACTTGCATTTTCTTGCTCGAGAATTAGTTTTACGTCCTATTTAGAAAAAAACTTTATTGTAGTATTGCTTTTGTTAACTTATATGTGTTAACCATAAATATGTTAATTTAGTATGGTGCAAAATCTTCGTTAATTATTCATTTTGAAAACAGATATTTGTATTTACTATCAGAATGTTTAGTATGGTTGTTAAAGTACGAGTGTATTGTTCAATGTATGCAGTATATGAACTAGCATGCATTATGTCTAATTGGTTGTGTGCATGTTTAATGTTGATGAAAGGAATAATGTCGTTGACTTGCTTAATTGTGAAATTGGCGGGTTGAGTTGCTTGAGTTTATTTTCTTCTCTGTTGGTTGCTTGAATATGAGGTTGGGGTTGGGTTGTTTGGTAGGTTGACTTTGATTTGAGTGTGGAATTTGGTGTGTTGACTTTGATTTAGTAGAAAATTTGGTAGGTTAACTTTGATTTGAGTGTGAAATTGGTGTATTTACTTGCTTCAGTTAGAAATTACAATTCGTGTCATGAATAGTTGTGATGGTTTCGTGTTTAAGGTAGGCAGAAAGGTTCGTAGCATTAAAGGGTGGAGCTAGGAGTAGATTGCAAGATTGATGATTAAAATATTATGTTTTTCATTCCTAAGAAAATTGTTACTTTAGAATGCATCTGTTACATTTCTTTATCGTGAATCGTCACATTTCTCTATATGTGAATCGTCAAAATGTTAAAATGTCTGACTCAAGTTTTATTTTGTAATGAATAAATACTTTTTTCAACCACGTCTGATCGTTGGGACGTGTTAATGCTTCAGCAAGAAATTATTTACTGAAGGTACTTTCTTTCCTTCATAAGTCCATTTGTCTTTATATGTTTACTGTTACCCTTCTTGTTGGTTAAACATAATTTGCTGATTATGTACACTTTGATTATTTTGCTCGTGTTCCATTGTTTCTTTACTCTTAGCATTAATTTATAATTCATGCTGCTAAAATCAAATATCATGTGATATATACAAATGCTATTGTTTTACTCTCAGTTAAATCCATTGTTGCTTTACTCTTAGCATTAATTTATAATTTATAATTAGTACTCCGGTGAGTTTTTGGATATCTAAACCCTCGATTTTATTCAATTATGTTGTTTGAGATCGATTTTACCCAATATAGGCTGAAACCCTTAGAATTCTTCATCTGTTTTGGTTTGTTAATTGTGTGATTTTCAATTCAGTGCACTTCAGGTTAATGATTCACAAAGTTTAAGGATTAATATGTATTGTAATTGTTTGATCAGTTTCTTAATTTTAAACCGGATATATGTTTTCACAATTCTGGGCTTGTGTTGATTTTGCAACGTTTATTTTTGTTGGTAAGTGTGAACTGATGAAAATGATTATTTTAGTGACGTTGATGGTAGCGTATTTAGTTGCTGCAGCTCTAACTCCCTGCGGGTTAGCCTTGCCGTCCACAGTGCATGCAATTCTGTGATAGGTATGATTCTTTCCTAATGGAGCGTGTCTTCACTCGTGTCTGCATCCTCTCGGCGCGCATGATGAGACTTTATTGTCTCACTGCAATCATATATTCAGTAGTTATTAATGTGGGGATGATTGATGATAATGATCAAAAGTTTTAGTTTTTTCGAGAAAATTGTAGGGTTGAAGCCAAGAGAAAATGGTTGATAAATACTACATGATAAAAAAAATTACAATTAATTGGGTGTGGATGGGTGCTTCTACGATTAACCTTTCGTGGTGTATATAAAATCAAGTGCAATTCAAGATGATGTTTATTACCCCCGACTTTTTGTTCTAATCAATTTTCTTTCAATAAATTAATAACTCTTTAAATCTTTTCATCTCCGTGTACTTTTTTGAAACTCAAAATTAGGCATGTTTGTTTAAATTGATTACGAAGTTGGTTAAGATTTTATTTAATCGTATAATAATTAAAAACTAAAATGTATTAAACATAGTTGATTTCAGTTTAAACATTATTGTTTGGTTGTTCATGTTCATTTTTCGAAATATTAAAGTAAGAACCAAAGCAAATTTGACCAAACGGTTCCTAATAGTAGTGGATTATATTTAGTATTTGTGGAGAAATTCGGGTTGGTTAAAGTCGGTATAATAATCGAGTGATTTTTCAATAGTAAAATATGATGTGATGTGTTACAACTTAGTGTTTTTGAGCTCAAAATTAAACATGTTTGATACAAGAATTGAATTCAATGCTAATTTATCAGGTTTGAAATTTTTGCAAGTTGGTTTGACAAAATTTTATTTAGACATATTTTTTGAAGTATTTATTAAATATGAATGAATATTTGTACATAAAATAGTGCTTTGGGAAGATGTAGGTTTAAATTCATACATTTACAACAATGGGTTTTAGTTATTGTGTATATCGTACTTTTGAACGAGTTATTTTAGTTTGATTAGACTAATATATTGTGAAAACTCATCATAATGAACTGGTAAGGAATATGTTTGTTGTTCGTGTCTAATATGTCAGTTGATTTTTATACTCATATACGAGAATCTAAACAAAACACATTCTTCCTTTGTTTTGAGATGCACAATGTTATTCAATACTTCCGATTGTACTCGAATGCAATATTAAAACATTATATTTCAATTCATATAAAAATATCTTTAACCGTGTATAAATAATATATGTCTCTCAACGGGTGTATAATTGTGTTTCAACGTTGATATTTGTATAAAAAATATCGATATATTGAGTTTTCACGAAAAACACCGCGCATCACGCGGTGCTTCGCTGTAAATTTAATTTAACATCATTATACGGGTAACACGCGCATGGGCCATGGCAGGGTAGACCACTGGTGCTTCCTATTCCTTTGAAAGCTCCTTAATGAAATATTCAACGTTCACATTAATGCGCTGCAAAAAGTAACACTTCGTATTGTTGTCGCAAATTTGATGAAGTAGATGTAATATAAATAAGATATTTTTCACTGGCAATCAAAGAACAATATTAAGATAATAGTGTGCATTACATTCGATGCAAAGCTTGTATTTTTGTGTTTATTGTTTTTGTCATTGTTCTACAAAATAAAGATTCAAACAAACGTTAGGAGATGCACTAGAATTCGAACATTACAGTGAATCTCACACAAGTCTCAATAGTATAATGATTAGTTTAACTATAAACACACTAATAACTACGCAAATTCATGTAGAAGAGAATATAGATATTTTAGACGATTGATTTGTTTTTTTAGTGACCATTAATATTTCCAATCACGTGGGAAGGTATAAGTACTCACAAATGGACTAACGTAAAAAATGTTACCCTCCTTTTCTCGTATAAGTAAATAAAAGGGATAATGACACTTTGTTACACATAACTGTAGCAAAATGATACTTTCATACTCTAACTACTTTTCTCTCTTTTTTAGTACTCTAACAGTTTTTTGTGACAACATATGCTAAAATGACTAAAATACCTTTGGTTTAAGAAATTAGAATAAAACTGATCCAATTTGATTTATCAACCCATATTTGAAATGGTTCATATTTAGTTTTAGATTTGGGGGTATAATTATACTTGCATCTTAAATATAAACCAAATTGAACTAGACATAAACAAAATTGAACCAATTCAATTTATGGTTTCTTAAACAAATGGTACTTTAGGTATTTTAGACATTTTAGAGCTAAGTTGTCACAAAAAATTATCAGGGTACTAAAAAGAGAGTAAAGTAGTTAGGGTATGAAAGTGTCATTTCGCTATAGTTAGGTGTAACAAAATGTCATTATCCCTAAATAAAATGACAATATAAAAATGTAAAAGTTTATTTTCTAATAGGGAAAATGACACTTTTGTGCACTTAAATATACACTTTTGACACTTTCATAACCTACCTTTTTTTCTTTTTTTTTGGACCCTGAATTTTATTTTGGGACAACTGGCCATTTATTTACCAAAAATATGTAAACTACCCTTGAAACTAAACCAAAATTAAATTTGGTCTAATCTGGTCCAATTTTAAATGTTGAAAATACGAAAATGCCCTTAAATCAACTTCAAAGTTTCAAAACATACCCCTACTCTCATCTCTCTCCACCTCCCTCCTCTCCTCCTCCTCCCCACCACCCCCTCCTCCTTGAAGACTCCGACGACGCCAACGAAGTAGACGAGCTGGAGGCGGGCGTGGTGGACCCCGCACCCGATGGAGACGACGACGCAGGACCAGTGGAGGTGGTCGGGTTGGTGGTGGAGGTCGTTGGAGCGGTGGCAGTGGATGTGGTCGTCAGCACCGGTTCTCTCTAGTGGTTGTGGTGGCAGAGGTTGATGAATAGTTGAAGGTAATTTCGTCTTTTTACACTCTTTAAATATTGTGTCGGTTCTCTACATTAGACTAGATTTAATTTTTGTTCAAATCAGGGGTATTTTGAAATTATTGTCCCAAAATGAAATTTAGTACTGAAAAAAGGAGTAATTCCATGTCAATACCCCACATTTGCCTCATTTCGAATTCAATACCCCACGTTTGAAACTTTTTGTGGCAATTAATTACAGATAAGTACCTAACGGAGTTAAATTGAAGATAATTGATATGCAAAAAGACCAAAATACCCTTAGTATTTAATTTTCAAATTGTGTACATATTTAATATACATGAAATGACTATTTTACCTTGGTAAAATATTGAATTGAACTTACAACTAAAGGGTATATTTGTCTTTTCAAATAACAAAATAAATTACATTAAAAAACCAAAAGTAATTTGTGAAATTACATGTATGCCCTCATCTTCAATCTATAATTGTAAAATGTCTAAAATAGACCTGACTATTTATCAAATTTTCAAAACAATTGTCATTCATGTTAATTTTCCCCAATTTCTTTGATTTGGTTTGACCTTGTTCTAATTTCATCAAGAAAATACATTGTTGAACCAAAGACCCAATTTTTTATTTCCGACCCTTGTCCCTTTCCTCAACCTCTCTTGTCCCTTTCTACAGGACTCCCCAATCCTAGCTCCAGGAGCATCTTCACCAACAAAATCCATGTTTTTCATCGGAAAATTCAGTCCCCATTTGAGCCAACGTCTTTTATAATCGAAAATCGGAGGTTTTGGGAGGTGGGTTTTGGAGGATTAGGGGTTGGGGATGGAGGGTGGGGATGGAGAGTGGGGATGGGATTGATGAGATTTATGGGATTGAGGAGTGTGGGGTCAGATTTGGGATTGGGAGTGAGAGTAGTAGGTGGGTCGATGGGAGCCAGGTGGATTCGGACACGGCTCAGTGGTCTGGGTTTGATGATTCCGATGAGAGGTTTGGTTCTGTGAGGAGGAGATTGGTGAAGAAGCTTAGGATGATTGATTCCTTTGATGTGAAGGCCAGGGAGGTTGCTGCAATGTATTTTCTTGATAAAATTGGAAAAAGGTCAAACCAAATCAAAGAAATTGGGAAAAACTAACATGGATGGCAATTGTTTTGAAAATTTGATGAATAATTAGGGCTATTTTAGACATTTTACACTTATAAATTGAAGATGAGGGCATATATGTAATTTCACAAGTTATTTTTGGTTTTTTAATATAATTTATTTTGTTATTTGAAAAGACAAATGTACCCTTTAAGTGTAAGTTCAATTCAATATTTTACCAGGGTAAAATAGTCATTTCAAGTTTATTAAAGGGGTAATTACATGTCAGTACCCCAACTTTGCCTCATTTTCAAATCAGTACTCCAAATTTGAAAAGTTTTTTACCGGTACCCGAAGTTTAATTAGTGGCAGATAAGTACCTAATATGTTAAATCTAACAGAATTTGAATGTAAAAAGACCAAAATTCCCTTAATACTTATAATAATTAATATTATATTGAAACTTTTGAGTGGAATAACTCTCTCATACGACTTCCGTTTCGGTCTCATAAAATATCAAATCGAAGAGAATTGGATGATAAACAACTTTGAAAAATAATATTAATAATTAATATTATTTAATTATTAATAGTTAATAAATTTTTACTTAATTATTAATATTCTTTAAAGTTGTTTATCTTCCGATTTTCTTCGATTTGATATACTATGAGGCCGAAACGGAGGTCGTATGAGAGAGTTATTAAGTTCGAAAGTTTCAATGTAATATTAATTATTATAAGCATTAGGGGCATTTTGATCTTTTCATATCTCAATTCTGTTAGATTTAACAGGTTAGGTACTTATCTGCAATTAATTAAACTTGGGGTACCAACAAAAAACTTTTCAAACTTGGGGTACTTATTTGAAAATGAGGCAAAGTTGGGGTACTGACATGAAATTACCCCTTTATTAAATATGTGCACAAATTGGAAATTAAATACTAAGGGTATTTTGATCTTTTTGCATATTAATTCTGTTAGATTTAACCTCGTTAGGTACTTATCTGCAATTAATTAAACTTGAGGTACCGCCAAAAAAAGTTTCAAACTTGGGGTACTGAATTCGAAATGAGGCAAAGTTGATGCAGTGACATGGAATTACACCAAAAGAAATGTAGGGTACGTCAAAAGTGTATATTTAAGTACACAAAAGTGTCATTTTCCTTTTACTTTATAACTATTACAAACAAGGCCAATCAAAATTTGACATATATTTAGTTGTTTAAAGACAGGCCCGTAAATTTAAATTGTTCTTGGTCAAACCTAAACATTTAGAGGCCAGATTTTGCATTAGTGAGATCAACAAATTTGAGTATAGGGTACTAACCCAAAAGTTAGGGATTCTTATTAGATCTTTAAGAAGTGATTATTTGAGTTAAACTTGATTATATATAGTTCAAACCCAGTTTTTATATATGTTTAAATTTGGAAAAAATGTCACTTACCTCTCCAGCTCTACTTAGCTCATTCTCACTTAACTAAAAACATATTTTCTACCCTCCCTTTAGTTTAAAAGGTTATATACCCTCCTTATTAACTGTTTTTGAAAATTCTGTTTAACATGTGAGAAATGACAAAAAATACCCTTGTTTTAAGGCATCAGTCTACATCCAAAACGGGTAATGCCCATTTGAGGAATGAGCAACAATGCATCTAAAGCCAACCCAGACTTTGTGATCTATTCTGAAAGGAATCCACAATGAGAAGTCTTAAAATGCAATCAAAACTCACCATTCCATAGATGGTGTACTTGAACTTCCACAACACTGAACAAATTACAAGATTCATCGAAATTCAGATTCAGTCCCGGCGGGACATAATGAAAATAGAAACCGCAAGGAGGGAGGGACAACTCGCGTAATTCTCACACAAATAAAAGCTCACAGAATGCTGCTGCACATCAATATAGACGATTCTTGGACAGGAAGGAAATACAGGTGACGGGGTTTACTTAGGATGTAATTTCAATATCCTTGAAGTATCCGTGTTCAAGGGCTTTCCTGGCTGTGATTCTTTTGCTCGGATCCAAGCAAAGCATTTTCTGGAAAGCAATAAACACGCTAATGATTACGCGGATTCATGTAGGTGAGAAATAGAATGTAGATAATCTTTGACAATTGATTTGTTTCTTTAGTGATAATCTACAATCCCGATCACAAAGGAATCTATGAGTAGTCACCAGTGAATTGCCATACAAAATGATACGACCATCTATTTCTCATCTCCAACACTAAAGGAAAAATAAAATATGTAAAGTGACAATGTGAGAAGGTAAGAGTTTCTTTTTATATATAATTATTAAGAACAAGGCCAAATCAAATTTGACATCTGTTTAGATGATGCAGTTTGAAGTGATCCACTAATAGATGGCCACCAGCAATGCAGATACTGCTCTAAAGCCCAAAACGTGTCGGGAGATTTTTGACCTTTTCTTTTGACAAACATCTAGCATGCATCATAGCCTTGGCAGTGCCATATTGTCACCAATCACTATAGTTTCTTCATTTCTTTATCATTATGCTTTTTTATCGGCTCGGCTCTTTACCATTATGCCTAACTTAGCTTTGAAATAGTGTCACTCCAATTAAGTGAAGGTGTAATATACATATAAAATCTAGACTTACAGAAAGAAGATCATGGCCAGTTGAATCAAGATTGGGAACAACAGTTGCCAAATCCTGCCAAGAAAAAAAATGACACTATTAATCAAAGTGTGTGATAGAGGATGTATAATTATGTTACATCATGCGTGAAGGTCATTACCTTAGAAGGCCACTTGGGAAAGGCAGATTTAAAATCAGGCAATGAAGTAACTCCAGGCCATGTATCCTCATTTGGAGTACCTACGATTCTTCTCATTTCACAATACAAAGGAGAGAAACAATGTAAGCCCATCAAACAATACGACACACACAATGAAACAAACAAATGAGATCCAAAATGCAAGACTTGCACTCTTAGACTAACAGCACATAAACAAAAATTGCCAGCACAAAAATGAGTACAGTTAATCTCACTCAATATAATACATAATTTTTTATTGTCATAGCAAATTATTTTAAAAATATTGAGCTAACAGATACATTAACATTTTGGTCTTGCTGGTTGATAGACATTAACCTTCCTTGCATATTAATAGGAATATAACTTTCCTCTTATGTAGTTAACAGTAATCAAAAGAGAACTTTGGAGCAGGGAATACCAATTTCAGAAAAATGAAGAAAGCTAAACAACTGAAATACCTGAAAATTTTGAATAGCTCATCAATCTCGGAGTCCCCAGGAAACAGCGGCCGCTGATTCACCATCTCCGCAAATATGCATCCCACTGACCACACATCAACAGGAGTAGAGTAATGATGGGATCCAAGCAGTATTTCGGGAGCTCTGTACCACAGAGTTACCACCTACAATGAACCACAAATAAGTGAGACTAGGAAAACAAGAAAGGACAAATTGAAATGTTAGGCTTATGCATACTACTGCTAATTGTGCTCGTCAACTTTATTCTTGGAGATCACAATAGACATAATAGAACATAACCCTTACTGCACTTATGGGTTTCATTTTCCTATAAGATATTGGTTTCCAAAGAACTACTATATGCACTTGATAAATTTGTAACAATGGTTCAACAATGTTTAATGTGAAATATACTTTCTAGTGTTAAGCATGAACAATCTAGATTGGCAGTAGTTTCAGGAACAAATAGCTAAAGTTTATTAGAATCATAAGAACCATATCATCCCTAGTTTTATGAAATAAAAAATGTGCCCCGGAGAGTAATTGATATCCATACAGAAGCCTAATAACTGCACAGCTATCTTCCCAATAAACACTGTGTCTGTTACCTCTCTGTGTGGAAAGAACACAAAATTAGTTTTACCTTTCACATATTGGCTCAATCAGGTCAACAAGAAAGGCAAATATGAGATTGCAGTGAGTGAAATAAAATTAAGAAACATTAAAAAGTGCTGACAAAAAAAGAAACATTACAAAGACACAAACGTCACAAGGAAGAGCGGGCTAGTAGATATTGGTACCTCATGGGTGAATGTCCGAACAGGAATGCCAAATGCTCTCGCAAGTCCAAAATCTGCTAGTTTTAGTGAATTAGTACGCCGATCTATCAGCAAATTCTGTGGTTTTAAATCTCGATGAAGAACTCTGTGAGAATGACAATAAGCAATGCCCCGGAGAATTTGATGAAGGAACGTCTGGCAGATAACCAAATGAGATTTAACAGTGACTAAAATTGTTATAATCCACCTCACATACCAAAAACTGAGTATGTAAAAGATCTCAGCAACCACAATAAATATACCCTTTCTAAAAAGTAAAATCTAACTGTAATAGCAGAGCACTGCATATCTGCTCAATTTTTTATCAATAGAGCTCCACTCCTTAACCCCATACCTATTCCCAAGCAGGTGACCCACTAGGATTTAAACACCGGGAATGAGTTGAGTGTTCAATTGACAACTAGACCAACCCTAGCAGGCTATCTGCTCAACTGCATAAGGGGGAATCAAGCAAATGGCAGGTGTGTACAAAATGACACATTTCTTTTTCTAGGCTTCAATCAAATGCAAACATACTATGACATGAACATGATAATAAGATTCCATTGTCAGTTTTACTTCAAAAACATTATTAGATCCCCTAAATCATCCCTACAATAACTGCATTTGTGTAAAGATCACATATAAAGCCTATAAATTGTATAATAATCAGATGATTCAAGGATATTGTTCTCAAAGCTAATAGTTTTTCATTAAACATAATGCAAAATGGCAAAAGGTAAGACAAATCTCCCTCACTTTTATCAGGCGGGGATTCTTTGCGAATTCCGGAGTGGAATCCATGTGCTTCTTCAAATCCAAGTCGAGGTACTCAAAAACCAGATACAGACGCTTCTCGCTATGCACTACATCCTGTAGCCTGTATTTGTGATCTTAGCAACCATTCCTTTCTATTAGAAGGAATCGACCAAATACATGACTATAGTATATACCTAACAATATTTCCATGTTGCATTTCTTTCAAAAGGGAAATTTCCCTGATGGCCGTGCTTGGTACACCCTCATCTTCCTGCTCCAAGCGAATTTTCTTCAGAGCTATAGTCTCATTCGTGATCCGGTCCCGAGCCTTGTAAACCACTCCGTAGGTCCCTTCACCAATCTTCTCAACTTTCTCATACTGCCACACAATCACCACATCTCAGCCATCAACACCGAATCAATTAGAGAAAAAGCATTGGTGAAACAACAAAACTAAATTTACAAAAACATCAAAATAAAAAGAAATTTCAGATTCTTCACAAACCTGGTCCATCCAGGCAAGGTGAAGACACGGATCCTAGCAAATTCTTCTCTGCACAAAGTAATTAACATATTCAATCAACACACCTCTCCAATTCATCAGATTTTCCATCATAAACTCTAAAGCACTATACAATGTGGCTCGTTCGTCATGCTTCAAATTACAAGAATAGCAATATGAAATAGCAGAAGAAGCAAGATGGCATGGTGAATCAGGCGAAAAACAAGAACACTAGAAGATGGGCAGAAATGATTAGACCAGTTGAAGCTGAAAAAGTGGTCCGTACATTACAATAATTGCATGAAACAAGAGCAGAAGAAACAAGAAACGATGGAGAGGGCGAAATCGAAAAGAGAGAGGGGGCCGTGTACCTGATCCGAGATCGATCGGAGAAGACAAATCGGGTGTGGAAGAAGAACCCTAGTTGTGGAGAAGAGTAGCAGAAGCTATAATGTAGACTTGTTTGTTGACTTGACCCCAATCTTGACTTTCCTAGCTCACCCTAATACTTTAATTTTATTTTACTATACCTAAATTAAGTACATTTGATTTTTATTTAGACCATACATATTTAACTTAACAAATAATTTAGGGGCTTAATAGTCATTACATAAATTCTTTGATTTTGTTTTTTGTATACAATTATATAAATGAGATGATTTTGTTTTTTAATTTCATTGGCACATTTTGAAAATTTAAAAGACATTGGAGGGCATTTTAGACAACTTTCAATTTAAACCGATTCAATTATGGGTTTAATTTGAACCGGTTCAATTTGGGGTTTTAATTTGAACCGATTTACTGTTTATGACAACTTTTAAAATTTTAACCTTATGTTGTCACAACAAAATTGTCAAGATTATAAAAAAGATAGCAAACTAGTTAAGATATGAAAGTGTCATTTCGCTATAGTTAGGTGTAATAAAATGTCATTATCTCTTAATTTAATTTAACTATCTAGCATTTTCATTTTATTATTGTATATCAATTTTTTTGTTGTAAAGAAAAATGGTATCCATTCACGCATTTTAAAATTTCAAAATATATCCCACACTTAATCTTAACACCTAAACTCAGCCTTAAAGGGTTATGATTAGAATTAAGGTTGAGTTTAGGTGACTGAACCCGTCATCAAAGGGGATCGTTGGAGCTTCGAAAACTAGTAAAACAATCGGATGCTCTGCTTCAAGCTCTGACGTGTCGCTTACACTCAATCTACTTCTTCTCCACTAAAACTCCAATAGGTCGGATCATGTGAGACTTGAAGGCTTGTTTTTGGGTGAAGCTACACGCCGAATCGAATTAATGCGTGTTCATTGAATGATTGCAAGTTTGGAACAATGTCGCCACTGACAATGGTTTACTGTTTTGCCTTGGTGACAACAATGAAGAGTTAGAGCATCCATCCAACATTTCTTCACAAAATTTCAATTTCTTTTATAAATCTCCTATTTTTATCCACACCCACCTTTTCTAGTCTCTTATAAGTATAACTATGCTGAATTTGTGAGAAAATTAAAAGAAAACAAATAGAGAATTTTATGTGATAGTGTGCGAATTTAAAAAAGAGGAATTTGATAAATAAACAAACAAAAACCAAATATTTGAATTATTTGGGGTTCCACTGGTACATTTAGAAGGTTCTCGGGTTTTCGGAAGTTCTCGCCGCTTCAGAGGGTAGAGTTGGTTGATGACAAGCCTAGACGACTAAGATACCCTAAAAATTGAAGCAACTCTCTAGAGCATACTAGTGGCCATGGCTAGATTATGGAGCGAGTTTTCAGTGATAGTTGTGACTTCCCGTCTATGGTGGTCTGCATTGGCTTGCCGAAAAAAATGTGTGACGTCCCCATGGTGGTCGACCTACAAGTTCCATTTTTATTTGATTTTTGAAAAGATTATTATGCTCTTTAGTTTTAATTTCAAATTGTCATTTCATATTAATGAATATTTATATTGAGGAGATATCAACTACAGACCAATAAAAATGTCAAAACGTCCAAACTGTAGAACATGTAGTGTAATGTTGTAGAACATGATGAACCCGTGTAAAATTGAAGGCATGTAGAACATGTAGTGCAATGATGTAGAACATGATGGGCCATGCTACATGTCGCATGCTGAGACAACGCGCGTCTCAAATCCAACAGTTCTACATGGTTTGGACGTTGAACGTTCTATATAGGTTTATATAAGTTTGTAGTCGAGTGTGCCCCTATTTATATTTTCTTCTTCTTATTTTTGATGAGATATTTGTCATTTTTAAAAAATACTAACTGAATATGGGGTGAGGTTTCTCCAACAGGGACAAAGATTTCTTGTTTTATGTTTTCAACCCAAGACAGTGTTTATACACAGGGACACATTCGACTACAAATCAAGTTAGAATATGAAATGTCCGAACTGATTATGGATCATTCATATGTTAATATCGTGTTCACGCCTTGTTTATACCGTATGGGGAGGGCAATATTGTATTTTACACCATGTTCACATTCTGTTTATACCACGTTCATACTCTGTTTATACCATGTCTCTGTCGTGTCCGTACCATATGTACACATTTCACACAATTCAAAATATGATTATATCATGTTCACACTATGTTTATGCCATGTGTATATCATGTTTATAACATGTTATTCAATGGGTAAACTTTGTTCACATAAGTTAAAGTCTTTTTATACCATGTTCACACTCTGTATATACCAGTTACTGCGCAAAAAGATGGAATTGACCTCCACACCTCGTCACTTTCGCTAAGGCATGCGTTATTGTGGTGTGTTGTATGTTGGTGTAATCTCGCCGAATCAACGACCACGATTCAAGTTCAGACGGGTTGTATCTGGACCTTGATTTGAATATGCTATATATAACATTTTGTATTATAAAATATTTAAAAATATTATTTTTAATTAAATATATATTCAAAAATATTATTTTCTCATTAAATATTCATTTAAAAGTATTATTTTAATTTAAAAATATATATTTTTCAATATATCGGGGTGGAGCGGGGCGAGGATAACTCATCCCGTTTTGAATACGAGAAATTCCCATCCCGCCCCTATATCAACTGGAAGTGGGGAGAAGCCTAATCATGAAGCACATTGCAATGGATAAGAGGAAGAGAGAGCCGATGAAATGTTTTGAAAATTAGGGAAATGACTAAGGTATTTTAGACTTTTCACTTTAAAATTTAGTATTTTCCATCCATATTCTCACGATATCAAATATAAAAGTTGAGTGTAGTTGAAATACTCAAGACAACGTTAGGTGTAACAAAGGAAAAATGTGTTTAGTCGGGGATAGTTAATTTTCATTTTCCCTTAAAATATTACACATATACTATTTGCAAAACTGAAATACTACACCGTCATTAACTTTACATAGATTAGTATAAGTCTTAAAAAAATCGTAAAACAACTCAAACAAAAATATACAATTTTTGCATAAAATTACAGTTAACTAATATTTTTACATAAAACCACGATTGACTGTATTTCCAAGCACACTTTTAGGTTTTTGTTAGTTACTTTTAACCATAGTTTTATGCATAAAGGGTAAAATTTACCACGAATTTATACATTTTTCACTTTTATTTCAGTGCACTAAATCTATTTGATTTTGATTAATAATTGCTCTAAATCTGCACAATTCACATGATTTTAGCATAGAGCTATGCCATCCACGAAAACTACGGTTCGATGACAAGTGTCACACCAAAGAGCACTTTCCGGGCAACACACTTAAAATGAAACCCACAAAATTGCTATAAATATGCACAAACAAACCATGTCTCTAGAAAAATCAACCACTTTCTCTCTATTTGTTTCTTTCTTCTTTTTTCACCGGAAGGAGAAGAAACAAAAAAGAGACGAAAGTAGTGCCGGTTAGGGGAACAATAATGGGTTGTGGAGTGATCTTGTTGACTCTCTTCTGCCTCGCCGCGGCCGGACCCCTCGCAAAAGGCGAAGATCCTTACATATTCTTCTCCTGGAACGTTACGTATGGCATTATCTCCCCTATGGGCGTCCCCCAACAAGGCATCCTAATAAACGGAGAATTCCCGGGCCCCAATATCAACTCCACCACTAACAATAACGTCGTCGTCAATGTTTTCAACAACCTCGACGAGCCTTTCCTGATCCACTAGGCCGGGATCCAGCATAGGAAAAACTCATGGCACGACGGCCTGCCGGGCACGAATTGCCCCATCATGTCCGGCACCAACTTCACCTACCGGTTCCAGGTCAAGGACCAGATCGGGAGCTACATGTACTACCCCTACCTCGCTCTCCACCGCACGGCCGGGGGGTTCGGCGGCTTCCGCATCAACAGTCGCCCGCTGATCCCTGTCCCTTACCCACACCCCGAGGATGATTACACTGTCCTGATTGGCGACTGGTACGCCGCCAATCATAAGGACCTTAGGGCCATGCTGGACAATGGGAGGGCCCTGGGGCAGCCCGACGGGATCCTGATCAACGGTAAAAACTCGAAAACGGGCCCCGAGGAGGCCGTTTTCACAATGAAGCCCGGAAAGACCTACAAGTATAGGATTTGCAATGTGGGGATCAAGTCCTCATTGAACTTTCGGATCCAAGGGCACACAATGAAGCTCGTGGAGATGGAAGGCTCTCACACCGTCCAAAACAGCTACGACAACCTCGACGTCCACCTTGGACAGTGCTACTCCGTCCTCGTCACCGCCGACAAAGCCCCAATGGACTACAAAATGGTGGCATCAGCCCGATTCCACAAAATCGTCGTGTCCGGATCAGTATTGATCCGGTACGAGGGATCCACGGGCGCGTCTGAGGTACCTGTCTCCGACCACCCGGTCGGGTGGGGCGGGTCCGTCGAGCAATTCCGGTCCTTCCGATGGAACCTGACGGCCAGCGCAGCCAGGCCGAACCCGCAAGGCTCGTACCGGTACGGGGAGATCAACATCACGAGGACGATCAAGTTGGTGAACTCGGCGAGCAAGGTCGGTGGGAAGACGAGGTACGCGATAAACGGGGTGTCGCACGTGGACTCGGAGACGCCGTTCAAGCTCGCCGAGTACTACGGTGTCGCCGACAGGGTGTTCAGGTATGATGTGATAAGGGACGAGCCGCCGGTGGATGTTGACGCCGTGATCGCCGGTGTCGAGCCCATTGTCGTGAACCAGACCTTCCGGAGCTTCGTCGAGATCATTTTTGAGAACCATGAGAGAAGTATACAATCTTGGCACATTGATGGCTACTCCTTCTTCCCCGTAGCGTAAGCATACTCATTCTCATTTATTTATTTATTTATTTATTCATTTTTATAAATAATTAAAAGAAATAGTATAATCTAGGTTGAAATATATGTTCAATGAAAATAAGTTAAAAGACAATAATATCCATTTATTAATTTTTGTTCTCTATCTTTGTTCTATTCAAATTCTTATCTGCCGTCAAGTTAACGTTGTCTATTTATAAGATGACAACATAACATGTACCGAAAATTTAATGATCACGTCAGATCGAAGATACCAAATCTCCTCTAGGTTTAGGAAATTTTTGCATACCAAATCACTTTACTAAATAAAATATGTATTTTAGTTGTGAAATTCAAGATGTTATGTAATATAATTCTTATAAAATAGGATATTAAATCTCGATAGGTTGACTATGATCCATGGGTAGAAATCCATGTATAAAATTGTAAGAGTCATGTTCCATTATTAGTTTATCTTTTAATCATGAATTTTTTCCTGACATATAAAGTTTGATTTCAAATTTTTATGATATATGTAAATGTAGAATCGAGCCTGGGAGGTGGTCACCGGAGAAGAGAGAGAAGTACAACCTGCTGGATGCGGTGAGCAGGCACACCGTACAAGTGTTCCCAAAATCGTGGGCGGCGGTGCTAACAACGTTGGACAATGCCGGAATGTGGAACATAAGGTCAGAGATAACAGAGAGAAAGTACTTGGGACAACAAATGTACATCAGCGTGTTGTCGCCTGAGCGGTCGCTGAGGGACGAGTACAACATGCCCGATAACATCCCGCTTTGCGGCATCGTCAAGGGCATGCCCTTGCCACCCCCATATGAACTCTAATTAGGGTTTTGAATTTGGAATCATAAGTGAATTGTGTGAATGAGTGATGATTATTAATTGGTTCGTGGAGCAAATATGTTTGTATCAAATACTCATTTCCATTGTATACACGCAAAAATTATTCTTATATGTCATGTGTACGTTTTATTGGAGCGTAAATTCAAATTCGATATAATTAAGTTTGAGGTGTATTCAATTTTAAGATTATATTTATTTAATAAGTGAACTGAATTCGAGTCAAATTTTAACATGCACATAAAGTAATTCATTTTTATATACTAAGGAGTGAAGTCTAATTTGTTCTCGGAATAATTTTTGCACAAAATACTCATTCCCCTTATAATATACAATATTTTTTTTGATCACCAAGAAATTTTATAAATGACGATACGAATGTGTTCAAAAATGGGGAAAAGCATCCCCGAAAAGCAAGAAACAAGTGTAGAGCGAAAGACTAGATCACAAGTGAGTCCAGCACCATCCTTGGGTTTGCGCACCAAGTCGAAAGCACACACTCCCCTGTCCAATCCTGAACCCCACGTCCCTCGTCTGCATGCATCAAAGTGTATGAGTGCATATGCAACGATCTAAGCACGTCCATCGGCGTCTTCACCTCCCCTTTAAAGATTACGTCGTTTCTAGTAACTCAGATGTACAAGAATTCCATAGTCACCAATCTACTCCAAGCTCTTCTCGCTCCCCTCTCAAAGACTCTGGATCTCCACCCAATGAATAGCTCGTGGATTGTATGGGAGCTGGTGTACGACACTCCCCACCACATGTGAATCTCTCTCCAAAACTCCCGCTACCATCAGCATGTGAGCATGAGATGCTTGTTGAACTCTTCCCTACTGCCACAAAGAGTACAAAGCGGGTGCCCAATCGGGATGACCCCTCTAAGAGTACACTTCCACACCATCGCCTCCGTCCTCTCCTTCGTCACCACCAACAACCACTTTGATTCCGCCGGAGAGCTCGTTCGCAAGCTCATGTCCTCGGAATCGGAGTCGGACCTGATTCGAGAGAAGCCTCCGGCGAATTTGAAGCACGCCACGATGGCGGTTACTCGTTGGAGATCTAACCACTTCAATTCCAGCTCCAACGAGTCCTCCGGCGACCTAACGTCGCCGCTCCAGCTCGCGACTTGTACATCTTGCTGCTTCTCCACCTCCAATTCCTCGGAAATCGAGAGTGAAATTACAAACCCTAATTCTAATTGGGTCTCGACGGAATCGAAGTGGTTGTTGGCGGTGGCGAAGAAGAGGACGGAGGCGAGGGTGAGGAAGGGGAGGCGGCGGCGGAGGAGGAGGGAGGTGGAAAGAGTGACATTCACTTGAAATTTTGATGAATAGTTGAGGGTAATTTCGTCTTTTTACGCAATTGAAATTGGACCGGATTAGACCAAATTTAATTTTGGTTCAATTCAAGGGTAGCTTAGGTATTTTTAGTATTTTAGAATTAAAGTGTCCCAAAATGTGATTCAAGGTACTAAAAAGGAGAAAAAAAGGTAGGGTATAAAAGTGACAAAAGTGTATATTTAGATGCACAAAAGTGTTATTTTCCCTTAATTGTTTCTATAAATGTTTGCTATGATAATTTATAATCATCGTTCATGTGTTTAAGGATATCAAATAACTTAATTATGCCAGCTAAAAATATTCAAAAGGATTTGATATTAGAAAATCTAATTACAACTCTACAAGTCCTGAGCATGCACATAAAGCACACATCTTCATCTTATCTGCTCTTTTGAATAAATTCATCCTTTTTTAGATTGAGCATTTAATTTATAATAGCACATAATAACAAAGGTAGCGGTTGATCATTCAAAAAAAAAACAAAGGTAGCACTTGAGGTTTCAACTACAAAACCGATCATACCAAACAGGGGGAGGCTAGATCTCAGTGAGAGTGCACAATTTTTGTCGAATATCAACAACAAAAGACTGCATTGCAAAACAGGGATAGGGCAATTAAGTATCATTGTCGTGGTGCATCCAATTCAGCTCACTACATCAACTTAACCATGATTAAGTTTTTTCTTTGAAAATTGAACGATACAAATCACCAACAAATATTGTACAGAGAAATAGGGATGAGAGACAATTAAGTATTGTAGAAACTATAATTTGGGTACGACAATAGTAGGTTTAAAAAATACTTTTCGATGTACACTTATTGCGCCTGGTATGGAGGCCACTGACTTGAAAGCGATTTTAACGGCTAGGCCAAGGTAGTGATCATGTACTGATCGCTTCCGAGGTTAACACGTTAGTCCCCCTAATGCACGCTCATTCGTACACTAGAGTCTGGAACTTACACAATTCGATACCCAAGAACCGATTCAAGAAAAAATATTTGAGAGAGAAATTATAAGAAAACTTATTGTCTTGGTTCATGTCTTCACCAAGATCATCCAATAATTATATAGGGAGGGTGATATTAATTTTAATAAAAGAGGGTAATAAAAGGGCCTTTAAAAGAGCTAATAGTGGAGAAGGTTACCAACTAATTAAAGTGAAATAACCTCTAAAAGAGTAATACCATAAATAACTCTTGTAAGTCATCATCCCCAACGACCCCCCACTAATGGCGAACAAAAGGTTTAACAAAGTAAGTTCATAGGTAACGGAAAGTTATCGATACTTAAGTATTAATGTCTTTCGACTTGAACTGACACGTAGTGAGATGAGGCAACAATGTACTTGTAAAACAAGTGAATTTCTTCTTGAACTTGTTTTACTTTCCGTTGATACACAACACATATCACACCTTCAAGTTATGCAAGTTCTGCGATATCTTTCAAACAAATACTTTTAGGGCCATGAGTACACCTCGGTCTCACAAGTGCTCTACAAAGATTTCCTCAAATCTTCCATAGATGACGACCAAACCATCACACACACATAGGTAGGTTGTCAGGTGCGTCTCAATAGCATTGGCATTAGAGCTATTAAGGACATAAAGCCCAACATGTCAGTCACAAATGGAATCCATCAAGTGCGTCTTTATAGCACCACCAAAAAATAGATATGGACTGTCAGCCTTAAGATCCATCAAGTGTGTCTCTATAACACTACCAAAGACTGGTTATGGATTGTCAGCCTCAAGATCCATCAAATGTGCCGCTATAGATACACCAAAAACTGGTTATGGAATCTCTAGTACAATCCGGAGAAATAACTCATTTTTTTCTTTCCAGAGTTGTCAAACCACAACGTGCATGTGGTTCAAGTATGTCTTCTCTTAGACATCATCCATAGCAGCAAAGAATTGTTGTTAATAAACTTCTCGATCATTCAACTACTTGTCCTATCTACATAGTAGCAATGAATTCTGATTACGTGATAGAGCTGGCTAAGCTAATATGTTAGGAACACTTCTAATATATAACACCTCCACACGAGATAAATGAGTATTCAAAATGATTTCAACAAAATTTTGAAACCTATTTTCATCACAAAGCATTCCAACACGTTAGGAAACTTACTAAGTGCATGTATAAAATTATTAACTTTACAACACCGATTTACACACGTATTTGTGTAAAGTTTCAAATATCAAGTCGGGCTTAGAACTTTTCTATTGTACCACCGTATATGATTTTTCATTTAAGATCCAGAACAACTAATGGACATACAACCATTACTTAAATTAGACAACTCACAAGTCTTATGGCAACAATAGAACCAAGTGCAAATTAATGGCTTTCTTCGCGTGTGATTTTCTAATTTTCTCATCAAGCATTTTAGGATAATTTTCTTTTATAAGGGGTGAGACTAGTTCAACACGAACATAATCTACTCTAAATCTGTCATGGGAGATATAATCTACTCTAAACAAGATGATGCACTATAAATACAAAATATCAAAAAATATATATATCCACAATCTTTCTCTATAGTAGGCCTCTTATATCTTCCATATATCAACACATAAGCTAGAATTATGGCTACTAGCGTGTGAATTATTACATGAATCAAATATACATGCATAACAACAATAAACGCAATAGATGAAGCAAAAGATATACAAATATCTTTATTTAAAAGAAACGATTGCTCTAGGAAGCATCTCTAACCTCATAAAATTAGCAACTACCTAGAGACATGAACCTATATGAAACAATATCAATGCAATGAACATACGAGCAAAGTTTTAGGTTCATAATGTTTATATTGAGTTTGGTTATAGAGTTAGTTTAGCTAAATACCCCCACATGACAAGAGACTTTATATGAAGAGCATAACCCTCAAATTTCGGTATGATTGTTTGAACTTAAATGATCTAATAATAATTTCTCTCTATAAAATCTCTCTATTCGTGCACATATGACCAGTGGCACACATGTACTAAAACTTAACAAAGAAACACAATTTTAAGTCACGATGTGATACATAATTACTTATTAGGTTAATATGAGAGCACACAAAAGTCTAATTTGTAATAACCATTTTTTAACCTAGGCTCAACTATGAACTTCAAAAACCTTATAGGGATTTCAAGAGTTCTTGGAAGTCCAAAACCCAGTTAAGCTCCTCACATCAAAATTATAAATTTTCACTCATGCTCGTTAAGGACAAAGCAACACCGATTTGCAAAAATTCTCATTATTAATTTAGAATCTTAGAAGTATGCAACTCATACAAATGACAACATCAATATGCTTAGTCAATTGTTTTAAAGTTGGAACATTATATCAAACATATGCATAATCATTGTGATGTTCATTACCTGAACACTTAAGGTAGAGTTTAGGAACCAGATGCACTCAACATGTCTTATCACTAGTGAAAGTGTTCTAACGAAATTGCAGTAACTCCTCCCCACCAGTGAGTCCTTGTCATCAATCAATTGTTTTCTTCCCATCAAATCGAAAACTAACTTATTACATAAACTTATGCTCTTTGGAAAACTTATCCCAATCAATTCATATACTAGGACAATCATCATTTTCTCAAGTTTTGCACAGTGAGTAAATTTGCATATACTTACTTCTACTCCAACTGGATGATAATATATAGAGCAAAATAATGAATAACTATGAAGATTCTAGATCATAGACATGAAGATTCTTAACACTCATAATCATTACTGTTATACTATATTTAAGCTTTCAAATTGTATTAACTATAATTTGAGTATAATAATAATAGGTTTAGAAAAAAGTTTTTGATGTTAAATTATCGTGCCGCGGTATGGAGACCACTGACTTGAAAGCAATTAGACCAAGGAGGTGATCGTGTTACTGTCGCTTCCAAAGTTAACACGGTAGTCCCCTCTAATGCACGACCATTCGTACACCAGAGTCTGGAACTTGCACAATTCAATACCCAAGAACTACCAACAAAGTTGAGCCAGATGGTAAGGAGCTCACACTAACATATGTGAGGTCATGAATTTGAATCTTAGTACACGAGGGTTTTACCTTCGGATCCTGACAAATGGGTTAAAAACCGATAACAAAGTTCTCCAAAGGTCAGTCTAGAACAGGGGTTTTCCTGATTTGCTGATATAAAAAAACTCTATAAAAATCAAAGTTCCCACCTTGCAAAAAGGTGTGATAATATACGACACATATTTCTCTTTTCCTAAGAAAATGTTAAGAAAATAGAACAACTAAACATCCAAAATATGAGCTCGAATTCAAACATTACATCCAAAATACTGTAAATTGAACAATTAGTTCAACACAACCCACAGAGAAGATAATGATTATAGTTGTTAACTTCAAAAATTGCTCCTATTTTTCCCGATGTCAAAGTAAAACACCTGCAAGTAAAAACATAAACCACATTAAGAAGAAGAACATAGAAACAAAATTGGGAAAAAAATGACTTGCCTTGGTGTCAAGCTGCAATTATCTGCTAAACACATCATAGTTCTCGGAATTGACATAGTAATTAAAGAGATCCAAGAACTTGGAAATGCTAGAGAAGAGTACGATTATTGTGGACCTAGTCGTCGACGTTTTCTTGAAGATCTTGAGGTAGCGTTCCTGATGATTCTCATTGAGGTCCAAGTAGAATAGCTTGTGCTCCACTTACAACGTCTTGCACAGAAGCTCCGCGTCACTCCCCAAACTTCCCTCCCTTTCACATAATTGGAGGTGGGCTTGGGATTAGGGTTTTGAGAAGGAGGAAGGAGGAGGAGGAGGAGGAGGAGGATGGGTAGTGTACAAGTGTGTGTCCAGGAAAGAGCCAAAATGCTTTGTTTCAGTTTCAATCAGAGAAGCGATTTTTACGTTTGCTCCTTTATTTATTTGCGGTAAAATTATTGTTTCTGCGCCAAACGATATTCTCTCAGATTTGTGTTACTTTTTCACTTTAAATGGACAGTATTCTACACTACTAGAGGAGAGGACAATCATCCTTATGATAGGACACTGGTGGTGAAATTGAAGGACAAAAATTATGAACATCGAACCCACTTAAATACTTACGTTTAAAATTTTAGAAAAACAGTCATCTTATTTAACTCGGTAAGATCTCAAATATATTTATATATTTTTACTGATTATAAAATCATTAAAATGTCTTTCAAAATTTTCAAAACATATCATCATTCTCTTCTCTTTCTCACTTTTCCCCTTCTGGCCATCTCTCTAGGAACGCTCTCATGCGACATCATCGTCCTCAATGTCCACACATTCACCCTCTCGCATAACTGATTTTTCAAGATTTCCCAACTAGATGACTATGATTAATCAAGTTGATGTTTTACACTTAAATGTTAGAGTTATGTCCTAGTCCAATATAAAAGTGATCTACAGTTGTAATGTTTTATCATTTTTCGAATAAATAAAACGGCATTAAAATTACTAATGTGTTGTAGTAATTTATTAGATGTAATTTGATCTATATCATTATGTGTGTCATCATTAATAATAGAACTGTAGATCATAAAGAATTACATTTAATGAGTCCCTGATCAGTTAAGCTTCATTAAGAAGAGATCAGAATGAGGCTAACTCTTTATGATCACGCTCTACAGATCATGGCAAGGTGGTGCCGGAGTTAGATCATAGATATAATCAGGTAAATGATATTGGACGACCCGATGGTGAGTATGCGGCATAGATGTTATCATGAGCATACTCACATATCGTAGCTTGTCATAGTACACCAAGGAGTCTTTGTGATCACTATGTAATAAATTTCTAAGTTTGACCTAGTCTAACGTTGCCTGTAAAAGGGTAGCTATAACGGCTATGATTGACTTAGTTATGAGTTACATGAGTGAACTTGAAAGACGGCTAAAAGATTTATCCCTCATACTCCGGTATGGGAATGATATTTGTTTAGGCCACTTGATGAGTATGACTGAAGGAAATTGCATGACCATGCTGGAGATACTTAGTATCAGTTTTCAGTCATCTCATATATCAAGAAACAGTGATTGATAAATAAATATGACGGTTCTATTCCTTATGATCAATCAAGATATCGGGAGGATAAAAAGGATAGTGACATGAACGATAAGAGGTTGACGTTGGGTAATCATAATGTCTTGCTAAAGACCACTTATGATGGAAAGGGCAAAATGATAATTTTGCCAGTCTGCCAACGGGTCGTGAGCCTAGAGGGGCACACACTTTAAGCAAGGTATAGCAAAAGGAACTTGTGTAAGTCAGTATTTGAGAAGTATGAGAATCGGGATAATTCGCCTTTCGATTTAATTAAATCGGAGCGAATTAGTTTAAACCATAAATCCGTTTAAAGGAATTGGATCGGTCTAGCTAAACCATTTAATTAGAACTTAATTAAATGGGTGTAGTTAAAGTTTAGCTAAGTGGGCTTTAAGCTCATTCTTAATATGAATTATAATTAATAATTATATTAAGATAACTGAGAGATATTTTAGGGATTTAATTTTGGAAAATCAAATATATTTTGAATATATGATTTTCGGTTTATCCCCTAATAATCTCACTCTCTTGCCGATTCCCAACCCCCCAATTGTCGTCCCTCTTCTCTCTCTCACACACAAAATTTGCTTATTCATCTCTCAAAAACTAGCATAGTTTGTTAGAAGAAACCTCAAGGATTTGAGGATCCTTGCTTGTGTGGATAAATCTAAAGAGTATAGATTTCTATACTTGGTGATTTGAGGTATTGAAAGGTAAAATTTCATATTTTTATTCATGTTCATATGTTTAATTAATTCACATGATGATCCTTATTAGTTTAAGTATTCGGGAATCTATAGTTATTTTCATGCTTCCGCATGTAATTAATTGTTATGGAACCCATGAAAACTCTTTAGTGGTATCAGAGCTGGTTGATATGTGATTTGATTTTGAGCATTATTATGGTTTAGTTTAATCTCTAATAATTTAAATATATTTATGGATTTGAACTTTACATGAAACATGAAAAAAAAATCATATTTTTGTTGGTTAAAACTAGATCTAAAAATTGAATTTTTTGGACTGTTTCGGGTTAGCCATGGCCGAGCCATGGTTAACCACGGTTGAGCTCTTTGGTGGATCATGGAGAGACTTCGGGCCGACTGGGACACCTCGGGCGACCAGGAGCCAGCCCTCGGCTCGACCATGGAATGGCCCGCGGTCCATCCGTGGTCGTTGTCGCGGGCGACCAGATCGGCGCCCACGGGCCATCCCATGGTCGCCCACGGACGATTTTGGGGCGGTACAAGGCGGGCTGATCAGTTTTGGGGTTTTGGGCCGGTTTTGGCCCACGGTGATTTCCCAATGTATTTCCCAAAATTTTCCAATTTTCAGACCCGGCCCGGTTTCGATAAACCGGGGCAAGCTGGTTCAATTTTGACTAATCAAGTAAAACCAGTTTCGATAAACTAGATTTTTCCCACATTTAAATAAGATAAAATTTGGAATTAATGTTGGGGAAAAGGACACTTTTGTGCACCTGAATATACACTTTTAACACTTTCATACCTAACTTTTTTTTCTCTTTTTTCCATACCTTACTTTCATTTTGGGACAACTTTCTTCAGAAATTTCAAAATACCCAAATTACCCCTAAATTGAACCAAAATTAAATCTGGTTTAATTATGGTCCAATTAATGAGTGTGAAAAGACGAAATTTCCCTCAACTATTCATCGAGTTTTCAAAGGTATGCCACCCTTTCAACTATTCTTCTCCTCCTCCGCCACACCCTCCTCACCGGCGTTTCTCCGGCATCCATCGCTGGGGTTTCTTTGGCATGTGGGGAGCACGGTGGACCGACGAGACCTCTAGAACACCTCCGCCAAGGTGTCCGTCTCGACCCCTTCTTCTCGTCTTCTCCGGTGATTCTTCGTCGGAGCCGGCCATGTTCTTTCTCTGCTGCCTCCACAACACTAAATGGCGAGTATCGACGAGGTGGGCAGCGGGCAGCGAGCATCAACGAGGTGGGCAATGACAGCGACCAAAAGGGTAGAATGCGGAGCTCTGACGATCGTCTCCGGCACAGAAAGGCCGGAAAAGAGATAGAGGGAGAGAGGGAATAAGAAATGAGTTCGAGAATTCAAAATTTTCACTCGCCGGAAAGTGTGTCGGACCATATTTTCCGGCACACTTTCCGGCGAGTGAAAATTTTGGCACAACTTCGGTCACCTCCACCAACTCCGGTCACTCTAGTCACCAGGTACAAAGCCCAGCAGGGTCGAGCCTCCTCCCGGGAGACAACCATCGCCGCCATCGTCTCCCGCCATCGCCGCCGCAAGAGGCTCTGTTTTGATGAAGTAGGAGGGTCCAATGACATTCACTTAGAAATTTGATGAATAGTTGAGGGTAATTTTGTCTTTTCACACTCTTTAAAAATTGGTCCGGTTCTCTCCATTATACCAGGGTTAATTTCGGTATTTTGAGAATTTTAGAGGTAAATTGTCCAAAATGAAAGTCAGGTATAAAAAAAGAGAAAAAAAAAGTTAGGGTATGAAAGTGTCAAAAGTGTATATTCAGGTGCACAAAAGTGTCATTTTCCCTTAATGTTGTTGTTTGATAACATGATGAGTGATAACATGATGTTTGCCAACATGTTGGTTTCAATATGAAGAGTAGCCAAGCCCGGTTTCGATTTCGGTTTATTTTGCAACCTGCGAGTTGCTAGATTTGGGTTGTATTAATTGCGGACTGCGTGTCGTTACTTTTGTAATTTCATTTATTTAATTAAATTGTAATTACGAAGACCGACACAAGAAGAAATCAAGACGAAGTTGATAGAGTTCCTAAAGAGGCTCGGAGCCAGTGGGAGTCCAAGAGGAGGAGACCGGTTCAAATCTAGAAGACTTAGTCTTACGATTTGCATTTTGATTTCCCTTAAGTTTTAAGACGGGCTAGACTATGCTTGTGGCTTTACATTTATATTATGGATATGAATGTACGAGTAGTTTTGTATGCATGGGTTAGTGTATGTTTAACTATCACCCACATGCGAATATTAAGACCAGATTTAATCAGACTTACATAAAATTGGTTAAGAAATCATCTATGCATAGATTTGTGATTGATGATTCCAGTTAAGATTGTATCGATATTCAATCAGAAAGTAATGAAACACTTATTCGCAAATAATTACAAGTCAAGCGAGATACCGTCCAGACCTCAACACTCAAAACGCATTCGAACCTGTGAGTGGGTGCGCCTTCGCGTAGCATTCATAGGGGAGAAAGGTCGGATGAGTTGGACAGTTCAATATGGATGTGTGCACCTCCGCGTAGTAGCCATATTAAACTGGGTCATAGTTGAGTTTTGGTAGACTTGTCTACGATTGTCAGCTATGGCTCACCTAGGGTATCAGGATAGGGTATGCCGTGTACATTTTATGTACAAACCCTAGTCAGGAGTTACATGGACTTGTAATTGGATGAGTTCCTACCTTGGTTCCTTCAGTTGGAGCGGTGAGCCTTCGTTCACTTTAATTGAGGGTATGCGAGGATCCTGGTTCAAATTCTAAAGTTTAGAATCAGACAAGTGTTTTATAACTCAATCTCCAACTTTAATTAAATATTGATTAAAATTCCTTTTACCGTGTATAACTAAATGGCAAACACAACACATTCTGGTAACAGGGGCACTAAGGGTCCTAATCGAGCAAGATAAGCTTAACGACGTTAACTTCCTCGATTGGGACAGAAACTTAAGATTAATTCTCAAGCATGAACGTAAGGAATATATCCTTACACAGGACCCACCTGCTGAGTCACCGCTGAACGCCGCTAGGACACTAAGGGATACTTATTAAAAGTTCCTTAGCGACCAAATCGACGTGTCATGCATTATGATGGGCAGCATGGTGCCTGAGCTGCAAAAACAGTTCATGGACCTTTCAGATGATCCTCGTGCCAAGATGGCATAGATCAAGGAAATGTTCAAGGAGAAATCTCGTGTCAAAAGATATGATACTTTCAGAGAACTTGTTTCCTGTAAGTTCAAGGCTGGAGCTCCTGTCAGTCCACATATCTTGAAGATGAAACATTTTTTGGAACACCTAACCAGACTTGGTCTTGGTATTCAGAAGGAAATGGCTGTGGGCTTTGTGCTACAGTCACTTCCAAATGCATATAGTGTGCAACCATTTCCTTCTGAACACCTAATCTGAACGCACGTTGTCCTAGCACGCGACACGTGGCAGCAAGATTACACAACATGCATTTTCAAGTGAGAACCACGTTGTACCTGTTTGGACGTTCGAACATTTCCACCCCGTTTGTACCTGTTTGTTGCTCTCTCTCTCTCTCATAAATATATATATATATATATATATATATATATATATATATATAAATAGACATATGCAAGTGAGAACCACGAGTTGCATGAGAAATCGTGAGAACAGGGCCGACCCGATCTATCTTGAGGCCTAAAGAAGAAAAAAAAAATTGAGGCTTTTTCAAAAATTAAGCAAAATAAAATATATTTAAATTTGACGAAAACTATTTTCTTACGCAAGTATTACATGTTCGGCTGTAAACAAGCCGAGCTTTTAACGAGCCGCTCAAGCGCGGGGGTATTAAATATTTATTTAGGGTTCGTTATAATCTAGCTCGAGCCAAATTCGAGCTCGAAATTAAGCTTGTTTGATAAAAGAGCCGAGCTCGAGCTTGAATTTTTAAGGCTCGACAAGCTCGCAAGCCAGCTCGTTTAGTATTTTTTTAATCTGTTTTTTTAAAAATAGTAAATATTTATAATGAAATTAAACGAGTCGAATCGAGTCGATCTGGAGCTGGCTCGTTTAGTATTTAATGAATTATATTTATAACAAATATTTGTATTGAAAATTGAACGAAGCGAATCGAGCCGAGCTCAAGCTTATCTATATTTTTTTCGAACTAAACTTGAACTTAGTTGCATAAGCTCGTTCGGGGCCTAGCCGAGCTCGAACTGGATGATTTTTTCACGAGCCGGGCCCTTCCCAATTTAGGCTCGATTCGACTAGTTTACGCTCCAACATGTTAGTATATTTATTATAAATCAGCCCTTAAACAATTATTCTGTTTATACCGAACTCAGCTTCAAAGGGTTTTAAAAGTTAAGTTCGATCAAGTTCAGCTCGAGAAAAAAATAGTTAAAATTATAAGTTCATCTAGAATTTATTTTCAGTTCATTCGATCATGAGAGATTATTAAAATTTTGGATCTTCACTATATTCAACATATCAAAAATATAAATCTCACAAAAAAATAGATTGGTTTATATATATATAATATGTGTTTTAAAGCATATGTTAGTTATTTGGGTAGAAATATATAGGGTAAACTACACATAGCCATCCCCAACTATGCCCAAAAGACATATAGTTAGCTCCAACTTTCAAACTAGACACCTAGCTACACCCAGAGATTGAAAATTGACACTTAGCACTTACTGTTAGATTTTCTGTTAAAATTTTAAAGAAAGAGACGAAAATGCCCTTGGTCATACTTCAAATTTTCAAAACATGTCATTTATGAGTTTTGGTGTGTTTTCCGATCAAGCTTCTCCACATCCACCACGTTCCTCCCACTGCGTTCGTCGGCACCGGATTCGACCTCCGACCGCTCCGTCAAGTCTCTGACGAACAATTTTTTTACAATGGTATGGTTTTGAAAATTTGAAGTCTGACTAAGGGTATTTTTGTCTTTTTACTTAAAACTTTAATAGAAAATATAACGGTGGGTGCTAAGTGTCATTTTCAATCTTTGGGTGTAACTAGTTGTCCAGTTTAAAAGTTGGGGATAACTATGTGTCTTTTGGGTATAGTTGGGGATGGTTATGTGTAGTTTACCCTATATATATGTTCATTGTAAACATAAATTTATTTATTTAAACTATTTATATATAGATTCCTCATATTTTAAAATTTTAAAAATAAATAATTATTTTTAAGAAAAATGAGGCCTTATGTAATTGGGGGCCTAAAGCCACCGCTTATTTGGCAAGGCACTTGAACCGGTCATGCGTGAGAACCACCCAAATGTAATGAGGGGAGTATATTTTTCTATACCTTAGAGGGGAAAGTTTTACTTGTCGAGGGGATGGGTGTTACGAGGGATTGAAAAAAAAAAGTTTTTATTTTTTTTTTGGTCCGCCATAATAATGTTATGAAAATACATGTCATAATAATGGAATTACGGTTATGAAAATACATGACATAATAATGGAAACACGGTTCTCACTATATATATATATATATATATAGCCATGATCTTGTGCAAACCATGAGGTCTTATTCGAACCTGTGAGAACCGTGTTTCCATTATTATGTCATGTATTTCCATTATATATATATATATATATAGGAGAGAGAGAGAGCGAGCAACAAACAGGTACAAACGGGGTGGAAATGTTCGAACGTCCAAACTGATAGAATGTGTAGTACAAAATGGTGGAACCTTGAAAATGTATGTTGTGTAATCTTGCTGCCATGTGTCGCGTGCTAGGACAACGTGCGTTCAGATTATCAACGATACAACGATTGTAGAACATTCGAACGTTCTACAACCGTTTATAGCGGAGTGCATATATGTATTAATTTCAAGAACTAAATATAAATTTAGTAGTCATAAAAAATCACATATGTAATAATTAACATGATTCTCTCTTTCTCAACTTCGCATTACACATTTTACAAGATTCTTCAATTTGTACGGGTCCATCACGTTTTACAACTTTACACGTCCTACAGTTCAAACGTTCTCCCTCCCTCCCTCCCTCCCTCTCTCTCTCTCTCTCTCTCTCTCTCTCTCTCTCTCTCTCTCTCTCTCTCTCTCTCTCTCTCTCTCTCTCTCTCTCTCTCTCTCTCTCTCTCTCTCTCTCTCTCTCTCTATATATATATATATATATATATATATATATATATATATATATATATATATATAGACCTCTTATTTGGTGTCAAAACGTCCAAACCACCTCCCACCCGTCTGATTTGTGCGGAGCGAAGGAGATGGCGCCACGTGTAACCATGCGGATTGGGAGAGAGATAACGGGCACTGACAGAGCTGTTAGGATATTGGTGTGTAACATACTTACTCCGCGTGTGTAACCATTGTGTGTGTGTAACTGACCAGTTGTTACTGTGTAGCACATTCAAATAGTGCGTACATGTGTTCGGTTTTATGAACCGGTACCTTGGTATTGTATAACACCTACAATATAATTGTATAATCATTCATGTATAACATAAAACCACAATTGATCTATATAACTGCTGAATCGTATAACAATAGTTAGTGGGTACATGTGTTCGGTTTTATAAACTTGTAACCGGTACTTTGGTATTGTATAAGACCTACAGTATAATTGTATAATCATTCACGTATAATGTAAAACCATAATTGAATTGTATAAGTGTTGAATTGTATAACAACGGTTACACACGCGAAACAAGTATGTTACACACCAACACCCCTAACGGCTCTGTCAGCAACCGTTATCTCCCTCCCAATTTCTCATTCACATGAGACTCATGTTTATAAGGAAAAGTGTGGTGTCTTCGAGACAACACTAACATATGTAAAAATGTAGAGAATTAATGGCACACTTCTAGTAGTATGTGGCCATTGGGTGGACACGGACAAAACCCTTCGGTTCTCAATATATAAGAACCAAATTCATAAGCACTATGCAAAAAATGGTTCAATATCGAATCCAGTTTTAGTTCCATCCTGTTAAAACCGAATAGATTTTGATCTTAAATTCGTGCTTAATTTAAGAGCCGAATTAGATAAAATTAAGCTCGATTTATGAACCAAATTAGACAATTGATCCCAAAAGAGTGCAATCGTGGGAGAGACGCAATTCAATTCATTGATACTATAAAAGCGGGACCAAGACATGTAGGTAGAAGAGGTACTGGTGATATGCTCAGAGAGCAAAACGTAAACATGATAAACCAATTCAATTCTGAAACGATTATCCACAATTCTACACTGTAAGTACTGGACCAAAACCAAATTTCAAGTACTGTAATTTCATTACCTAATCTGACCCATTATTCAGGGTACTTGATTTTTCAATTCCAATTAGGCTTGGAACCGGTTTTGGGTCTTAAGTGTCTGCCCCTAGTGGCCATGCACGTTAAGGAGTACACTATTTGCCTGTAAGAGGTGTCTTCTGCAAGCAATGGTGGGGCCACATTAATTTTGCAACAGATACAAGGTACCAAAAAGCAATAAAAATTACAAGTCACTGTCCTGTTACATGCAATTGTAGAGACCCATATAATGCACAGAAACATGGTAAAAATTGCAAGCCAATCCACACTGATTTAAACTAAATTTTGAATTGCAAATGAATCAGAGCACTGTAATTGACAACAATTGGGTACTCAATTATTGGAACGCCATTGGGCATCAAATTATGCCCTTAACTGAGTAAACAAATACTACAACCCATAGGGATTTATATGCAACAAAACAATTGATATCTTATCTTATGATCTACTTACTGCCTGGTGGGCAGACCCCATTGACAAATCAGGAGTCCTGGGGTGCCTCGAATCTTGTTGGGGTGTCGATTCCCATCATACAGCAAAGCCCCGATATCAAGATTATCAGTAAAACTAGCGCCTGCAGTAACAACACAAGCACCATCAAGATCAGAACTCTACCCAAATAAAGATTGTAACCAGATCAGCCTCATATATCTCATTCCACAAGAACCAATATACAATACTGTCACTATATACACATGACAATGCATGAACCACCTAAAAGCATATGTGCAGATTAGGTTTATGTTTTACTGGGTCGTCCTTAAAAAATGGTTAAAATGGTACATGTTCTTACATTTGTATAAGTTTTTGGAAATCTCAATGACACGTTTTTAGTCTATTAACATTATTATTTATAATGTTTTCTTTCTGTGAGAACGTTATCTTATTGCGACTTATTTAAATAAACAAAACATAACCTTCCAATAGTGTTTGAAGAGCAAAGTGATATCATGTGTACGAGTGACAACAATAAAGTAAGAAACAAATGCTGCAATAATTTACCGATTTTGCAAACATGTTACTGGAATAGACATATCATAATGACCAAGTCCTCTCCTTAACCAAGCCTAAATCCCAACCAATGAGGTTGTACAAAAATCTTTAACACAACCCCAGTGTCAGTAATGCTTATAATGTATGTTATCACTACCAAAAATATGCGATAAACTGGAACAATGCATCTGATTCATTTCAAAGTACTCAACACAAAATATATTAGGAATTATAAACTAGAGGTTACATGCATAGAGTTGGCATATGTCACAGACAAATGGGAGAGAAAATTATTTTAATAATCAATAATACGTGAAACTGGAAACCATTTATGCCTCAACACGATTGACTATATAATTAAGGCACCCATGGGAACCACTATGATCTATTGGTTGAGCAATATAATTCAGCTACACAAACAAAATCACCTACCGTATGCATGGTTAAATGACAGCGAAATATTCTTTGATCACTACATAACAGCAGACAAAAACACCATAGCTAGATGCTAAAGCTGAAAAGGGCAAGTAACTTACCACAAGAAGTCCTTCCAAAAGGGATGATTTAATCTGGCAAAGTTCATCACATGTTGTGGAATTATCCGAGCTATTTCCTGAGGTACCTTCAGCAAGAAACCTTTCTAGCTCCCTATGAGAAGGATACTCAATCGATCTATGGGGATCTGACACATAGAGAACTTCATATTTTGCACCTGACTCCTCCACAGAACTTAACAGACCTGAGAAAACCTCACCTGCATATTCGATGTAAATTCCTCCCAATTACCATCGCTTACAGCAATAAAACTAATGACAAGTAAAATGTTTAAAAGTTAATCATTTCCTTATACTAATGTATATCATTTTCATGTTACATACTTTCAGAAGGTGAATGGTCAACTTCTTTCATAGGAGAGCCTCCATGGCAAACCACAATAATATCTGCTTGCCCCTTTAATTTCTTTGCCATCCTTGAAGACAGATAATCCTACACATTTTTAATGGTAACAAACAGCATCAAATATAGGCCATGATCTTCTACATTTAATAACGAGTCACTAAAAAGCCAAAGATAACTTACTTTCACAGACTGGAGGTCAGAAAGTTTTTGGAAATTTCTGCCCTCCACAGAGCATGAGTCCAGGAAAGCCACATTACTGGTCTCCAAGTCATGCCCACAAGTTTCTGTAAACTCTGAGAGCAAGGAAGCCTCTATTGACTCATCTTTTGAAGGAGCAACATATGGGAATGCAATGGAAAACTTAGACTTAGTGAAGGAGGCCTGTATAATGAAACAGTGATTTTTTTTTATCCATGCAATTAATTTTCCATCCACAAAAATAATGAACCCAAATGGGCAAATTCTAAATACCTTGAGTAAGTCAACAAGAGCTGGATGTGCATGCTTGTTTGCAGAAACATCTGAAGATTGCAACTAAAGATAACAGAGTATGAGTTGGTTGAAAAAATGTAATTGATTAATACAAGAGCAGTATTTTCTTCTCTCTTTTCTTAAAACTGGAAAGGGTTGCAGTATATTTTATCACCTTTATGACATTTCAAAACTTAAGTATAACTTTGGTTCAAAGAAGAATAACAGCCTGAACAAGCATAAGATTGTAATATTTACTACACATGCTGCTTTTGGAAACCCATTACACTTACAAGAGATACAGTAATGAAGTGGTTTGACGAATAAAAAAGCTATAATTAAACTTCTTGTCAACGTAGTGTATATACAATAGCTAAGACTTCAATCAAAAGTGGAATCACTAAGTAATAATACCTTAGTAGCACAGGATTCACAAAGATAAAATATCATTATTCAACTTGCACACAAAAGCTAGAAAGCTATGCATTAAATTCTCCAGTTTCATATACTTATAATATGTACCTCGGTGCCCACAAAGACAAGTGCTAAGTCTGCTGATTGCGGAAGTTTATTCCTTGAGCACTAAAAAGGGAAAGTAAATAATCAATACAAACATGAAAATCACCAAAAAGACAACTGAAACGTATGAGGTACGTGTGTAATACTTGTAATTTTCTAACACTGCAACGGAAAGCAAATTACCAGTAAGTTTGACCAGCCACCTTCAGACAAAACAGACTTTGCTAAGTCCTTCGGAGAAAAAGTCTGATAATTAACAGCTTCCTTCATTCCGCTGCTTGAAATCCAATAACGATAAGTAAATAATAATTTATCAATGCAAATACACCAAAAATTTAGGCTCACAAATTAATAAAAATGATAAACAACATCAATGAGAAGCACTTTAAAAAATTATAGAGTTTGAGATTAAAATGAAAAACACCAAGAAGGAAAATGAATAAACTTAGTTGCATCAAAAATCCTAGGAGAAAATCAGCAATTATCTTTTACAAGAGGAAGTATCCAAGATATCTCAGGAATTTCAGGAGGTGATAAGTAGACCAACCTTAACTTCCCAACAATTTGTTAAATGTAATAGTAAAATTTTATTCCTTACCTGTTATACAACACAAATTATTCTTCCTTAAAAATCTACTCTCAACAAAAGTTGGAGATGACATCCCCTCACAGCGATGTCTGATATTTTATTTGCATTTTGCATAGAACTCCCATAGTATACACTACAAGAGGAGTGTGTCAGCGTAGCTGCTTGAACTAAACAGATACCAATGTCTATGGATATGCATTCCTAGAATTCCACCACTTGCAAAACTAATATCCTAAATATGCATAGAAATTAAACCTCCATCTGATTTCATATTCAACCAAGCTTAAGCTTAAGGTGAGACCGGAATAAAGAAAGTTTAAACGTCCAACAAATTTAATTTCCATTGACAATCCAAAACAGAACATAATTAGGCATCTCACAATACAAAAAACATTCTTTTGTAGCACATGCTTTGTCCTATATAAAAAATACACCATAAGAGACCCAACATATCTATGACACAAAGGTACAAGAGCAATTGAAATAACTTGAGCTGTAGACAAATAAGAATTTATTATTCATGATAACAAACGATCTTTGATTACATTATCAACTACTGAATATAAAATCTAAATCCATCAGGGTAAAAATGAAAGAACCATACCCATCATGGTGAGGTGACCACAGAAACGCAGGCACCGTGGCCGGCGAGGCCAACCCACAAGGGGTTAAAGCTCCTGCAACTAAAGCAAGTGCCATCAACGCCACTAAGGAGACCTTCTTCATCATTTTACACCTACACCATCATCAACAACAAATATTGCAGAAACAAACACAGACCCAAAATTAAAATAAAATAAAAAAAACAGAAATGAAGCTCAAAATCAAGCAAACAATAATCAAATAACAATTAAGCATTCAACTGAAGTGTTTGCAAATGAAATCACAAGATTCACAAACCAAAGCAGATTGTGAATTTAGAGAGTAAAATTCGAATTGGGGAACATCGATCTCTAAAAAGATAACTCTAATAAAATTGTGGATTCAGATCTTCAAAAACTTACCGGGAGAGAAATCAGAGGACCGATTCAATTCGCTCACGTACGCAATTAGGGTTTATCAGGATTTGGATGAGGAGATTAGTTTTTCCCAAATCGGATCTGCTTCGATCTCAAGCACAAAAAATGAATAAATTAACGAAAAATGCCAATCTGAAACAAAAGCAGAGCAACGTGAACGGCCTAGACTATTGTTATTGAAACGACGTGGTTTTGAGTCAGAGATGATGAGTTTCATTTGGGCCGTTATTGGGCTGAGCCGTAAAAATGTTAGCAGGCTTGGTTTCTCACTTCCTTTGAGCCCTTTGGATCAGTTCAGTTTTTGTAGAGTTATGGGCTTTGCCTAGTTGTTCAGACCCAAAGCCAATTGTGTGTGTCCACAATGTTACAACGGGTCGCACTGGAATACAAACGTCTAGCTTTCATACAAACGTCCAAACAGATCTCTCACCACACATTTTTGGAATGGACGTCCCAGATTTGCCAGCTTAAACGGTGGCAAATCAAGGTAAATAAGGTGTCAAGTGGATGTTTAAAGTGTCATTACAATTGGTCAGAGGGACATTATCGTACTTTTCATTTCTTGATTGATTCGCTGAGATAATTACCACGCAAATTTCGCAAATTTCAAAATTCTAAAAACTAATTAGATCATAATCCTCTACTGTTCGATAGCTAAAAAGAAATCTAATCCCCAGCCCGGAGGAAACTCAATCTTCTACAATTCTTAATCTGGAACTCTAGTCGATTTTTAGTATGATATTAATGGCAAATTCTCAAGTTGCATATGTATTTTCAAATGCAAATGACACATTCTGGTCCATAAGCATGTGGCATATAATGTACTGCTTCTTTTGTACTAGAATGTTTTCCATTTGAATTTGTGTCATCACCATGCTCATATATTTCAATTTGTGTCATCACCAAACGTGCTTATGTCACCAGATTTTTCCACCCTCACTTCATAGTAATAATCCAGCAAAACAAGTTAAAGGTATAACAAAATGATTGAAAATAATTTTTCATTGATTTAGTTATGAAGTACGAAGATTCTAATTGAAATGGTTACATATTTTCTTAATCTAGTTTTCTTCATCACCCATATACTCAAGGTTTCCTACTTTCTCGTTCTGCACTCTCCACCACCACTTGTGTCATCATCACTATCGTCCTCATCACAATCTTCTAAGTCTTCTGTTGTATCCTTTGACCCGTCATCGGAATTGTCGGGTTCACTCTCTGGTTCTGTATCGCTCTCTGGATGCCAAATACTAAAAGGATACCAGTCCTCCCAATTTGAATCATCCGGGTCTTCAGTATTTGTTCCTCCAATGGTGGGTGAGGGTCTGAATCACTCGAACTAGAAGAGCCTGAAGAGGTTATCGATGGGGATTTTGGAACCTTTCATGACTGTCAACATTCACTCGCGTCTTCGTTGGGGTCCCCATACTCCAACCAATCAAAGTAAATCTGCGGATGTGGTTGAACATGTGTAGGGATTGATGAATATCCTTCAAACTTTTGGTGTTTGGCTGGTTTTTCTAGAGACGACGGAGATCGGGTTCGTTTGTTACCCATGATTTTTTGTTTATGCAAATCAGATATGTAGATCATGGAACACAAATTATTTTCGTATCAATTTGTACATGTTTCATAGCAGCTAACGCAAAATGTCATCACGACATACTAAACAGCAGGTATGTGTCATCACCAATGAATCCAATTTCATTCACATTCAGTGTCAACAAAAAAAAATTGCAAATGACATATTTTAGTGTGATCACATGTCTTGATGATTTCTGGGTACCTAGATGGGTCATGAATTCACGGTACCGTCCATAAGATCTACAATGATCAATACCCACATCCAGAGTTACAAATGACATTCCAATTGTTGGTTTCATAGTGATGGGGCAGTGCAGTACGTAACCACCATTTGTGTCTATTGACCATATGCTACTTTCATCTTCTACAGATCCATTGTTTATTAAGAAGGTTGACTAGTATACAATCAATATTGAATATAGTATTTAGATCTACAGTTTTGTTGATTACCTAATGAATTGATTTGATCAGACGAATCATTCACCACTGTTAGTGTTTCTACACCATATCGGTCAATATCAACTACGATTCAGGTGTATATTTTGAAATGATTTAGTAGTAGACAATATAGTAACTCACCTTCATTTGATGAAGATTCTACCATGGCAACTATTAGCTCGACAACTCAATGACTTAGAAACATTCGGTGCAGTCTCCTTTATAAGCGTCGTCGAATCAATGCTCCCTTGATTTCAGAAGACGATTGGCACCACCTCCAGCTAATTTACCACATTGCCCCTGTTGACTATAATCAGTATGTAATTTGGTTAATTTTGGATGTTTCATCTACACCGATGATTAGTTTAATCTAACAGATGAGAGTCGTTCTAATGTTTGTATTATTAACCATGTTTGTACTCTAGTTCATCCTTGTTACAACATGATTTCTTTTTAGAAATGTGAAGTGAAAATCTTCTTTGTCAAGGATTTATTGGTCGGGCCCTTTTCCCTTGGAAAATCATACAGTCACCGCGGGGGAGTTAGCCTCACTCACAAATGATATGAATACAACTGTTGTTATATTTCAAATTTGATCAATCCCGACCCATTTCTCTACCCACTTCTTTTTCGAGTCCATTTATTGCACGCCATCATTCTTTCACTAGCTCAAACCAGGCTTCATTGAGTAGCTTCAACCACGATTACATCAACAAGAAAAGACAGATCATTCCCCAGTCAAATGGACGATCAGACCCTGACAACATAGCTCTAGCAAAGAGATGAGCTACCATGTTCTCTTACCTTTTAACATTACTCATATTGACAGTAGGGGTCAAGGCCAAAATGCTCCTACACTAAAAAACAACGGAGAGCACATAGGAGAAATTCCCAAAATTCTCGACACCACTGACAAATGATCATACTTCACCAAGAAACTACTAAACCCAATTAGAGAGTATTTTGTTTATAAAATTAGAGAACATAACAATCTCTCGAGTTCTAAAAGGTTGGTAAAAATAGTGTCTATATTTTGTCAATGGATTAATGTTTTTGATATAACAAAAAATAAATAAAGACATTTGTCCCTGTAGGAACACTCAAGCAGCTGAGTATCACTTTATTTGTAGTGGTATAGTTGAGGGTTCAATCCCGCTAGCAGGATGGGGAGGGTTTTATGGACATATAGAAATTGATATAACTTCCAAAAATGGACTAAACCGACAAAATTGGACATGATCCGACCTTTGGGTTCCTCATTTTTTGAAACCATATTTGGTATCATTATATAAGGAAACGCTCTGATTCACATTATGGTTCTCATGATCGGTTCTTGATCCTACTCGGTTTGAACCAATTGATTTTTTATTTTTCATTTAGGCTCGATTTATAGGCCGAATTTAAAGAATTTGAACCTGATTTATATCCAAAACATTAAACTTGCAACTACAAAGAAAACACTAATAAACATTGAATGTTAAAATTTAATTATTACAATTCAATCAAAATTTGCACATAAAATAACATCCGTGGGTGGACGAAAGGTGAACACATGACGACACAAACCAATTCATTTATTACCGGTAACCGACAGTCAAGAGTTTTGATAACCAAATATTTTCAAACATTTTTTTATTAGGTGTGGACACTTTGGACCGGAACCCATTTCGAACCAGGAATCAAATCGGGCTTAAATTCAAACTTAGTTATGAATTTGAGGGTACTATTCAATTTTAATTTGGTTATCAAAACTCTTGACTGTCAGTTACCGGTCCAAAGTGTCCACACCTAATAAAAGAAATGTTTGAAAATGTTATAAAAATATATATTTTGGAATATGAAAAAAGAACATAAAGTACATCTAAAATAAATTTCACCGACATTGTGGGTTGGGTTGCATATAGAATAGTAGTTAGTTGACTTAATACAATGCTGTACATGCAACTATTATACATCGTACGGATTGGTGTTTAATAGGCAAAAGCATTTACACAAGCATGTGCGTAGCGCGTGACCCTACGTGGCTCTGTCGTTTTATGACATTTTTGCTCGTTTTGTGCGCCGCAAAACTATCAACTTCTCAAGTTATATGCAAATGAAACCAAACAAGTAGCCCATTAATTAATTGGTATTAGTATAATCATGGTCTCTCAATTACGCCTTGCGTACAAGATATGGTGGTTTCAAGTTATAATAATTAAGGGAATTCATCAACACATACATGTTCTTCAAATTGTTATCAAGTGTTGCATATGTTGTGTCGGATCACAAGGGGTCAAAGGCACACAAGTGTGTGCTTAAATTGACTCCGGTGATGGATAAGTTATCAATTTGTATGATTGAGCTGAATATAATAATGGATGTAAACGAGTAGTATCGATTCTATGTTTATGAGGGTAGGCACTTTGGACTCGGAATAATTTTCAAACCAGGAACCAAACTGAACAAAGAACTGAAAAACTAAAATTGTTGGTATTAATTCAGTTTAAGTTTTGAAGTTGAGAGAACAATTCAATTACAATTTTAAATATTAAAGACCCATTCAATTTCAGTTCGATTATAGTTCTCATAACCGTCTGATAGAAATAATGAGATATTGATTATTAATGTGTTGAGAGTTGTGTATAAGATACCTCTATTTATAGAGGGGATGCATTATAAAATAGGAAACTCTAATGTATGATAGATTAGGAAACCCTAATATATGATGGGCTAATCCCAATGGCCCTTCACCCTGATATAATCTAACAGCCTCCCTCAAACTCAATGTGGTGAAACAAGAATTGAGTTTGAAGCTTAATAATATTGAGTTATGGCGATGGTTGTGGTTGCTGAGGATGTCGGACGCGCACCGCTCACAACCAATGGCAGATGCCTGATGCATGATGGCTGCCCAACGCTGCCAAATGGCTAATGGCTGACTGCTGAGGTTGATGCTCTAAACTCCTCGCACGTGCGGTGTTCGGTTTACGAGTTTCCGAATTACGGGATGTCCGGATTACAGGATGTCTGGCTTACGATATGTCCGAATTACAGGATTCTGGATTTCGAGATTTCCAGCTTACAGGATTTCCGAATTACGGGATTTCTAACTTACAGGATTTTCGACTTACGGGATGTCCGGATTAAGGGATGTCCGACTTGTTAGGTTTGTGCCCTAGTCCAAAATAATTCTCCAATCTATATTGTAACGGGCATCATTATTCTACATAATAAAAGGCATAATATTACTAATGTGTTGTAGTAATATATCTAATGTGATTTGATCTATGTCATAATGTGTGTAATCACTTATAGTAGAACTATAGTTCAGAAAGAGTTGCATTCGATAGAGTCCCTGATCAGCTAAGCTTCTTCTGAAGCGATCAGTATGAGACTAACTCCTTGTGATCACGCTCTACTGATCATGGCAAAGATATGCCGGAGTTATATCATAGATATCATCAGGTCGATGATATCGGACAACTCGATTGTGAGTATGCTGCATAGATCCAGTCATGAGATACTCACATATCGTAACTTGTCATTATATCCTAAGACCAAGGAGTCTTTGTGTACACTATGTAACAAATACCTATGTTTGACCTAGTCTAACGTTATCTGTAAAAGGGTAGCTATAACGGCTTCGATTGGCTTTGGCATTTATTGCACTAGTGAACTCGAAAGGCGTCTGAGGGATTTATCACTCATACTTCGGTATGAGAAAGATATCCGTTTAGGCCACTTGATGAGTATGACTGAAGAAATAGCATGGCCATGCAGGTGATACCTTAGTATCAGGTTTCAGTCATCTCAGATATCAAGAAACAGTGATTGATAAATTAGGATGACCGTTCTATGCCTATTGATCAATCTGGATATCGGTTTGATAAAAGGACAGTGACATGTACGATAACAGGTTAAGTCGAATAATCGATAATCACGAATATTGGATAATCATAATGTCTTGCTAGAGGCCACTTATGATGGAAAGGGTAAAATAGTAATTTTACCAGTCTGCCAATTATTCGTGAGCCTAGAGGGTCACACGCATTAAGCACGATACATGACAATAATTATGGATGAGAGTTGAGAACAATTCGGTAGTTTTCTGGCCTAAGGTTTTAACCAACGGTTGAAGAAATCAATTCGAGGAAATTGAGCCGTTTTGACTAAACCGAAATTAGAACTCAAGTTAATGGGTTTAATTTGGGTTTTAGTTAGACGGGCTTAAAGCCCATTTAGGGATTTAAGATAAGAGAGGGGTCAAATGCAAATAAGAAAGATTAAAGGGATAGATAATGCAACTTTTATTTTGAAATTCAATTTAATTTCAAATTAAAAATCACATAATATCTTATTTATTTTATCCTTTGATTTTTTCAGCAACCACCTCTCCTCTCTCTCTCCCTCATTGACGATTTCTCTCACTCTCTCTACCTCCATTATTGCTCAAGTTTTCTCTCTAATTTTCTAGCAAAAGATTGAGTGAAAAACCATTTTCGGTTGTGTGCTTGTGTGGACTTGATAGAGAGGACACTACACTTGTGTTCTTGTCGATTACAAGAGGTAAATATCATATCTTTAATTATGTTTATAACATGTTCAAATGGCATTAAGATCAAGTTTTTACGATCACCACGGTTACATAAAGTCCGCTGCATGATATTCATTGTTTGGAACCCGTGGAGATCTCTTTCAGTGGTATCAGAGGCATGGTTATTATGTTTATTTGTATATGTTTAAATCTGATATTTTTTATGTTTATATGTGTTCTTCATCATTAGCATGCATGTAAATCAAAAAAAATTTCAGATTTGATTGATTTTGGAAATTGGAAAATTAATTATTTTTTTTGGGTTTTTCGGGGTTAGCCATGGCTTAGCCATGGCCGACCAGGTCGAGTCCCTTGGTGGACCATGGAATGCCCTAGGGCAGACCATGGTCAGCACCTTGGGCCGACGAGGGTCGCCTACGGGCGACCATGGCAGCCCTCGCGGGCGACCATGGTCGCTGCCGCGGGCGACCACGGGCTGCCCTTGCGGGCGACCATGGCAGCCCGTGAGGGCCACCATGGTTGCCTCGCGGGCGACCAGGGTCTGCCCTAGGGGCGACCATGGCTGCCCTCGCGGGCTACCATGGTCGTTCCCGTGGCCGACCACGGTCAGCCCCGCGGGCGACCTCGGCAGCCCTCACGGGCCAACGTGGTTGCCTCCGCGGGCGACCTTCGATTGAGCCGGTTCGGCTCGACCAGATTCGAGCCGAACTGGTTGGTTCGCAAGGATATTTTGAATCCCTAATAAAATTTAATTTTCAGATTTTGTTCGGTTTCGATAAACCAGCGAGAACCGGTCCAAAATTCAATTAATCGATTAAACCGTCCGGTTTCGATAAACTAGAATTTTTCCACACTTAAGAAAGATAAAATTTGGAAAAATTATTTGTTTGATCAGCATGTTGATTGATAACATGATCTTTGATAACATGATGTTTTCCACATGATGCTAGCTAAGCCCATTAGATTTGCATTTTAATTTCGGTTTTGCAACCTGCGTGTTGCTTAATTTTGGGTTGTAGTAAATACGGCCTGCGTGTCATGATTTGTGTTTTATTTAATTTATTTTAATATGTAATCACGAAGACCAACACAAGAATCAAGCCAAGAGGGAGACTCGGATTGGAGGAGGCTCGAAGCCAGTGGGATTTCAAAAGAATGGAGCAAGTTTGGATCTTGAAGACCATGTCTTTAGGATCGGTTTTGCTAGATTCTTAGGAACTTTAGATGGGCTTAGCTATGCATATTTTATTGTTACATTTGTATATTTGAATGTATGAATGTATGATAGTTTAAATATACAAGTTTATGTATGATTTGCTATCACCCACATGCAAAGATTAAAATCGGAATTTAATCAGACTCGCGTGTAACCTGCTAAGGGATCATCTTTGCATGAATTTGCAATTGATGATTCCAGATTAAGATTGTATCGATATACAATCAGACTTTTATAATTCACTTAAACGCAATTAATTACAAGTCAAGCGTGATACCATCCAAGTTTGGGCACTCAAAAGGGCTTTGACCCTATGGATGTCGGTACGCCTCCGCGTAACATTCATAGAGAAGAAGTCTGGATGAGATGAGTAGTTCTGTGTGGGTGCGTGCGCCTCCGCGTAGTAGTCACATTAGTTCTATCCATAGTTCAAGCTTGGTAGACTTGTCTACGATTGTCAGCTAGGGCTGACCTAGGGTATCAGTATAGGGTATGCCACGTACTAACAAGTACAGACCCTAGCCAGGAACTACATGGTCTTGTAGATGGATTTACTCCTACCTTGATGCACTCAATTGGAGCAGTGAGCCTCCGTTCACTTCAATTGAGAGTATGATGGGATCCTGGTTCAGATTCTAAAGTTAGAATCAGAAAGTGTTTTATAATTAAATCTCCAACTTCAATTTTAATTAATACTGATTAAAAGTTGTTTACTGTGTAGATATAATATGGCAAACACGAATCACTCTGGTAGCGCGCTTAGGTCACTAATCGAGAATGATAAGCTTAACGGCGTAAACTTTCTCGATTGGGACCGGAATTTGAGACTCGTTCTCAAGCATGAACGTAAGGATTATATCCTTACCCAGGAACAAGCACCTACTGAGCCAGCACTGAACGCCTCAAGGGCGCTAAGGGATACCTACCAGAAATTCCTTAGCGACCGGATTGACGTGCAGTGCATCATGATGGGCAGTATGGTGCCGGACTTGCAGCAACAGTGGGAGTGTCGTGCATCTTGAAGAAATTCAAGAAGATACGGAGCAACCCACTACGCCGAATGTAGAAATATATGAGCCAGAAGAGGTCATTGATCAAGAACCAATCCCGACACCCATTCCAGATGGTCCAAGAAGGTCTGAGAGATCTCGTCAAGCTCCTATCAGATATGGCTTCCTAGCCACTGAAGGAAATGACTTGATGTTGGTGGATCAGGATGATCCAGAAACCTACAGACAAGCTTTGGCCAGTCCAGACTCCGAAAAATGGCAGAACGCCATGAATGAGGAAATGAAATCCATGTCAGATAACCAAGTCTGGAACTTGGTGGATCAAACCCCTGGAATAAAACCCATCGGTTGCAAATGGGTCTATAAAATTAAGACCGACATGGATGGAAAACCTCAGACCTATAAAACTAGACTGGTTGCGAAAGGTTATCGCCAAATCGAAGGTATCGATTATGACGAGACTTTTTCACCTGTGGCTATGGTCAAATCTATCCGGATTATTCTAGCCATAGCAGCATACTACGGCTATGACATATGGAAGATGGACGTCAAAACCGCCTTCCTTAACGGGAACTTAAAAGAGGATGTGTATATGACACAGCCCGAGGATTTTGTTGATCCAGAGAATCCCGGAAAGATTTGTAAGCTGCTAAGATCCATTTATGGATTAAAGCAAGCTTCACGGAGTTGGAACATTAGTTTTGATGAAGCCGTAAGGGAATTCAGTTTTATCAAAAACGAAAGTGAGCCTTGCGTATATAAGAAAGCGAGTGGGAGTAAAATAGTATTCCTAGTGCTATATGTCGATGACATACTGATCATCGGGAATGACATCCCAACCCTGCTTTAAGTTAAAGCTTGGTTAGGGAAATGCTTCTCGATGAAGGACTTAGGTGATGCTGCTTTCATTTTGGGCATCAAGATCTACAGAGATTGACCCAAGAGAATATTGGGCCTGAGTCAGAGCACTTACATAGATAAGGTGTTGAGAAGATTCTCAATGTTTGATTCTAAGAAGGGATACTTACCCATGCGACATGACATTAAGCTTAGCAAACAATAGAGTCCTAAGACTCCTGATGAGCTAAGTAGAATGAGTAAGATCCCATATGCTTCGGCTGTGGGATCCATCATGTATGCTATGATTTGCACGAGACCAGACGTTTCGTTCGTGTTAAGCTGTACTAGCAGATATCAATCTAACCCAGACCAGGAGCACTGGACTGCTGTCAAGAGTATCCTTAAGTATCTAAGGAGAACTAAAGACGCATTCCTAGTGTATGGTGGGAAGGATGGAGAACTAGCAGTCACAGGATATGTTGATGCTAGCTTTCAGACAGATCCTGATGATTTCAAATCACAAGCAGGATTTGTATTCGTGTTAAATGGCGGAGCATTCAGCTGGAAGAGCTTTAAGGAAGCCACAACTGCCGATTCTACAACAGAGGCTGAGTACATAGCTGCAGCAGAAGCAACTAAGGAAGCCGTATGGGTTAGAAGCTTTCTAACTGGATTAGATGTAATGCCGCGAGCATCTGATCCGGTAAGCTTGTTGTGTGACAACACTGGGGCCATAGCATTAGCTCAAAGGCTTTACCGCAGCCTAAGCATGAGGCGCACGTGAAGTCTATGGGGGTAGATTGGAACTTAGGTTGGAACTAGGGGCAAGTGGGAGATTGTTAGGTTTGTGCCCTAGTCCAAAATAATTCTTCAATCTATATTGTAACGGACATCATTATTCTACATAATAAAAGGCATAATATTACTAATGTGCTGTAGTAATATATCTAATGTGATTTGATCTATGTCATAATGTGTGTAATCACTTATAGTAGAACTATAGATCAGAAAGAGTTGCATTCGATAGAGTCCATGATCAGCTAAGCTTCTTCTGAAGCGATCAGTATGAGACTAACTCCTTGTGATCACGCTCTACTGATCATGGCAAAGATATGCCGGAGTTATATCATAGATATCATCAGGTCGATGATATCGGACAACCCGATTGTGAGTATGCTGCATAGATCCAGTCATGAGATACTCACATATCGTAACTTGTCATTATATCCTAAGACCAAGGAGTCTTTGTGTACACTATGTAACAAATACCTAAGTTTGACCTAGTATAACGTTATCTGTAAAAGGGTAGCTATAACGGCTTCGATTGGCTTTGGCATTTATTGCACTAGTGAACTCGAAAGGCGTCTGAGGGATTTATCACTCATACTTCGGTATGAGAAAGATATCCGTTTAGGCCACTTGATGAGTATGACTGAAGAAATAGCATGGCCATGCAGGTGATACCTTAGTATCAGGTTTCAGTCATCTCAGATATCAAGAAACAGTGATTGATAAATTAGGATGACCGTTCTATGCCTATTGATCAATCTGGATATCGGTTTGATAAAAGGACAGTGACATGTACGATAACAGGTTAAGTCGAATAATCGATAATCACGAATATTGGATAATCATAATGTCTTGCTAGAGGCCACTTATGACGGAAAGGGTAAAATAGTAATTTTACCAGTTTGCCAATTATTCGTGAGCCTAGAGGGTCACACGCATTAAGCATGATACATGACAATAATTATGGATGAGAGTTGAGAACAATTCGGTAGTTTTCTGGCCTAAGGTTTTAACCAGACGGTTGAAGAAATCAATTCGAGGAAATTGAGCCGTTTTGACTAAACCGAAATTAGAACTCAAGTTAATGGGTTTAATTTGGGTTTTAGTTAAACGGGCTTAAAGCCCATTTAGGGATTTAAGATAAGAGAGAGGTCAAATGCAAATAAGAAGGATTAAAGGGATTGATAATGCAATTTTTATTTTGAAATTCAATTTAATTTCAAATTAAAAATCACATAATATCTTATTTATTTTATCCTTTGATTTTTTCAGCAATCACCTCTCCTCTCTCTCTCCCTCATTGCCGATTTCTCACACTCTCTCTACCTCCATTATTGCTCAAGTTTTCTCTCTAATTTTCTAGTAAAAGATTGAGTGAAAAACCATTTTCGGTTGTGTGCTTGTGTGGACTTGATAGAGAGGATACTACGCTTGTGTTCTTGTCAATTACAAGAGGTAAATATCAGATCTTTAATTATGTTTATAACATGTTCAAATGGCATTAAGATCAAGTTTTTACGATCACCACGGTTACATAAAGTCCGCTGCATGATATTCATTGTTTGGAACCCGTGGTGATCTCTTTCACGACTTACGGAATGCCCGACTTACGAGATGTCCTGATTACGGGATTTCTAACTTACGGGATTTCGGCTTACAGGATTTTGGATTATGGGATGTCCATATTACGAGATGTTCGAATGCCGGGATTTCAATTTACGGGAGTGAATTACGAGATTCTGAATTACGGGATTTTCAGCTTACGGGATTTCCGACTTATGGGATGTCCGGATTACGGGATGTTCGACTTACGGGATGTTCGACTTACGGGATGTTTGACTTACGGGATATTCGACTTACGGGATGTCTGAATTACGGGATTTCCGACTTACGGGATGTCCGAATTACGAGAGTCCCACTTACGGGATGTCCGAATTACGAGATTTTCTTATTGATGAGTTAATCAGATTGCTTCGTGAGAGGAGCTCGAGAGCGACAAAGTCTTGCGATAGGGATGCAGATCTGCCGTAATGGAGGCGGACGGTGGTTACTTGAGAATTGATCGCGACCACGATGGTGTATATGAGAATTGATCCGAGTTCACGATTGTACTGATGATGGCCGAGTTTATGATTGTGTCGATTGATTGGTTGATTCTGTTTGCTTATTGATTTGGCGAAGAGGAGTTAGCAACAAAAAATTGAGTGTTGATTGGCCGAGAATGGGTTGATTGGCCGAGAGTGGGTTAATGACCGAGATTGTTACTCTGTGATTTGTTTGAGAGGAGTGTGGGTTACGTGATGGTGTTGTTGCAAGGATAGGTGTTAGGTGAAATAAAAGTTGTGAGTTGTGGCAATGTTAACGATGGCCAAGGATTGGTGTTGAATATATGGTGTTAGTTTGATGATGATAATGGTGACGGTGATTGGCCAATAAGGTTTGGGCTTGAATAAAACTTTTATGATAATGAAGATTGAGCCATATAAGTGTGGTGCTGTACGATAAGGATTGTGTTAATTTGTGGCTTTGATTGGTTGATAGTGGCTAAAAGATTGGTGTTGATTGGTGGTTAAGAGAGAGAGGCTGAGGGTGATGGGTTGATGGGTTTGCGTGATTATGTGGGTGATTAGTGATTGGAAGAGATTTGAGACCGACCGGTGATTGGACCGATTGGTATTTGATGATCGGTGATTGGGTTTTTTTGTTGCTTGGGTGTTAATGAGTAGAGACTGTTGATGTTGGTGTTACGTAGATGGTTGGTGATGGTTGATCAAGTTGTTGTTCGAAGAAGCTTGAGTGCGTGAGGCTCTAGTTTGATTGTTGACGTGAGATTGATTACGGGATTGACAGGTTGATTGTTTGCGGAAGCAGTAGGTTAGAGATGGAGACAAAGATTGATTGAATTGTCTCGCCCACCCGTCAGAATTATAAATCATTGACGAGTGGCCAAAGCGAAAAATTCGTAAAGATTTAACCATTGATCAATTATGCCTCTGATACCATGATAGAAATAATATGTTATTTATTATTCATGTGTTGAGAGAGTGGTGTATAAGAGACCACTATTTATAGAGGGCATACATGATAAAATGGGAAAATCTAATATATGATGGGCTAATCTCATACTTATGATTGTGAAAAATAACCGGGAACTGAAACCAAAAATACCAAAACTAGAAGAAATATGTCCGGTTTTAATTTTTAAACTCAAGAACTAGAAGAAATTGGTTATGTTATGGTTTAATCAATACAAAACCGTAGTTAACCCAGTCAATCAAAGATGATTTATTAGGCTTGATATCAACCGTTGATCTACACAAATTGCCGATCTTAAGGCGTCCACGTGTAGCTGGTGAAGGTCCATATGTTGGTTCCCAACAACACCGCTTGTGTGCTCTCTAAGGTTGATTTGGTAAAAATCACATATTTCTCTAATCTTTTTCACAAGGTTTTTAGGGTTAATATAATTGCATTAGGAGATTCGGATTCGCGATCTTCTCTAACGAGAAAATAATGACCTACGCGATTGAGAGAATGAATGACCATAACCTCGACGAATGCAACATCACCGTCAATGAAGTTCACTATCGCGGAAGTGGCAGCAAAGGCTGTGGTGGATACCGTGGATCATGTGGAGGCAGATGTGTAGGAGAAGGTGGAGAAGAAGAAGGTTACAATGGTGAATTGAGTTTTTTAATATATATTTCTGGTAGGCGTTTGTAATCTTAGTTTTTATCGGAGAGAGCTACCTAGGTTTTTTTTTTTATAGTTTTTTGCTGATTTCTTGTGGGTGTTTGTGATTTGAGTTTAGATTTGAATTTGAGAATAGCGTTTTTGGGTTTGCTCAATTTTCTTTGTTGTATTGTGTATTGGAGCTGATTTGAGAGAAAAATGATGATAGTTCGAAATCGGTCCGATTTAATAAAAACCGGCTAATAAAACAGATAAGTTAATTTGTGGATTTGATCCAATGTCAGTCTTGTTTTAGTTCATGAAATTGGTGACTGAATTGACCGGTCTGATTTCCAGTTCTAAATAACCGAATTTAAGAAGACGAATACTCATCACAACTTGGCTCGAGTTCGATCTTAAATGAGCTTATGTAATTAAGCATGAGTTTGAATCTAAAATAGTTTTTAATCTCAAATTTGGCTCCACTCAATTCATATATACTTATAGAATAAATATTCATAACAAATAAATAAATCAGATTATATTAACTAATTAATATAAATGATTTGGTTCACGAATTCAACGTTACTCAAGCTACTTATATATTTAACTCTTTTTTGTGTTCTCTCCCTGTGGTTTGAGATTTCAATTTATTAATCAATCTCGTATGAACAAGAATTTCATTAATCACATGAAACAAATAAAAAGGTACTCGTCTATTAATGGACGTACAATCACATGGGATTATTCGAAATTTGAAGTTGAACATGGGTGCAAGTCATTAATCATCACCATGTTGTATTGTAACGTTTGAAGCACACAAAATCCCAATTGCGTGACCAAATTATTAATGAATAAATCATAACATGCATGCCCATGATGCTGGCTTAATTTGATAAACCGATCAGCTTTACGCGCACGCCGACACTATTTTGTGATTATAAACTATAATTTGTTTCAGTTTAGCGTTTATGTCATATTAATCATGTTTCTCACTTTCATTTTTATTACGTTTTATCATTAGGTTAATTAAAGAAAGAAAAATGTTTTAATTCAGCCCTAATCATATAAGTATTTAAATTTGGTCCAACAATTTCCTTATGCTTAATTTAACTTTTAGAGTATCTCACATTATTTCAAGGGTAAAAGACACAAAACCACACCCAAGAATCACCAAAAAACACTTAATTACCACATGTTTCAAAATGAACAGTGAGCTACTACCAGAGATCATTAATTGACAGATAGCACATACCGTTAGAATTTTAGATGGAATATGTTAAACTTTTAAGTGAAAAGACAAAAATACCCTTGGCCAGACTTCAAAATTTTAAAACCATGCCATTATGAGGATTTTGGTTGTTTCTAGGTTAAACCTTTACCGGCCTCATCTCCGATATCGGAACAATTTCGCCAATCATTCTTGCCACCTTGCCATTGACCGGAGATACTCGTTGTGGTCGTCGTAGGAGATGCTCGCAGGAAAAAGTGAACCGTTGTCAGAGGATGTTTGACCGGTCATGTTTGTTAGCGACTTCCGCGGAAAAGCTCCGAAAAATCCGCTGTTGTTTAAATAAAGGTGATGTAACTAACTCAGAGCCGAAATCTCCGGCATCGACCCAACAAAGCTGTTACTCCCCAAATCCAGGTACTGTAAATTCACGCACTTGTTTAAATCTCCAGAAATGTTCCCGTCCAAAGAATTGAACCCGAGGGAGAGTTTTTGGAGAGACGCGAGACTGCATAGAGAATCAAAAGGGACGGGTCCGGTGAGCCCCTGATTGGACAATTCAATTTCTAAGACGGAGCCGTCAGAATTGCAGGTGATTCCAATGAAATTGCACGCGGAAGTTTGTGAATTCCATGAATTGAATATTTCGGTTTAGGAGTCTTTGAGCGCGATTTTGAGGTTGGGAGGATGTAGGTCTCGTCGGAGGTGGTTGCGGAGATGAGGGAGATGAAATAAAGGAGGTATAGAGATTTGAATTTCGGCACCACATGTTTCAGGTCCGATATAGAGAATCAGAAGATGGGCAGAAGGAGTGAAGAAAGTGGCATTATAAGGAAGTGGCATATAAAGTGGTACATGACGCCTCAATTAATGAAAAATTTAGGTCCAACTGCTTTCTTAATTATATAGGTTATTTGTATGACACACATAATAAAGAGAAAGAAGGGATGTAGCATTTTTTGATAGGTTTTGATGTTGGGTGTTGAAAATGACTGCCCAAACTAATTTAAGTCTTGAAGAAAATATATGATTTTCAATTCTCGCTAGAAAAAGAAGGCAAAAGGATTAGATAATTTGGCTTCTAAGTTCTATATAGAAATTCGGCGACAGTTCACGTTTTTGGCGAGCATCTCCAACGACGACCACGACGAGTATCTCCGGTCAATGGCGAGAACGATTGGCGAAGTTGTTCTGATGTCGGAGACGAGGTCGGTACAAGTTTAGCGTAGAAACAACCAAAATCCTCACAATGGCTTGGTTTTGAAAATTTGAAGTCTAACCTAGGACATTTTCGTCTTTTTACTTAAAATATTTACATATTCCATCCAAAATTCTAACGGTAGGTGCTAACAGTCAATTAATAATCTCTGGGTGTAGGTAACTGTCCATTTTGAAACATGGGGTGTTTAAGTGTCTTTTGGTGATTCTTGAGTGTGGTTTTGTGTCTTTTACCCTTATTTCAATATATTAAAATTATCCATTTAATTTGCTCACATTGTCAAATAGGGTTGTCCAAAATCAACCGAAACGACCAAACCGAATCTATTAGGACTGACCTAAAAAATAATTGAATCAACACGAACCGAATTATTTCAGTTTGTAAAATAATAACCTAACCGTCAAGTTACATAATGAGTCAAAACGGTCTAAAATGTGAGAATTTCATAAGAAAAACTGATCGAATTGAAACTAAAATCGACTTGTTCAAAACCGAACCAAGCTTAATTTTATCGAGTCGTATTCAATTATTATTTTTTTAAAACTAAATAGCGATCAGTTCAGTTCAAAAGCGAACCAAACTATGAACATTCCTTTTGTCAAATATATTTTGACATTAGGAAAAATGACAATTTACTACACCTAACTATAGTTAATTCATACTTTAGTACCTTAAGTATTTTTTTTCATTTTTTATCGTTATAACTATTAGTTTGGGACAAACGTTAGCATCCAATTATAGTTAGCGTCCAAAAATGGGTCGTGTGTATACACATGACTATTTCACTAAGTGAGATACCCAAAATACTCTCAGCTAAAAAAGTTTTAAAAACAGCCAAAAAATCAAAGATGGACAGGGTTGTCTCTCTCTGGGGCGATATGTTCTATTTGTTAGGGTTCCCTATCGGGTCAAGCGCAGCGGAATTGGAAAGATTGACCCGAACGCCTCAAGGATCTTTATGCTTGCACTAGATGAATCATGAACTATGAGGAAGATGAGATCTTTACCTCTAGAAATGTCTAGCAAGCTTGTCCTTCTCGAATCCCAAGCAAGGAATCGAGCTAGCACTCTACGTGTGCACACACAACCGAGCTCGAACCTTGCGAAGCTAAGACCTCCACAAGAATCACTAGCTTCCTTGGTGGCCTCTCTTTATATCTTGTTCTTCTATTCTCAATGAGAGAGTTAGAAGAAACCTTTTGGGTGAGTAGCAAATGTGCTCTATGAAGCTCATGAAGGCTCTCACCCGAAGCCTCTATTTATAGGCTTGGGTGAGGGCCTCTAGGGCTCAGCCCGTCAGTCTATGGTGTAGATCGATACTCCTCTGAGAACAGAGGTGTTGATTGATACCCATAGGCGACAACCCCGATCGACACCACCAAGGTGTCGATCGACACCCTATGTGGAGTGCATTGATCGACACCACAAAGGTGTCGATCACCACTCACATGCCATACTTCTATTCCACCCATTTCGGACCTCTTAAGTCCTATCGAAAAGTTTCGGTTCTTGCCACTGGCGTGTGACCCTATATGCCCGTGACCCATTGACAGATCGGCGTGAAGCACCAATCCACCCGATCCATCACAAGTGGTCTCTAGTAAAACGTTTGATTACCCAATGTACACGAGGTATCGATTCGATATCTTCCTGTCATCTGTATCACTAAACCTTTATTTTCTTTTAGGCGTATGAGATCAAATGAGGCATAGAGCAGTCATCCTCATGTATTCGATCTAGTTCATTGAATTCCGAGATGAGTGATACGTAATTGGTGCGGCCACACACTTTCTCAGTCATGCTCATCAAGGGGCCCAGAACCATACCCTTCATCACGTCTCACCGTGGGGAAACAAATCCCTTTGGACCCAATGTGCGCTCCCACTACAGTCCGTCCAATAGGCAACGATGCATGTTATGACTACTCTGTTACAAGCAGCATTGGGGCATGTCAAACTACTGGAGTGACGTGCATGTGAGCCACTCGCTCCAAGGTATTAAGGCAGTGATCACACGACGAAGGAGTATGCGTTGGTGACTTAATAAATTCGCCATACTCCAAGTGGGGTCATCCGATATCGTCTCGTAGACAATATCCGTGATATGACTCTACATCTTTATCAGCAGAACATGATCGTAAGTCATCCTCACGCTAGTCACTTATGTATAAGTATTCGACTAGGGATCCGTCAAGCACGATTTCATAGTTGTTGTTACGTGTGTTATTGTCTTTATTTTTTAGGCAATACGAAAGATGTCGAGCATCTAGTCAGGAAGGATGTCAAGTAGTTAGTCTCAATATCTTGCGCGACATTTGTGGATCGCAGCATTGGAAAGTTTCCTTAATTAGGAGACATATTGCGATTGGAAAGATTTAGCTGTGTACTAAGCTTTTGGTAAGTCTTGTTTGAGTCATGATTCTGGAAAGCTTCCTGCCGTGATAGAGACTTTGAAAAGATATCGGCGTTAAGGATTTGGGAAACCTAAATCGATTAGGATTATGGTAACCCTAATGCGTTCCAGAATTAAGTGTGCAATTGCTATAAAAGCTTAGGCTCCACCCTTAGCAGCGAGCGCGACTCCTTGTAGTTTCTTCGGTGAAATACACAGAGTCCGACTCCCTTGTAGTTTCTTCGGTAAATACACAAAGCTCTTAGATGTGCAGGATTGACGGGCTGAGAGGTTGTGTGTTCCCCAAAGAACGATTGTGTATCACCACCAGAACGGAAGATCAAGCGTGAGTGATTGAGGGTTTCATGTGAATGCGTGATTGAAGGTTCAAGCACAAGAGCTTAACAGCGACCTATAAACATCCGAGCAGTGCGAGGCTCGTAGAGTGGAATCAAGCTGGAGGCTTGGATTCAAGGGGAGTCCTTGAGATATATTTGCACTAGGAAGAGTAGCATAAAGTAGTGGTTTGTGTGATAATCACCGATACTTGTATGTTTTAACTAGTTCCATTATAGTGAAATATTTCCACTGGAAAAGCGCCCCCAGACGTAAGTGAGTTACACCGAACTAGGTTAACAATCTTGTGTGTCGCTATTTGCTATTTGCTATTTGCTCTTTACTCTTTATATTGTGTTTGTCCGAATCTGTTTGATGACAAGTTGTTAAGAACATTATCTTAACATTGTTGTCGACATTGTTCTTGACATCTTGTGTAACTGTCATAATCAGAATTTCAATTGGTATCAGAGCAGGCACCTACAGCTTTAGGTGAGATCTTGGGCGACTAATTCTGATTGACAAACATGGAAAACGTTAGAGAACGAGGATCAGTTAGTCGTCCACCGATTATGGATGGGAGCAACTACGGATATTGGAAAGCCTGTATGTGCGCTTTCTTGAAATCCATCGACAACAAGACCTGGAAGGCTGTGATAAATGGCTTGAGCTCCCTGTGCTATCTAGATGCTGAGGAAAATTTCACAAATATCAAACCTGGGTTAGAGTGGACCGACGCTGATGAAGAAGCAGCTCTAGGAAATTCCCGAGCCCTTAATGCAATTTTTAATGGCGTGCACAGAAACGTGTTCAGATTGATCAACACTTGCACTACTGCCAAAGGAGCATGGGACATTCTAACAGTTGCATATGAGGGAACCACAAAGGTGCGAGAACAAAAGATTCAATACTTAACTACAAAGTTTGAGGCACTTGTCATAAAGTAAGATAAAACTGTTGTTGAATTCAATGTGTGAATTCGAGACCTTGCCAACGAATCTTACTCGTTGAGAGAATCAATTTCAGATGAGAAACTGGTGAGAAAGACCCTAAGAGCCTTGAATTCAAGGTTTAAAATGACGATATAACGGCCATTAAAGAGGTCCACGATCTCAAAACCCTTCCCTTTGATGAACTAATGGGATCTCTAATGACATATGAGTTGTCCCTACCAAGCATTGGACAGAAAAATAAAGGAGTGGCTTTCAATAGCTTCGTGCCCAAGCATGTTGAGCAAGAACATTCAGACCAGGAAGACGAAATCGATGCTACCATAGCTTTGCTAGCAAAGAACTATAATCAGGTCATGAAGCGGTTCAATAGATTGTTTGAGAAAAATGTCACATCAAATGACTGGAAGAATGTCACAGCATATGTCAAGAAGGATGTACCACATAAAGTTCAACGAAGAGGAAACTTTGACAGGGACAATAAAGCCGATGAAAGAAACAATGACAGTAGAAGGTTTTAATGCCATGAATGTGAAAGGTACAGACACTACCAAATGGAATGTCCTTACTTCCTAAAGAAACAGAAGAAGGGCTATAAGGCTACCATGTCCGATGAAGAAACCGATGATAATGAAATAGAAGAAATAAGTAATTTTGTAGCCTTCACTGCTTCTACTTCGTCTAGCAAACATGATCATTCTGCTAATGTTAGTGACAACATACAAGACTTGTCACCGGATGATGAGTGGAACGATGATCAGCTCAACGAGGCTTACTGTGTTCTCTACACAAAATGGATTGAAGAATCCCAAATTCTAGACAAGCAAGCTGCTTAGATTATCACCCTTACAAACGACAAGACTAGAATGTTGGAGACTATCATCGAGCTAAAACAAGAGTTCACTCGACTCAATGGAGAAATAGAAAAAATGACCAAGTCGGTTAAAATGATGAACCCAAGTTCAAAGAGCCTAGAAAAAATATTGTCAATAGGAAAGCAGGCCAAAGACACAAGGGGACTTGGATATGCTCATAATGGCTCATCATCCGAAACGAAGTTTGTTCCACAACAATTCTCAACTGAAGAGAAGGCGAAACATGTCACGACATCCCTCTCGACAAACGTCTGTCCAACACAAGCAAGGACGTCTCAGCTCAATCGACCACCATCCAAGTGGCCTACCAATGAATCACGATGGACTTGTAATTATTGTGGGAATACGGGTCATATCAAACCTTTTTGCTATCACCTTAATGGAAAGAGACCATCCCCCCACTCAAAATGGATAGCTCGAAGCCATTTTCAACATAACGATCGAAAGCCTAGATTAGATCAAATGGAGAGTGAAAGGCAAAACATACCAGACCAACATCACCTATACTACCGTGTGTGCCTCAATCAACACAAACTGGTACTTTGACAGCAGATGCTCACGCCATATGACAGGTACATGAGACTTTTAGACAAACATCAAACCATACACTAACTGCCATGTAACTTTTGGTGATGGGGTAAAAGCTCGTGTCAATGGCAAAGGAAAGCTCAAAGGTACTGGAGTATCTTGTTTGACAGAAGCTTTGCTAGTCGAGGGACTCAAAGCAAATCTCATAAGTATCAGCCAACTGTGCGATCTAGATCTTCATCTTAAATTCACTCGTGAAGAATGTTCGGTGAAGAATGTCGAACAAGATGTTGTAATGCAAGGGATAAGGTCACAAGATAACTGTTATCTCTGGACCTCTAACACAAGCAACAAGGGTTCTAAGTTCTTAATTACCAAAACAGAAGAGACCAAATTATGGCACCGGAAACTCGTACATCTAAACTTCCGAAGTATGCAAAAGGCCATCTCTAAACAGGATATCGTTGGAGTGCCAAACTTGAAAATCGTGGAAGTAAAATTTGTGGAGAATGTCAAGTAAGAAAACAAACGAAGATGTCGCACATGAAGGTGCAACATATTACTATCTCACGAGTCCTTGAACTACTACATGCCGATCTCATGGGACCTATGCAGGTTGAGAGTCTATGAGGAAAACGATATGTGTTCGTTTGTGTTGACGATTATTCAAGGTACACATGGGTTGATTTTTCTCGAGAGAAATCTGACACTTTTTCTATTTTAAAAAATCTATGCATTCAAGTTCAATGAGAAAAGGGGGACCGAATCGGGAAAATAGTCCTCCTACGTAGTGACCATGGGAGAGAGTTTGAAAACAGCAAATTTGCAGACTATTGTAACTCCGAAGGCTTATTTCATGAGTTCTCTATTCCAATCACTCCTCAACAAAATGGGATCGTCGAGCGCAAGAACTGAAAATTGCAAGAAGTGTCTCGAGTTATGATGTTGGCTTAAAACTTTCTTACTCATTTTTGGGCAGAGGCACTTTACATAGCTTGTCACATTCACAATCGAGTCACACTATGTCCAGGTATGTTTGTCACTCACTATGAACTCTAGAGGGGAAGAAAACCAAATGTCAAGTACTTTCACATATTTGGGTCAGTATGCTATATCTTAGCTGACAGGGAACCGCGGAAAAAGTTTGATCCAAAGAGCGATGAAAGCCTTTTTCTTGGATACTCAAGGAACAGTCGGGCATATCGAGTTTACATCAAACGCACCAAGACAGTGATGGAGTCAATTAACGTGGTGGTCAATGATGAATGGGTAGATGTCCAGCCAAATGTCCCTGAAGATGACGAAGTATTCCCGACGTTTGTTCCTAAAGATGTTGGGAAAAATGTTCCTGGCGAACATGAGAACCTGGTTGTCAAGAAAAATGTCGAGGAAAAAGTAGATGACTTTATTAGCAATGAAGGAGAAGCTCCTGTAACCGGACACAAAAACTCATCTAGAAGGATCCAGGCAAATCACGCAGCATCGAGAATAATTGGAGATATTGGTGAAGGTATGCGTACTCGTCCTAAAGCTCCCATCAGCTACAGGAATATGATAGGCAATGTATGCTTTGTTTCAATGATCGAACCAAAGAATGTTAACGAAGCCATCGAAGATGAATACAGGGCTAATGCTATGCAAGAAGAGCTCGTCCAATTTGAGAAGAATCAAGTCTAGGAACTAGCACCTAGACCAGAGAATGTCAATATCATCGATACAAAATGGATTTTCGAAAACAAGTCGGATGAGCATGGAAACGTCACGCGCAACAAAGCAAGGCTAGTCGCTCAAGGATATACCAAAATCGAAGGCATGGACTTTGATGAGACATTCGCACCAGTGGCTAGACTTGAAGCAATAAGACTTCTACTATGGATTGCATGCCATTTAAAAATCAAGCTGTTCCAAATGAACGTAAAGAGCGCATTCCTAAACGGATATCTCAATAAGGAAGTCTATGTTGCACATCCAAAGGGATTTATAGACCCACACTCTCCCGAACATGTTTATAAATTGAGAAAAGTACTCTATGAACTGAAGCAAGCACCTAGAGCTTGGTATGAGCGGTTAACGAGCTTTATAATCAAGAGTGGCTACACTAGAGGGGGAGTTGATAAAACCATGTTCATAAAGAATGAGGATGGAAAGTTGATGATTGCCCAAATATATGTTGATGACATCGTCTTCGGCGGAATGTCAAGAAAAATGGTGGAACATTTTGTTCAACAAATGCAATCGGAGTTCGAAATGAGTATGGTCGGAGAACTTAGTTTTTTCCTGAGGTTTCAAATCAAGCAGATGGACGAAAACATTTTCATCTTTCAGATCAAGTACGCAAGGAACATAGTGAAAAATTTTGATTGGAAAACGCCTCTCACAAGCGAACCCCCGCCGTTACACATGTCAAACTCACAAAGGACGACTCTGGGGAAGTTGTCGACCAGAGCATGTATAGAAGCATCATTGCAGTCTCCTCTATGATGTAGGAGTATGTGCACGATTTCAAGAAAACCCTAAAGTAAGTCACTTAACTCATGCCAAACGTATAATCAGGTATATCGTTGGCACTGCTGATCTAGGTCTTCTATACACTTTCGATACATCTTCCACCCTTTTTGGATACTGTGATGCAGATTGGGCAGGTAGCACTACTTATAAGAAAAGCACGTCCGGAGGCTGTTCTACCTAGGTAATAATCTTTTATCATGGTACAGTAAAAAGCAGAACTGTGTCGCTCTATCCACTGCTGGATCAGAGTACATAGCAGCGGGAAGCAGTTGTACACAACTTTTGTGGATGAAGCAGATGTTGGTCGAGTATAATGTCAAGCAGGATGTTATGACATTATACTGTGACAATGTGAGCGCTATCAACATCTCCAGGAATCCGGTCCAGCACAGTAAGACCATATACATCGATATTCGACATCATTTTATTCGTGAGTTGATTGAGAATAATAAAATTATTCTAGAATATCTTCACACCGACAAGCAACTTGCTGATATATTCACGAAGGCCTTGGATGTGAATCGTTTTGAAAGCCTGAGATCGTCACTTGGGTTGTGCTCTATGGACTTTTGATAAAGTAAGAGTCTGAGGGGGAGTTATGGGTGGGTACCCCCTGTGAAACGACATAATCAATCCCAAGTGACTCGCGGTTCGAACACTAGCTATTCCGAGAGCAAGAAGGATAGGGTTCAGTAATACAATGGTGGTTGAAAATCTCGGGATGAAGAAGCGTCAACCAGCAACGAGTTATTCGATGTGTGCATCTATTCTGAAGGTATTGGTATAGTCGATTATTCATGCTTTATGAGGTGTTCATGGATACTTTTTGAGGCAATCAGGGGGAGAAGTTAGATGATGAAAAGTCTGAAGAAGTGAACTGCGCAAGACTAGACGCAAGCAAACGAAAGGCATATGAAGATGAAGTCTGAAGTGAAGTGCTTGCCTAAAAAATAGCCAAAGGGGGAGATTGTTGTTACGTGTGTTATTGGCTTTATTTTTTAGGCAATATGAAAGATGTCGAGCATCTAGTCAGGAAGGATGTCAAACAGTTAGTCTCAACATCCTGCGCGACATTTGTGGATCGCATCATTGGAAAGTTTCCTTAATTAGGAGACATATTGCGATTGGAAATATCCAGTTGTGTACAAGGCTTTTGGTAAGTCTTGTTTGAGCCATGATTCTGGAAAGCTTCTTGCCGTGATAGAGACTCTTGAAAAGATATCGGCGTTAAGGATTTGGAAAACCTAAATCGATTAGGATTATGGTAACCCTAATGCGGTCCGGAATTAGTTTTGCAGCTGCAATAAAAGCTTAGGCTTCACCCTTAGCAGTTAGCGCGACTCCTTTTAGTTTCTTCGGTGAATACATAGAGCTCTTAGACGTGCAGGACTGGCGGGCTGAGAGGTCATGTGTTCCCCGATGGACGATTGTGTATCATTACCAGAATCGGAAGATCAAGTGTGTGTGATTAAGGGTTTTATGTGAAGACGTGATTGATGGTTCACGCACAAGAGCTTAACAACGACCTATAAACATCCAGGCAGTGCGAGACTCGTAGAGTGGAATCAAGTTGGTGGCTTGGATTCAGGGGGATTCCTTGAGATAGATTTGCACTAGGAAGAGTAGCATAATGTATGGTTTGTGTGATAATCACATATACTTGTATGTTTTGACTGGTTCCATTATAGTGAAATCTTTTCACTGGCAAAGCGCCCCCAGACGTAGGTGAGTTTCACCGAACTGGGTTAACAATCTTGTGTGTCGCTATTTACTCTTTATATTGTGTTTGTCCAAATCTCTTTGCTGACAAGTTGTTAAAAACATTGTCTTTACATTGTTCTTGACATCTTGTCTAACTGTCATAATCAGAATTTCTATAGTATCTAAAGGCTCCACTATTAGTGATGACACGCTAATGACTTTAGAGTAAATCATCGCTTGACACATTACTATAACACAATAATAATGTAAATGTCATTCATTGCTAAACAGAAGATTATATAGAAAAGACTTGAACTAGGGCACAAGCCCTTACAATCTCCCACTTGCCCATAACTCCAATCTAAATCCCAACGTAAACCCATTGACCTTACATGACTTTCATGTCTAGGCTGTGAGAGAGCCTTTGTCAATGGGTCGGCCGCATTATCTTCTGTCGCAATCTTACAAATCTTCACTTCACCTTCTTTGATGTATTCTCGAATCAAGTGAAAACGCCTCTGTACATGTTTGGATTAGGCATGCGCTATGGTCTCCTTAGCTTGTGCTATGGCGCTAGTGTTGTCGCAATACAAGTTCACCGGATCAGACAAATTCTTCATTACGTTCAATCTCTCCATGAACTTCCGGATCCACACAACCTCTTTAACCGCTTCTCCAGCCGCTATGTACTCGGTTTCTATGGTAGAATCTGCAACGGTCGGTTGTTTGAAGCTCTTCCAGCTGAAATCCCCACCGTTCAGTGTGAACACGTATCAAGACTGTGACCGTGAGTCATCCGATTCAGTCTAAAAACTGGCGTCGACGTATCACGTCACCTCTAGCTCCTCATTTCTTCCCCCGTAGACCAAGATGCATCCTTTGTCCTCTTGAGCTACTTCAGGATCGTCTTCATTGTTGTCCAGTGCTCCTCTCCAGGGTTAGACTGGAATATGTTTATGCAAGATATGGCATAAGAGACATTAAGTCTCGTGCAGATCATGGCGTACATGATGGATCCTACTGCAGATATAGAAGGGATTTCACTCATGCGCTTCAACTCATCAGGTGTTGTAGGACACTGAGTCTTGCTGAGCTTCACTCCATGTCTCATAGGATGGAATCCCTTCTTGAATTCGTGCATCGAAAATCTTTTCAAGATCTTGTCGATGTAAGTGCTCTGGCTTAGCCCAATGATCCTCCTCGGTGATCTCAATAAATCTTGATCCCCGGGAAATACGCGGCTTCGCCACAAATCCTTCATCTCGAAACACTTCCCCAACCAAGCTTTGGTGGATTGCATGGTGGGGATGTCGTTTCTGATGAGGAGTATGTCATCCACATACAACACTAAGAACACGACTGCACTCCCATTTTCCCTCTTGTACACGCAAGGCTCGTCTTCATTTTGCTTGAAACCAAATTCTTTTATGACTTCATCAAATCGATGATTCCAACTCCGAGAAGCCCGCTTCAATCCATAAATAGACCTCTGCAGCTTACAAATCTTTCCGGCATTCTTTGGATCGACGAAACCCTAAGGTTGTATCATATACACGTCCTCAGTTAGCATCCCATTGAAGAAAGCTGTTTTGACATCCATCTGCCATAACTCATAATCGTGATATGCAGCTAATGTGAATAAAATCCGGATCGATTTGACCATGTCCACGGCGAGAAAGTTTCATCATAATCTACTCCATGAATTTGCCTAAAACCTTTCGCAACTAGTCGGACCTTATAGGTCTGAGGAACTTCATCCATGTCATGTTTGATCTTAAAGATCCATTTGCAACCGATGGTCTTTACACCAGGGGTTGGATCCACCAAGTTCCATACTTGGTTGTCATGCATGGATTTCATCTCCTCCTTCATGGCGCTTAATCATTTCTCGGAATTAGAACTCCCCGTGACTTCTTGATAGGATGTTGGATCATCAGAATCCACAATTTCGAAGTCACCACCCTCAGTTACCATGAATCCGTATTTGACGGGTGCCTGACGAGGCCTTTCAAAACGTCGTGGGGCTTCAAGAACTATGTTGGGCACTGCATGTGCCTTTTGTTCCAGCTCAGGCTCTACCTCTACACTGTCTAAGTGGGGATCCCGAAATTCTTCAGGATTCATAGTACTCGTGCCATCTCGAATCTCTTCCAGATGCACAGTCCTCCCACTGGCTGTTTTGGAGAGGAATTCTGTCTCAAAAAAGACACATTTCCGAGTAACAAATACTTTGTTCTCGTCGGGTTTGTAGAAATAGTACCCAAAACTCTCTTTCGGGTACCTTACGAAGATACACTTGTCAGATCTTGGTTTGAGCTTGTCTTCTATAAGGTGTTTGACGTAAGCCTCGCAACCCCAAATCTTGATGAACGACAACTTGGAACGCTTCCCACTCCATACTTCGTGTGACATTGTCTCCACCGCCTTCGTAGGTGCCTGGTTCAGAATGAACGCATTTGTCTCAAGAGCGTATCCCTAAAAGAATACGTGGAGATATGTCTGACTCATCATAGAGCGAACCATGTCTAGCAAGGTTCGATTTCTCCTTTCGGACACACCGTTCAATTGAGGTGTTCTAGGCGGAGTCTACTCAGTTAATATCCCACACTCTCCTAGGTGGTCAATGAAGTCTTGGGTCAAGTATTCGCCACCTCGGTCTGAGCGAAGTGCTTTAACTTTCTTCCCAAGTTGATTCTCAACTTCAGCTTTAAACTCTTTGAACTTGTCAAACGAGTCAAACTTATACCTCATAAGATAGACATAACCATACCTACTATAATCACCAGTAAATGTGATAAAGTATATGAATCCCCTTCTGCCTTGTGTACTATTGGGCCCACATACGTCAGTGTGTATTAGGCCCAACAAGTCACCCGCCCTCTCACCCCTACCACTGAAGGGTAACTTCGTCATCATGCCCATCAAACAAGATTCACACCTATCAATTTGTCCGAATTCAAACGGACTTAACAGTCCAGACTTGTGAAGTACTGATAGTCGTCTCTCGCTTATGTGGCCCAGACGGAAGTGCCATAATCGAGTCTCACTCGATTCATCAACCTTGAGCCTTTTGGTATTCACATTGTATACCTCATTCTTGTTGATGTCACTAGTTTTCAAAACATAGAGACCATTAACAAGTAATGCTTCCCCATAACAAACATTCTTTCTATAAATCTTGAAAAGACCATTGTCAATAACAAAATTGAAACCTTCAATGTCTAAAACAAAAATAGAAATAATGTCTTTACGGAAAGAGGGGACACAGTAAATATTTTTTAAAATCAAAAGAAGTCCCGACGGGAGACTGAGAAAAATGACCCATACGGTTGTTGCCACAACACTCTTGCCATCTGCAACCCGTATGTCTGCTTCATCACCGGCCAAATCTCGTCTACTTTCCAGCACTTGAGGATGGTGCAAAAGTGATTTTAAGATATGCCACTAAATTGTGAAGCAATTGTGAAGCAAATACGTCGGTGCAAAACAAGCAACTAATATTATACTGAAAAAGAAAGATTTTTTTATGATGCGAGAAAGAAAGAAGAATTGAAGAAGAGAATATTAATGAGATTTGATTTAATAAGGTAAGAGATTAAAAAGGAAATAGAATAAAGGATTTGAAGAAAAGGGGAAAATAGAGTTTAAGAAAGGGGAAGAAAATGAAATAAAAGGGAGATCGATAGATAGAAGAAAAAAATTGATTTCAGAAAAAGAAAGAACATGTAAAGTACCAATGAAGGGAGATGTGACGAGAATAAAAAAGTATAGTGAAGTAAGGAAAATAACGTGGAGATGAATAATATATAAAAGATAAAAGATAAAACAAGAACAATCATATGATCAAGAGAAGAGTGGTGTTGAATTTATAAATTTTCCAAGAGTAGGACCGAACAAAGAAGCAAAAGGAAGTGAACAAGACAAGAAAGTAGAGATATTCCAAATAGGCTAAAAAAAGAGGGAGATCAATAAATCAGTGGAAAAGAATTAGCACAAGAACAACCATGAGGGCATGGGGCTGGGGCCATAAAAAAATTTCAAATAAAATTTGTTTAAAAGAAAATTTGAAACAATATGCCTCGCCCACCCCTTAATCATAACTAAGGGGTGGGCAAACCCACACACATCGAAAGGGTTGAACAAGATTTAAACTAAACATATGATACCATGCAAGTAAATATATTGATTGAATAATTTATATGAAAATACATAGCATAATTCTCTATTTATAGGGAGAAAGTTTTCACATATAGAAAATTCTAGATTAACACATATGAAACACTAGTCGTCATATTTTTGCTAATTATGACATAAACAGATGAGCTAGGGCCTATTCTAACATAATACATAGGGATAAGGGAAAATGACACTTTTGTGCACCTAAATATACACTTTTGACACTTTCATACCCTAAATTTTTTTTTTCTCTTTTTTCCATACCTAAATTTTATTTTGGGACAACAATTCCAAAATACTCAAAATACCCATGAATTGAACCAAAATTCAGGGTACTTCTGGACCATTTTTCCAAAATACAAATGAGTTGAACCAAAATACCCATGAATTGAACCAAATATTCATGAACTAAACAAAAATTTAGGGCCATTTTTGGTAAGTAAATGACCAGTTGTCCCAAAATGAAATTCGGGTATGGAAAAAAGAAAAAAAAAAGTTAGGGTATGAAAGTGTCAAAAGTGTATATTTAGGTGCACAAAAGTGTCCTTTTCCCTAGGGATAATTACACTTTGTTACACTTAACTATAGCCAAATGACATTTTCAAACCCTAATTATTTTTCTCTATTTTTTAGTACCCTGACAATTTTTTTTGTGACAAATACCCCCGATTCAATTAAAAAAAAAGAATTGAACTAATATTAAAATCAAATTGGGCTGGTTCAAATCAGATTCATTGAATTGATCAAATGTATTTTAGGTATATTAGACATTTTAGATGGAGGTTGTCACAAAAAAGTTGTCAGGGTATTGAAAAAAAGAAAAAAATAGTTAGGGTGTGAAAGTATCATTTTGGTATAATTAGGTATAACAAAGTGCCATTACCCTTAATACATATTTCTTAATGGAAGAAGTAAGGTTGTATACTTGTATTTAAATAAAATCTCATTACATTTTAATTAACCATTTTCAAATGACAATCAATATTCAGCCTGACGAGTGTCAGGTGATCACAGTTAATGCAATTGCTCAACAAAGAGAGAAGAGAATGAAATAGATCATCATATTAATATTAATTAATTATTGTAATTAATTTTATATTATATTATTGTATATGAGTACAAGTAGCATGGCAGATATGGCACATGGAGACCACTTTGATCCAACCCATAAGATCCTAAATATTAGCTAAGAATAAGCTAAACCCATCATCCCATGTGCCCACTTGATTCTCTAAGATTAACAAGTTTTGTTTCAATACTTTAATTAATAGTTTGTTTTGTACAAACCGTTGGTCAATGTTGTCAAATTTTAAACTTTTGTTTGCTTCTTTACCAAGATTCTATCATTACCAAAGTTTGCTTCAAAAGGTTAGCTACATAAAAATTGTTAACCCAACGCATTTAGGAATATAATAATGTGATAATAGAAGTTGACATTATAATAATTTTAGAATACATATAATAATGCGATAATAGAAGTTGACATTATAATAATTTTAGAATATATATAATAATGTGATAATAGAAGTTGACATTATAATAAACAAAGTAAAGCTCAATTCATTTCACAAAACTTAAGAGTGAAATTTAAGTTTAATTTGTTTATTGAACAAATTGTTTTAGAGCCTGGTACTAACTTTTTAAATTTATAATTTGATGATCAAAGTTTGAATGCATAATCATAAGAAATTCAATTTTAAATATATAGTGTTTGTTTAGTGAGGCAGTTGGTGTGTTTTTGTTGCCTAGACTTTCCAAGTTTGAAGTACCTTTGAATGCTTTATGGTTTTCAGTTAGTCATTGCTTTAACGATTAACTGTCATATGAAAGGTATGCTATTTATATGAATTGTATATATATCCTTGCCTTTTGTTTTCGTCCTTTTGCTTATATCATTTTGGCATCTTCGAGTATATTAAACACACATTAAACGTCACGGATTTTGGATTTTAGATGCCAAAATTTCATTAGTAATGAATTCTCCTAGTCTGAGTGATAAATAATTTATGACTTGCGGCTCTAAATGTCTAAAAAAGAATATCTCTATATAAACTACGGCGCTTAATAATTCAAGAGCTCTGATTAAAAATTACTATTAACTATTAAAAATGAAATTTGACTCAACCGAACAACTGAAACTACAGATGGTGGAATAGACTCCTCCCCATATCTCATCTAGTTGTTAATTAAAGCAAACTTGAACAATTCGTGAGTCACTTTATTACATATATGACGAGCAAAAGCTATAGAGAAACTTAACCTAGAACCAGAGAGAATGCGTCTATAATCACAGATAATACCCTCGAACATGTTTTTTCCTTGTTTACCTTGCCTGACCTTGTCCACCACTCTAAGACATTCTGATTCAAACTCTACCTCGGTCCCTTCTTTCCTTTAGCCTATGATAAAGATTCTATGACACCTACGACCTCCACCTCTTTGGAACGGAGATGACCCGAAAAGCGTATCAAAGAGCTCCCACTACTCGACTCTCTGAGTCTCTGCTGACAAGCCATGTGCTCCACCCCCTCTACATCTAATCCCCCATCAACATTTATTTTTAATCTTCCCGGGTTCGGAGGGATACTTTTGGTAATCCTGCCACAAGTTGATCTGCTCCCGCAGATCTTCCCGAGGACCCTCCCGAGGGTTTTGTTGTTGTCCAAACTCTTCGTAGCCCTTTTGCTGTTGCTGCCACTCTCGTCGGGTGAAAGGTTTTCCTTTTCCTCACCGATTGATTTCGCGCTCCTCATTTCACCCAAAGAGTAATAGCCACAGGTTGATCGTGACTCATCCGAGTTTATTTTTGACCCCAAGATCCCCATGTCGCCCTTTTTCGGCCCGTTTGTAAGATATTTGTTTTCCATTGTGAACTTATTCTGTTTTGTCTCGACTATTAATCATGTTCCGTAAGGCTTCAGCTCCTCTCCCGTCTGACCCACCCTCCCATTCTGACACTGCTTATCCACGTGCCCTAGTATTTGAAGCAAAACGATGGAAGTCTTTCATATTTGAAAGTAACCTAGTACCCAGCTTCTTTGGAATCCTCCACCCGCACACTCCTTTTTAAAGGTTTGTCGATCTCTATCTCTACCCGTACTAGGATGTAAAAAACTAGAGGCCCGTAAAATTACTTTGATCCATTCTCACCACCTTCCCCATTGTGTTACCTATCCTTATCGAAACTTTCTCGGTTTTCAAATGTGTCGGCATTCCATGCATCTGCACCCAAATTTGAAAGTGTCGAAATTCTACGTCCTCTAGTGGAGTTCATATGGGTAGCGCTCCAGTAGTAGTTGAAGCCTATTAAAAGTCCAGGGACTTCGGTCCAACGCGCTTGTCAAGTCTTGTTCATCATAGAATTTGAATATGAATAGATTGTGACTCACCTCATTAATGGATATTTTGTGCTCTGATTTCCACAAGCTAGCTATGAGACTCTTAAAAGTTTTAAAATCATATGCCTTGTGCACAATGAATTTTCTAACTAGGCAAGACATCCCTCTCACTAGGTTGTCCTCCTCGAATTCGTCTACCACGATCCCCACCTCTTCTTCCCCCTTAATTGTAATATTCTTCCTCCTCTCTTGTATTTCCTCCAATTCCACCGGCTCCATCCCCCTGTGATCTCCTATACCCCCACTTATGTTGTCTATCCCAACTTGGTCCTTCCCCGATCCCTCCCCCAATTTTTCCCCCTCCGTCCGAACCGTTCCTCGTCCTTGGACCGTGCGAACACATCCTGCCCTCTCTCCATGTTCTTGTGTCGTGACAACTCGCGAGATCTCCCAATTCCTCCCTGAGCTCTGCCTCTATCGTCTCCCCTCCGTCGGACCGCCTCCAACTCTGCCCGGTGTATCTCGGCTCTTTCTAGCCTCAGCCCACCACCTCCACCCGTCCAGCTCCTCCCTAGTCTCCAACCACCTCTCGTCCCGTCCTATCTGTCCTCCTCCACCTCTGCCCAGCCCCTTCCCTGCTCTATGTTCTCCCCCATTCTCCTTCCATTTGGCCCCAAACCAACCTCTCTCGCCCATCTCCCTCTCTTGTGAATCGACCCTCCCCTCCGCTCCCTGCCACGCTTACATCTCCCCCACGAACCTGTTGCCCTGCCTCCCCATAGACCCCATCTCCCCCAGACCCAAAAGCCTGAGTTTGTCCTCACAAATCGAAATAAACGAACATAATCTGCACAAATCGCACATAGTCGCAGCCGATGGCTTCCTTTCCTTCCCTGCTTGCAGATGTTGTCTGCTAGATCTCCGCCTTGTCGCGAGACCTCATCGATTGCGACAAGAAACCCTAACCGCGCAAGGCATTAGGTACATACCGCTACTTATTACTATGAGGAACTCTTCATTAATTAGCAATATTATAAAAGTCTTTGACTTGTTCGATTAATTTCATATTAGTTTATGATTATTTTTCTATGATTTTTGATTAATATTTTATTTTAATTTATTTTCTGATTAATTTCATACGAATTCCTGATTAGTCTTTTAAATGTCTTGTTCACCCGACTAGTACCCACCATATTTTACAACACTGTTGATTTAAGATTCACTTAGAAAAAGATTACTATTAACGGTCAAAAATGAAGTTTAACTCCCAATTAATTTTTAATTCAATTAATTTTCTAATTAATTCTCAACTAACTCTCGATTAGTCTCTAAAAGACCCTTGGTCTCCTCTCAACTCCACCTACAATATTTTACAATACCGTTAATTAATTAGCAATGAAGTTCGTACACTATAGACGAGAATATTGAATTAGTAGTTATGATCATAGATCAAATTTTAGAACTTGTTAAGTAAAATTTTATGGATTAATAGTGGTATCAACAATAAGTTTGAGAAGCTAACAAGTAACATCATGGACAATCAATCATGCACAAGAGTATAGTACAATTTATCGAAATAATCAAAGAAAAAGAACTATTCCCATTTCTCAATGCTCCCCTAATTAAAGAAATAAAATACATAAAACCCCTTAACCATTTTCACTTTCATCCCTATTTGACCACTCTTTTGATCTTTATGATCAATTCCCAATGCACCTTGGGTTTTGGGTACTTTAGGTCAAAGACCCACTTGACCACACTTAAGGGCATGCTGTTGCTACTACCCTTAAATTCCGTACCATCCATCTTCTATATAAACAATTCTTATCCCTCTCCTCTCCTCCTCAGCTCTCACCTTCAATTCCTATAGCTTTATTGTTTGAGCACTCCTTGTAGGGTACCCTAAACCCTTTTTCCTTTCCTTGATTGAATTTGAAAGTTTGTAGGACATGGGCCTTCTTCGGTACACCATTCTTGTCATTTTTGCTTTCTTGAGGAGTGTTGATGGAGCAGGGTGGACAAATGCCCATGCCACCTTCTATGGAGGCAGTGATGCTTCCGGGACAATGGGTAAGGATCTTTTTTACTATTTTGTACAAATTTAATTAGCCTTATATAGAAAGTCATTTACAAAGTATGAAAGTCTCTTTATCGATTGATATAAAACCTTTTCATACCAGTTAAACTTTTTTTTAGATCAATCAATTATTACAATATATCAAAATTTCAAGTTATTTTACATGTATATGTATAGGATGTTATTAATTTTGATTTATAAGTGAGAATGAGTAGTGTCACGTCAAAATATACAAATTAATTACTATTTGATAAATAAACTTAGATCTCATTTATTTTTTATAGATTTGAAATTTTAGGTCGGGTAAGTTATTGAACTGGTTTAAAAGTCCAAAATTATATTCAAATATATTATTATCTACAACACTTGTCTTTTATATGTGAGGTTTTTTACTTTTGTTAACATCTAAAGGCTTTCACACATAAATCATATTTCAACGTGTTCAATAATGCCAGAAAAATATACGTTTCAAATTAATGACTAGTCTTTTAGAACAAGAATGACGAAAAAACTTGGATTGCTAAAATATTTTCTCTTTTTTCATTTGGGGTAATGTGTTGTAGGAGGTGCTTGCGGATACGGAAACTTATACAGTCAAGGGTATGGAACAAACACTGCAGCTCTGAGCACAGCTCTGTTCAACAATGGGCTGAGATGTGGATCTTGCTTTCAGATCAAATGTGTGAATAGCAAATGGTGCTTGCGTGGTTCAATCACAGTCACTGCCACCAATTTTTGCCCTCCAAATCTCGCTCAGCCCAACAACAATGGTGGTTGGTGCAACCCTCCGCTGCAACACTTCGATCTCGCTCAGCCCGTCTTTTTGAAAATCGGGCAGTACAAAGCTGGAATCGTCCCTGTTCAATTCAGAAGGTAATTAACTATATAATTTCTATATACTCATGAACTCGCTCCGTTGTTATCTCAAATGTAATCTGCGTTAACTTAGTCCGGTTACCTAACTTTATTGTAAATACACCCACATTCATTTATAGCGGGGGTATAACGATTATACACTAATCAAATCCAAAATTATAATCAAATCAAATCATTATGATTCGGGTATAACGATAATACCCGGTTACATTCATTTACAATCAACTCAACTACATCTATATAATCTTACCATAATATTTATTATGCTAATGTGAGTTACTATTATTTAGGGTTGCTTGTCGGAAGAAGGGTGGAATAAGGTTCACAATCAACGGTCACTCCTACTTCAACCTCGTCCTGGTAACAAACGTGGGTGGGGCCGGTGACGTCCGGTCCGTGTCCATCAAGGGCTCAAAATCAAACACGTGGCAGGCGATGTCTCGAAACTGGGGCCAGAACTGGCAGAGCAACAACTACCTCAACGGCCAAACGCTGTCGTTTAAGGTCACAACCAGCGACGGACGCACTCTGGTCTCCGAGAGGGTGGCCCCCGCCAGTTGGGACTTCGGCCAGACCTACTCCGGGAAACAGTTCCTATAAAATGTCCATTTTACCCCTCACTCCCTCCCTCCCTCCCTCCTATATATTATTATTATTATTATAATATTTGTTATTATATATAGTGAATACCAATAGTGGGTGGGTCCTTTAATTTTGGAATGGCCCACTCATTCTGGTTCCTTTAATCCTTGTGGAGGCCTTGTTTGGCTGAGGTGAGTAAGGTTTTGTCACCCGCCCAAAGTAAGTGCTAATCCTCACTCTTTTTCTTTACTACTTAATCGTGATGTAACTTTTGGTTTTGACAAGAAACTTTGGGAGTTGCTACAATAGTGGAACAAAGTTGCAATGTAATGATGTTTGTGCCCTTCATATTTTATATAATGAAGTTTTTTTTCTGTTATATATATATTGTCACTTGATTAGACTTCGAAAATTTAGTCGGAATATGAATATTAATGATATCACATTATTGTTGATTTTATAATACTGAACTCTTAGCCTGACTGTGAAAATCAAGTCACGGCTGATTGTATAATCTTTAAATCTTCGCATGGTTTCGAAAATGAAGTAATAAATGTTGCGTGATTTTGAACATTAGTCCAGTGGATAAAAGTCAAGACGGGTTATCTTGAATTATTATTTGGAAATAAAAGTTAAGAAAAAATACACTTACCTACATTCAATTATACATACGTTTCACCCTGAGTTCACACCGTTCGAAGCCAACCATCACCCCTCCATGTTCGAACCATTCTCACCATCTCAAACCGCCTTCCTTGTCAACGAACCCAAGAGTTATTTTCATCTTTTTACTTTCAAAATTATTGTTTTCCATCCAAATATTTAGCATGCGAGAATTTATAAAATTTAGTTAGTGTTGTGAAAATTGTTAAGCGCTAATCAGTCGAAGAGGACTTTGTGAGAATTAATTGAGGATTAGTTTTGGATTAATCGGATTAAAGGATTAATTGAGAACTATGTAGTTTAATTAGGTACTAGTCAAAATTTTTTACAACATTAAATTTAGGCGTATCTAAAATAGCCAACTTTTAATTTGGTACAAGTGAGGAAGAGATATGTATAACTAGGTGTAGCTAATTGTATTTTCCTTAAAAGTAATATTGTGTCACTAAATCTTTAATATAATAATTAGACATTATTATGAAATCGATGTATTGGTAAGTGGGAGGTTTGAACAGAAAGTTGAAGCTTTCTTAAAGAGCATGTGGAGTTGATTAGGAAGCAAGATCCATTGATATGGTTCACAACATTATTGGGAATTGGGCTCCACTTTTCTTCCCTACTTCCGCAAATGCTTCCGTTATGTCTCCCTCTACCTCTCCCTCCCCTTCAATCATATCATATTATATTATAGGAGATCTCAAACATGGTAAAAATGTTGACATAAAATATATGCGGTATACGTTATAATATAGGGAAAACTCCACTTAACTCTCTTGTACTATACTCGATTTTCACATAACTCTCCTGAAAGATAAAAATAATCTGTAAAACCCCTGAACTTGTCAACTTTGGCACATCACCCTAACACCGTTAAGTCACTGATAAAAACTCCAAAATGCTCTCATCTAACTATCAAATTTTCAAAAATTTGCCATTTATTCTCTCTTCATTTCAGGTTTTTCTCTCTCTCAAAGCTCAATAATCTCCATAACCAAATATTGTTCAATTAACTCTTCCTCTATTCTCTATTTTTTCTTCCTCTATTCTCTTCAATTTCCAGGCCAACTTAATCGCCATGTTCTCATTTGGAACTGTTTAGGCTGAAATTGTGGAAGATTTATGGTTTTTTGTTTTGTCATTTTCATCAGTTTGTTCTTAGCAACAAGATAGAGGACTGAATTTGAATTTAGCTTATATTTGAGTTTATAAACTCTCTCTAAGTCAATCAACCCTTTCTCCTCCAATAGGTTTAGATATATCTGATTTTTCCATGAGAGTTGACAAGCAAGAGCATGGAAATAAAATATTCAAACAGATTCTTAAAAAAAATCTGAAAGTCAACAGCAAGCTAATGGTAGTGCGTGGGCGGCGCGTGAGGTCACGCGCAGTGGCCGGAGATGAATCCTGTGTAGATCGACCAGAAATAACACTCATAGCAGCTACTCACGGGCGGTTAGCAATAAAACAGCCGAGGAACTGGATCATAAAGTCGAATAGACGAATCTAGTGGTGGTTGGACGTTACCGGAAAAGAAAGTGCGGCGACGGACAGAAATCGCCCAGAACGTTTCGATTAGGTCCGATCTGTCGTCACTTGCCGGCGGTGTCGAAAGATGCACAACAGGTGCTTGACGTCGTGGGTTGGGCTTGTCGCGGCGGCTCTGCTGGTGGTTGCAGGTACTCAGAAGACATGTGACAAAAGGGAGTGATTGTGAATTCAGGCACTTCGCTTCACGACCTTCATCACCACGTCCACCGCCACCATGCCATCCCTCTCCACCACGGCGAGGTCATGCGACACCGAGTTCACGTTTGACGAGGGCAAGCCCGAGGATGAGGAGGTTGGGGAAGCGGAGGAGGAGCGGCTGAGATTGTGGGAGTTTCTAGATGGGTGAGTGATTGAGAATTCATGGTGGCAAGGGTTTATGATTTCCTTGAGATGAGAGGGATTGAGGAGTTTGTGATTTGCAGAGACAATGGAGTTTGTCTCCAAGTTAGATTGGGGAAAGGTTAGAGAACAAGGGTATTTTTGCCATTTTCACAAAAAAGAGTACCCATGTGATGGTCACATGACTGAGACTTAACGGTGTTAGGGTGATGTGTCAAAGTTAACAAGTTCAGGGGCTCCACAGACCACTTTTATCTTTTAGGAGAGTTATGTGAAAATCGGGTATAATCCAGGGGAGCTAAGTGAAGTTTTCCCTATGATATGTTTTCTATAAAAGTTTTTATGTATAATGCTTTGTACATAATAATTTAATATTTAATCGATAATTTTATGTTTAAAGTTTTGGCGTACTTCACAACTTGTTCAAAATATAATTGACACTGATTTTTGGTACAAGATGAGTTAGGTTTACATTCTGTTTGATTTTGCGATTAATTATTCTCTCACTCATAAACTTGGCGACCGTCTCATCTCTATAATATATATATTTTTTTCCTGTCAAACCGTCTCATTCCATCATACTAAAATGTTACATCATAAGGATACTTAAACTTGGTATGCCTATGTCATTTTCATTATGAGAGTAGGTCAATCTAGTGCAACTCTACATGTACGAAAGTATTCTTCACTTCAATTTCAAAGAAAAACTTCGTATTAAAACTTGAGTTCGTCCCAATTTTGTTATTTTTTAGTCATATTTATGACATATATGACCTGGTAACTGACAATAGTATTTTAAGTGAAATTTCATGAAAACATATTGAATTTGGAGCAAAAGTCGAAAAAATGCAGTAAAAAAAGAAAAATAGACCTAGTAACTGACAGAGTTGCATCTAGTCACTCGTACCTTTCAATCACAGAGTTATAAAGACCAAAAATAGACTTGAGGGAGGTTGACCAACCTTGTTAGTCTCGGACTTAGTGTTACCTGCGAGCATGCTTTGTTAGGGCTCGTGCAAAGACGTGACCGAATCAAGTGTATATATATATATATATTCCGGCTAAAATTCAGGTCAAATTCTACGGGAATGAATCATTAAAGTTTGTATTCAGACAGTTTATTTTGAGTATATTAAAATGTAACTAAATGACGCATATATTTTGTTGTGTGTGTAAAATGTAACCAAGATAAATTCAATGAGTATCAAACAAATTAAGTAATGATGACGATTATCTAATAACGCGAAATCTAAAAGTGGAGGAAAATCACAATAAACTAGCAATCACATGTGCTCGACCGACGACTTTCACCATTCCAAGTTCAGACAATTAATCACTCAAGCATGCATATCTGGCCTATGTCCTAATAACCGAGCCCGCCTCTTGACATTGAAAACGGCCTAATCTCCAATTAGTGTTACTCTCGAAAATTATTACTAATTCTTGATTACTTGAAGAACAACAATTTTCGAACCAATGAAAATTCAAAAAAAGTATATTAATAAACGACGACATATTGCATACACCAAGATTGCCAACTTAGATAGGAAGAGCATTAAGACAATATTTCCCAATTCAATTATTTGTACGACCAAATGAATTTGTAGAATCCTAAAATGCATGAATATCGTCTTGGCCTCGCTCCACAACTTATGTTGTACATTTTCGACAATTTATATATAATATATTTTTTTATTTATATTTTTTCAATTGTAAATTTATAAATATTTGTACCATGACAATGACATACCAATTATATTGTCGTTAATACTTTGTACACTCTGGTACCTGCTACTGGTATTGGTCATGCATCGATTCTGGCACGTCGTCTTTTTAACAACCACAAACCCATACACTTATAAGCCCTTGCAACTTTTTCCATGTTTATAATGTTGTAATTTTTGAAATTGTTGACCACGAGCTAGCAAAGACAACTATGCCACAAAGAAAGTAGTGTTGGGGAACGGAGGATCCAATCACATGAGCAGCAGAAGCAAAAAAAAAATAACCTCGTTCCCGTCCATGGATTGATATGCAAATGTTAGATAATGAAGAAGAGAGTTTACAAAATTTCACATGTGAAATCGAATCAAAATGTGTCCCCTCGCAGGTTCTAGAATTTCCAAAATGCTATAATGTTCCCATTTTGGTTCCAAAATGATAAAACATTTACACATAAACCATATTGGGCCAGAACATTTTTCTTACAATCTCCCACTTGCCTCTGGATCCAATCTAGATTACAGTTTATTCCCAATCGGTTAATTGTTAGAGTTGTGCCCTAGTCCAATGTATAAGTTTATCTACATGTAATGTTTTATCATCTTTCGAATTAATAAAACGGCATTATATTACTAATGTGTTGTAGTAATATATTAGATGTAATTTGATCTATATCATTATATGTGTCATCACTAATAGTAGAACTGTAGATAAAAAAGAACTACATTTAATGCGTCCCTGATCAGTCAAGCTTCATTAAGAAGCGATCAGTATGAGGCTAATTTTTTATGATCACGCTATAGTGATCATGGCAAGGTAGTGCCAGAGTTAGATCATAGATATCATCAGGGAGATGATATTGGACGACCTGATGGTGAGTAGTATGCGGCATAGATACTGTCATGAGCATACTCACATATCATAGCTTGTCATTATATCCTTAGACCAAAGAGTCTTTGTGATCACTATGTGATGAATCTCTAAGTTTGACTTAGTCCAACGTTACCTGTAAAAGGGTAGCCATAAGGGCTTTGATCGGCTTAGTTATGAGTTGCATGAGTGAACTCGAAAGACGGCTGAGAGATTTATCTCCCATACTCAGGTATAGGAATGATATCTGTTTAGGCCACTTGATGAGTATGACCGAAGGAAATTGCATGACCATGCAGGAGATACTTAGTATCAGTTTTCAGTCTTCTCAGGTATCAAGAAACAGTGATTGATAAATAAGGATGACGGTTCTATACCCGTCGATCAATCTAGATATCGGTATAATAAAAGGATAGTGACATGGACGATAAGAGGTTAAATCGAATCATCGATATTCATGGACGTTGGGTAATCATAATGTTTTGCTAGAGGCTACTTATGATGGAAAGGCAAAAATGGTAATTTAGCCAGTCTGCCAACGGGTCATGAGCCTAGAGGGTCACACACTTTAAGCAAGGTATAGCAAAAGGGGACCTGTATAAGTTAGTATTTGAGAAGTATGAGAATTGGGATAATTCGCCTTTCGATTTAATTAAATCGGAGCGAATTAGTTTAAACCAAAAATCGGTTTAAGGGAATTGGATTGGTCTAGCTAGACCATTTAATTAGAACCCAATTAAAATGTGTTTGATTAAAGTTTAGCTAAGTGGGGTTTAAGCCCATTCTTAATAATAATTAATTATAATTATATTGAGATAATTGATAGATATTTTAGGGAGTCAATTATGGAAAATAAAATATACTTTGATATATCTTATTCTTTTTTCCCTAATCTCTATCACTTGGCCAAAACCTTAGCCCTTGCCGTCCCTTCTCTCTTCTTCTCCCATAATCGGTTTTGCTTCTTTTTCTGATTTTTCTAGCAAAAAAGTTTGAAGAACCTTTGAGTACCAAAGAGCCTTTCTTGTGTGGATACACCTAGACAACAAAAAAGTTTCTTTTTGTGTTAATTTGATTCGATTTTACAAGGTAAATTTCAGATTTTTCAGATTTATTCTTGCTAAAATTAATTCACATGATCCGTTCATAGATTATTCGAATCCATGGTTAAAATTCGCTTCCGCTATGCATGATTTTAATTGATTTGGATCCCATGAATTTCTTTAGTGGTATCGGAGGCTGGTTGATATGTGAATTGATTTTGTGCATGACTAGGGTTTTAGTTTAATCTCTAATTATTCATGTATTTTTATGGATTTAAATCTTACATGAAACATGAAAAAAATCAGATTTTTTATGGTTAAAATTAGATCTAAAAATTGATTTTTTGGGCTGTTTTGGGTTAGCCATGGCTAACAAAGGTCAATCCCTTTGGCGGACAATGGAAAGCTTTCGGGCCGACCATGGTCAGCACCAAAGGCCGACCAGGTCGCCACGGGCGACCATTGTAGGCTCACGGGCCGTCCATGGTCGCTGCCGCGGGCGACCAGGGGTCAGCCCTCGGCTCGACCATTGAGTAGCCCGCGGGCCATCCGTGGTCGCTGCCGCAGGCGACCAAATCGGCACCCACTGGCCATCCCATGGTCGCCCATGGGCGACTTTGGGACGGTCCGAGGTGTGCTGATCAGTTTTGGGGTTTTTGGGCCAGTTTTGGCCCATGGCGATTCCGCAAGGTATTTCCCATAATTTTCAATTTTAGACCCAGTCCGGTTTTGATAAACCGGGGCAATTCGGTTTAATTTTGACTAATCGAGATTAAAACCGGGTTCGATAAACCAGATTTTTCCCAATTTTAAATAAGATAAAATTTGGAATTAATGTTGTTTTTTGATAACATGATGTGTAATAACATGATGTTTGACAACATGGTGGTTTCAATATGAAGCGTAGCCAAGCCCGCTTTAGATTTCAGTTTATTTTGCAACCTGCGAGTTGCTAGATTTGGGTTGTAATAATTGCGGCCTCTATGTCGTTAATTTTGTAATTTCATTTTTTTATTTAAATTGTAATTATGAAGACCGACACAAGAAATGAAGATGGAGTTCCTAAGGAGTCTCGGAACCAGTGGGAGTCCAAGAGAAGAAGACCGGTTCAAATCCAGAAGACTTAGCCTTAGGATTTACATTTCGATTTCCTTAAGTTTTAAGACAGGCTAGGCTATGCTTGCAGCTTTACATTTATTTCAGTAGATTTGAATGTGTGTATAGTTTTATATGCATGAGTTGATGTATGTTTAACTATCACCCACATGCTAAGATTAAAACTAGATTTAATCAGACTTGCATGTAATCGGTTAAGGAATCATCTTTGCATGGATTTGTGATTGATGATTCCAGTGAAGATTGTATCGATATACAATCAGGAAGTAATAAAACACTTATTCGCAAATAATTACAAGTCAAGTGAGATACCACCCAAACCTCAACACTCAAAACACATTCGAACCTTTGAGTGGGTGCGCCTCCGCGTAGCATTCATAGGGGAAAAGGCCTGGATGAGTTGGACAGTTCAATATGGATGTGTGCGCCTCCGCGTAGTAGCCATATTAAACTGGGTCATAGTTGAGTTTTGGTAGACTTGTCTACGATTGCCGGCTAGGGCTTACCTAGGGTATTGGGATAGGGTATGCCGTGTACTTTTATGTACAAACTCTAGCCAGGACTTACATGGACTTGTAATTGGATGAGGTCATGTGTTGGTTCTCTCTGTTGGAGCGGTGAGCTTTCGTTCTCTTCAATTGAGGGTATGCGTGTAAGCATTTTTGTGCCCTACTCCAATTGTATTAGTTTGTAAATGTCTGTATATATTAATCATCGTTTGCAATATATAGAGTCGGCATTGCATTACTTAAGTGTTGAAGTAATAGGTTAAGTATGATCTGATATATGTCCATCAAAGTAGTAGAACCATATATTTGTACGGATCACACTTAACAGGTCCCTGGTCAAATATGCCTCAATAAAGCGACCATGTATGAGGATGATTCTTTATGGTATATTTCTATTTACCGTTGGGGAGGGATCCCGGAATCAGATCATAGATATCACTCGGGTGAGTGATATTGGACGACTCGCGCTGAATGGTGTTGCATAGATACAGTCATGAACACATTCAATTGTGGTAGCTTGTCGTCGTATCCTTAGACCAAGGAGTCTTTGTGATCGCCATACAGTAAAGAACCGCGTTTGACTTGCTCCTAACGTTGTCCTAACAAGACAACCATAACGGACATGATTGACACAGGGACGGATTGTATGACTGATACGAAAGGCGGCTAAGGGATTTATCCCTCATACTACGGTATGAGAAATGTATCTGTTTAGGCCACTCGATAGAGATTAACTGAAGGGAGAGCATGGCCATGCCAACTATACGAGTTATCAGTATTTAGTAATCTCACAGATCGTGAAACAGAGATTGATTAAATAAGGGTGACGCCTCTATGTCTTATGATCAATCTAGATACCGGGCGATAAAGGGATAACGACATGTACTACATGAGGTTGAATCGAATCATCGATCATCATGCACGTCGGGTAATCATAACGTCTTACTAGAGACCACTTATGATGGATGGGGTAAAATGGAATTTTACGCCGATTCGCCGACGTCGGCATGAACCTAGAGGGTCAACCACATAGGATATGGATTATGAGAGACAAGAAAAGGTAGGCGATACTCGAGAGAGAGGCATGGGCAAAACTGGACATTTTGGGCCATGTATATGTATAATTGAATGTGACACGCGAAACGAGAAAGACTAAGTCTTTCGCCGATGTCGCGTCGAACTTTGTACGATAAGTTCGGGGGCTAGTTGGACGCGGCACGGGACCTCATGGCCGAAGCATTGGGCTTCGTGCCATGAGGCCCTAAGTGGCCGGCTTAACAAAGGCCCAATAGTGGAGCAAAGGGTGGGTCCCTTTCTCCACTAACTTTGGTTAAGTGGATGATGACTAGATACACACTATTCTAATCTTGTTGGGTAAGTGTGATTAATGGAGGCACTCAATAACCATCATCATTTCTCTTAACCCAACACACATCAATTCAAATACACAATAACCCACACAACTCACAACACTTAAGAAAATATCACAAAGTCTTGAAGTGTCTCTCTCCCTCTCTAGAACCTCTCGACCGACCCTCTTCACCCTCCCTCTCTCTTGATCTCTCTTCTATTCTAGTAGTTAGAGGAGTGTAGGATCCCTTAGTGATCAACCTATCCGTGTGGACTTGGCTAGAGTTGAAGATCCGAAACGTTCTTTAATACCGATTCAAACAAACCGAGGTAAACTTGTGATTTCGGTTTTGCCTTGGGATTTAATAGTTTGATGTTTTTGGACAGTTTTTGGGGTTTATATATTGTTGCTTCCGTTTCCATGGTGTTCTTGGTAGCCCCAAAGTTCCTATAGTGGTATCAGAGCACGGTTACCCTCTTAAATCTTCGTTTGAATCGATTTCGGTGTTGTTTTGCTTGCCATGTTGCTATAATATGTTTATTTCTTGTATATGGGTTTTATATGCCATGAAAATGAAGTTTTAAACATATTATCAAATCTGGAAATTTTTGAAAAAATTGGATTTGTCGGGTCGCCGGAAACGAGACTCTTGGGGAGCCGGAAAAGGGGACTGAGCGGGGGCTTCGGCTTGCCATAGCAGGGCTAGGCCATGGCCCTTAGATGGTCATGGTCATGTTCCCACCCCCCTGCCCCGACAGTGGCCAGATTTGGGCCGAGGCCTGTGGTGAGGCCCGACGGCTAGGGTTGCCAAACCCTAGCGCGCCGGTGCATAGGGGCTCGGCCCAAGTGGGTTTCGGCCCACTTGGTTTGGGCCCGGCTGGTTTGTTGCACGGTGTTTGATCCGTTGCACAAACCCGCAATCTAATGTTCTGAAATTTTTTAGATTTGAACGGTTTTTATAAACCGATTTTTTGAAAAGGTCTAGTTTCGATAAACCCGACCGAGCAACTTGGACATGAAAATTAAAACCGAAAACGTATCTTGTTTGAAAATATGCTTGTATGATAACAATATTGTTTAGGGTTGTGTTATGAGATGATATGCATGGTGCATGGGTAGCCCAATAGAGCGTTTAATTATTTATCGCTTTTAAAATGGTCTGCGAACCGTTAGATTGTAATGTGTAATTATTTTTTTAGACGGGCTGTGAACTGCTAGTGATAAAGTGTAATTATTTCTTCATCAGGTCTACAAACCGAGTATTAATTGTAATTAATTGCTCAAGTCGAGAAGGATGGAAACCGAGAACGGTGACAATCTTGGAGGACGTCCACGAGCTAGTGGGAGTGGCCCTAAGTGGTGATGACTAGAAGAGCTCATGGAGTCTTTGTCTCATAGAATACTTAGGACTTAAGCTTGGGCTATTTGTGCATATTTAACGCTTTAATGATTGCTAGAATTTATTTGAATGATAAATTTAATTGCGAGCATGCTTGGCTTATTTTAGTTTAAGCTATCACCATTATGCAAAGATTAAAACCTGATTAATTGTTTGCATGTTAAAAGCGTTGTGAACCATCGTCGCACGGGTTGTGATGGATGTGTTCAAATTTGAAAACGTCTTTGCACGGGTTGTAAATGAAGGTTTCGAAGAAGATAATGTGAAATAAATTAGAATCGTCACAACACGGGTTGTTAATGATGGATTTCTAATTGTATCAAACATAATTGATTTAAACTCAACCGATCACAAACAATTTTAAGTCAAATGAGACACCAACCCAAAATCATAAGCTTGTATTGTTCTCCACTTTGTTGATATCGTGCGCCTGAGCGGAGCATCTTCGAAAGTGCGCTCTATACAAGTTTGCGAAAGTTATATCTAGATGTCGTGCGCCTTAGGCGTGGCATCTCTATCGAACTAAGCATACTTGATTTGGTTGACTTAACTGCAATTCTCGACCAGGGTTGACCCAGGCTGTTAGAAAGGGTATGCCGTGTGCAACAGCACATACCCTTGCCAAGAATTACACGGGTTGTAATTGGATGCATGTCCTACCTAAATAAGTGAGTCAGAGCGGTGCGCCTTAGCGTACTTCGATTCATGAATCATGGGTCTTGGTTTTAGATTCTATTAACTTAGAATCGAATGGTTGAAGTTTATTCAGGATCTTCGTAAATTTATTCAACTTTTTGATTAAATTTACTTTCCTCGAGTAGATTAATGGCGAACAATTAAACGAACGCGAATAGTTTGTCATTGAGGCATATCCTCGAATGGCGAACAGTTTGTCATGGCGAACAATTTCTTTTACTATGTAGAACTAAATGGAAAACACAACACAAGAAAGTAATAGCGCATTGAGAGTCCTGATTGAGAAGGACAGGCTCAAGGGCATGAATTACTTAGACTGGGATAGAAACTTGAGGCTTGTACTCAAGCATGAACGCAAGTAGCATATCCTTACCCAAGAACCACCTGCTGAGCCACCGCTGAACGCCGCTAGGGCACTAAGGATACTTATCAAAAGTTCCTTAGTGACCAAATCGACGTGTCATGCATTATGATGTGCAATATAGTGCCAGAGTTGTAGAAGCAGTTCATGACCATTTCAGATGACCTTCGTGCCTGGAAGGCAGAGGTCAAGAAAATGTTCAAGGAGAAAGCTTGTGTCGAAAAATATCATACTTTCAGAAAACGTATCTCCTGCAAGCTTAAGGCTGGAGCCCTGTTAGTCCCCATGTCTTGAAGATGAAATGTCTTCAGGAACACCTAACCAGACTCGGTTTTAATGTTCAGAAGGAAATAGCTGCAGATTTTATGCTGCAGTCATTTCTAGATACATATAGTGATTTCGTAGTGAATTACAATATGCATGACATGGACAAGTCCTTGACAGAGCTTCATGGGATGCTTGTGACCGCTGAAAAGAACCTAAAGGGCAAGACCAAGGAGGTCCTTATGGTCAACAAGAAGGTCAGCTTCAAGAAAGCTGAGAAGGGTAAGGGTAAGGCCCCTGAGCACCTTGCAGGGCAGACCAGACACCCCAAGGGTCCAAAGGTTCAAGCAGCTCCCAAAGCTGATGTGAAGGCTAAGGACAAAGAGGTGGAGGTCTGCTATCACAAGAATGAGCCAGGACACTGGAAGAAGGATTGCAGGCAATATAAAGATCATGTGAAGAAGAGTGGGGCATCAACGTCTTCAGGATCAGGTATTTACGTTGTTGAGCTTAATCTCCATAACGTAAATAAGAAAAGGTTTAAATACGATGATTTAAACCAAACTATTATCTGGCATTGTCGTTTAGGGCACATAGGTGAGAAACACATTTCAACACTTTGTAAGTTTGAACTTGTAAGTCCGTTTGAATTCACTCAAATTGAAAGATGCAAGTCTTGCCTAATGGGAAAAATGACAAAGGCACCTTTCACGGATTTAGGTGAAAGGGTGAATGACTTGTTAGGTCTAATACATTCCAACATATGTGGACCTTTGAGTACTTAGGCCAGAAAAGGGTTCAAAGAGTGTAAGAATGAAGTACTAAACCAGCCTGGGTAAAGTATCAAGATACTTCGTTCTGGTCGAGGTAGTAATTTCTTGACCATGGAAATGGCCGCATTCATTTTGAATCGTGCTTCAACGAAGAGAACAAAAGTACACCTTGTAACAGTCATTCTGACTCCCATTATCGTGGATGCGTGCGTCTTCGCGTAGTATTCATTAGGATGCGAGCTGAATGTGGTGGTCAATTTTATTTGAATGCTTGCGCCTCCGCGTAGTAGCCAAATAAGAGTTGGACCAGAGTCACGGAAGGTACACCATATGACACTCATTACGACTCCCGTTACCATGGATACGTGCACCTTCGCGTATTATTCATTGGGATGCGAGTCAGATGAGATGTTCAGTTCTATTTGGATGCGTGCGCCTTCGCGTAGTAGCCAAATAAGAACTGGACCATAGTCATATAAGGTTTGAGAAACATCCTAATATGTTTTCCCTACTGATTTGGGTTGCAGGGTTGCTTGCATCCAAATCGGATAAGTGTGTCTTTATAAGGTATCCTTAAAAAAACTAAGAGATACAACTTCTACAAACCCAGCGAGAACAAAGTCTTTGTTGCTCGAGGAGGGATATTTTGGAGAAAATTTTTATTTCCAAAACAGCTAGTGGGAGTCCCGTGCATCTCGAAGAAATTCGAGAGGGTACGGAACAACCTGAATCAATTCAGGAGCCTGCTATGGAAGATGTAAAAGTACAGGAGGCTCAGATGGTCGTAGATAAAGAATCAATCCCTACTAAAATTCCAGATGGTCCAAGGAGGTCTGAAAGATGTCATCATCTTCCTATCATATATGGTTTTCTAGCCACTGAAGGAAATGACTTGATAGTTGTGGATCGGGAAGATCCAGCAACCTTTCAACAAACCTTGGCCAGTACCGACTCCGATAAATGGCAGGAAGCCATGAAAGAGGTGAGGAAGTCCATGTGAGATAACCAAATCTATATTTGGTTGATCAAACCCATAGGATAAAACTCATCGGTTTTGAGTGGGTCTATAGGATCAAGACCGACATGGGTGGAAATCCTCAGACCTATACGGCTAGATTGATTACAAAAAGGATATCGTCAGATTAAAGGTCTGGATTATGATGAAACCTTTTCACCAGTAGCAATGGTCAGACTGATCCGGATTATTCTAGCCATAGCTGCATACCACGACTATGCGATATGACAGATGGATGTCAAAACCACTGTTGTGGGGTTAAAAGGCCTCGTTTTGAGACCGTTTAACCACACAATTCGTAACGTTTTTGTCTCGTAGTGGCAAATTAAGGCCCGGGAGTATGCGTTTTATGCTTTTTGGTGTTTTGAGGTGTGTACGCAGGAACAGAAGGAAAAAGGGCCTAAAACGAGGCACCGAGCCAAATTCTTGACGAGTTGACCAAATGGCTGGACAGAAGCCTCTAGGCATGATCGTCCCTCCTGCCAGTCACGATCGTGCCCCCTTGAATATTAAATGGGAGCATTTTATTCCAACTTACAGAGGGCTCCCCCGATTTCAGTCGCGACGGAGACACGATTGTCACCCAGAGAGAAGCACGATCGTGCCTACATCAGTCACGATCATGGCTTCAACGGCACAAAGGCGCGATCGTCCCCAAGGAGATTTGAAAATATCTTACCAACTCCGAGTCACGATCGTGCCATCCCAGCGAACGATCGCCCCCATGACAAAGGCACGATCGTGCCATCCCAGTACACGATCGTGACCTTCACCGAGGCACGATCACGCCACACCAGTCACGATCGTGACTTAGGACGGATTTAGAAAACTGTAAAAGGGGTTTCACTCATATTTATTAAGGGAGGAAGAAAAGAAGAGAGAGAAAATGAGGCACCAAGCTTTTTCAGCAATCCTTGAAGTGTTCCTGAGCGTTCTTCATCATTTATCGAGTGTTCTTCATCTTTCTCGACATCAAGAGGCAAAAGGGTTCCACCATTCTTCATAAAACTTGAAGAAGCACCTTTCTCGATCATCCAAGAGCATTTCTATCCGTTTGTTTTGTCTTTAATATGTTGTTTATGTGTGTTCTTGCTTTAACCATGATGTTGCTAGACTTGAGCACCATGGTTGAGGGCTAAATCCCTTAGCCATGGGTGCTAGACAATATGAAATGTGATTATAAAGTTTATTGAGAATTAGTTATTGTTGTGGGGTCAAAAGGTCTCGTTTCGAGACCGTTTAACCTCACAATTCGGTGCAATTGCGTCCGTTAGTGGCCGAGTAAGGCCCGGGAGTGCATATTTTATGCTTTTTGGTGTTTTGAGGTGCGTACGCAGGGTCGGGAGGAAAAAGGGCCAAAAATGAGGCACCGAGCAAAAAGTCAAAGGGCGTTGACCAAACAGCCAGGCAGAGAGCATAAGTCACGATCGTGCCTCCATTAGGCACGATCGTGACTCAGCCAGTCACGATCGTGGCCCCCTTTGAAATAAATGGCCGAAATATATTTAACTTACAGTGGGCTCCCCCGATCTCAGTCACGGGGGAGTCACGATCGTGACCCAGGGAGGCACGATCGCCCCTCGAAGACCCACGATCGTGGCTTTACACGGGGACAGGATCGAGGAGATTCAAAATATCTTACCTACCCCAGCCACGATCGTGCCTGAAGGAGTCACGATCACCACCATGAAGAAGTCACGATCGTGACGCGACCAAGCCACGATCGTGACCCATACAGAGGCACGATCGTGCCTTCCCTCAGAATCAGAAAAGTATAAAAGGGGTAGAGACACTTTTTGAAGGGAAGGAAGAAACATAGAGAGAGAAAACGAACCAAGGAGCTTTTGAGTCATTTCTTCAAGCGTTCTTCGTGGTTTCTCGACCGTTCTTCATCTTCCTCGACACCAAAGGCATCGTTAGTTCCACCGGTCTTCATCACGCATTGAAGACACACCTTGCTCGGGATTCCAAGAGCATTTCCTATCCTTTTATTTTATGTTCTTCGTGTTCTTCATTTGTATTAGTGTAACCACCATGTTGATGCTAAGCTTGAGCACCATGGTTATGGGCTAAACCCCTTAGCCATGGGTGCTAGACAATATATAATGTGAATGTAACGTTTAATGAGATTAGCGATTTATTGATGAACAAATGTGTTGTGTGGATTGTTGTTTTAATGCATGTGTTGTTTAAGTGACGTTTTACAATATGTGATTGAGGTGTTCTATCCGATACCGAAAGGGAAGGATTAGAACCCGGACTTAGCAACCACCGAGGGTTGAAGGCTCAAGACCGTGTCTTGGCACCTTCTCTTAACTCTTAGCCGTTTATTGTCGATTGTATGCGATCTCGAGTTTTCTCAATACCGAAAGGACACGGGAACACTCGGGATTAGGCCAACCTCATTACCGAAAGGCGAGGTCGGCATTTAAGACATAGGCTCGACCAACCGTTTAATCGATAGCTTGCTTATCTCTCGAACTTATTCACTTGATGATTGTTTAGCACCCTAGGCGTTTGAATCCATACGTTATCCATACCGCGCGCTAGTATCATTGTCATAATTGCAAACACGTTTATTAACTCGTCGTAAACCCCATATTAATCCCTGTGGACCGATTCGATATCTTACCGAATCATATAAATATTATTACTTGCGACCCGTGTGCACTTGCACGTGGAAACCATTGTGCGACGTTATCACGTCACATTTTGGCCCAACAGTTATATGAATGATCAATTTGTTGTGTGGATTGTTGTTTGAATGCATGTATTGTTTAATTGACGCTTTACACTATATGTTTGAGGAGTTCTATTTGATACCGAAAGGGAAGGAATAGATTTCGGACCTAGCATCCACCGAGGGTTGTAGTCTCAAGACCGTGTCTTGGCTCCTTATAGTAACCCTTAGCTTATTATTGTCGATTGTATGCGGTCTCGAGTTGTTCTCAATACCGAAAGGGCACGAGGAGACTCGGGATTAGGCTAACATCTATACCGAAAGGCGAGGTCGACACTTAAGACATAGGCTCAACGTACCTTTCATTCCGTAGAATTTAAGTCTCTCGGACTATTTCACTTGATGATTGTCTAGCACCCTAGGCGTTTTAAACCATCCGTTATCACTTTCACAATTTGTTATCTTTGTCATAACCGCAAGCACTTTCATTGATTAATCGTAAACCCCAATTTAATCCAGTGGACCGACTTGGTATCTTACCGGATCTTATAAATTATATTACTTGTGAACCGTGTGCACTTGCACGTGGAAACCATTTTGCGGCGTTTTCACGTCACATTTTAGCCCAACAAGTTTTTGGCGCCGTTGCCGGGGATTAATCGGTATACGATTGGTAAATGCTTGTGTATGCTTTGTTGTGATATTGATAGTGTTCCGTGTGTTTGAAGGTTATTGTTTGGTACATGACCCGAAACTCGGAAGTGCCAGAATTTAATTGTAATCCAGAGATCGAGGCTTTGTGTCGGAGAAACAACGCTTCGAAAAAGCTTATCAGTGAAAGTTTAGTGCAACAAAGAAGTATGGACGCTACTCCTGCTAGAGTGGACCAACGACCACCCATTCTGGGAAGGGATCGAGATGAGAATCCCGCTGAGGGAAGCAATAATGAAAGGTCACAATTTGGATCCGAGGATCACGAAGACTACTATGCCGAGGATGACGACATGCCTCCTCTATTCCCGCTTCCCCCTAGAGGACCGCGAGGGAGGAGGGGAAGAGGAATTCAACGATCCCGTCAACCACGACATAGAAGAAGGGCAAACTATAACAACCAAGCCGCGGATTTTGAGTTTACATCAGTGATGCTAAGTCTGTTAAGGACAAACCCGCAGTTCATGGGCAACAATACCGATGCCCACAATCATCTAAAGCTTCTTGAAGGCGTCATGGAAACTACGGCCAGTGGTTATCTTGAAGATCTTGTCAAGACCAAGCAACTCCCCATCTCTTTAGGAGAAGCGGCAAAAGCGTGGTACATAACGTTACTTCTTCGCGAGAAGCAAGATTGGGCAAGCCTAACATGCATTCCTTTCAAAATATGTACCTCCCCGTAAGGAGGGCTTACTTCGAAAGGACATCAACAACTATACCCAACTCCGGGGTGAAAATCTTGGAGAGACTTGGGAAAGGTTCAAACAGTTGCTGAGAAAGTGTTCGGATCACCGAATATGCGATGGGGTGTTAAATAAGACATTTTATTGGGGGCTTAACCAAGCGTCTCAGATGATTGTGAACGCCAGAGCAGGAGGATCACTTCTATCTATAGCCCCGGATGAAGTATTTGATGTGGTGGAGCAAGTTGCTCTCCAAAGCTACGAGTACAATGAAGTTGATGCGGTCCAGAATAACCAAGGAGCATCCTTTGCACGAAAAGGGGAAGAACAACAGACAATGAAAAGTCTCTCAGACAAGATGAATATGCTTCTTAACATGGCACAAGGAGACCAAGGAAGGAACTCGAGGCCCCAAGTGGGGGTAAATCGTATGGACTACAACAACAACAACCACAACAAGGGTAACTTTGGTGGATATGGCAATGCACGGGGGTACCAAGATCGTCCGGTGCAAAGCCATCCTTAAGGATATGGAAACAATTATAAAGAGAGACCACAAGCCAATGCGAGTTATGGCAAAGTGTATCCCGATCGTCCCCAAGGAGGGAACAATGGCCAGAACAACCGCCCGTCAAGCTACGACAAGGGTCAACATTCCAATTCTAAGAGCGATGAGTCGCTAAGAGATGTTCTAGAGGCTTTCATAAAAAGCTAAACGGCAGTGACCGATGAACTGAGAAGAAACTAGAGGAACAATGATGCTCGATGGGAGCAAAGTAGTGCTTTTAGACAAATGGGAACTCTTCCGTCAAACACAGAGGTGGCGAAAGGTCATGGCAAGGATCATGTTAAAGCGATCACATTTAGAAGCAGAAACACATTACCAGGGCCATCTACCCTGGTGGATTATGAGCCGGAAGTGGAAGAGGCCGTTGTTGAGGATTTAGGGTTTGGTTCTTAACAAATTGCCTCCAAAAGAGAAAGATCCAGGAAACTTCATAGTTCCAGGCGGGATAGGAAGAGCAAAGGAAATGATTTCCTTATGCGATTTGGGAGCCGGCATTAACCTTATGCCGCTTTCCATCTTTAATTCACTTCAAATTGGCCACATGAAGAAAACATCAGTTTATTTGCATTTGGCTAATCGACAAGTGGTTTACCCCAAGGGGGTAGTGGAAGACGTGTTGGTGCGCATCTTAGGGCGACGTTTTCTCGCAACCGCCGACACGGTAATCCGAGTTAAACAAGGCGTATTGGAGATGATGGTGGGAGGTGAAACTATCATCTTTGACATTCTAAAAGGGATTAAAGCGCCTGATATGGATTATTTAGAATTAGCGGCCATCTCCTTGATTGATCAAGAGGTACAACATGTTTTCCCCTCAATTTGTTTAAGTACTAATGATTTTTCTAGTGCTTTCTTTGAACAATTAGATCTTGAAGAAAAAGAGGAATTGAATGAGAAAAGTGAGTTATGCGCCCTCGGTTTTGTGGAAAGAAGAGAAGGATACAGGGGCACTGAGCCATTGTTGACGGGAGATAGAACCGTTCCCCATACCAAGCCTTCGCTTGAGGAAGCTCCAAGGCTTGAATTAAAGGTGCTTCCCCAGCATTTGAAGTATGAATATTTGGGGCCAGATTCTACGCGTCCAGTAGTCATTTTCTTTGCCCTGTGTTCAGATCAAGAAGCAAGGTTGATGAGTGTATTGCAGAAACACGAGGGGGCATTGGGTTGGACTATCGTCGACATCAAAGGGATAGACCAAGCTTTTTGCACCCACAAAATTATTCTGGAGCAGGAATGCCGAGGCTCCGTCGAACATCAAAGACGACTCAATCCGGCTATGAAGGAAGTGGTGAAGATGGAAATCTTGAAATGGTTAGATGCCAAGGTGATATACCCCATTTCAGACAGCAAGTGGGTTAGCCAGTTCAATGTGTTCCGAAGAAGGGAGGCCTAACTGTAGTTGCAAATGCTAACAATGAGTTGTTTCCTCAACGCACCGTGACCGGGTGGCGTATATGCATGGACTACCGCAAATTGAACAAAGTGACAAGGAAAGATCATTTCCCGCTACCCTTCATAGATCAAATGTTTGATCGGGTAGCCGGAAATGAATTATATTGCTTCCTAGACGGCTACAATAGTTCTAATCAAATCCAAATAGCTATTGAAGATCAAGAAAATACAACATTCACTTGTCCCTACGAGACGTTTTCTTTCCGACGAATGCGTTTTGGGCTTTGCAACGCCCCGTCGACCTTCCAAAGGTGCATGATGGCTATATTTTCAGACATGGCCGAGAATTACGTGGAGGTTTTCATGGACGACTTTTCAGTTTTTGGAAAGTTAGTTGACGAGTGTTTGGAGCATCTGGAAAACGTGTTGAAAAGATGCGAGGAAACCAACTTGGTGCTTAATTGGGAGAAGTGCCACTTCATGGTACGTGAAGGAATCGTTTTGGGCCACAAGATCTCGAAAGAAGGTATTGAAGTCGATCGGGCCAAGGTTAGTGTCACTGAGACTCTTCCATATCCGTCTTCTGTGAGATTGGTGAGAAGTTTTCTTGGCCATGCCGGTTTTTACAGATACTTTATCCAAGATTTCTCAAAAGTAGCCAAACCGTTGTGTAAATTGCTCGAGAAGGAGGTAAAGTTTGAATTTAAAAGGGATTGCAAGGTTGCCTTTGAGGAGTTGAGAGCAAGACTTGTAAAGGCTCCAACAGTAGCAGCCCCGGATTGGGGTCGGCCTTTCGAGATCATCTGTGACGCAAGCGACTACGCTTTGGGCGCGGTTTCAGGCCAAAATCACGAAAAGATCTTTCACGTCATATCTTATGCGAGTAGAACTCTAAATGACGCCCAAGAGAACTATACAGTTATTAAGAAGTAATTTCCAGCAGTGGTATTTGCATTCGAGAAGTTTCGTCAGTACATGATAGGGTCGAAAACTGTGGTGCACACAGATCATGCGACTTTGAAGTATTTATTGACCAAGAAGGAGGCAAAGGCTCGACTAATCCGATGGGTCTTTTTGTTGCAAGAATTCGAGCATGAGATAATGGATCGGAAGGGAGCTAAAAATCAAGTAGTCGATCATCTTTCTCGAGCGAAAAATTGCGAGAAGGAATATGAAGAGGAAATCAGGGACGTATTTCCCGATGAACATGTCTTGGCGATGGAAAGCGCAGTACCATGGTATGCCGACATCGCAAACTATGTTTCATGTGGGATCGTGCCCTTGGGGATAATTACCAACAAAAGAAAAGGTTCATTCATTCGTGCAACAGATACTATTGGGATGATCCTTATCTGTTTAGGCAAGGGAATGATCAAATTTTCCGCCGGTGGGTAGCAGAGAATGAATCTCCTGGAATTCTGGAGGCTTGCCATAATTCCCCTTTAGAGGTCACTTCAGGGGAAAATGAACCGCTCGAAAAGTATTGCAATCATGCTTTTATTGGCCAACCCTCTTTAAAGACTGTCACGAGCACACCAAACAGTGTGACAGATGTCAGAGAGTGGGAAATGTCTCCAGGAGGCATGGGATGCCTCTAACCGGTATTATGGAAGTTGAGGTGTTCGACGTGTGGGGCATGGACTTCATGGGACCTTTCCCGTCATCTTATGGGAAGCTCTACATCATAGTCGCGGTAGACTATGTATCTAAATGGGTCGAGGCAGAAGCTTGTATTGCAGCAGATGCAAGAACGGTCATCAAGTTCGTCAAGCAGAATATCATTGCACGATTCGGAAACCCCCGAGCTATAATAAGTGATCGTGGCGCCCACTTCCGAAACAAGCTCTTCAAAGCCCTTGCCAAGAAATTTGGCATGAAACACAAGATGGCTCTTGTGTATCACCCTCAATGCAATGGGCAAGCCGAGAGCGCTAACAAGGAAATAAAAGGGCTCTTGGAGAAGATGGTAGGCCCAAACAGGAAAGATTGGTCGGAGCGCCTCGACGAAGCCCTCTGGGCGTATCGCACCGCGTACAAGACGCCGCTCAACATGTCTCCGTATCGGATGGTATACGGTAAAGCTTGCCACTTGTCAGTGGAAATTGAGTATATGGCAAGATGGGCAATCATGAGGTGTAACATGGATCTGGGTAAAGCGGGAAACAAGAGGTTGCTCCACGTAGAGGAGCTTGAAGAGTGGAGACGGGAGGCGTATGAGAGCAACGCCATTTACAAAGAAAAGACGAAGTGGTGGCATGACAAGCACATTATAAAGAGAAGTTTTGAGCCAGAACAATTGGTGTTGCTCTATAACGCAAAGCTTAAACTCCATGCCGGAAAGCAAAAGTCCAAATGGTCCGGGCCATTCAAAATCATTACGTGTTTGCACCACGGGGTAATGGAAATTTTGGACCTAAGAGTCAAAACCAAGTTCTTTGCGAATGGGCTATACTTGAAGCTTTACCACGGGATAGATGGAAAAGACATTGAACCTGACGTTGATGAAGAAGTGAAAGGATTCAAAGAAGTTGGAGAAGAGTTGCCCGAAGAAAGTGGCTTGGATCGAGGGTAGTGTGGTTACTACCAGAGGTTCATCGGGCTAACGACGTTAAACAAATGCGCTATTGGGAGCAATGCACTAATCTTTGTTCGGTTTGTTGCATGAAGGAACAGGTGCAATCACGACGCCTATGGCGTACACCTCTCCTTCGCAAGACGAACAAATCAACATTCGGGACAAACTATCAAGCCAAGTCAATCTCATTATTTTGAGGAAGGTAACATGTACTTTCTCCTTAATCCAGAAAGTTGAGTTGATCTTGCTTAAGGCTTGTGATCGCCTTGTAACCTTAAACAATTTGCCCCTCTATGTGGGTTGTTGTGATAAGATTAATAGTATTGATTGTTTTTTAGGATTGTGTCGTGTGAACTCAAGGCTTAGTTAAGTCTTAAGTGTGGTGTGTACCGGGTACACACCATGGTCGAGTTTACTTAAATCTGGGATGTAGTAAAACCCTAAGTGTGGTGTGTGTCCCACACACCACCATTGAGTATTTGTATTTTGTCTTCTTTGTGTCTCTTATGCAGGTGATGGAAATTCTCTTCATCAATAAGGGAGCAAAAGAAAGAAAGGAAAGGAGAGTCACGGGAGTCTTTAGCAAGGCTAGGACCCACCCATCCTTTTTTTGGCAATAAAGGGAGCCCATCCTCTCTCTCCACTTCATTGTTTCTAACTACCTCACAATTCCAAGAAAAACTCTCCCGAAGTTGATTTCTACCCTCCAAGATGAATTAGTGGGAATATGCGATGAACGCTCCACCCTCATCAGATGATGATTGCGTTTAACTCCCCACCTCCACGGTGGCCGGTAAATTCGTCCGAGCCCGAAGGTAGCTCCACCCATCCTGAAGATTCTATGATACATCTTGAGAGCCATCTTTCAGAAATTATAGTGGACGTCATGACGGTGCGGGAAGAAATCAAAGACTTTCGGGAAGATATGCAAGCTCGGTTAGCAGACATAATGGAGATGATCAGCAACTTGACCGAGCTAGTGCAAAGGAGAAATCGGAGGCCGTCCACGGCCCGTTGAAGAGGAAAGGTAACTATCATCACTTGTGCAAATGTGTATAGTTTCAGTTTGTTGAGTCCTAGAGTAAAGCAACCCCGAGTGTGGGGTTAAGTGTGGTGTGTGTCTCACACACCACAATTGAGTCTAATAATAGTTTTCATTCAAGTCTAAGTGCATTTATTAGAGTCCTAGTGTTCGCTGGTGAAAAGAAGAAGAAGAAGGGGAAGAATGCAGAAAAATGGGCAGAGCCACGATCGTGGCCCATGAGGCACGATCGTGGGTTGGGAAAATTAAGGCACGATCGTGACCCCCAGGGACGATCGTACCTGAATTAAATTGATTTAATCCCAACTTACCGTGGTTTCCCACGATTTGGGTCACAATCGTGACCCCAGAAATTTTGTCAAGTCACGATCGTGCCCCCCCAGTCACGGTCGTGCCTCGACTCATATAAAGCCAAATCTGGCTCTTTCTTCTTCATTTTTTCGCGAACCCTAATCTCCCACAGCGCCGCCCTCCGCCTCCTTCGCCGTAAAATTGCCAGAAAATGCCTCCAAACGCCGGATTAAGGTATTCTCTTCACCTCTCACTACTTTCCTGGTATAGAATCACTATTTCCACCACTTTTCCTCCACAAATCTACCTCCTAACCACCCTTCACCATAGATTCCGGCCATACCTCACCGGAATAGTGATTACTCTGACCATACTTCACTCTAGACGGCCCTATAGCACCCCTAAACACTCCCTACCCCTCACCTACCCAACCCTCCACATAAAGCCAAGATAGACTTTTTCCGGCGAGATTTTCCGGTCACCTAAGTTTTCTCTAGCACTCTCGCTCTCTCACTCTCCTAATAGCAATGGCATCCAAGAAGCCAACCGAGCCATCTCGAGCTCAAAACATTAGCAAAAAGGCGAGAACCACCGGCACCGGCTAAACCGGCTTTCCGAGCAACCGTTGAGACCCCAAATGCAGCATGCCTTAGGTTCGTCTCCCCGAGTCCACATAAGAAAAGGTATGACGCCTTTGAGGACCGGGAGGTGATGACCGGCCGGTTCTTCAATGAGTATTTATGCAGGAGTTTGGGCATATGGGATGAGTTGCATGCCAAGGGCATCCAGCTGGATTGGCCGGGAATGATGATATGGATGCTCCCGGTCTTTAAAGACTTGACCCGGGAACTCTTTGCCACCGTGGAGGCGGCAAATAAGGAGAAGACGGAAATAAATTTTCAGGTGTGTGGGAGAAAATGCAAAATGAGGATAAGGACCTGACCGCCATGTTCGGGTTCACAGAGGAAGAGGTGCCCGAGTTGGGTTTGTCCAACAACGAGATGTGGCACAACATCACGTTAAACCCGTATTGGGAGAAGACCAACAAGGACTGGGACATCCCCGAGGACCAACTCGGGATGCTCATGCTGCAGAGGTTCCTAGCCGGGACACTCTTATGTCGAGAGAACGGTCAGTATGACGTTACTCTCAAGGAGTTGTGGATCCTGAATGCATACCGTACGGATACGCGAGCTCCATGGGAGAGGACCATATGGGACCAGCTGCTGGAGATGCCCACCAGGAAGCCAGGGGGCATTAGACCAGGATGCTTGGTCACCCAGATTGTATGGGGACTCGTGAGCGGGGTGAATTATGTCCATGGCCCTCCTATCTTCGAGAGAGATGTAGTGTGCGGACATGAGATCAGAGGATCGACCTACGGGGAGATCGTCAAGGAGAGCTACCCTAGGTTGGAGCGTATCAGACTCAAGATCAAGAACGGGTAGCCTATACTGACGAAGTAGTCGCCAGAGGATCGCATGGGAGGCCGAGCAGCAGCAGTAACACGAGGAGGCAGAGAACAGGCCAGAGGGGCAGCAACTCAGCAGGAGCCTGATCATGAGGAGGATGTGCTCGCCATGATGCGTGTGATGCTTATCCAGCAGCAGGAGGACTCAGAGCGGTCTCGACAAGAATGGTCGAGAATGCATGCCTTCCAGTGGTATGTTGATCAGGCACTATATCAGCAGCACCAGGACGTGTGGGGGGATAGCGAGCTTCTATTAGTCGCGATTCCAGGACCACCCGGCTTTCCAGGGAGCCGCATTCCCGGCACCATCCGGCCCATATGTCCACTTCCAGTACCAGGACCAGAGCGGAGCAGGCCCGAGCAGTTCCCATGACCCGACGCAAGAACGAGCAGAGGGCGACTACCTCTATGATGACCCTGGCTATTGAGAGGTATCATCGTTGTGTTGTCGGAACATTTAGACTTGTTAATTTTTGGGAAATTTTTGTTGAATTTTGTGTTGTTTGGGTCTATTTTGGAGACCCTTGTTTTAGTAATTTTCAAACTATTGCATGTTAAGTTTATACTGTTTTGCTTGACATGATTAGTTTAATTGCTGAATGAGGATTGTTTCTTTTTGAGCATGTGGGGCACTTTTCCCAAATTGAGATCACTTTTGACATGATTGTGTGAATGCATATGGGTGAGATATCGACTTGTGGGATATTGTAGAAAAGGCCATTGAGGATCAAAGTGTATGCGTACATTATAACACGTGGTATGAAATGCTATGCTAGTTGATTACACTGTGTGCATCCCCATCAATGTTTTGTGGTTGTAATTAATGGTTTGACCACAATGGCTTCGGCCTAAATATCATAGACCAAGGGAAAGGAAAAGATTCGTAGGCACTTCTTTGGACCGTTTGAACAATATATGATTCTACCCTATACACATCATCCATAGTATCCTCTCTTTACCAAAATGCCTTTTTATACAACCCTAAAGTTTCCACATATGTCCTTTCAATTCTATAGCACGAAGAGAAACACAAGGCATGCCGAAAGATCCTAATTCAGGAGAGCAAAAATGCCAAAGAAGAGAAAGACAAGAAGGAAGGAAAAATAACGAACCAAACTCGGACGTTAAAGTGTCGGTTGTCACAACAGAAAAAGAATGTGAAGGGATGATTGGGTATAGAGGGGTAACATGTTATTGATAACGATTATTAGGGAGAGAGATAATTGTAACGGGGTTTGTGAGGTTGAGGCAACTTAGGAATTGAGCACAATTGATCTTCCTGAATTAATCTTCTAAAAAGTCTAACCGAGCCTCGTCCAACATTACAAGACACGTTAAGCCCTACACTTATGGATCCACTCTTGGCTATGGTCTAGTGATCATCGGGATCGGTCTGAACCATTAGCCTATGATAACCAAAGCATTGAGGGAAAGGGACTTACGTGATGCATATTGTGTGAAGGCAAGTGTTGTGTAACGTGCATGCAGAGTGAAGAGGATACCCTTCGTGCACTTTGACCTTTGTATGATTATCTCGAGTTTACATGGTTACTCATGTGCAATTGCGGGTTATGACAATTGAATCTCATTGTGTGTGTGTTAGGAGTAGTTGTAATCCTAAGTCTAGTTTTCGTCGTGTGTAATCGTTGTAGTATAGTGGTGAGTATTCCCACTCGTATTGTGTGTTTCGGTTCGGGGGTGTTTTTCCTAAAACCCCTAGGACATGCCGAGCTCCTCCTTTCGATTTAATTAAATCGGAGCGAATTAGTTTAAACCAGAAATCGGTTTAAGGGAATTGGATCGGTCTAGCTAAACCATTTAATTAGAACCCAATTAAAATGGGTTAGCTAAGTGGGCTTTAAGCCCATTACTATTAATAATTAATTGTAATTATATTAAGATAATTGATATATATTTTAGGGAATTAATTATGGAAAATAAAAGATTTTTTGATATATCTTATTTTCTGTTTTTCCCCTAATCTTTATCACTTGGCCGAAAACCCTAGCCCTAGCCGCCCCCTCTCTCTTCTTCTCCCATAATCGGTTTTTCTTCTTTATCTGATTTTTCTAGCAAAAAAGTTTGAAGAAGCTTTGAGTACCAAAGAGACTTGCTTGTGTGAATACACCTAGAGAACACAAAAGTTTCTTTTTGTTTTAATTTGATTCGATTTTACAAGGTGAATTCCAGATTTTTCAGATTTATTCTTGCTGAAATTAATTCACATGATGATCCGTTAATAGTTTATTCGAATCCATGGTTAAAATTCGCTTCCGCTATGCATGATTTTAATTGATTTGGATCCCATGGATTCCTTCATTAATGTTTTGCATTTTGTCTCCAAAAACACGGATCTGGAAACAAGTGGAATCGCACTGCCATGGCCCGTGGCAATGCATGGGTATGGATCCGTGACCCAAACCCGAGGTTTGGTCACGGTCCGTGGCCATCATGCCTTTGCCTTTACTATTATCTCCTAGATTGGTTTTCGTACTTGTCCTTTGTGTGTGACCATGTATGCTCATATCTTATTGGTAGGTCGGCGTGAAATCTCATTTTACCCTATCCATCATAAGTGGCCTCTAGTAAGACATTATGATTACCCAATGTTCATTATTATCGATGATTCGACTTAACCTCATGTCGTCCATATTACTATCACTTTGTCTCTAGATATCCTAATTCATCATAAGGCATAAAGACATCATCTTTATTTAACCAATCACAGTTTCTTGATCTAAGGATGACTGAGAATGATACCCCGTATTAGTAGCATGGCCATGTGTTTCCTTTCAGTCATTCTCATCAAGTGGCATAAATAGATATCGGTCTCATACTGCAGTATGAGGGACAAATCCCTTAGTTAAACTTTTACTTCCTCATGCAGTCTGTTCCCAAGCCAATCATATCCGTTATGGCTACCCTGTCATAGATAGTGTTGGGCGTGCGTCAAACTTTGGTATTGAATGCATAGTAATGAAAAAGACTCCTCGGTGGTAAGGATACAATGATATACTACGCAAACTGAGTATGCTCATGAATGCATCTATGCTGCATACTCAGGTCGGGTCGTCCAATACCATGTCCCAAATGATATCTAAGATGTAACTCCGGTAATCCCATTATCAATGATCAGTAGAGCGTGATCATGAAGAATCATCCTCATACCGGTCGCTTCTGTGAAGATTACTTGACCAAGGACGCGTTAAGTGTGATCCGTGCAGATCTATGGTTTTACTATCAGTGATGACACACTTGATGACATAGATCAAATTACACTTAACATATTATCATAACACATATATAATATAATTCCATTTTATTTATTGCAAAAGATGATAAAACATTTACATATAAACTGACATTGGGCTACGGCACATTTCCTACAATCTCCTATTTTCCCCTAGATCCAATTTAGGTTTAAGTTTATTCCCATAAACTTTACATGACCCTTATGTTTAGGCCGTGAGAGAGCCTTCGTCAAAGGGTCGGTCGTATTATCACCAGTCACAGTTTAGCTGATCTTCACATCACCTCGTTCTATGATCTCCCATATGAGATGGTAACGTCTGAGTATATGTTTGGACCTTTAATGTGATCTTGGCTTTTTAGCTTGCGCTATGCCCCCGGTGTTGTCACAAAATAGTTCCACTGGATTAGACTGGTTTGGCATTACGCTAACCTAGCCATGAACTTTTTGATCCATACAGCCTCCTTAGCTGCTTCAGAAGCAGCTATATACTCATCTTTTGTTGTACAATCGGCAACCGTCGCTTGCTTGCAGCTCTTCCAACTAAAAGCTCCACCGTTTAACATTAACACATAGCCACTCTATGATTTAGAATCATCAGGGTCAGTCTGGAAGCTAGCGTCAACATACCCTTTGACAACAAGCTCATCATCTACACCCCCATACACTAGGAAAGAGTTCTTAGTTCTCCTCAAGTATTTAAGGATAGCTTTAACTGCAATCCAGTGTTCCTCACCAGGGTTAGACTGATACTTGCAGGTCTCGTGCAAGTCATGGCATACATAATGGATCCTATAGCCGAAGCATATGTGATCTCATTCATTCGTTTTAGCTCATCAAGTGTCTTCGGACATCGAGTCTTGCTAAGCTTTAGGTCATGACACATAGGTAAGAATCCCTTCTTGGAATCGTGCATTGAGAACCTTCTCAGCACTTTGTCTATATAAGTGCTCTGAATTAGGCCCAAAACCCTTCTGGAACGATCTCGATAGATCTTGATGCCCAAAATGTATGCAGCATCGCATAAGTCCTTAATTGAGAAACACTTCTCTAACCAAGACTTGGTGTCTTGCAAGGTCGGGATGTCGTTTCCAATGAGTAGTATGTCATGGACATACAACACCAAAAAGACAATCTTACATACAAGGCTCATCTTCGTTCTTGAAAAAGCCGTACTCCTTAACAGCTCCATCAAAACGAAGATTCCAACTCCAAGAGGCTTGCTTCAATCCATAAATGGATTTCTGCAGCTTACAAATCATCCCTTTATTCAGCTCACAACTCCCAGGATGTGTCATATACACATTCTCTACCAAATTCTCATTGAGAAGACGGTTTTGACATCCATCTGCCATATCTCATAATTATAATATGCACCTATAGACAGAAGAATTCAGATTGATTTAACCATCGCTACTGGAGAAAAGGTCTCATCATAGCCAATGCCATGAATTTGTATGTAACCTTTTGCAACCAGTCATGCTTTATAGGTCTGAGGTTTTCCATCCATGTCAGTCTTTACCTTAAAGACCCATTTGCATCCAATGGTTTTTACACCAGCGGTTGGCTCGACCAAATTCCAAACTTCGTTATCTGACATGGATTGAATCTCCTCTCTCATGGCTCTTATCCATCTCTCAGAGTCGGGACTGTCCATGGCCTCTTGGAAGGTTGTCGGATCGTCAAGATCCACAACAACCACATCATCACCTTCATATACTAAGAGTTCATATATGGCAGGTGCCCGACGTGTTCATTCAGACCTTCTCGGACTGTCAGGAATGTTCGTAGGAATTAGTTCTACCTTTAGAATCAACTTAGGCTCCTCAACTTCTACATGATCGATGTGGGGTTCTTGAATTTCTTCAGCATGTACATTACCCTCTCGAATTTCTTCGAGATGCACTACACTCCCATTGACTTATTTGGAAAGGAACTCCCTTTCCAAGAACAGACCACCTCAAGCAACAAAAACTTTGTTCTCGCTTAGTTTGTAGAAGTAGTATCTTCTTGTTTTCTTGGGATACCCTACGAATATGCATTTCTCAGATTTGGCTTCGAATTTGTTTGCGGCATGAGCTTGACATAAGCCTCGCAACCCCAAATATTCAGGAAAGACAACATGTGCTTCTTTCCATTCCATATCTCATATGGTGTACTTTCCACTACTTTCGAGAGAGCCTTATTCAAAATGAATGCATCTGTTTCTAGGGCATAACCCCAGAATAATATTAGGAGATCAACTTGACTCATCATGGAGCGAATCATACCCAATAGGGTTCGGTTTCTTCGTTCAGATACACCATTTAATTGTGATGTTCCAGGCGGAGTCCATTCCGAGATGATCCCACAATCGTCAACATGATTGATAAACTCTTAGGTTAAGTACTCACCACCTCAATCCGATCAAAGTGCCTTGATACTTTTCCCGAGCTGGTTATGCGCTTCATTCTTAAACTCGTTGAACTTGTCAACAGTTTCAGACTTACATCTCATGAGATAGACATAACCATATCTACTGAAATCATCAGTAAATGTGATGAAGTCGTTGAACCCTCTCCTAGCATGTGTACTCATAGGTCAACATACATCGGTATGTATTAGCACTATCATAATAAAAATTATTTCGGAAAATATTGAAATTTTCATTCCTAGTAGAAAAGTCAAATCCTTTCTTGTCTAACAAAGATATTGAAATAATATTACTACAAAAAGTAGGTACACAATAAACATTGTTTAGTGCTAAAATGAGCCCAGGAGGCAAAACATGGTTTATGACTCATATAGTAATTGTAACAACTCGAACTCTATTGCCAACTCTGAGGTCCACCTCCCCATTGCCCAAATCTCTTCTACTTTTCAGCACCTGCATGTTCATGCAAATGTGTGATTCAGCTCCGATATTCAATACCTAAGTATCAGAAGTAGAAAGATTTACTTCTATAAAGTAAATACCCGAAGACGTGGAATTCCCACTCTTCTTCTTCTCATCTTGGAACTTCTTGCAGACACTCTTCCAATGACCAACTTCATTGCAGAAGAAACATAGAGTTGCCTTGTTCTTGGACTTCTCTTTGGCCTTAGCCTTTGGAGCCAAAGGCAGTCTTCTCTTTCCTGCAAGGTGCTTAGGGGCCTTTCCATTCTCCGCACCGGCTTTCTTAAAGCCTTTCCCCTTACTAACCATTAGAACATCGTTGGGAGCCTTGCCCCTGATGCTCTTCTCAACAGACTACACTATGTCGTGCAACTATGAGAAGGTCGTGTCCATGTCGTGCATATTATAGTTCATCATGAAACTATCATATGCAAGAGGAAGGGATTGCAGAACAATATTTGCAGCCATCTCCTTTGGAACACCAAGACCTAGTCTTCTTAAGTGCTCGAGGAGGCCCTTCATCTTAAGCACATGAGGACCTATGGAAGTTTCTACTAACATTTGCAGGATCTTGAAATTTAATTGAAGATCTTGTTCAAATCTCAACCATTGTCTTAGAATCTGAACCAGGATCCTTGATTCACTCGATTAAAGTGAACAAAGGCTCACTGCTGCAATCGAGCTATGTAAGTAGGAAAACTATCCAATTGCATCCAATGCAATTCCTGGCTAGGGTATGTACATAAATGTACACGACATACCCTATCCGATACCCTAGGTTAGACCTGTTTGACAATCGTAGTCAAATCAACCAAATTTCCAACTTTGACAGTTCTTGTGTTGCTACTACGCGGAGCAGCACGCACGCACCAACACAAAACTAACCATCTCATATAGCTCGCATCTCCATTAATGCTATGCGGTGGTGCACCCAGCCATGGAGCTGAGAAACCAGTCTGAGTGTCAAAATTCGGGTGATATCTCACATGACTTGAAATTTCTTGTGATTGGTTGATACGAATTTGAGCATTGTATCCAATACAATCTCACTTCTCAAAACGACCAATTGCATCCAATGCAATGATGTTTCAAGATCCAATTTAGCATGAATATTCGATTATTATCCGGTTTTAATCTTCGCATGTAGGTTTTAGTTCATTATACATCCGATGTAAATAAACATTCTCATGAATATCCAATAAGCATATAAATAAACGTGTATAACATAGCCCAAATCTAAGTGAGCTCCATAGGGCCGGTTTATGGAGATCACGGGTCAACTTAATGGTGAAGCATTATAATAAAACTTACAGGACTTCTCTTCCTTCAAGCATCATTTAGACTCTATTATCGTTGACCTCCCACTAGATCCGAGCCACCATTAAGATTCCTGTCATTTGCCACCATCGTCTTCTCGACTTTATTTGTGTCAGTCTTGGTAATGTAAATAAATAGTTAAAAATTAAACAAAACGACATGCATGCCGTATTTAATTTCCATTTCCAAAACCATAGCAACACACAGGTCACAATAAAAGACTATTACAACCCGAAAAGTAAAGAAAGTGGTAAATCATTCACACGGGGTCTTAATGGGTTATGCTTTACAACATGTTAATGTAAGCATTTGTGCTCTAGTCCAATAGTAATTAGTCTGTAATAGTTTTATCATCATATGCAATGAATAAAAACGACATTATATTACTTATGTATTGAAGTAAAATGTTACATGTGATTTGATTTATGTCCACGACGCGAAGTAGAATCATAGGATCGTACATATAACACTTAACAGGTTCCTAGTCAATTAAGCTTCACATAAGCGAACAGTATGAGGATGGCTCTTTATGATCACGTTCTACTGATCATTGGGAATGAGATTCCCAGAATCAGATCATAAATATCATGTGGGATTTATATTGGACGACCCGACCTGAATATTTTGCATAGATCTTGTCATGAACATATTTAGTTGTAGTAGCTTTTCATTATATCCTTAGACCAATGAGCCTTTGTAATCAATGTGTAGTCAACATCTGGGTTTGACTTACACCTAACGTTATCCGTAATAGGATAGCCATAACGACCAAGGTTGGCTCAGGAACGGGTTGCATGAGTAATAGGAAAGATGGCTAAGGGATTTATCCTTCATACTCCAGTATGGGAAAGGTATTCATTTAGGCCACTTGATGAGAATGATTGAAAGGAAACGCATGACCATGCCGATGATACTGGTATCGTTTTTTAGTCATTTCACATATCAAGAAACAATGATTGATCAGATAAGGGTGACAGTTTTATGCCTTATGATCAATGATGACATCTACAGATAAAAGGATAGTGACATGTACTTCATGAGCTTAAATCGAATCATCGATCATCATGCATCTTGAGTAATCATAATGTCTTACTAGAGGCCACTTATGATGGATTGGGAAAAATGGAATTTTGTGCCGATCTGCCAACGGGGGCATGAGCCTAAAGGGTCACACACAAAGGATATGGACATTAGGAGATTGAGGCAGATAACGGTAATTCCTAAGGCACGAGCCATGACCAAAACCTAGGGTTTTGGGCCGTGAGGCCGTGAATAAGGAAATGGGGCGGACCAGGAAAAGCCTAGGGCTTTGGGGCGGGGTCGTGGCAGGTAACTCCAAATGAGAGGAAGGGAAACAATTGGGCTCGGCTTGTGGGCCCATGGCCCAAACCAAGGGTCTCGCCCTATGAGGCCCAAACCGGCCCAAAATTTGCCCAAGTGGCCCAAACAATTAGGCAAGTGGATGAGTGGATTAGAAATGTGTGGTGAGTGAATCTAGTCACTTGTGTGGACACATTCATTCAACCATTTCTCTATAAATAAAGAGGCCTCTCAGCACCATTTCATACAAGTATGTTAATTCCCCGACTTATTGAACCTCTACCAAAATTATCATGGGAGCTCTCATAATTTCTAGTAGGATTTTGAGTGTTCGATCTTCGAGATCTTCATATCCGTGTGGATACCTATAGAGAGAAGATTAATTTGGTATTCTTTTGGTGATTCAAACCGATACGAAAGGTAAAAGTTTGATAACTCTTTTTCCTTTGTAACTAACCGTTGTAGTCGATATTGTTCAGCCTCGGGGATGTTTTTATTTACTTCCGCTGCCATTTTTCTATCTTGGGTGCCTCGAGAACCCTAAAGTTATACATACATCACACATCATGTTATCAAACATCGATGCAAATGTTGATTGCTTAAATAAATTAAAACTCGATTTATCGAAACTGAACAAATCTGGAAGTTCCAAGAAACACCGTCACGGGGTCGCCACGGGGCCATGGCCCGTGGCCATCCAATGGTCACGCCCCTGGTCACAGGGTCGCCATGGACCCGTGGCCACCTAGTGGTCACGGCCCGTGGCGTGTGGTCGTCCAACGACCACGCCCGTGGTGCGGCACTGGCACAGAACCGTGACCATTTGATGTCGATGATGGATATTTAGACGAAGATAACAAAGCTCATCAACATCCTTAACAATTTGTTTATGCCCACAAGTTAAAGTATTAAATGATTTTCCTGATATAAATTTACCAAATTCATAAGAATGAGCATGAACATTATGGAAAGTTATTTGAGAGAGAGAGAGAGAGAGAGAGAGAGAGAGAGAGAGAGAGAGAGAGAGAGAGAGAGAGAGAGAGAGAGAGAGAGAGAGATTATTAATATTGACAACTTGACTAATCACAGATATTGGACAATAAATAATAAGGCAATAAACAGAAGACACACAATATGTTTACCCATTTCGGTGACTCCGCACCTACGTCTGGGGGCACTCTGGCAGTGGAAAAGTTTTCACTATTTGATAGTCAATAATACAACTTCAAGCATCAACTAGCTATTACACAAACTATTGTCCTAAGCTACTATGATCTCACCGTGAACCACCTCGACTATGAACTCCCCATGTCTTTGAGATCCTCTCAATTCCACCCTTCGAGCAAGTCTATGCTCGGTATTGTTGTCTTCGACAATTTCTTCATGAGTCTTCAATCATGAACAAATACCCACAAATCACAAACACTCAAATCCTCACAAGTTGATGCATGTGATCGACAATTTCTTTTCTAAATTGATCAGCCTCTCAATGCGCCAGTCGTACACGGTTAAGAGTTTTGAGAATTTAACACAGAGAAAGGACTGAATTGCTAAGGGTGAAGCACCTGCTTTTATAGCAACTCCACGTGCCTAATCAGATTCCGTTGCCGCCTTGCATTATTGGCAAGTGATAGGTTTGCGTTGCCGTCTTCTTTAAGCCTTGCCGACATGTCTTCCTTCCAGCTGGACCTTGCCTAAATCATTTGTGTCTTTATTCCTTCGTGCGCACAACTTCTGAAATAAAACAGGAAGTCTTCGATGTCTTGCTTAATCCTGCTAATATTATGTCACGCCAATTGTGTTGCAACATTTTGGCTGACATCTTGACCTTGCGCTAAAAAATACGCCAATACTAAACGTAGTAAATATTATTTATTAAAGAGGAAATTGCAGGTCACTACCCTATACTATGCAACTTTTGCATGTCACCACCCTCTTTTTTTTAGTTGCATGTCACCACTGTAAGGTTTCATTTAGTTGCACCGTCCATCACAGAGTTACGTTTGTTGTATAAAGTCCAAAATACCCCTATATTAAAAAAATTAAAAAATATATATTTTGAATTATTTTTTAAAAAATATTTTTTATCAGATAAATAGTAAAACACTGATTTCAAAATTATTTTGTAAGAAAACTGGATTTTTCAAAAAATATATTTAAAATAAAAAAAATCTTTTAATAACTTTTTTATTTTAAATTACTTAAAAAAACAATATTCATATCAGTTTTTTTATATTTTTTAAATACAAGGGTATTTTAGTGGTTCAAATATTTTAGTTTCAAATTTTATTAAATGACTAAAATACTCTTATATTTAAAAAATGAAAAAAAATATTATTTGCTTAACTTTTCTTTTAATTTTTCATGGAATAAATAATAAAAAAATGATTTAAATATTATTTTTTTAAAAATATTCAATATAAAAAAACTTTGTTAAAAATGGTTTTTTTTTATTTTTAATATTTTTTTGAAAAAACTGTTTTTTTAAAAAAATAATTTTGGAATCAGTGTTTTATTGTTTATCTGATAAAAAAAATTTCAAAAGATGTTTTCTTTTAAATTTTGAATTCTTTTAATATAGGGACATTATGAACTTTTTACATCAAGCTTAATTCTGTGATTGACGGTGCAACTAAATGAAACCTTATATTGATGACATGCAACTAAAAAAAGTAGAGGGTGGTGACATGCAAAAGTTGCATAGTACATGGCAGTGACCTGCAATTTCCCCTTTATTAAATAAAAATGAATCGGGTTTTAATTTGAACCAGTCAGACCAGCCTAATTTCAAATCAAAACTAGCAAGACTATTTTTGTCTTTTTATCTCAAAATTTGGTTGGACTTAAACTCGTTAGAACTAAGTGAGTCTAAATGTAATTCGGGTTGTTACAAAATCGGGTTTACTTATGTGATGATGATGTACAATTGGGTGTACTAATATGTAATTACCGTAAAATATTATTACTTATGAATGTATTGTTGGAATAAGATACCCGGAATGACGTGGCACGCAACACCGTATCCAAATCCTTTTGTTGTCGATATCTGATACTGAGCAGACGAAGAAGAATAAATAAGAACCGCGACGTGGTAAGGAGGCCACTGACTTAAAAGCAATTATTCTAGGTGGACCGTGGTGGTGATCAAATCCGGTTGCTTCAGAGGTTAACACGGGTGTCCCTCAGATGTGAGCCCACTCGCACAAATGAGGCTGGAACAATGTAGACTTTGACCAGGAGTTATTATTTTGGCAGCAAGTTGTTATTTTTGGCGGCAAGTTGTGTGTGTCAAATGGGGAGACACCCCTCAGTATTTATAGAAGGGGTAATGACAGTTGACTACACCCAACTATGTCACGTTTCAAAATTCATACCCCAACTTCAAAAATTTCATTTGGGGTACCCAAACATCAAATAAGCGACATTTAACCCAACTTATGTTAAATCTAACTGAATTAGTTTGTTAAAAAGTCTAAAATGCCCTCGATGGTTCTGGTTTGAAATAAAAGTGATCTGATCAGTTTAAGACTTGTCTAACCGGTTCAAAATCAATCAGACCGGTTCAAATAAAAAATTATTTTTTTAAATTTAGTTTTTTTTGAAATACCAAATATACCCTCTCTTTTCATTACATATATATTATTTTATTACAAATTGACTTAAATACCCTTAATTTCATTTTAAATTCTCTTAAAATGCCATTCAAGACAAATCTCATTCTCCCCTTCTTCTAGGCAACTTGCAGATCCTATTGTTGGACAACCTCCCGCCGCTCCTCAAATCCCATGAAGCTCTATCACACTGACCCCAGATTCCAAGCTTTCCTCGGTGTGCTCGAAACCTCCAGATCCATGGCTTTCCTTGGTCTACTCCAATCCCAAATTTTCAAATTAAAATCTTGAACTCCTCAACACATAGCAGCTATGAAAACTTCAAATTTTCAGTTCTTTTTTACTCTCCTTCCTGTTTGCAAGCGAGTCATACATGCCTAAATTATGTTGCTATTTAAATTTTAAATATTTTGTCTTTTGAATCATTAAAATTGGAGTCTCTAGTTTAATATATGAAAAAAAAATCTGAAACTAAAAGTTAAAATATCATATGCGTTTGTTGAAGGATGAAGAAACTATGACGCCGTTTCATATTTACGGATGATTTTAAGATTTCGAATTAGATATTATCATAAATTTAAAACAAAAAAGCATATGATCTACAATAGTTTAACTGGTATTGTGCGTGCATGTTAACCTTTGGGTCGCAGGTTCGGACATTTTATAAAGGACACGTGTCTTCTTCTTCACTGATTAAGCTACCTATCTTATCCAAAAAAGAAAAAATTCCTTTCAATTTTAACAACTTTGTTGGAAGGATTTGGCCATGTATTTAGCTACAAATCTCTGATTTAAGCGAATTTTGAACCAAAATTTCAGAAATTTAATTACAAACATGCTGATATCAAAATTATGACTAAATATAAAAATAGAAAAAAAACACAAAATGAGTTTTCCCTTATTTACAAGCTTGCACATATTCATCTTTTTCATCCCATAACGTCGGATCTGTATCCAAAATGTCAGGATAGTCCCTAATCTCTTACACCAGATCGTCACCAGCATGAAATAAGGCTTCCAACGCAAACCCACTCGATCCCGAAAATCCCAATCGAACCAATTGCACCTCTGTGTGCCTTTTCGTCGTGCACCGACTGGAACGAACCAGAGCTGAGTTCTTAGCACCAGGTCCGACGGAGATCTACTCGGACGAGCATAAGAAGCGTTAAAGTGTTCGAACACATTTCTAACTATTAAAAAATATTTATATTAATATTAATTAATAATTATTTGAATTATTCAAAAAAGGACTTATTATTTAATAAATAAAAATAATAAAATTTTAACTTCAACCGGTCAGATTGAATTGGAACCGGTCAAGTTGAATTTGAACCGGTCAAACTAGTCTATTTTCAAAACAAAACTATTGAGGGTATTTTAGACTTTTTAACAAACTAATTCAGTTAGATTTAACAGAAGTTGAGCTAAATGTCGCTTATTTAATCTTCGGGTACTCTAAATGAAAATTTTGAAGTTGGGGTATGAATTTTGAAACGTGACATAGTTGGGTGTAGCCAACTGTCATTACCCCTTTATAGAAATATCTGAGGGGAAATGAATTAAACCCACATTTAATGAAACATTAAACTAGCCTATTAATGCCTCCAATAAATACATTAAACTGACAAAATTAATTCACGAATTAAAAACATATTTAATATTCAAAAACGATTTGAATTCGAATTTCAAAAGTCATTTAAAATCATATTTAAACTCAAAAAGATTTGAATTCGAATTTCAAAAGTCATTTAAAATTAGATTTAAATCCAAATTTTTTTATTAAATCAAGAAACTAAAATCAAGTTTAGCCCGCACCACAAGTGCTCTACCAAAGCCGAGTCGAGCCGAGTCGAGCCGAGCCAAACGGACGGCGGCGGCGGGGCCTGTGTGGGTTTGGCCCAAGCCTCAGGTTACCCCTTATTAGGCACACACAAACTAAAGAGGAGAGCAAACAAATTTAAACCTAAAAAACCTTTTCAATTCTTTCAATGTGGGATTCCAACAAATGAGGCTTTTAACCAATCAAGGCCCAACAATCCCCCACAAAAAGCCTTACAAATAAAGGGTTTAAAAAGGAGAAGTCCTGGACAAAGGAAGATGTGATACTTAAGTGTCAATGTCTTTCGACTTGAATTGACACATAATGAAGTGAGGCAACAACGTACTTGTGAAAACGAGTGAATTGCTTCTTGAACTTGTTTTCACTTTCCGGTGAGACCCCCACAGCACATATCTTATCTTCTAATCTACACGTTCTGCGATACTTGATCTACGATTTTAAGGCCATGCGTACACCTCGATCTCGCGAGTGTATTTGAAAAACTTTTTCGAGTTTTCCACTAATGGCGGCCAAACCATCACACCCGCATAGGTAGCTCGTCAGGTACGTCTCACCAGTACTGACCAATGAGCTATTAAGGACATAGAGTCCAACCTGTCAGCTGCAGAAGAATCTCATCAAGTGCGTCTCGATAGCACCACCAAGAACTGGTTATGAGTCATCAGCATTAACAATCCATCTAGTGCGTCTCGATAGCACCACCAAGAACTGGTTATGGATTGGTCGTCTAGAAACCCATCCAGTGCGTCTTAATAGCACCACAAAAAACTGGTTATGGGTTGTCAGACTTGAGATCTATCAAGTGCGTCTCAACAGCACCACCAAAAACTCGTTATGGAATCTCTAGCACAACTTTATGGACAAAGTAGTGCAGCGAGAGTTGTATGGTTTCGTTTGACCGGTCATTGGTATTCACCATACTTTCACGGTGAGGGCTTCAGCCCCATTCCTCTCGAAGTGTCAAGGACAATTTTCCTTGGTAATCCCTTTGTAAAAGGGTCAGCAAGATTTCTTTCGAACCTCACATAATCCAAAGAAATTACTCCATCTCTCAAGAGTTGTCGAATCACACCGTGCCTTAGGCGAACATGTCTTTTCTTTCCATTGTAGACATTGTTCTTCGCCACGCATATGGTTGACTGAGAATCACAATGTAGTGATACCGGAATTGCCTGTCGTCCCCAGATGGGCACGTCGGCCAACAGGTGTCTCAGCCAGTCTACTTCTTGCCCTGCCAACTCGAGGGCAATCAACTCGGATTCCATCGTGGAGCTGGCAATGCACGATTGCTTGGAGGATTTCCAAGAGATTGCTCCTCCACCCATGGTAAAGACATAGCCGCTTGTAGAAGTTATCTCATCCTTACTTGAAACCCAATTTGCATCATAGAATCCTTCTAGAACATCAGGAAACTTGTTGTAATGCAATGACCAGTCTATGGTCCCTTTCAAGTACTTGAGTAGACGACGAAGGGCTTCCCAATGTTCTTTACTAGGGTTGTGAGTGTAACGACTCAACATGCTCACCGTATAGGCAATGTTGGGTCGTGTACAGTTCACGAGTAACATCACACTTCATATGATCTTGGTATACTGGACTTGTGACAAGCTGTCTCCTAAGTTCTTCGTCAAATGTATGTAAAGATCATAGGGAGTCCTAACAGGTGTGGCATCAACAGAGTTGAATTTCTTCAACACCTTTTGAACATAGTGAGATTGACTTAGAGAGATGCCATTAGAGTCCCTCAAAACTTTTACTCCCAAGATGACATCTACCTCCCCAAGTCTTTCATCTCAAAGTTGGATGATGGAAACTCCTTGATTTAGTTTATAACACCCAAATTACTACCAAGGATTAACATATCATCGACGTAAAGGCATATAATCACACAATCTGATCCAATCAACTTTGTGTAAACACACAAATCAGAGTTGTTGACAGTATATCCGTTACTCACCAAAGTATTGTGGAATTTCTCATATCATTGCTTTGGTGCTTGTTTCAGTCCAGAAAGTGACTTCCTCAACTTACAAACCTTTTCCTCTTGACCTTTTATCACAAATCCCTCGGGTTGTGACATATAGATCTCCTCATGAAGATCTCCATTCAAGAAGGCGGTTTTGACATCCATCTGATGTATAACCAACTCATGGATGGCAGCTAGAGCGATTAGTGATCTAATCGTAGTTATCTTTGTCACAGGGGAATAGGTGTCGAAGTAGTCAATGTCTTTCCTCTGAGTGAATCCTTGGACCACCAGTCTGGCATTGAATCTTTCAACTGTACCGTCAGGCCTTAGTTTCCTCTTGAATATCCACTTACTACTAATAGGTTTACAGCCCTTAGGTAGATCAGATAATTCCCAAGTCTGATTTGACATGATGGAGGCTAGTACATTATCGACAGCTTCCTTCCAAAAACCAGCATCAACGGATCTTAATGCTTCTCCGTAGGTTTTAGGATCATCTTCTATTAGATAGGCGAATACTAGTTCTTCACTTACAAAGTCCACATTCACGATCTCAGTTAGAAACGAAGTGACAAAATCTTCTCCAAAGTCCTTTTCGATTCTAGGTCTCTTGCTTCGTCTTGGTTCATCACCTTGAACCTCTGGAGCAGAAGAACTGACATGCGTGTGGAGCTCTTCAGTCACATTAGGGACATCCTCCGGTGCTGAAGATGACGAGGGGGTAGCAACATTCTTCTTCAATGGGAACACACGCTCAAAAAATTCGGCGTCTCTTGCCTCAGATATGGAAAGATCATGTAAAGACATGAATCTGTAGGCAGCGCTGTTTTGGGCATATCCGATTAGAACACAGTCATAGGTCTTGGGACCTATGTTGGTTCTCTTCAGAGGAGGTAGGCCGACTTTAGCTACACACCCCCACACCTTCAAAAAACTCAAGTTGGGGGCGTAACCCTTCCATAACTCATAGGGGGTCTTGTCAAGATTCTTGTGAGGAACCCTGTTAAGAATATGACAAGCTGAGAGAACAGCTTCTCCCCCACATCTCGTCAAGAAGACCGGAACTTAGAAGGATTGCATTCATCATGTTCTTCAAAGTTCTGTTCTTCTCGCAAAAGTCGACTAGGAAGTTTGAGCCATACTCTCCGTCTTGATCAGATCTAACTCTTTTGATCTTTCGATCAAGGTGGTTTTCCACTTCATTCTTATATTTGATGAACATCTCTTCAGCCTCATCTTTTGTTCGAAGCAAGTACACTCGGGTGAACAGTGAACAATCATCGATGAATGTCACGTAGTAATGTTTACCACCTTTACTCCTAGTATTCTTAAAATCAGCTATGTCGGAGTGAATTATGTCTAGGAGATTTGAATGCCTTTGAGTTACTAGTTTACATGCCTTTTTTGTAAACTTTGCTTCGACACGAGACTGACATTTGGATAATTGTGAGGATGCTAATTCGGGTATTATAGATAAGCTCCTTAGCCTTTTAATAGATTTTTCATTGACATGATCCAATCTACCATGCCAAAGATCTATTGACTCAGAGATGTAAGGCGAAGTTGAAGCTTTATTACCAATAACAGAATTAACATTGATTACAAAGAGTCCATTGCTATAATACCCTTTCCCCATAAAACTATCCTTGAAACTAAATACGACAGTATCAGCTTCAATCACAGTCTTCAGTCAAGCTTTGTTGAGAAGAGGACCCGAGATGAGGTTGCGGCGAAGAGAGGGAGCGCAGAGCGCATTGTTCAGAGCAAGCGTCTTCCCAGAGGTCAGCTTCAGTGTTATCTTTCCTGATCCAGCAATCACTGCAGTTGAGTCGTTTCCCATATAGACGACCTCTCCAGGTGTAGCATTTACAAAGTTGGTGAACATGTCCTTGCGCATACACATGTGGCGAGTTACAGCTGAATCCAGCACCCAGTCTGTGGAGTTAGCCACCATATTTGCCTCTACCACCACTGCAGCAATGATGTCGTCATCTTCAGCAATGTTAGCTCGAGCAGGAGTTGACCTTTGGCGATGAGAACATTGGTACGCCTTATGCCCATCCTTCCCACAAACCCAACATTTGACCTTCACACGGTTTTGAGTTGATCCAGTCGGAGGTGCAGGATTTTTGACCGACTTCTTCTTGAACTGGTCCTTCTTAGGTTGGACTCCCATCTTGCCTTTGCCTTTCGCTTTGGAGTTTGGTGGGCAGAGGACTCCACGATATTTGCCTTGACAGAATGAATTGATAAAGAATCCATTTTGTCCTTCAGGCGGTTTGCCTCCTCGGTTCGCATGTGGGATATCAGCTCTTGCAGGGAGAGATCCTTCTTCTTGTGCTTGAGGTGGTTTCGGTAGTCATTCCATGAAGGTGGAAATTTCTCGAGCACGACATTTGCCAGAAAAGTCTCATCCATTTTCATTCCCTCATTCACGATATCAGTGGAAAGGTTTTCGTACAGATCTACTTGGTCCATGATGGGCTTAGAATTCATCATCCTGAAGGCGAGCCATTTCTTGACCACATATTTCTTCTTTCCAGCATCATCAACCCCATATTTCTTCTCTAGTGCATCCCAAATAACTTTAGCGGACATTTGAGCCATAAAGAAATCAAATAACGAGTTCGTCATTTGATTTAGAATATGGTACCTAGCAGTCTTGTTGTCCTTTTCGTATTTCTTAATGTCATCCTGATTTTTCCTCAGGATGGCAGCTATCGGGGGAGTTTGTTCAGGATCGAAGAGATCATGCACAGAGTAGGGAAGAGGGGGATCATGCAAAAGAATATGGTTTATCTCTAGTTTTTTGAAGTACATAAATATCTTGGTTGCCCAGCGACGGTAATTCGTACCGTCAATGAGTTCTAACTTAGCAGCATGCATGTTGGTAGAATTAGACATTGTAGTAGGCAGATATGACTAATAATTGCTTTCAAATTGTTGGAATAAGATACCCGGAATGACGTGGCACGCAACACCGTATCCAAATCCTTTTGTTGTCGATATTTGATACTGAGCAGACGAAGAAGAATAAATAAGAACCGCGTCGTGGTAAGGAAGTCACTGACTTGAGAGTAATTATTTCGGGTGGACCGTGGTGGTGATCAAATCCGGTTGCTTGCGAGGTTAACACGGTTGTCCCTCAGATGTGAGCCCACTCGCACAGTTGAGGCTAGAACAATGTAGACTTTGACCAGGAGAGAAAACAAATATGAAAATCAGAAAAACAGTTCGAGATTTATTTTGGCAGCAAGTTTTTATTTTTGGGAGCAAGTTGTGTGTGTCAAATGGGGAGACACCCCTCAGTATTTATAAAAATATCTGAGAGAAAATGAATTAAACCCACATTTACTGACACATTAAACCAGCCCATCAATGCCTCCAATAAATACATGAAACTGACAAAATTAATTCACGAATTAAAAACAGATTTAATATTCAAAAACGATTTGAATTCGAATTTCAAAAGTCATTTAAAATCAGAATTAAATTAAAAAATATTTGATTTTAAGGTGGTCTACCAAAGCCCAAAGTGGAACCGTGACCGTGACCGTGACCGTGCCCGTGCCGGACGGACGACGGCGGCGCGCGTGTGGGTTTGGCCCAAGCCTCAGGTTACCCCTTATTAGCCCCACACAAACCAAAGAGGAGAGCAAAACAATTTAAACCCAAAAAATCTTTTCAATTCTTTCAATGTGGGATTCCAACAAATGAGTTTTTTAACCAATCAAACCCCAACATGTATTAATACGTAACTTTCATAAACCTTGTAACTCAAAAACTTCGCATGATTTTTTATTTATTTCCCGAGTCAGGGGCCCCCTCGGATCCGCCACTGTTCGCAACTTAAATATATTCATACTTGTTTGCGGGATGCAATTAGCTAGACACCATGTTTCAAATAGGTACAAAGGGACTTTCACCATCCGTTAGATGCAATGTCATCAACGGCTGTCAATAATAACCAATTTCAACTAAAAAATAATTCAATAAATCTCATAAAGGGTAAACTAGTAATTGTGCCTCATAAATCACATCTACCATTTCTCTCACCCCTTCCACACGATTGTGCCTGAGCTTCAATTCCACCGCGTCCAGCTTCGCCTCCTCCGCCACACTCACCGCCAAGTCCTCCTCCGCACACGGCTCCTTCACCACAACCAAGCCCCACGCACCGCCATCCGATCCTCGCCGGTCCGCGATCCAACGGTAGCGATCTGCGTCCCCATCCTCGCGCCCCTCCCTCTCCGACCTCAGGTTCGTCTGGAAGCTCGGGTCCAGCGACATCTATTCGGTGTGGGAGAGGTTGGGGGAGATGGAGAGGGCCTACTCGACGAAAGCCGGTTATGGAGGGGACGGGGTCGGACCGAACACCTGGCGCTGGACCGCCTCGAAGAAGTGCCCAAATCTGGATCCACGAATTTCATATGAGAAATTGGAAATAATAAAAATCTGAAAGCCTTTCATATAACTGAAAACCTGAAAGCCTTTCATATAACTAAATACCTGAAATCCTCTCATATAACTGAAAACCTGAAAGCCTCTCATATAATTGAAAACCTGCAAACCTTTCATATAACTGAAAACTTGTCCAAACAATGAATAACTACATTCGAACAGGTTTTCTGAAACACATTTCATGAAATTCAAATGTATCAACTCATAAACAATTCAGATCAAGGTTTTTCCAAAATATGAAAACCTTTCATATTTTGTAACTGAAAACCTGAAAGCCTTTCATATAATTGAAAACCTGTCAAAACAATGAAGAACTATGTTCGAACAGGTTTTCTGAGACACAATTCATGAAATGAAATGGTGTGACGTGGGGTCCCCTAATGTAACGAGAGTTTCAAGTATTTTTCTATAGGAAAACACTAATACCCGTCGGGGGAGTGGTTTAACGAGGATTCCCCTAGTGTAACGAGGGCTTCGGGTTTTTTCTATAGGAAAACACTAATACCCGTCGGGGGAGTGGTGTAACAAGGGGTCCCTGGTGTAACGAGGGTTTCGAGTATTTTTATATAGGAAAACACTAAACCCGTCGGGGCAGTGGTGTGACGAGGGGTCCCCTGGTGTAATGAGGGTTTTCAGTTATATGAAAGGCTTTCAGGTTTTCAGTTACAAAATATGAAAGGTTTTCATATTTTGGAAAAACCTTGATCTGAATTGTTTATGAGTTGATACATTTGAATTTCATGAAATGTGTCTCAGAAAACCTGTTCGAATGTAGTTATTCATCGTTTGGACAAGTTTTCAGTCATATGAATGGTTTGCAGGTTTTCAGGTTTTCAGTTATATGAGAGGCTTTCAGGTTTTTAGTTATATGAAAGGCTTTCAGGTTTTCAGTTATATGAAAGGCTTTCAGATTCGGAACAGATAGGCGGTTCAGCGCCAGGTGTTCGGTCCGGCCCCGTCCCCTCCATGTCCAGCTTCGTCGAGCAGGCCCTCTCCATCTCCCTCAACCTCTCCCACACCGTCATGACTGGCTTCAGCCCCGATTCTCTCCCCGACCCGACGCCACGAGCTAGCTCACGAAAGGGTTATTCGGGGACATCGACGACGATCCCGACGGAAGAGAGATCGGCGGAGTGGACCTGACGGACGAAGGAGACCGAGAGTCGGACGGCGGAGATGCTCGACGTGTTTGAGTGAGGAGAGCTGCGAGAAGAGGTTGAGGTCGCAGACGGAGGAGAAGAGGTGCGAGAGGGAAGAAGACAAGCTTGAGGAGCAAAAATACAAATATACCCCTATGTATATGTTAAATGACGAAAAGAAATTGCAACTTCGACTTACTTACGCCTCAATGTCACCGCGTCCATCTTCACCGTGGTCATATAATCGTGTGGCTGAGATTGGTCCTCTAGTACCTATTTGAAAGTATGGTTTTCTGCTGATTCTTTCCCCTGTTTGCATGAAAAAATATTCAATATTTACACGCATTGTCTCAAGCCCACCAGTATGGAGATAAAGGACTTCATAGTGATAGGATAAAAGAGTGCTACTATTATTATGCGGCCCATTTGGCCCAAAGTTCGCCCTCAGAAAAAGAAAAGCTCTTATAGGATGCAAAATAAACATTCTTAATCAATTTTCTCATGAACCCATTCATAGAAGCAAGTTTCCAAACCTTACCCATAATAACCTTTTTTTAACATACGGTTTAGTAAGCAATTTTTGTATAAACTATTTTTGGTAGGAAAAAAGGTTCATACTATCTTATTTAATCAAGAGTATTAAGTGAATACAAGTGAATTAACGAGAGCTGTAAACTTTCAAACTTTCAATACGATTTATATAGTCATCCATTTCATATGATAATCACTTGTTATAACAAAGTGCCCTATTGTAAGCAATTGTCTTCTCATTCAACCAATAGCTATAAACTCCTTAAATTATGATTCGTAACAGGATATGATGTCGAACATAATGTTGTAACAACTGGTTCGACAACTTGTCTGATCACAGATAATGAATAGTAAATAAACAGTAAACAGTAGATACACGATATGTTTACCTAGTTCGGTGTAACCACAACTACGTCTAGGGGCACTCTACTAGTGGAAAAGTTTTCACTATATGTTAGTCAATAGACAATTTCAAGCATCAACTAGCTATCACACAAGCCATTTGTTAGATACATGGTTAGTCCATAAACGCAAATCGAGTAATTAGAACATTCATTCAAGCATGCATGCAATAATTAAATAAATTGAAAAAGACGAACATAACGAATAATACTTTATTATTATTGAATATCACCGTCACAATACATAATATTTACTTAACCTGTGATTCGGTATTGGACAGATGAAGAAGGAGGAAACGATTATCGACGAGGCACGATAATCCGCTTTCCTTGAGACGAATTTGGCCCCCGTATGGACAAATCGCTCCCAGGATACAACACCGATCGTAGGCGAACTCTGAACCGTGATATAGAGAGAATCAAGCAAGAAGAACTAGAGAGAGAGAGGTGGTCGGGTAGGGTATTTTCCGATGATGTCTATATTTCTCTACAAAAGCTATCTATTTATAGGCTTAGGGAAAAATTGAAACCAAAAGAGAAAGGGAAAGAAATAACTACAAATTTCTTTCTTGGGGAGAAAGACAATATCTCAGAATATTCTCTTAATTTCCAATTAAGAGATTTTTCCTTTTAATGGCATAATGTGACCACACTTATTTCCAAATAATTATTTTAGAAATATTTTACATTTAAAAAACATCACGGAAATATTTTATTCATGAATAAAAATATTCTGAAAATATTTAATTCTTCAATATAAATATTCCGAAAATATTTATTTATTTCCACATTGCAAGTTGCAAAATATTAATTCCGATTTTAGGAAAAAAATATTTATTCCCAAATTTACTGACTTGGAAAATATTTATTTCTGAATTATATTGGAAAATATTATTCTCAATTAACAAATTAAAAAATATTGATGGAAATTCGTTTTTGTGCCTTGGTGAAAATGTGGCGGACTTTCGGCCCCCAAATTTTCAGCACAACTCATTTCAAGTGGTCATCTTTGAGGTTCAATTTCTCATTCACCTCTTGTCCGTTTAGAGCTCGTGATATACCGTTGGAAAGCTCTCATATTCTAGATTATGTAAACATGTTTCACATCATTCGAGGCCGAGTCGAAGCGTTCCTAAATCACGGCTCAAGTTGACCCATTCACTAGTTAACACATATGTCAACTTTTGCCATTTTCATCAATTTTGTCCAACAATCCCCCACATGAATGAAATTAAACGTGTAATAATTTCAACGTGGTGATTACTCTCTACAGTCGATATATGCATCGGATAAGTAGGTTACCCCCTTTGAACTTTCCTAGTGAAAGTATACTTATCTTCCTGACAGATGAGTAGACGCGATGTCCTTGAACTCTCTGTCGTTTAGCGTAAGAGATCATATACTTCACACATATATCAACGAACACGGTAGTTAGGTTCTCATGGTTGTGTTCTTTATGGTCATGAACACCTCCTGGTTCTGCAAGAGCTTAAGAGAACTAAGCCCCATAAGTTTCTTTTGAATCGACCCCACTTCACTCTCACATAGGTGATATCTTTTGCTCAACTTTGTGATGCACAAAGTATCATTAAAAGTATAGCTTAACCTGATACATTTTTATGTCACTGTTTGATATCATAGGAATGGTCTCGGGGTTGCCCCCACAGTGACCGCACAAGGTTCATGCAATTAGGTTGTCCCTTTGAACCTAAATCTTGGGATCTCCAGTCAACTAGGTTGAGTTTTCCTTCACATGACGCCTTAATTATATGGGCTTGAGCCGCATTCCTTTCGATGTTTATCAACTTGATCTCTATTTAACCCAACGGTTAGCGGATCCGCAATATTATCATTTGATCTTATCAAGTCATCATAGATAATTCTCGTTGAGATCAGTTGGTTAACGATGTTATGTCGACGACGTATGTGTCGAACTTTACCGTTATCCCCAAGCTCTGTGCACTACAAATAGTTGCTTGGTGATCACAATGCACACATATTTTAGGCACAAGCTTTCGCCATTTAGGAATATCCTCTAGGAAGTTACGTAGCTCATCGACTTCTTCCACAGCTTTATCCAAAGCTTCAAACTCAGATTTACATGTTAATCTGGTTATCATTGTTTGTCGTGAAGATTTACATATTAAGAGGTATATCAAGGCAAGAGGAGAAATGTCTCAACCCTAACAGGAGGAGCTGTGTCATGAAAATTTTCACGACAAACGATAATAACAAGATTAACATTTAAATCTGAGTTTGAAACTTTGGATAAAGCAGTGGAAGAAATCGAGGAGTTACGTAACTTCCTAGAGGATATTCTAAATGGAGAAAACTGGTGCCTAAAATGTGTGTGCATTGTGATCACCAACCAACTATTTGTAATGCACAAACCTTGAGAAAAGCAGTAAAGATCGACACATGCGTCGTCAACATAACACCGTTAGACAACTGATCTCTACAAGAATTATCTCTGGTGACTTGGTAAGGTCAAAAGATAATATTGCAGATCCGCTAACCGTTGGTTTAAACAGAGATCAAGTTGATACACATCGAAAGGAATGGGCCTCAAGCCCAGATAATTAAGGCGTCATGTGAAGGAAAACCCAACCTAGTTGACTGTGGATCCCAAGATCTAGGTTCAAAGGGACAACCCAATTGCATGAACTTTGTGCGGTCACTGTGGGGGTAACTCCGAGACCATTCCTATGATGTCAAACAGTGACACAAAAATGGATCAGGTTAAGCTATACTTTTAATGATACTTTGTGCATCACGAAGTTGAGCAAAAGATATCACCTATGTGAGAGTGAAGTGGGGTCGCTTCAAGGGAGACTAATGGGGCTTAGTTCTCTTAAGCTCCTGCAGAACCAGGAGGTATTCATGACCATAGCGAACCCAACCATGAGAACCTAAACACCAGGTTCGTTGGTATCTGTGTGAATTATATGATCTCTTACGCAAAACGACATAGAGTTTAAGGACATCGCGTCTACTCATCCGTGAGTAAGATAAGTATACCCTCACAAGGAAAGTTCAAAGGGGGTAACCTACTTATGCTATGTAGATATTGACTGTAGAGAGTAATCACCATGTCGAAACGCTTACACGATCAATTTTATTCATGTGGGGGATTGTTGGACAATTATGCAATTAAGTACAAAATGGCTAAGTTAATAAGTGTATTAACTTGTGACTACATGAGCCTTGATTCAGAATGCCAAGACTCGTCATAGAATAGTATGAAATATGGTTACATATTATATGCAATGAGATCTTTCCAACAATATATCAGAAGCTCAAGATAGGTAAATGGGTGAATGAGAAATTGAACCCGAAGCCCGCCACGTTTAGTTGGGCTCATAATTATGACCCAACAATAAGAATTTGAATTTAATTTTAAATTCAAGAAAAATATAAAACGTGGAAAAGCCATTAATAATTAATTACCATTGAGAAATACATTATGGAAAATTCTACTTTCCCAAAAGAATGATTTGGTAAGTTATTTCATTCATTGTCTTCCAAGTTTTAAGTTCTTTCCCTAAGAGTATTTTTTCCTAAAAGAAATATTTTCTCAGTAGAATTATATTTTCCTTAAAAATATATTTTTCAAGAATGAAGGATTATTTTTCTTCTATAAGTAGGGAAAAATCGCTAGAGCTAAAACATACCAAAAATACTAGATGTTGAACCTCTGTCAAATTCATTCCTCCTCGATTACTCTCTGTAGCCCGGTTAGAGTTAGACTTCGATCGTCGTTTTATCCTGGGAGCAAGTTGCCCATACGGGGCAATAATTGTCTTAACGAAAGCGGATTACCGTGACTCGATGGTATTCAATTCCGTCTCTATCAACTGGTATTGTACCGGTTCTAGGTTCTATAATATGTATACTATTATTCTTATTGTATGAGTATTATTAATAAAACTGAGGTATTATTTTAATTATGTTTGTATCATGTGATTTACTTATTTTCATCTTGCATGATTGTTCGATTTAATTATTTAATTATTCGATTTACGTTTATGGACTAACATATTATCTAACAACATTATCCTTGATAAAACCCTTAACATCCCTGTCAAGATTCACATTGTAGTACCTTCGTATGAGGTTTGCCAAAAGTGCCAGCGCTGTAGCTGGCTCCCAAGTTTCTCTTTTTCGGGATGATATTTCCATTTGACGAGATATTCAAGATACACGAGGACACCTATCTCTCATATTGTCATTTCAACAATAATCTATATTGTATATAAAAGGAGTAGGGAAATTGTACACGTTGCAACTTTCTGATTCATTTTTTAGGTGTTTCTAGTTTTTGGTGAGTTAGTTATTTTAAAACTAAATGCTCATACTTTTATGGGTACGGGTGCAATGAATGTTAATACAACAAAAAAATTTCAGTTGTTGAGTTTTTCTTGTGTTTGGTTTTAAAAAAATCACTGCCACATTCAATTATTTTGTGGCCATGTATATATGCATTGTATTTACAGTTTTGTGCATGTTGGTGTCTGGATGCTTCAGTTGGTTTGTGTCTATTCGTCTGGTATATATATGTGTGGTATTAGTAGGTGGAGATGGTGTGCATTTTCCATTTCACGTAGAGCCCGCGGTTTGTTCTCGAGAAGAATCTCACTCGCAATTGTGATCCTCTTATTCACGTCTGCGTAAGCGGTTGCAATGACGTTTTAGGAGGTTTTCCGATTGAGCAATCACGTGATAGGCGTTGGATTGGTGGATTGCTCTACCTTACTCTTGTGTTTTCCTTTAGTTTTGGTTATTTCCTGTGTGTTTCTTGATGTTTCGAAGTCCTGGGAGTATGTATATGATGTCGGGTATTTTTTTTAGATGGAAAGGCATGTACAAGAAGTCAAGGTTGGATTGGTTTCTCTATTTATTTAAGTCTTGTTATGGGTACTCATGAAGCCTGATATGGTCGTCGGTGTACTTCATGGATTCGTAAAACTCTCTTGCTGCTTTCTTCAAATCATCACTTCTTGCTTTGTGGTACGTCTCTGTTGTATGCAACTTCTCAATTTCCTTATACTATTAATTTCCTCATTCTTAATACAGTTATATATTTATATACACACAGATGCACATGCACACACAGTTTAGTGTATTTTCTCTCACTCAATTGTCAACCTCGTACATGCTTAAAAGATCAAGGACGATGTTTTTTTTAATACACTCTGTTAATACGTTCAAGAGTTGGCAGATTTTTTAAGCACAAGGTAAGATGTCAATCAACATATCGCAACATATGTAGTATGACATTTTGTGCGCAGAATTAGTCAAGTACATCAGCGTTCATGTTTAGACAGAGAACATCAGCGCGCGTAAGTTTTAGGGAACGACTAAATAAGACAATCTCCAGCTAGCATCAAGGCATATCAGCAAGGCCTGTAGGCGGTAATGCCGACTTACCAAACTTGCCAAAGACGGCAAGGGTTTGGATTTCCTAATCAGTATTAGAAACCGATTAGGCTACTCGAGTTGCTATAAAAGCAGGTGCTTTACTCCTTAGCAACTCGTCTGCTTCTACGTCCTTCCTGTGCTAAATACTCTAAGCTCATGAAAGTTTAAGATTAGTGGATCAGAGGCTGTTTTATTTAGAAGGACATTGTCGATAACAAACATCAACTCGCAAGTATTTGAGTGTTTGTGATTTGAAGGTATTTGTTCGTGATTGAAGACTCACAGAGAAGAAGATTGTTGAAGACAACGCAACTGAGCATAGGCTTGCTCGAAGGGTGGAATTGAGACGTTCTCAAAGACAGGGGGAGAGGCCCTTGGTCGAGGTTGTTCACGGTGAGATCTATAGTAGCTTAGGACAATAGCTTGTGTGAAAGCTACTAGATAGTGAAAACCTTTCCACTGGCCGAGTCCCCCCAGACGTAGGTGCGGAGTCACCGAACTAGGTAATCATATTGTGTGTCTTCTATTTATTGTTCCGTTATTTACTTATATGTGATCAAACAAGTTGTCGAACAAATTGTCACAACATTGTGTTCGACATCTTGTCCATGCAACAACTCAGAATTTCAATTGGTATCAGAGGAAGCACCTTATCTCTTAGGTGAGATTCTACAAATATTCTGAGTAGGTAAAGATGGAATCAAATGAAGGAAGATCAATCAATCGACCCCCCGTACTCGACGGCACAAATTATGGGTATTGGAACGCACACATATGTGCCTTCATGAAGTCTCTGGACAGCAAGACCTGGAAGGTAGTAATTAATGGCTGGGAAGAGCCCCGATACTCTAATGGATTTGGCAACATTACGGGCCCTAAACCCGAAAAGGAGTGGAGTCCCGCTGAAGATGAAGCTACCCTAGGAAACTCTCGAGCACTAAACGCCATATTCAATGGAGTTGGCAAAAACGTTTTCAGACTCATCAACACATGCACAAGTGCAAAGATAGACTAGGATACCCTTGACGTAGCATATAAATGAACCTCTAAGGTACGAGAGCAAAAACTATAATATCTCACCACCAACTTCGAAGCTCTCACCATGAACGAGGATGAAACAATATCCGAGTTCAACGTTCGAATTCGAGATCTAGCAAACGAATCCTACTCGCTTGGCAAACCTATGACTGATGAGGATCTGGTAAGAAAAACCCTAAGGGGTCTAAGGCCCAGATTCAAGATGAAGATCACTGCCATAGAAGAAGAGCATGATCTAAAAATCTTGAAATTTGATGAGCTTATGGGATCCCTAATGACCTACGAGTTTTCTCTTCCTAGTTTGGAAAAGAAACACAAAGGCATAGCTTTTAAGAGCTCAACTCAAGGACAAAATGAGCTTATATTCTCTGACTCAAACAACGAAGTTGATGAAGCAATAGCCATGTTGGCCAAAAACTACAACCGAGTTATGCGAAGGTTCAACCAGATGGCAGGAAAGAATGTCTCTCGAGATGTTAGAGACAAGCCTCCACAAAGGATACAGAAGATTGAGAACTCTCCCAAAGAAGGCAGACAAGAACGAAAAGGAAAAGAAAGAAGAGTTCAGTGCTTCGAGTGTGAAGGCTATGGACATGTACAGAGAGAATGTCCCAACTTCCTCAAGAAACAAAAGAAAGGGTTCACAACCTCATTATCTGATGAAGAGGAAGACAACGATAAAGAGCAGACAAGTAACTATGTAGCCCTTACTGTCTCCACATCCACTAGAATCTCAAAGAAGCCTGTCTAAGACGATGATTTATCTGATGAGACTCTCAACAATGCCTACAATGAGTGGTATGTTATGTGGCTCAAAGACTCCGAAGTACTGGAGAAACAAAATACGACCATTCTCGCTCTCAATGAAGATAAGACGAGACTTTTAGAAACCATCATCAGCCTAAAGAAAGAAGTTGCACGCCTGAACGGAGAACTGGAGCTCATGACCAAGTCAGTCAAAAATGATGAATTCAAGCACTGACACTTTGGATCAAATTTTGTTCATTGGAAAACCATCAAAGAACATGTAAGGTATTGGTTACTCAAGTAAAGGCTCAACTTCCAAGATTGTTTTCATTCCCCAAAAGGCTACGTACGACATGTCACATCATATGTCACAGACATCTGGCAAAAGTCAGTCACAAAAGAAACACCATCATAGCAGCTCAAAGAAGAACAGACACAACTGGGTCTGTCATCACTGTGGACGAAGAGGTCACATACGACCGTTCTGCTATCGCCTCTATGGAAAAAGATCGGTAAAACAAAGGACGTCTATTAAGAAAAAACCTCGACAAGAATGGCGAGTAAAAGAGGTACAATATCGAGTACAATTGTAAAAGAGGTACAATTGCGTATACATCCATAAAGGCTTCTACCAACAACGATTGGTATTTTGATAGTGGTTCATCTCATCATATGACTGGTAGTCGCTCATTCTTGACTATCATAACACCATGCTCAAATTCCCATGTTACTTATGGTGATGGTGTAAAAGCCAAAGTCTTGGGAAAAGGAAAGCTAAACTTCCCTAACTCACCATGTCTAAAAGAAGCGTTACTGGTAGAAGGGCTTACTACAAACTTGATCAGCACCAGTCAACTAAGTGATCTGGATCTTTGTGTCAACTTCAATGTCGACAAGTGTGTGGTACTCGACCAGCAAAAGGAAGAACTAATGAAAGGTCTCATGTCACAAGACGATTGTTATCTATGGTCTCCAAACTCAGCCCCTATACCAGACAAATGCTTTATGTCTAAAGAACAAGAGACAAAAATCTAGCATCAAAAGCTTGGACACATCAACCTGAGGAGCATGCAGAAATTTTTTTTCTGAACAAGCTGTTATTGGAGTTCCAGATCTAAAGATCGTCGAAGGAAAGATCTGTGGGGAGTGTCAGATAGACAAACAAGTCAAGACATCACACAAGAAAGTACAACATCTTACCACTACTCGAGTTCTAGAACTTTTACATGTTGACCTGATGGGACCAATGCAAGTTGAAAGCCTTGGAGGAAAGAGATATATCTTTGTACGTGTCGATGACTTCTCAAGGTACACCTGGGTAGACTTTGTTCGCAAAAAGTCAGATACCTCCTCCGTCTTTGATACCTTATGTCGAAGAGTTCAATGAGAAAAAGGAGAAAAGATTGGCAAGATTGACAGGTTAAGAAGTGACCATGGAAGTGAGTTCGAGAACACCACCTTTGCCCACTTTTTTAATGAAGAAGGAATAGCCCATGAATTTTCTGCCCCCATCACTCCTCAACAGAATGGAGTAATAGAAAGAAAGAATCGCACTCTTCAAGAAATGGCTCGGGTCATGATGCTAGCCAAAGACATTGCTCAATACTTCTGGGCTAAAGCTCTAAACACAACATGTCATATTCACAATAGGGTCACCCTCCGACCAGGCATGACAGTTACACCTTGTGAGATTTGGAGGGGAAGGAAGCGTAACGTGAAGTACTTCCATGTCTTTGGCTCAGTGTGCTATATCCTTGCTGATCAAGAGCCACCACGCAAGCTTGATCCTAAAAGTGACGAATGGATCTTTCTTGGATACTCTAGAAATAGCCGCGCTTTTCGAGTATTCAACAAACGAACCAAAACCATGATATAGTCCATAAACATAGTCATTGATGATGACATCCCTGAACAACCCAACAATGATGATGAAGAGATCCTGACTGCTCCGGATGTCAGACCAAATGTCAGTAACAATGTATACAACTTAGAGACTGATAAAGAAAACGATATTGGTCCTAACAGAGAGACTTCTCTAACAACTCCGCAAAGAGTCCCTTCCAAAAGAGTCTAGAAGAATCACCCAGCTCAGGATATAATTGGTGATATAAATGAAGGAGTTCGAACCTGAAGTAAGACTCCTATAAATTACCAGGACATGATAAGCAACCTGTGCTTTGTCTCCAAGATAGAGCCCAAGAACGTGCAAGAAGCCGTAAAAGATGAGTATTGGGTATCTGCCATGCAAGAGGAGCTAGTACAGTTCGAGAGAAATGAAGTATGGGAACTGGTACCCAAGCCTGACGATGTCAATATCATCGGGACAAAATGGATCTTCAAGAACAAATCTGATGACAAGGGGAACATTACCAGAAATAAGGCAAGACTTGTGGCACAAGGCTACACACAAGTAGAATGAGTAGATTTTGATGAGACATTTGCCTCAATTGCCAGACTTGAAGCCATCAGGTTGCTGTTAAGTATTGCTTGCCATCTAATGTCACGCCCCAAATTCGGTAGAGACCGAGCCCGGAACGCGAACGAGGAATCAGTGTCCGAAACAACTGAAACAGTAATAGTAACCAAATAAAAAGAACACAAATACAATGAACCGCGAATTTTATAACTGCTCAAAAGAATATACAACACGAGTCAGAGACTCTGAGTATGATCAAGAAACAACAAAACGTCGACACTAAATTGTACGTCAACTAACACGCCCAAAACAACCCGGACTCTCCAGCTCCTCCAGCTTCGAGATATCCTCCTATCCACAATCACGATCCTCACCTGTCTGCAGGAAAAGTAGCAGGGGGTGAGCATTTACGCTCACCGCAACGGATACCCGACTGACAACGGCATACAAGTAATTGACAGGGTGATACATAAGCACAGTTCGAAAAAGATCAATAGTAAAACTCAACCATTATCCAAACATTTCATCTCATTCTCAATACTCAAATCATCACACAATCAACCAAGCAACATCAATCAAACAAACCTTTCACTCAAGGAAAGGCAACAATCCGGGTACTTCGTCGAGTCCATCTTGCCAAACACGCACGGTGTTGGACAAGGTCTACACGACCAGGTGATGCAACCTATAACACGCCAGTTTACAGTCGCAAGCTGTCTGGGCCTGGTCTGCCTCCCACTTTTCGATAGCTAGTCGTAGGCGTGAAACCTCTTCGCGGCCGCCAGTTTACAGTGGCTAGCTGTCTGGGCCTGGTCTGCCCCCCACTTCTTCGATTGCTAATCGAAAGGCGTGGACGCCTCTTCGCGGCATGGATGGAGAAGCGCGGTAAGAGCGCAAATCTACCCCACCCGAACGGAGATCACGGACGTATCTTTCCCACCTGGGCGTCAACCAGCAACAAACACAAACCACCACGCACACTGGGCTCCCGCCCGTAACTAACATCCACACACACTGGGCTCCCGCCCGTAACCATCATCCACAAAACATTTCAACCACAGGAGAGAAATAATCAACTCAAGTCATTTCGATTTACATGTTAAGGCACAACATCTTCAAACACATCAAATCGCATTTACCATTTACTCACAATACAGTTCAACCATAGTGAAGAATATACTCAACTCAAATCATTTCAATTTACATGTTAAGGCACGACATCTTCAAACACGTCAAATCACAATTTACCATTACTCACAATTGAACAAGCATAACACATTCAAACCAAACGCAACGAGTAAAGCGGTAACACCCCCAACAAAGCATACAGCGGAATGGCACGTCGCTGTAGTATAATCAACCTATAGACACAACCAGGTGCCCACATGCAATTCTACACATACATATACTAAGAACACAAAAGGTGCCCACATGCAATTACTAGTAACTTTCCCAAGTCATGTACGGATATACGGCTACTTTTCCCTACCTCGATAATTATCCAACGTTAGCTCCAAGTCTCTCGCGACACCACGTCTAAATCCTTCCCTTTCCACGAGCGATGGAAGAATCTAATAACGACAAACGCACAAACTTTAGCAATTGATCGAAGTCCGATTCTAACAAAACTAACGCCCAAGTACACCCCAATGAGTCCCGATCACTCCAATACTTCCTAATTACACCGAGTTGCCAAAAAGGACCCGGAACGGCCCAATTCGCGCACTTTCCCGAATCTGCCCGGAAACGCTAAAATGACCTCGGGACCCCGAAAAATTCCATTTTCGCATCAACAAATCATAATTATATTCAAGGGGTCCAACGCAATCGACGGAACCAAATTCCGACGCCCGAGCGACTCAATCCCGTCATTAAGGTTCCTCAAATAATAAATAATCTTTTCCCACAATTCAATTCCAACAATTCTCAAATTTATTCTACGCGCATAATTAAATTCGAGATCACCAATAAAATTGACGGAATTACGTTCCGACTTCCGGGGGATTTAATCTCGACTTTAAAGTTTAGCGAAACAAACACATTTTAGCCAAATTAATTCCAATTTCTTCCAAAGTCACGAATTAGTGTTCTAGGGATTTTCCGGGATTGCATAACACGTAAAAACCCGAACTCCGGGCACGCGGGCCCCACCTCCGGTGACCGGCCGGAGCTCCGGCGAGCTCCCGGTCACCGGACAAACCTCCCGTTTGTCTCAAAACGCTCCAAATTACCCCCTTAACACTAATCCAACCTCAATCAAACCATATTCCACAACTCCATAAATCCAAACTCAAGGAAATGAGAATCCAAAACATACCTCTTGTAGCCCACGACGAGGAGAACCCGAATACGCAAAAATCAAGACGTTTGGACGGTCGGAACGTCGGGAAATCGCCACAATCTTTTCTCTTCTTCTTCCTTCTTTCTTCTTTCTCTTTCTCTTTCTCTTTCTCTTTCTCTTTCCTTGTGTTCTGCCGAGAATCAACTCCCTCCCCCTCTCTTATAACTTAAATATAATTATTTAAACATTAAACTAATAAAATAAACCTATTTTCCATTTTCTTTTAAATCTAAATTAAAACAATTAACTTTTTTTAATCACTCAAAAGTCTCCCCCCCTCTAGATACATGACAAGTGTAAAGTAGAGGGGTCCCACAAGCCACTTTTGTCATTTCGGACCCGAAATCGTCCGAAACGGACACGTTTTTCGAAACCGTCGGAACCGTGATGTTTCGCTAAATTTTAGCTTCCATATGAACCTAATATCCATAATATTACAATTCCAACTTAAAATGGCTCAAATAGTAGTCCTCGGTGACTCTCGGGTCAAAATTTGGTCAAATCGCGAATTATTAAATTTTCATCCATTTTTCACAAAATTGACCCAAATTGACCCAAATTGACCGGGAGTGGTCCTTACATCTAAGATTCAAACTCTACCAGATGGATGTAAAGAGCGTCTTCCTAAACGGATACTTAACCGAAGAAGTCTATGTCACTCAACCAAAAGGGTTTGAAGATCACAACTTTCCCCATCATGTCTATCGGCTCAAGAAAGCTCTCTACGGTCTCAAACAAGCACCTCGAGCTTGATATGAACGCATAACCTAGTTTCTAGTAAAAAACGGCTACACGCGAGGGGGAGTTGACAAAACTTTGTTTGTTAAAAAAGAAGGAAGGAATATCATGATCGCCCAGTAGACGACATTGTGTCTGGAGGAATGTTGGACAAGATGGTGCAACAATTTGTCCAACATATGCAGTCAAAATTTGAGATGAGCATGATTGGCGAACTGGCCTACTTTCTAGGCTTTCAGATCAAGCAAATGAATAATGGCATCTTCATCTCTCAAAGTAAGTATGCCAAAAACATTGTAAGAAAATTCGGTCTGGAGAAAGCATCTCACAAAAGAACACCAATCGCTACCCACACGAAGATTACCAGAGACGATCAAGGAGAAATTGTGAACCAAAGTCTCTACAGAAGCATCATTGGTAGCCTCTTGTATCTCACTGCAAGCCGACCAGACATAGTATTCTCTGCGGGAATACGTGCACGCTACCAAGAAAATCCTAAACTAAGCCATCTAGTCCAAGCCAAGAGGATCATCAGATATATATCAGGGACAACTGAGCTAGGCCTGTTATATTCTTTCGACACGTCCTCTACTCTAGTTGGATACTGTGATGCTGACTGGGCCGGTAACTTATCAGATCGACGAAGCACTTCAGGTGGATGCTTTTATCTCGGAAACAATCTGGTTTCATGGTTCAGCAAGAAACAAAACTGCATCGCCTTATCCACAGCTGAAATCTGAGTACATTGCCGCTGGAAGTAGCTGCACTCAACTCCTCTGGATGAAACAGATGCTTGCCGAGAATAATGTCGGACAAGATGTCATGACATTGTTCTGCGGCAACATTAGCGCAATTAATATCTCAAAGAATCATGTCCACCACAGTACAGCAAAACCAAGCATATAGATATCAAACATCACTTCATCAGAGAGCTTATGGAAGACAAGATTATCAAACTAGAGTACATTTCGACTGAGAAACAGCTGACAGACATTTTTACCAATGCAGTTGATACAAATCGGTTTGAAAGTCTAAGGTCCTCCCTTAGACTGTGATGTTTGGAATAAGAAAATCACTTAGGGTCCACAAAATCAAATCTGGTTCCACACTATCCAAAGCCCGTTATCAGTTTTGGCGGTTGACAAAGGTGGAGTAAAATCAAAAAGAAGAAACAAAAATCTTCTATTTTGACAAAAAGATACGCAACCTGTTAATATACCTAGGCGACTAAGCACGAAAATAAAGGAAAAGAAATCATTAAGGGGCGACTCTTCACTATTCTCACGCACCTGCTCCATTATTTCATAAAACTAGGGTTTCATCAACTACAAACCCTCACTCTCTACAACCCATTCCAAATCTATCGAGAGTTTCTGCAACCATGGTGAGAATTAAGCATGTCGCGAAGAAAATCAAGACCCCGAGAATGACTCACAATCAGCATGGGGTCAAGGTGCGTAGAGCAGAATTTACTGAAACAAATCTTGATTTCAAAACCATTCTCTGCACCACTGCATGTCTCGGAGGAAGAAAGCGACAAAGAAATTCCTCCTTTCAGAAGGAGATCAGGTTACCTTAAAACTTCATCTAAACCTTCGATTCCAACCCCTGAGGAATCTACACCAGAGCAACCTACGGAGCAGAACGCCTCCAACCATCTCAGAAAAATCAATGGAAGACATTGATGGAGATGCGTCAGAGGAGTCACCAAGTGAAGACAATGTTCCTCTTAATAAATTGAGGCCCAAGAAAAATATAGAGGTAACACCTGATAGGAAAGGAAAAAGAAAAGCCTCAGAGAAGAGTGAAGCATCTGTGCCAACATCTGGCAGAAACAAGAAAAAGAAAACTGTCGACTTGGAGGAGCCAGAAGAAGAAGAGGGTCTGAACATTCTCGGTACCAAGAAAAGGCTGAGGCTACCAAAAGACATTCTTGACGTACCCATCGACAATGTTTCGTTCCACTGTGTTGAAGGCGCTAGCAGATGGAAGTATGTGTGCAGTCACACAATTTACCTAGAAAAGGAACTATCTGCTGATGCTAAAGAAATGAAAATCATCATAGAGCTTCTTCAAAGTGCACAGCTCATGAAAACTGTCTCTAATGTCGACCCACACCATCCGGCCCTTGTGCGTGAGTTCTTTGTGAATCTCTTCGAAGCATACAGCAATCCAGCCAGTCCTGAATTCAGACAGGTATATGTAAGAGGGAACTGCTTCGACTTCTCTACCAAAGCAATCAATATCCACCTAGGAAGAGAAGTGTCCTACAAAGCACAACACAGTCCATCCATGGACGGCATTGCATAAGAAGTCACTGGAGGCAGAAAGAAGGCATGGCCAACAAAAGAGATCATTCATTCCTCAGAACTCACAACCAAGTATTTCATTCTCTATCGAATCGGCATTGCGAACTGGGCACCTTCTTCTCATGGGTCAAGCATTCGGGCAGATCTGGCTAGGCTAATCTACCAAATAGGTATGGACTCTCCTCTTGACTTTGGGTTTTTTATTGTAAAACATCTCTCTAGACATGCGGATTCCTAAGCCATCAAGCTACCCATCGGCTTCCCATCCCTTATATGTGGCATGGTGATCCAACAATGTCCGAACATTGTTCGAGACAATGATCTTGTTGGAAAGAAACCCTTGGAGCTTCACATAAGCCCGAAGCTATTCGAAGGGAAACATGTTAAAGATATTCCACGACCTTCTGCAAAAATCTATGAAGTTGGAAGCAGCTTCAAAGTACCAGGGTCCATCAGAGATAGGACTGTACATGAGCTCATGGAAGGTATTGTTGATCTGGAGAATTCCATTGCTACTCTCTCAAGCAGCAATGCTACCTTTAAACAGCTCCTCCATGACTTGTTGGCTGCTCCGACAGTAGGTTCTAATGTTGAAGAAGATGATGCTTGCTCCTCCTCCCGAAATCTATCTAGGTTACCTATGGTTTTGTAAAACTTTTAATTCTGCAAGCACTTAAATCCCCGGGGTTTGTCCGGGTTAACTTTTGTTTGGTTTGTAAGGATTTTTGCCTCGTGTTTAGAGGTTGGATATTTGCTCTCTTCGTTAGAGCTGGATATTTTGTGGTTTAAATTTCTTTGTGCTTACCCTTTGCCATTTTTGAGGCAATCAGGGGGAGATAAACCTTACTGGTTAACCTATGGTCATTAAGATATTGGTGATCTTTAACAGTGTTTGGCCTGGTCTATAATATGTGGAACAACATGTTAGAGAGACTTGTGTCATCTGTCACCTTTAACGTGTGTAACAACATGTTAAAGATGTTATGGCTGAAACATGTGTAACAACATGTTCAACTTACTTTGTGACATAAGGAACGACATGATTAGAACATGCATAACAAACATGTTACAACTTGTCTAGTACATCATTGTTTGAAACACGCGTCACAAACATGTTGCAACATGATGAACACCCCTTACCACAAAGAGACAGAAGACAAAGACTTGCACTATGTACCTTGCTAATAAAGGACGAGAAGACTCAATAAGAAGACGTGATCTGCTGCAACACACAGAAGTCAAACATGAAGATTAACAATGGCTGAAGAAGATCGTCATAGACGGGAAATAAAACTCGACCGGAGAGTGCGAAGAACAGATGACGTGTCATCAAGATGTGCTTGCCTAAAATACTGCCAAATGGGGAGATTGTTGCTACGTTCAAGTGTTGGTAGATTTTTTAAGCACAAGGTAAGATGTCAATCAACATATCGCAACATATGTAGTATGACATTTTGTGCGCAGAATTAGTCAAGTACAGCAGCGTTCCTATTTAGACAGAGAACATCAGCGCGCGTAAGTTTTAGGCAACGACTAAATAGGGCAATCTCCAGCTAGCATCAAGACACATCAGCAAGGCCTGTAGGCGGTAACGCCGACTTGCCAAACTTGCCAAAGACGGCAAGGGTTTGGATTTCCTAATCGGTATTGGAAACCGATTAGGCTACTCGAGTTGCTATAAAAGCAGGTGATTTACCCCTTAACAACTCGTCTGCTTTTACGTCCTTCATATGCTAAATACTCAGAGCTTGTGACCGTGTAAGATTAGCGGATCAGAGGTTGTTTAATTTAGAAGGACATTGTCGATCAGAAACATCAAATCGCAAGGATTTGAGTGTTTGTGATTTGAAGGTATTTGTTCGTGATTGAAGACTCACGAAGAAAAAGATTGTCGAAGACAACGCAACCGAGCATAGGCTTGCTCGAAGGGTGGAATTGAACCGTTCTCAAAGACAGGGGGAGAGGACTTTTGTCGAGGTTGTTCACGGTGAGATCTATAGTAGCTTAGGACAATAGCTTGTGTGAAAGCTAGTTGATGCTTGAAGTTGTACTATTGACTACCAGATAGTGAAAACCTTTCCAATGGCAGACTGCCCCCAGACGTAGGTGCGGAGTCACCGAATTGGGTAAACATATTGTGTGTATTCTATTTATTGTTCCGTTATTTACTTATATGTGATCAGACAAGTTGTCGAACAAATTGTCACAACATTGTGTTCGCCATCTTGTCCCTGCAACAACTCAGAATTTCACACTCTTCCTCAAATGTCAACCTTGTACACTGTAATTTTTATTTTAATAGTGAGTTTAATAGGAATATTTTTTTATGAATTAACCAACAAGCTTACCATACAAAAGATTGTTCATGATAGCATAACTCAAATTACGTTACCAAAAATAAAAATAGTTCCGAATAAAGAAAAATATGGAGGCGTGCCATTATCAATATACTCAAATTTTGAACTATATTTTAGATCGTAGAAAATGTGTTTTGGTTATTTATTTTATTTTATTTGGTCTAATCGAATTTGTAATCCTCTATTTTGATACAAAAAATGATCAATTTTTTGTCAAATATGTTGTTATTTCGCAATGAGTTCTCAATTAGAAAGCAGAACGAGTCATAAATTGTGATTTCTTTATCTTACCATTACATTCTATTCTTCCTCTATTTTCTTCTTCAGCATGCAAAATTTGTGTAAACGCTATAAATGAAATTTGTAGAGAAACCCGGCCAAATTGACATTGTTAAGATCTTGATAGATCATTTTGAATGAATTTTAGGCCTAAAATTTATGTATGCTCGAGTTAATATATTATATAGGTCACTCTCAGTTTTTACTTTAAGTTTTGTTTTTGGTAAGGTTTGAGTTAGTTTTGAGATCAAATTATGCTTATTTTTTAGATATCAACTATTGTTTATACTAATATCTCTCTTGAGAATGTTTTTCTTTCAAAAAAAATATCTCTCTTGAGATCGACATGCTTATTTTTTAGATAATAGGCATTTCTTATACTAATACATCTATTTATACTGCCATAGAAAACACGGTTACTTCAATTATGTTGTTTGTCTAGTTATTTCAACTATGATAGTGGGCGCATTTGCCTTGACTGCTTACTACAACCTTAAACTAAGGCATCGTACAATTGACTTGTCCATAATTGATTATAATTTGGCACTACTGATGCGGTGTGGTCAAAGAAGTCGATATGCAGAAGGTAGAACACCCGGAGTTATCGTGAAAGTATAAGATTTGGACAAAAAAACTAGTGTTTTTCGGGCAGAAACAACGATCTGAGTCAAACTCATGGCTTTGCCATGAGGTACGACAAAATTTGTCCATCGAAGATCATCTAGAGAGTCAAAATTGCAGTTTCTTAAGTTTCGGGCAACCTTTTCAATTTTAATAATTTGTTTTCTTTTCCAATAAGTTTAGGATTTCCTTTTCTACAATTAGGGTTTGGCTATTTAAGCACTTTTATACTTTTCTTGTTATTTAGTTTTTGAAGTTTAAAAAAAATTCGAGGTTTCCCTCAAATCTATCATCTTCGATATTCGCAAGAATTAACGAATCTTGATAAAGAATTCCTCCTAGCCACGTACGCTGCATCAGTTGGTACCAGAGACTAGTCGATCCTGAGGTATGCTGCCCCGTAAACAACAACGAGCCGCTCCCCAAGGTGTTGATGATGATCAAGCTGAGTTACGACGTGAAAATGTTGAATTTCGACGTGAAAATGACGATTTGAGGCGGCAGGTTGAATTATTTACACGACGAATGGATGAATTCCGTCCTTTCGCCGGTTACCGGAATCGTTCACTCGAACGCCCTAACCAACGGTGGGAACAGGTTTTCAAGGTGAAAATTCCACAATTCAATAGCAATCTTAAACTAGAGAAGTTCATAGATTGGCTATCACCCCCGATTTATGATGATTATGTTGGATTAGATGCAGATGCAGAAGCTGAAATTGTAGAAGCACAATTGAGTCAACATGAGCAGAATATTTGAGGAAGAGTTGTTTTGCTAGCAAGGGATGAAACTTTATGCTGCGTCAAATACTTGTTCTTAGTTGATTCATAAACAATGGTTACGAACAGTTTTTGGAGGGTATCGAGAGATTGTACGATGAGGCATGACTAAAAATCTTGCAAGAGTAGACAAAAATTATTGGGAGCCTTACATGTATATTGTTGCCTTAATCAACAATGAGAGCCTAATACCAGCATCATGTATCAATGATAGAAGGCTCGAATTCCAAGGTTGGATAATCAATCAAGGGACGTGTACTTTGATAAGGAAAGTCCAGAAATTCAACATGGAAACCGAGATAAAGTGCTACAGGTTTACGATCCAGCTTGCGAGAAAGGTGGGAGTACTTGATACAGCTGAAAATTCGGTAGGAAATGTTACAAAAATATGGGATCCCGGGGTGGTTCTTCTTCTGAATAGGATGCTACAGGTCAAGATTCGAGGTCGAATCTTCTCCATCTAGGAGAGATTGATCCGGTGTGGTCGAAGAAGTCGATATGCAGAAGTTAGAACACCCGGAGTTATTGTGAAAGTGTCAGATTTGGACAAAAAACTAGTGTTTTCGGGCAGAAACTACGATCTGAGTCAAACTCATGGCTATGCTATGCCATGAGGTAACAAATTTTGGCTATCGGAGATAATCTAGGGAGCCAAAATTGCAGTTTCTTAAGTTTCGGGTAGCTTTTTCAATTTTAATAATTTGTTTCATTATCTAATAAGTTTAGGATTTCATTTTCTACAATTAGGGTTTGGCTAAGTTTTGTCTATTTAAACACTTTTATATTTTTCTTGTTATTTAGTTTTTGAACTTTAACAAAAAATTCGAGGTTTCCCTCAAATCTATCATCTTCGGTATTCGCAAGAATCAACGAATCTTAACAAATAATTCATCCTGCTCATCCAACTAACGCTCATGCTATTCCACTTTGCTTATTATTCTATTCATGCAAACTCTCTGATTATTTATTGTTTTGTTTAGGCAACAAATGGTTCACATGACATAACTGTTTCCTCAAATTGACACATTTATTATAGTAATAAATTAAAATAAAATTACATCATGTACCTGATATAATTTTAATTGTCTTTCCTAACAATGTAAATTTTAAAGTGGTGTTGGATTTTATGTTGCAAGCATTAAGTAATGTTATCGAATCACTCTTATTTTTATTCGATTTGATTTGCATATGCTAATTAGGCATCACTTGCTAAATATTTACATACAATGGATCAATTAACAAAATAAAACCTCGGCATACATAACATCAACATTATACATGCAATTTTACGTGTTAGTTTTTCTTAAAAAATAATTGTAATACTAACTTAAAAAAAGAAAATTGAAGATAATAATCCCAACTGTCCCATCGAATCGCTTCAAAGAAATATTTTTACCAACTATGATTGTTTATAATTTGTAAGTACAAATTATTTTTCTTGAAATATTATACGATAAAATTTTAAAATTAAATTTAAAATTTATTTTTAACCAATACATTAATGGTGCAAATATGTAAGATTCCAGTAAAGAATAATTTTGACATGTATACAAGCCAGTTGATTAAGTGAAAACTAAATTTTACCCTTGTATTAAGCGTGATACCCACTACATAATTTTTCTTTTGTTATTTGTACTCTGTCACGTGCAATGTAATTTAGTTTGTGTGTAGTTCACCCAAAAATGTTCGAAACTATTTTAGAACTAAAGATAAGTTGAAGAAAATATATATCAGTGTAGAAATTCAATGTGTTTTTATTATGAAAACACTATGTAATGCGCAATTGCACAATTGCACAATAAAATTAGAGATGTTAATATTTGAACATCTCAGTTCAATAATCGACACACTATTCAATATTTGAACATACTCAATCCAGTAATTGACACGATGTTCTTGTCATGAAGCTATTGCTTAACATGTTCTATCATTGCATTACAAATGTTATGTTTTCATGTTCGATAAATTGTTAACTATACCAATTTATACAGGAATGGTTCTGCTACTCTTACAACACGTAAAAGGCACCAGGGTCGGCTCAACAATTCTCAAAGCCTAAAGCAAATTTACCAAATAGAGCTTTTTGCCTTAAATAATGAATCAGTCTCGTACATTAGTTTAAGATGATAAAATTAGTCTTATATCTCAGGACATGCAAGTCTCCAATGTTTTCAAACTAATATATAGATTAACGTTATGGCAGAAGAAATTATAAAACTAATATAACATTAATGTCTAACATGAACAAGGAAACATTGTTCAATTAAGAACATAATAGAATTAAACTAATTGTCATTCAAATCCAAACTCAAATTAAGAGTAATAATGAAATTCATATAGAATTAAAATAAGTATAATTGAATCAAACTATTCTCAAATGGAGAGAATGATATAACTCAACACACACGAGTTTAACTCCACATAGAAAGAATGTTATTAAAAACAAATAAAAAAATTAAATAATCATATGAAAAAATACAATAAAAATGAAAATTCACTATAACTATAAACCCTTCAGTTTCTCAATCATTTTAACAATTCAATTATATAAATTAATAATACAATAAATAAAATTTAAATTTCACAACACGATACTTTTCCATAACAAAATTCTCACACATACAGATGGTGAGGAGTTAGACTTTAAAGGAGAACGATGGAATAAGATAATGATTTGAATTTGGAAGCTCCACATTTCAAATATTTATAGTGATGCATCTGAAATCTAGACTCACCCACCAATTAAAAATGTTATAATTTATTTGACTATTCATCTACTGGTTCAAAAAAGTGTGAAAGAGACGAAGAGTCATGGGGACGAAGAGTCATGGAGAATGAACTATCTTATGTGGTTGATTTTGGTTGCAATAATATAAAAGATGTGAAAACTTAAAGGAGAACGATGGAATAAGATGATGATTTGAATTTGGAAGCTTCACATTTCAAATATTTATAACGATGCATCTGAAATCGAGGCTCACCTACCAATTGAAAATGTTGAGACTTATTTGACTATAAATCTACTGGTTCAAAAAGTGTGAAAGAGACGAAGAGTCATGGAGACAAAGAGTCATAGAGAATGAACTATCTTATGCGGTTGATTTTGGTTGCAATAATATAGAAAGATGTGAAAATAGAAAGATATAATTAGGGTTAGGGATGGCACTAGGGCGGGTCTAGTAATCTCAGACCCAACCCAAAAATTAGGTCCATGTCCCGAACCCGTTCCATTCCCCGATATTTTGCTTTCAACCTCGTCCCGAAACCCGCCCCGACGAGTACGGGTAATTTGCAAGTTCCGGACCCGTCCCGAAATTAGACTTAATTTCAATTTTCTCTTGTAATTCGTTCTCCATTATATGATCATCTCTCAATTAATTCTACATACAAATAACAAATTTTATACATAAAACATGATGTATTAAAACATATTTTTGCCGGAACATAAGTAGGTGGATTCTCATGATATTAATGTGTGTAATATAAAGCAAACATTAAATCTATTCAAGGCACGCTCTCTAATTTTTAACAAATAACCATTGCAATATCACAAATTAATTCAGGGTTCATTCTAATTTTAAAGAAAATTTCTACTGTAACATCGTGTTTGAAGTCTTCAAATCATAGTGTATGATGTTTCTCATTATGCAACCAAAACCAATTATGAGAGCTCAATAGACCATATTTACGCAAAATATCAAAGTTAATAGAAAAGTATATATAGAGAACAAAAGAATAAAATTCGTAACTTGAGTATAATTTGTTTTTGAGAAAACTAGTTATGATTAATTAGTTGGGAATGTTTTCCTATTAAATATAAATATAATATCATTATTTTTTTCAACATACAATGGGGTGGGGCGGGGCGGGTAGTGGTAACTCCGATCCCGACCATGACCCGGCTAAATACCCGTTTGTTTGCTCCATTACCCGTCCCGCTACCCAAAATTACTGCCCCGTCCGCTTCTAATTGGGTTGGGTCTATGGGTTACCCGTCGGGTTTGAGTATTTTTGTCATCCCTAATTAGGGTTTAATAATTTTATGGACTTTAATAGAAAGATGGGTCCAAATTAATCTCTATCAGTTTGCTACTTTGCTGATTTTTAGGTTGCAATTTTTTTGGGCCTTTTTTACTTTAGCTGGATGCATAATTTTGGGTCGGACCTAAAACAAATGATCTATTTGCTTTACTATTGGGCCGACCTTGGAAGACACCCCTGTATCTGAGGTAGAGTGGTGATGAACACAATTATGATATCTTCTACTTATGTAAATTTTACGTACAAAAATGAATTGCTCAATGTATATATAGACAAATAGGTATATTTTGGATAAAAAATAATTTAGTAACTACTGCATTATAAAATTATTAATGATTAGTTTCCATTGCAAATTAAAATTTATCATTGAGAAAGTATCGTATGTCGTCTAAAGGACCAGGACTGAACTCAATATCTTACTTAATTTCAAGTTCAAATGTTTAATATGTTTGTAGCGACTAAAATTAACAATAAATATTTTAATAAAAAATCGATTCCATAACATAGAATTGTTTTTAGGGTTGCCATGAGATTTCAACTGTGTAACATATAAGTTCAATTTTTAAATAATAATTTTAATCGATAAGAATATATGTTCTACTAACCTAAGTAGTTTATAACAATTATATTTTAAATTACTTATGCTGCTATATTTCAATTAGAACTATGGCATCTAAAATTACTCGTAAGTAATATTTAAATTGCGCAATTTAATCACAGTTTTATTTTATCGTAACGAAAGGGCCTTTTGATGAAATGTGGTATGATGGCAGAAAGTTTTGCGGTGATCGTTAAGAGAAAAACGAAAGAGAAGGAAAGAATGATCGATAAGTGTGACTTTGACAGCCACAATGATTAGAGTCAACAAAATATTTCATGTAATGGTCGTAGCAAAATATTATGTGTTATGATTTTAATTAAATAGGATTTTGCACGTGGCCAATTGTATGTTGATGCTTCGTGGGTTACATCATGTTACGACTTAATTGTAGTCAGTGCCGATAAAGATGTGGAAGACATTCGTGTCAAGACTTAATTATATCATGTCAAGGCTTATTAGTATGATACCACGAAGTATTTCAAGGTTTAATTGTATGATACCACGAAATATTTAAAAACATCAATTCAACCAGGATGATAATCATGTAGACATGTCTCATTGTATCACTATAAACATCATAATTTGTTTTATTTAAATATAAAGATTTAGAATCAATATCCAAATGAATGGAGACATGAGAATTGATACAACATGATCAATGTCGCATTCCGCACTTTCAGAAATAATTTTCTTGCCAATTGGTAAGAAATATATATCGTTCATATTTATTAAATCAGTTATTCTTGTAAAATATATGATAATTTATTTATTTGTTATATTAGTTTTGTATCTAGATACAACAAAATTTTTCACGTAGTCTTAAATGTGTATAACTTATCTATTGCTTTCGTTTGTAAATCATATGTAATATTCAAACATTAAATTTCAATTCACACACTAATGTCTTCAACAAATGCATAAATAATATTGAACTCTCGACAGATAATTATTCACGTTCTAAATTTTAAATTTGTTTATAAACATCGATATAATAAGGTTCCATGGGTGCTCCACACTAGTTTCTATAATTTTCTTATCACCTAATAGAATATTTTCACTGCTACTTGGCTTGACAAACTGTTGCCTTGGTGATATGGCTTGTGCCTGTCCTCGAACAAGTCTTGCTCTTTTCCTTGGCCGCTTTCATAATTGAAAGAACCATGTTGAGGAACTCTTGGGTTCATCCTAGGAGGGATATCTCCTTTAATTTTAATTGGAGCTTTCTTTACTTTCTTGACCAAATTCGTGGTTGAGAGCACCATGCAACTCTCCTTCGATGACACCTTGGGAGACAGTTTTAGTGAACGACGTTCCTTAAGTGTCTCATGATAGGTTGGTTTTTAACTTTTAATTCTTTTAGCTAGTTGTGCCGTGGAATTTCTCATTGATTTCTTTTGTGGGTATCTTAGGAGTTGCAGTCCTTTTCATGATGGTTAGGGTGTCAGATATGATCACGTGTAAGCTCTCATGAGACACCAAGTATGCCTTGTTGGCCCTTAGAAATTTTATCCCAAAGACGATAGTGTAATATATTTAATGGGAACCACGATTAGGTCCACCTTATTTTTCATGCTCCAAATTGCACTGACACGTCTCTAATGATCCATTTTGCGGGAATGGGGTTGGAAATTAGTCTTCAATGTCAAAGGGGATTAATCAAGTTGGAGCCCTGATCGAGTGAGCCGCCTCACTCTTACGGGTGAAGAAATTGTTGGCCCTTGTGTCTCTTATGATCCTCAAACCTAGGGGTGGACACATTTTACCCAAAATCGAAACCGAACCGGAATCCAAACCGAAATCAAACCGAAGAACCGAGAACCGTGGGTATCGGATCGGATTTGGATCTCAAAATTGAGAACCGAACCAATTCGGTTCGGGTCCGGTTCTAAGAGTGTAGAACCGCTAATTAACCGTTTCGGAACCGAACCGATTTTGAGGGTTTTAATTAGTGTTTTTTGTATTACAATTTCATGTTTTAGCCTAAAAAGAGTTTAAATGTGTATAATTTTCACTATAAATTTAACAATGTTTTAATATCACATTAATTGGATCTAATTAAGCAAAACTATACAACTATATTAGAGAACCAGACCCTTAATTTCACAATTAATCATTCAATTGGGTCTAATTGGGTAGAACCGAGAACCGCACCGTAGAACCGGATCCAAAACCGAACCAAAACCGGCTTATCGGATCCGGATTTGAGTCTCCAAAATGAAGAACCGATTGATTGGGTCTGGTTCGGTTCTGATCGGTTCGGTCCGGTTCCGTAACCGTGCCCAGCCCTACTCAAACCAATTGACAAATAACTGTTAGGCAATCGAGCGGATTCAACTAAATCACTATTAGATTATAGGCCCAATAGAATTAGCCCATTAATTAGTATAATGAATTAGGGTTTCCTTATTCTATAGGTATTAGAGCTTCCTATTCATTTTGGTTCAGGTCCTCCCCCTATTGTATTTGATCAATAATAGTTGTTGTTACGTTTAAGTTGGCTGAATGTCGGTCATCATGTCGCAACTTTTGGTAAGACTTGTTTCGAGTGTATTTTTGTTAAGTTCTGATATCATATTCTTTAATTTTCATAATCGTGTTGATGAGATATTCTATCAAACATAAACGTATATGTGATATATTCTCAGTGTATATGAGTTAGGAAACTCAATATACACCCTGATTCGTCTTGGAATGGCAAGATACTTCTCGAGGAAAAAGGAAACCCTAGTGGTGCTTCAAGACGACTTGTGTAGCTGCTATAAAAGCCGAGGGCGTCCCCTTAGCAGCTTGAGGTTCTTCGTGCACAAATTATTCAGAGCTCCTAAGCGTGTTGGGCGGTTGTATGCATTGTTAAGAACCGTGTGCTCGACAAATATCATTCGAGGAGAATTGAATGTTTGATCGATTAGGTTATTGTGTACGTGATTGAAGATTCACGAAGAATATTGAAGACAGCAACGCGCCGAGCATCGGAGTGTGCTCTAAGGGTGAAATTGAGGCAATCTCAAAGACAAGGGGAGTCCCTGGTTTAGGCACTCATCGTGTAGTAATAGTAGCTAGGACAATTATTTGTGTGATAATCAGTTGATGCCTTTGTTATACTATTGACTACATGATAGTGAAATCCTTTCCACTAGCAGAGTACCCAAGACGTAGGTCATGTTGCACCGAACTGGGTAAACTTATTGCGTGTCTTCTTTTTTCTGTTTTACTTGTGAATTATTTGCTATCTGTTATCGAGCAAGTTGTCGGACATAAATTCATAACATCGTATACGACATCTTACTCCTGCGCCGAACCAGAATTTCAATTTTTATCAGAGGAAGCACTTAGACTTTTAGGTGATTTCCTAGGAAGTTTATTCGCGATATCAATTATGGATAGCTCGAGAGAAGGAGGATCAGCCAATCGTTCTCTCGTTCTTGATGGAACAAATTATTGCTACTAGAAAGCCCGCATGTGTGCCTTTTTGAAATCTCTTGACAATAAAACTTAGAAGGCAGTAATCCATGATTGGGAAGCTCCACAGGCTGTTGATTCCCAAGGGAATGTGGTTGGCCTCAAACCCGAAAAGGACTGGAGTCCCATAGAAGATGAGGTAGCTCAGAGTAACTTTTGTGCACTCAATGCTATATATAACAGAGTTGATAAAAAAAAATTCAGTTTGATCAACACATGCACAAGGGCCAAAGAAGATTGGGAAATTCTTGATGTCTCCTATGAGGGAACCATTAAAGTTCGTGAGAAAAAGCTTCAATATCTCACTACAAACTTTGAAGTTCTCGCTATGCATGAAGATAGAATCACTCAAATGCTTTTAGTATGCAACTTGAGCAGCCCTAGTTGAACCTGCAGCTGGTTCCACGGGGAGAGCATTGTCAACAATATACTCTCTATGCTCGTACTTGAGGACTATCCTCAAGTTCCTTTCCCAGTCGAGGAAATTGACTCCATTGAGCTTGATCTTGTCCAACAAATATCTCAATGAGACGATGTGATGTGTTTGTGCGTTAGCCATTTAATCTACACGAAAGGTAATTTTAATCAGTATTCTGTTTAAATTTAAATTGAAGATCATGAATTAAAACACAATCGTTTTATTCTAAACCCCTTAGAATCTGATCAGGACCCTTGATTCACTCAATTGAAGTACGCAGAGGTGCACTGCTCCAATCGAGCTATGTAGGTAGGAATACCATTCCAGTTACATTTCATGTAACTCCTGGCTAGGATTTGTACACAAGTGTACACGGCATACCCTATCAGATGCCCTAGCTTGACCCTGGCTGAGAAACATAGTTAAGTCAACCAAGTGCCAACTATAGTCCAGTTCCTATGTTGCTGCTCTGCGAAGGCACACGACATCCACATAGAACTGACCAACTCATCCTAACTCTCATTCCCGTGAATGCTACAAGAAGGCGCACCCACCCATGGTTTCGGGAGCTACTTTGAGTGTTAACATTTGGGTGGCATCTCACATGACTCAAAATTATTAGTGAAGTTGTTGTGTTTATATTTCTCCAGTTCAATCATCTTTTGAAACCATCATCTACATTACTGTAACGATGTTTCATCAACCAAATTACATGTAAAGGTGAAAAATCCAATTTTAATCTTTATATATGAGGTGATGAATTATCATGCATTCTAATCATAAATAAAACATCCATTCATATTCTTCTCAAGCATATGACCTTAGCATGCATATCTAATACACATAAATAAATTATTTGCACAAAATAATAGCCCTTTTCTTAATCCGGTTCCCGTGAAATGAGAACCGGTTGGTCACCCTATGTGCTTCTACAAGAATTAAACCTAGAGACTATCTCTGGTTCTTCTTGCTTCACATCTTAGGTACTCCCACTGGCTCATGGATTCCTCCAATTCCAATTGGTTCACCATTCACCTTAGCCGCCTTCCGATTCACCGTCCTCTGCTAGGTCCCATTACAAAGCATACACGGTTCGTAGACCGGAATCAAAATAAATTACAAGACTAAAATTTATACAGCGGGTACGCATACCACAAAATTAATTACAATTAAACCAGCGGTTCACAGACCACAAATAAAGCAATTTAAACCGTCAAGGGCTCTTATTTCGTGCCAAACCAAACAATTAAAACACTCATGCATTGACCGCTATTGTCTTGCCTAATTATTTATCCGGTCTATCGAAACCGGACGAAAAATTGGTTTATCGAAACCCTACAATCTGTAATTTTCAACAGAGAGCTCGCCACGGGGTGCGCCACGGGGCCGTGGCCACAAAGTGGTCACGCTCCATGGTTTGTGACCACCTAGTGGTCACACCCGTGGTCTTAGATCTGCCACGGACCCGTGGCCGTTGGCCACGGTCCGTGGCGATCGTCTTCTCCGTTTTCCAGAAAATTCACAGATGCGTTTTTTAATCAGAAAATCATGCAATAACTATTTCTACATAGATCCCATCACACATATGAAATAAAAACGTTAATCTAGCATGCAACCTGGCTCTGATACCACTGTAGTGACTTATGGGGTCCAAAAACATGCAGCGGAAGCAAATACCATTAAACCATAACCATAATTATGTTCTAAATTTAGCAAATTACTAGACCTAACGTAGTAAGGGATTTCGAAAACAACTTTTAAAGGTCCGGTCGAATCACTGATGAAGGCGTTACCCACCCTCTACCGGTATCCACACAGTCACGCCTTTGATCGAAGCACTGAAGGAAAAAGCCTGCTAGAACTCTGTTCCTCTCTTTTTGAGTTCTAGTTGTGGAGAAAAACTGATTGTGAGAAAATCGTCAAAATCTCCCAAAAAGAAAGGAGACTTAATATTGGATCAGGTTCGGTTGCACGATCGCTGAAATGGCGGTTCCATGATCTGTGCAACTGTAGCGTTGCGACTCACCACGGACCCCACCACGGGGCCGTGGCTAATCTTAGCCACGCTGTGGCCCTTTTCAAGACGCCACGGTCCGTGGCCAATTCCTTAGTTCGGCCACGGGCCCGTGGCCAATTGCTTGGACACGGTCCCGTGGTCAACCTAGCCATGGTGAACCTTTCCTCCACGGCCTAGCCTTGGCTTCGCCACGGTCCTTGGCTCTTTGCAATTTTTTCTCCTTTCACCCATATACTCCCACTAGCTTCGGGTAATGCCTTTTGTGTGTGACCCTATAGGCTCATGTCTTTGTTGGCAGATAGGCTTGAAATCCCATTTCAACCTATCCATCATAAGTGGCCTCTAGCAAGACGTTATGATTACCCAACGAGCATGAATATCGATTGATTCGACTTAACCATATGTCGTCTATGTCATTATCCTATTATCGCTAGATATCCTGATTGATCATAAGGCATAGAGTCGTCACCCTTATTTAATCAATCATTATTTCTTGATATGCGAGATGACTGAAAAATGATACCCCGTATCATATGCATGGCCATGCGTTTCCTTTCAGTCATACTCATCAAGTTGCCTAAACGGATATCATTCCCATACTGGAGTATGAGGGATAAATCCCTTAGCCGTCTTTCGTATCACCCATGCAGTCCGTCCCTGAGCGAATCATAGCCATTATGGGTATCCTGTTACAGATAACATTAGGTGTATGTCAAATCTCGGATGTTGACTACACAGCGATCACAAAGACTCCTTGGTCTAAGGATACAATGACAAGCCACGACAACTGAATATGTACATGACTTGATCTATATCGCATATTCAGGTCGGGTCGTCCAATATCATTTCCCAAATGATATCTATGATCTGCCTCCGGTAATCCTATCGCCAATGTGAAAGGGATTCTCATAGGTTCCATAGATTAATTTCATGCAGCGGAATAAATTAACCATGGGAATCAATAAAAAGCATTCGGATCTTATTGAGAAATTCAGCATACATGAAACTTTTTCAAATCTGAAAATTATACCTTTACTCGATGCAAAAACACAAGTGTAGTATTTCTCTAACAAGTCCACACAACCACAATACCTTGGAGGTTTCTTCACTCTCTCTTGCTAATGAATTGGTGAAGAATTGGACAAAGACATTCATGGAAGAATGAAGAGGGAGGGTCGGTCAATTAGGAGAGAATGGGGGAGTGATTGCCGAAATATTAAGATATTTTTGGTAAAAAAAAATATTGTGTATTTATCAAAAAAATCTGATTTTGAATATCAAATTGATAATTATACAATTTACTCATTTAATCTCATAATCACAATTATGCCCCATTATGACTTTAACCCCTAAATGGGCTTTAAGCCCATTTAGCCAAATCCAAATTAAATCCCATTTAATTGAGTTATAATTATGGTTTAGCTAAACCAGTCAAATCTCCCTAATTCGATTTCTTCAACCGTCTGGTTAAAAACCTAGGCCAGAAATCAACCGAATCTTTTCAATTTGACTATATTGAAAAGCATATTCTCCCAATTACCATCCATGCTTGTTTGTCACATATTGTACTTAAAGTGTGTGACCCTCTAGGCTCACGACCCGTTGGCAGACTGGTAAAATTACTATTTTACCCCTTTCCATCATAAGTGGTCTCTAGCAAGACATTATGATCACCCAACGTTCGTGATTATTGATTATTCGACTTAACCTGTTATCGTACATGTCACTGTCCTTTTATCAAGCCGATATCCAGATTAATCAATAGGCATAGAACCCTCACCCTAATTTATAAATCACTGTTTCTTGATATCTGAGATGACTGAAAACTGATACTAAGGTATCACCTGCACGGCCATGTTATTCCTTCAGTCATACTCAGCAATTGTCATAAACGGATATCTTTCTCATGTCATGACATATATGATCGACCCATTATACTAAGTACATGGTCACCATTTCGTCCAGACATCCCGTCTTTTAGTGCTTTGACTTAGGTCCAAAGTCCTTTTGGAACAATCTCTCCAGATTTTGATGCCCATAACATGTACATCATCCCCTAAGTCATAAATTGCGAAACAATTCCCTAACCATGCCTTGACATGTTGGGATAGGATTCCCAATTATCAGTATGTTTCCAACATACAACACTAGCAAGACACTCCCACTAGCCTTCTTCATACACAAGGTTCATCTTCGTCCTTAATAAAGCTGAACTCCAAAACAGCTTTATCAAAAAGAAGATTCCCAATTCTGAGAAGCCTTTTTCAATCCATAAATGGATTTTAGCAGCTTGCAAATCTTTCCAGTATTCTTTGGTAAGAAAAATCTGGGTTGATTTCACCATCCATGTCCGTCTTGACCCTAAAGACTCATCATCAAACAGTGGCTTTTACACACACGTTGATTCCACCAAGTTACTAACTTGGTGATTTGACATGGATTGCGTCTCTTCATTTATGGCTTCCACCCATCTCTCAGAGTTGGAACTGTCCATGGCCTCTTTAAATGTTGTTAGATCATCATGATCCACAACGACCATATCATCACCTTCAAGTATTAGGAAACATAATCTGAATGATGAATGACGGGTTCTCTCAGACCGCCTTGGACTGTCAGGAATATTACAGGAACTGGTTCTGCCTCTACAATCAGCTTAACTTCTACAGTGTCAAAGTGTGGCTCCTGAATTTCTTCAGGTTGTACTGCACCCTCCTGAATCTCTTCGAGATGCACAATACTCCCACTAACCTTTTGGAAATAAAAACCTTTCCAAAACACCCCACTTTGAGCAACAAAATCTTGTTCTCACTAGGCTTGTAGAAGTAGTATCCCCTCGTTTCCATGGGATACCTCACGAAGACGCATTAGGAAAGTTATGTTGGGATGTTTTCCAAATGAATATAACTATGGTCCAGTTCTTATCTAGTTACCACGCGAAGGCGCACGCACCCAAATAAAACTAACCATCCCATCCAGCTCGCATCCTAGTGAATACTACGCGAAGGCGCACGTATCCACAATAATGAGAGTTGTGATGAGTGTCAAATGGTGTTCTTTCCGTTGTCTTCATTAGAGGTTCATTCACTACGAATATAGCTGATTCTATAACATAACTGCAGATAGATATTGGGGAGTTCATTCTGAAATGATCCCACAATTTCCAAGATGATCGGTAAACTCTCAGGATAAGCATTCCATCCAAAGTGCCTTAATGTTTTTCCTGAGTTGGTTTTGCACTTCATTCTGAAACTCTATGATTTTGTCAAAAGCTTCAGACTTATGTCTTATTAGATGGACATAATCATATCTACTAAAATAATCAGTAAATATGATGAATTACCCAAATCCCCTCCTGCATAAATGCTCATTGGTCCACACACATCAGAGTGCATTAGACCTAATAAGTCACACGCCCTTACATCACTACCTGTGAAGGGAGCCTTTGTGATTTTTCCCATCCAACAAGCTTTGCATTTTTCAATCGAACTGAATTCAAACGAACTTAAAAGTCCACACTTGTGAAGTGCTGATATGCGTTTCGTTGATGTGGCCTAAACGACAATGCCATATTAAAGTTTGATTTGAACCACCGTATTCAAACCATTCTCTATTTATGTTACAAACTGACCATTCGTTAGTATCATCTATGTCCAATGCATAGTGACAACTAATTTATGGAGTTCTTTGCATAATAAATGTCATTTCGCTAGATATCACGAATGTCATTGTGAAATGGCAAGATATCGTTCTTGTCCCTCAAGAAACTGAAATCATGTTCCTGCTAAAATCATGTACATCTTTAACATTTATCAAATGCCGAAACTAAGCCCATTGGGCATAGTTAATTCGATGATTACTACAGCAACTACCACGTCCATTGTGATGTTGCTTACCCGTAGATTCATCTCTCCTTTATTCAGAAATCTTCTACTTTTGAGATCCAACGCACTTAATGTGTAATCCAGTATTCAGTACTTGGGATTCAGAAGTAGATGAATCTGTAACATAAGTTCCTGAAGATGTGGATCATCCACATCCTCCTTCAACTCATCTTGGTATCTCATCCAGTCCCTTTCCTAAGACCAACCTGATTGAAGAAATACAATCGTCACCCTTGCGTTTTGAATTAGCCTTGGTCTTGTGAACCATGGGTGACTCTCACATTCTTTCAATCTAATTAAGGGTCCCGCCCTTGTTAACACCAGCTTTCAAAAAAGCTTATCCCTTTGTTGACCATCAAAACATCATTAGTTTAACTATTGATGTTCATTTCATCAATGCGACCCATCCCTCGCAACTCTGAAATGGTCATATACATGTTGTGTATGTTACAATTCGCTATAAACTCATCATACACATCTGTTGCCTTTTGAAGACTATGTTTTCTTGCAACCCAGCATCTATCTAACCCACATCAGTAGAGTGTTAGAGTGCTCTACGAATACACCTCTAAGAGCTCTAGTTGCATTAGAAACTGGTTCCTTAGGGATTGTATTGGTCAAGAAAAAATTCTTCTTGATTTATTTTGTACCAGTAAAGAGACCTCATCCTTTCCAAGGATATATCTCAGTGTATAAATGTGTTTTGATTTGTATTACGAAAAATAAATTTAATTAGTTTTAATTAAATTTAAGTTGAAGATCATAATTAAACCACAACTGTTTGATTCTTTACTTAGAATCTAAACCAAGATCCCTGATTCACTCGATTGAAGTGAACAGAGGCTCACCGCGCCAATCGAGCTATGTAGGTAGGACATCAAATCCAATTATAACCGATGTACATAAATGTATACGGCATTTCCTATCTGATACCCTAGGTCAACCCTGACTGACAATCGTAGTCAAGTCAACCAAATTTAACTATGGTTCAGTCCATATGTGGATACTACGCAGAGGCGAACGCACCCACATACGACTAATCAACTCATATAGCCCGCATCCCAATGAATGCTACGCGGAGGCGCACCCATCCATAAGGCTGGGAGCTAATCTGAGTGTTGAGATTTAGGTGGTATCTCACATGACTTGAATTAAATTGTGAATCGGTTGTGTTTAAATTCCTTTATTGTAAATCCTTACAATTTTATTTGAAAACATCAAGTCCATGATGCTTCATTACCAATCACATGCAAAGTCTGATTAATTTCAATTTTAATCCTTTACATGTTGGTAATGTTCTATCATACATTTCTTAACGTACAAAAACATCCATTCATAAATTCTTACTCATGCATATCTTGTATACATATAAAGCGGAAATAAATGTACGAAACTAAAGCCCATTCCAAATATTTAACTAAGAAATTGAAAAACCCTAGAGACTATCTCTTCCGGTTCTTCTAGACCGCCTTCAATTGAGGACTCCCACTGGCTCCGGACATCTTCAACTCCAGTTGAATCTCCATACACCATAAGCCGCCTTTACAGTTCACCATTCTTCTTGATCCAATTACAAGATGTACACGGTTCGCAGACCGGAAATTGAAATAACATAATTGAAATTTAAAGCGGTTACGCAGACCGCAAAATTAAACTAATTAAATTGAACGGTCTAAGGCTTTAACTTGTACAAAAAAAAAACATGTTATCAATAAATTGACATGTTATCACACAAACATGTTATCAATCAATATGCATATCAACCGGTTTTTATCTTGCCTACATTTTGATCCAATTTATCGAAATTGGACCGGTTTTAAAAATGGTTTATCGACACCGATTAAATCTGAAAAATTCTAAAATAATTGGATTTACATAATTTAGGGTTTGCTACTACGGTCTCGGATTGCAACCCAAAACCCTAATGGGCTAGGACTCAATGGTCCGAAGCCCATTAGGGCCAAAACCCTAACTGGTCGCGCCTAGGATTTGGAAAACCCTAGGAGCCGCCACCTCCTCCACCGCACCGCCCCGCCGGGCCATGGTGGGGACGGGGTGGCCATGGCCCCCTGGCTGACCAGCAACAACGGCCATGGCCGACGCTTGTCGTCAGTGCCGCCCGTCTAGTCACCGGCCTGGCGGCCCAACAGCCCCGGTCTGGTGACCCGGAAAATCCAAAAAAAATCTAAAAAATTCCATATCTATTATTTTTCATAAAAAATCAGTTTTGATGCAGATTTAAATCCAAAAACCGAAATTAAATCATAAAAATAATATATCAAGAAAACAATACTGAAATCATGCATATACAATCAAAAGTTGCAGATCTAATGCAATAGACCGACTATAATACCACTGTTGGGATTCGAGGGATCCAAATCAGATTGTGCAGCGGAAATAAAACAATAAAATAACCCCGAACCCGTCAGGATCTTATCTATGCGATAGATCTACAAGTTATGAAAGCATGTACCTTTTCAGTTTGCAGATTAGTCAGGTTGTGGGCCAGATAGCGCCCAAAACTGACCTCTAATGGAAAAAGCTCTTTCCCGAGAAATTGAAGAGTTTTGAATTTACTTTAATTAGACACTGGTTTTGAGGCAATCTAACATCACACCTAAGAGCTATGCATCTCGCAAGTTTTGTCGGCAGATATGGAAAACAACTTTGATTAGAAAACAAAATATTACTCGAGATTTGAACCGGATCAGCAACTGGAAATCTCGAATCGGTCTTTCCCTTTATTAAGCACAAACGAATGCACAAAACCACCCGATCTAAACTCAGATTCCCTTACTAGAAAGAAAATATGTTCAGTTAGTAATTCCGGCAGAGTAACGGTATGGAAAAATCAAGTTATATTTTTTCAGCTCATGAGGCCTCTATATATAGAGATTGGCTAAGGTTTTGGGAGGATGAACCAGCCCATAAAATGGGCTAGGTTTGGCTCCCTCCAAACCCTAGCCGCCGGCCATCTTGGGCGGCTTGGGCTGAACCCATTAGGGTTTTGGCCATGAGGCATTGGCCTTGCCTAATTTGGCAGACCATGAGGTTTGCCAACCTTATGGGTTTCGGCCCCATTCCTCATCATGGCCGGTGCCCAAAACCCTTGGGTTTTTGGCTCGGTCCATGGCACTTGAGCTGACGGGCGCGTGGCCCAAAACCGTAGAGTTTTGGCCACGGCTCGATTTAAGCAATCCCTAATTAATTCTGCCCGGGTTTTCTAAGATGTGCATCCTTTGCGTGTGACCCTCTAGGCTCATGTCTTGTTGGGCGATCAGCGTAAAATTACTATTTTACCCTTTCCATCATAAGTGGCCTCTAGTAAGGCATTATGATTACCCAAAGTTCATGATTATCGGTGATCCGATTTAACTTCATGTCGTCCATGTCACTATCCTTTTATCACTAGGTATATTGATTAATCATAAAACATAGAGCCGTCATCCTTATTTAATTAATCACTGTTTCTTGATATCCGAGATGACTGAAAATAATACTTCGTATCATCTGCATGGCCATGCGTTTCCTCTCAGTCATTCTCATCAAATGACCAAAATCGATACCTATCCCATACCATAGAATGAGGGATAAATCCCTTAGACATTTCTTGTATCACACAGATAACCTAACCCCGAGTCAATCACAACCGTTATGGTTACCCTTTCACAGATAACGTTAGGTTTGAGTCAAACTCGGATATTGACTATATTGTGATCACAGAGACTCTTTGGTCTAAGGATACAATGACAAGCTACGACATCTGAATATGTTCATGACAGCATCTGTGTAACATATTAAAGTCGGGTCGTCCAATATCATTTCCCCAATGATATCTATGATCTGACTCCAGCAAAACCTATTGCCATGATCAGTAGAGTGTGATCATAAAGAGTCATCCTCATGCTGGTCGCTTCTGATGAAGCTTGACTGACCAGGGACCCGTTAAGTATAAATCATACAGATCTATAGTTCTACTATTAGTGATGACACACTCAATGATATAGATCGATATATACTTAACATATTAATACAACACAATAGTAATATAATGCCAATTTTATTTCATTGCATACGATGATAAAACTGTTACAGACTTACTTTATATTGGACTAGGGCACAAATCCTACACATATACGACCTTTCTGCTATAGTATATATGGAAGGAACCTCCCAATCATCAGAAAGTCCGAAAGATCATTCATCCTATACAAGGAACACCATCTCGAATTAAATGGAGAGTGAAAGAAACCCCCACCTACACATCTCTCAAAATCAACATTGTCTGCACCTCTCTCAAGGCCTCCACCAATACTGATTGGTACTTCGATAGCGGGTGTTCTCGTCACATGACCGGTTCTCGTGCCTTCTTAACAAATGTAAGACCTTATCCTAACTGCTACGTTACATTTGGTGATGGAGTCAAGACAAAAATCATGGGTAAAGTACGACTCAACTATCCTGGTATGCCCTGCTTTATTGAGGTTTTGTTTAGGGGTGTTCATGGGTGGTTCAACCACCCAAATGAAAATATATTGACCCAACCATAAAGATACAGTTAGGACTTTGGCTGGCCCGTTAACCGCCCAAAGTAAAGCGGGTCTGATGTACTAAAAACTGCACGGGTTAGCGGTTGGATTAGTTGACGACCCGCATCACCCGCCTAAATTTTCACAATGACACAAAACTTCAAAAAAGAAAATTTAATTTCATATAAGGCTTAAAATCCATTAAAACAATACATATTGATTGCAAATATTTTTGGTAATTGGAGCATTCAAAGTGAGAAGACGTAAACTTAGTAGAGATAATTCTCTAGAAAAGGGGAATCGGTGGTCACTAGTCACCAAGTTCAATTTGTGGATGTGGAGAGTTGTTCAAATGAGTCTACTAAATCAAATAGGCTACCTTACTTATTGGGCTAAAGTGATTAAATGAATTGAAAGTTGTGTAGTGCGGGCGGGCCGTTTAACCATGGTTTTTATGTATTCAACCCGCAACCCGCCCATTCTCGTGCGGGTCAGTCCTTTTTCATCCCCAACCCGCCCTTGAACCCGCGGGTGAAGCCTAACGGGCCGCGGGCCAATTCGGGTGGGCGGTTGGGACGGTTTTTTGTTGGAATACAAACACTCTTTGCTTTGTTTGTAAAAGGCCTCACTGCTAATCTTATAAGTATCAGTCAATTATGTGACTTAGATTTTCTTGTTAACTTCTCTCGTGATAAGTGTGTGGTGATCAATGAGAAACAGGAGGAGCTCATGAAAGGAAAAAAGTCTCAAGATAATTGCTACATGTGGTCTCCAACCCCAGCTCCTCAAACTAACAAGTGTCTATTGTCCAAAGCAGATGAGACAAAGCTCTGACATCAAAAACTTGGTCAATTGAACATGCGAAGTATGCAAAAAATTGTTTCCGACAAGGCTGTAATTGGTGTTCTTGATCTGAAGATAGCTGAAGGAAAAATCTGTGATGAATGTCAAATTGGGAAACAAGTCAAGAAGTCATACAAGATGGTACAACATTTTACCACATCGCGAGTTCTAGAACTTCTTCATATGGATCTCATAGGGACAATGCATGTCGAAAGACTTGGAGGGAAGAAATATGTGTTTGTGTATATTGGTGACTTCTCCAGGCATACTTGGGTTGATTTTATACAAGAGAAATCTGATACTTTTGCTGTGTTTGAAGCTTTCTGCAAGAAAGTTCAAAGGGGAAAAGGAGAAAACAATGGGAAAATGGTCAGATTTCGAATTGATCAAGGAAAGGAATTTGAAAACATTAGCTTTACTAAGTTCTGTAACTCTGAGGGTATAGCTTATGAATTTTTTGCTCCTATCACACCTCACCAAAATGGGGTTGTGGAAAGGAAAAGTCGAACTATTCAAGAGATGGCAAGGGTGATGATGTTGGCCAAAGACATCACTCCTCACTTTTGGGCTGAAGCCCTCAACGTTGCATGACATATTCATAATAGTCACTATCCATCCAGGTACTTCTATCACTCTTTATAAAATATGCAGGGGGAGAAAGCCTAATGTCAAATATTTCATATATTCAGATCCACATGCTATACAGTGATGGATAGAAAACCTAGGCGCAAGTTCGATTCCAAAAGCGATGAAGGTATCTTCCTTCGTTACTCTAGAAATAGTCGTACTTATCGGGTCTATAACAAGCGCACCAAATCCATAATGGAACCTATAAATGTTGTGGTTAATGATGAGCAGAGTCATCTCGAGGGAGTGAATGATGAAGATGAATTATTTTCCAACATAACAGGTGACAAGCGGGAGGGTGCAATTGATCAAGATGGTTTCCCCTCACTCGATCAACTGATTCCCTCAAGAAGAATTCAGAAAAATCATCCAACTCATGAAGTAATTAGTGGCATGAGTGAAGGAATTCACACTCGGCCAAAGGCTCCTGCCAACCATCGAGAGATGATCATAATCTATGTTTTATGTTCAAGATCGAACCAAAAAATGTGCATGAGGCCATTGATAATGAATATTGAGTCAGTGTTATGCAAGAAGAACTTGGTCAGTTTAAAAGGAATGCACTTTGGGAGCTAGTCTCCAAACCTAAAAATGTCTACAAGCTCATAAAGGCTCTCAATGGCCTCAAACAAACACCCCGAGCATGGTATGAAAGGTTAACTTTGTTTTTTTGTGCAGAATAGTTATGGCAGGGGTGGAGTTGATAAAATATTATTCATCGAAAACTAGAAGGGTGATCTCATGATTGCACAAATACATGTCAATGGCATAGCCTTTGGAGGAATGTCAGTCAAGATGATAGAACATTTTGTGCGACAGATGTAGTCTAAATTTGAGATGAGCATAGGTGGTGAGCTTAATTTTTTCTTAGGATTTCAGATCAAGAAAATGAGTGATAGCATCTCCATCTCTCAAAGCAAATACGTAAGAAGCATTGTCATGAATTTTGGACTCAAGAAAGCTTCTCACAAACGAACTCCTGCTGCCACTCATGTCAAACTCACCAAGAATCCTCTTGGAGAATCTGCTGATCAAAGTCTATATAGGAGTATTATTGGAAGTCTTCTCTAACTTACTTCTAGTCGTCCAGACATAGCTTTTGTTGTTGGAGTATATGCAAGGTATCAGGCTGATCCAAAAGCTAGCCACTTGTCTCAAGCCAAGCGAATTATCAGGTACATCTCTGGAACTGCTAACTTCAGTTTTCTCTATACGTTTGATACCTCTTCTAATCTGGTGAGATATTATAATACAGACTGGGTAGGAAGTACTACTGATAGACGTAGTACTTTAGGAGGAAGCTTCTACCTTGGCAATAATCTGATCTATTGGTTTAGCAAGAAGAAAAATTTCATCTCCTTGTCCACACTGAGTCTGAATATATATGAAGGAATTCAACGGGGTCCAATAAATTAATTTCATGCAGCGGAAGCATAATTAAACCATGGATCCTTATAATTTAAGATCTTATTGCAGATTGATTCGGAATAAGATTATACATGAATTAATTAGTACCTTAGAGTTTTCGAATCATAGAAAAGTAAAAGCAAAAGGATGTGCTCTCTCTCTATCAAGTCCACACAAGCGATGCGATTATCTTGGGATCAAGACCTTCAAGGAAGACTTACTAGTTCTTACTTGAAGAAGGCAAGAGAGAAAAAGAAGAGAGAGAAGGGGGGGGGGGGGGGGGGGGGGGGGGGGGGGAGGGTTCGGCCGGCTAGGGTAGATTAGTGGGAGAGGGGAATGATTTAGGGTATATATAATATATTCCCTATTAGATTTTGTTTTAATTTTAATTATAATTAAAATTAATAAACCATAAAGGGCTTCAAGCCCAATCACTTAAGCCCATTTAATTATATCTTGTAACACCCAATAAGACTTAGGATTATAATTAAATGACTTAATTTAGATTAGCCTATAATTCACTTAGACCAATTTCCTTAACCGTCCAGTTTACCACCTAGACTAGAAATTGTCTAATCCGTTCCGGTTTAGTCTAGATTGTTCCTAGTCTAACTAAAACAGGAAAGTGAATTTTCCTAATTCTCATATCTCTCATATTTTTCATACTTGATCCTCTAGGCTCACGACACGTTGGCAGATTGGCACAAATTACTAGTTTGTCGTTTCCATCATAAGTGGCCTCTAGTCAGACATTATGATTACCCAAAGTTCGTGATTATCGATGATTCGATTTAACCTCATATCATCTATGTCACTATCCTATTATCACACGATATCCAGATTTATCACAAGGCATAGAGTCGTCATCCTTTTTTATCAATCACCGTTTCTTGATCTGTGAAATGACTGAAAACCTTGATACTACGTATCTCCTTGCATTGCCATGCGTTTCCTTTCAGTCATACACGTCAAGTGGCCCAAACAGATATCATACTCATGCCAGAGCATGAGGGATAATTTCCTTAGTCGTCTTACTCGTTCACTCATGTAATCTGTTACTGAGCCAATCATAGCCCTTATGATTACCCTTTTACAGGTAACATTAGGCAACGTCAAACTCAGCTACCAACTACATAGTAACTACAGAGACTCCTTGGTCTAAGGATACGTTGAGGAGCTACGATATATGAGTATGCTCATGACAGCATCTATTCCACTTACTCATCATCGGATCGTCCAATATCATTCCCCGAATGATATTTATGATCTAACTCTGGCACTCGTAGTATTATTGCTTATACACATAATGATATAGATCAAGACACATTTAATATATTACTACAGCACACTAGTAGTATAATGCCGGTTTTATGTATTCCAAAATGATAAAACATTACAATATATATGACTTATTACATTGGGCTATGGCACAACTCTAACAATCTCCCACTTGGCCCTAGTCCTAACCCAAGTTCCAATGTATTCCCATAGACCTCACATGTCCTTCATGTTTGGGTTGTGGTAAAGCCTTCGTCAAGGGATCGGTCATATTATCATCTGTCCGAACATAACTAATCTCCACATCACCTCTATCAATAATCTCTATGATAAGGTGAAATTTCCTGAGTATGTGTTTGGATTTGTCGTGGAATCTTGGCTCTTCAGCAAATGTTATGGCCCCAATGTTGTCATACAACAAACTTATCGGATCAAATGCTCGCGGCATTACATCTAATCCGATCAGAAAGCTTCTAATCCATAAGACCTCTTTAGCTGCTTTCGCATCAGCTATTTACTCAGGTTCCGTTGTAGAATCGGCAGTTGTGGCTTGCTTGAACCTCTTCCAGCTGAATGATCCACCGTTCAACACAAAAACATATCCTGACTGAGATTTGAAGTCCTCAGGATCTGTCTGGAAACTAGCGTCAACGTAACCCTCGACCTCTAGTTCCTTATCTACACCCACATATACTAGGAATGCGTCCTTGGTTCTCTTTAAGTATTTAAGAATAGCCTTGACAGCACTCGAGTGTTCTGGTCTAGGTTTAGATTGAAATCTCCTGGTACAGCTTAGTGCGAACGAGACATCCGGTCATTTCATATCATGGCATACATGATAGATCCTATTGCCGAAGCATGTGGGATCTGTTTCATTGAGCTCAACTCATCAGGTGTACTAGGACATTGTTTCTTGCTGAGCTTGATGTCATGTCACATGGGTATGTAACCCTTCTTAGAATCGAACACTGAGAATCGTCTCAACACCTTGTCTATGTAAGTACTTTGACTGAGGCCCAAAATTATTTTGGAACGATCCCTATAGATCTTGATGCCCAATATGAATGCAGCATCGCCTAAGTCTTTCATTGAGAAGCACTTCCCTAACCAAGCTTTCATGTTAAGCAAGGCCGGGATATCATTCCCTATGAGTAAAATGTCATCGACATAAAGCACTAGGAATACAATTTTACTCCCACTCGCTTTCTTGTAAACGCAAGGTTCATCATTGTTCTTTGTGAAACTGAATTCTCTTAAAGCTTCATCAAAACGAAGATTCCAACTCCGTGAAGCCTGCTTTAATCCATAAATGGATCTCTGCAACTTACATATCTTTCCGGGATTCTTTGGATCGACAAAACCCTCTAGCTGTGACATAAACACATCCTCCTGTAAGTTCCCGTTAAGGAAGGCGGTTTTGACATCCATCTGCCATATCTCATAGTCGTCATCATAATCAATACCTTGAATCTGACGATAGCCTTTTGCGACCAACCTAGCTTTATGGGTCTGAGGATTTCTGTCCATGTCGGTCTTGAGCTTAAAGACCCACTTACAACCGATGGGTTTCATCCAAGGGGTTTGATCAACCAGTCTCCATACTTGGTTATCATACATGGATTTCATTTCCTCTCTCATGGCTTCCTGCCATTTATCAGAGTCAGTACTGTCCAAGGCTTGTTGACAGGTTTTAGGATCATCTGTAGGGTTTTGGAGCGTTCTTTAACATCGAGATAGCGGAAGCATTTAACAAATCAACTCCAAACCTTGTCCAAGAACATTGAACCATTAAATTCCAAGGCAAAATCTATTTCACAAGAAACTTACCTTTAAGTCTTTGTTGAATCGATAAAGAAGAATTTTGTGATCTTCTTCTCTAGAGCAAGTCCACACCAAGGGGATGATCTTCAAGATCCTTCACTTAATGCCTACTAGAACAATTAAATGAAGAACAAGAGAGCAAGAAGAGAGGAGAGCTAGGGGTGGCCGGCCAAGGAGAGAGAGAGAGAGAGTTGTGAGAGTGACAATTGTATAATTAATTATTTGATCTTTCTCTACTTCATCAATCTCATAAGCATGGGTCAAAAAGTGATTGGTATGGGCTTAAAGGTGTCATTACCCATACCCCTTAAATCACTCACCTCTTAATCAACATTCACCAACTAAGCATGGTGTGTTGTGGCCCCCACCTTTGGGCCCACCAAAGTGGCCGGCCATGTAGGGCTTATTGGGCCCAAAATGGGCCCTTGTTGGGCCGGCCATGTCACCTCATGGGTCGAGCCCAATGGGCTCGCACATGTGGTTTCGTGCCGTGTCCAAAAGTTGCCCGACCCTTTTTGTCGTTACTTATCAAACAAAGTCCGACGCGACATCGACGAAAAAAACTCAGTTTTCTCGATTCGCTAATTATTCTCTCATACCGAACCTGTGGCCCAAAACCTTCAGTTTTGCCCATGTATTGCTCCTCAAGAAATGTTAAGGTTTCCTTGTCTCAAGTTATCCGTCTTGAATGTCTGTGACCCTCCAGGCTCAAGCCACTGTTGGCAGATCGGCACAAAAGATCTCTCTTGTCCGATCCATCATAAGTGGTCTCTAGTAAGACGTTATGATTACCCAAGGTGCATGATGATCGATGATTCGATTTAACCTTTGTGCGTTCAAGTCACTATCCTATTATCTCTAGATATACCGATTGATCACAAGGCATAGAGTCGTCATCCTTGTTTAATCAATCATTGTTACTTGATATGTGAGATGGCTGAGAACTGATAACCCGTATCACTGGCATGGCCATGCTCTTTCTCTCAGTCACTCTCGATCAAGAGGCCTTTAACGGGTATCTTTCCCATACCGCAGTACGAGGGATAAATCCCTTAACCGTCTTTCATGTCACTCATGCAATCCGTTCCGCCACCCAATCATGCCCGTTATTGCAATCCTGTTACGGAAAGCGTTAGGCGCAAGTTAAAGCCGCACGTACATTGCATAGCGATCACAAAAACTCCTTGCTCTAAGGATATCGTGACAAGCTATCGCATTTGAATATGTTCATGGCTTGATCTATGAAACACTATTCAAAGTGGGTTGTCCGATATCAATCACCTCATGATATCTATGATATGATTCCGGGATCCCTCATCCCTATGACAAGTAGAACTACGTCATTGAGAACCATCCTCATACTGGTCGCTTATATTGAAGCGTATATTGACCAGGGACTCGTTAAGTGTGATCCGTACAGATTTATGGTTCTACTACTTTAGTGGTCATAAATCAGATCATGCTTAACATATTACTTCAAGACATAAGTAATACAAAGCCGTTTTATTTATTACAAACGATGATAATTATACATAGACATTTACAGACTACTAGCAATTGGACTAGGGCACAAAAATGCTATCATCATCGTGATCCGTAACTATCAAGTCATTTCCTTCAGTGGCTAGAAAGCCATATCTGACGGGAGCTTGACGAGATCTTTCAGATCTCCTTGGACCTTCTGGGATTGCAGTAGGGATTGGTTCTTCATCTATGATCAGCTCATGCTCATGTGCTTCTACATCTGGTATAGCAGTTTCCTGAATTGCTTCAGGTTGTTCCGTACCATCTCGAATTTCTTCGAGATGCACGGGACTCCCACTATGTGTTTTGGAAATAAATTTATTTTTCAGAAACACTCCAGTACGAGCAAGAAAAACTTTGTTCTCGTTTGGTTTGTAGAAGTAGTATCCCCTCGATTACTTGGGGTACCCTACAAAGACACATTTGTCAGACTTAGGTTCGAGCTTATCGCCTTGCAAGTGCTTAACATAAGCCTCGCAACCTCAAATCTTTAGGAAAGACAACATGGGCTTCCTCCCATTTCATACTTCGTATGATGTACTTTCCACTGCCTTTCTTGGAGCCCGATTCAGAATGAATGCGGCTGTTTCCAGAGCGTAACCCCAAAAAGAGATCGGGAGATCAGTCTGACTCATCATGGACCGAACCATGTCAAGTAGAGTTCGGTTTCTCCGTTCAGACACACCATTTAATTGTGGTTTTCCGGGTGGAGTCCATTCAAAAATGATTCCACAATATTCTAGATGATCCATAAAATTCGCCACCTCGACCAGACTGAAGTGCCTTGATGTTTTTCCCAAGTTGGTTCTGTACTTCATTCTTGAAGGTTTTGAATTTATCAAAGGCTTCTGACTTGTGTTTCATAAGATATACATAACCATATCTGCTAAAATCATCAGTAAATGTTATGAAGTAGTTGAACCCTCTTCTGGCTTGAGTACTCATAGGTCCACATACGTCGGAATGTATTAGACCCAACAAGTCTCCTGCCCTTTCACCCAAACCCGTGAAAGGTGCCTTTGTCATTTTGCCCATATGACAAGATTGACATCTTTCAATTGAAGTGAATTCAAACGGACTTAAAAGTCTACACTTGTGAAGTGTTGAAATGTGTTTCTCTCCTATGTGCCCTAAACGACAGGGCCAGATAAGAGTATGGTTTAAATCTCAACGTATAGGCCTCCAACCAATGATGCATTGTCATAACAAATATTATTCTTGAAAATATTGAATGTTCCACTCTCAATAGAAAAACAATATCCCTCCCTATCCAAAAGGAAACCGATATAATATTCTTACGAAAAGTAGGTACACAATGAACATTGTTTAAAATTAAAACAAGCCCTGTGGGCATATTAAGACTAATTGTTCCTACAGAAGTTGTTGATACGCCATGGCCAACACCGACTCTTAGGTCCACCTCTCCTTTGTCCAAATTCTTTCTATTTTCCTGCACCTGCTTATTCAAACAGATGTGTGATTCAGCTCCGATATCGACTACCCAAGAATCAAAAATAGAAAGGTTAAGATTAAGCTCAACAACGTAAATACCTGAAGACGTGGATGCCCCACTCTTCTTCCGATCTTCCTTGTACTTCTTGCAATCCCTTTTCAAGTGCCTTGGCTCATTGCAGTGATAGCAGACATCCTCCTTGTCCTTATCCTTCACAGCAGCCTTGGGAGCTTCTTGAACCTTTGGACCCTTAGGGTGTCTGATCTTTCCTGCAATGTGCATCGAGGCCTTACCCTTACCTCTATCAGTTTTCTTGAAGATGACCTTCTTGTTGACCATCATAACCTCATTGGTTTCACCCTTGAGATTCTTCTCTGCAGTCACAAGCATCCCATGGAGTTCTGTCACTGATTTGTCCATGTCGTGCATATTGTAGTTGACTCGGAAGTCACTATCTGCTTCAGGGAGTGATTGCAACACAAAGTTTGCAACCATTTCCTTTTGAACTTCATAACCAAGCCTGGTTAGATGCTCAAGAAGACGTTTCATCTTCAAGACATGTGGACTGACAGAAGCTCCAGCCTTGAGCCTGCAGGAAACCAGTTTTGTGAAAGTATAATATCTTTTGACATGGGCTTTCTCCTTAAACATCTCTTTGATTTCAACCATTAAGGCACGAGGATCACCAGAGATGTCCATGAACTGTTTCTGCAGCTCTGGCACCATACTACCCATCATAATGCATGACATGTCGATCTGGTCACTAAGGAACTTTTGATAAGCGTCCCTTAGTGGCCTAGCGGGGTTCAGTGTTGGCTCAGCAGGTAGGGCCTAGTAAGGATATATTCCTTGCGTTCATACTTGAGAACTAGTCTCAAGTTTCTGTCTCAATCGACGAAGTCCGCGCCATTGAGCTTGTCCTGTTCGACTAGGACCCTCAATGTGTTACTTTCGTTTTGTGTTGTGTGTGTCATTTAGATCTACAAGAAGAAACAAAATCTAATAAGTATTGCTTAAATTTAATTTTGGAGATCGAGATTTAAAACAACAGTTTGATTCTAAAGAAAAAAAAAACTTTCAGAATTTGAACCAGGATCCTTGAACACTCGATTGAAGTAAACAGAGGCTCCCTGCTCTAACCGAGCTACCAAGGTAGGATAACTCATCCAGTTACATTCGATGTAATTCCTTGCTAGGGTTTGTACATAAATGTACATGGCATACACATTTAGACTATTACATTTAGACTGTACAAGATAGTTTAGACTATCATATGTGATGTGGCTACTACACGGAGGCGCACGCACCCTCGTCAAAATGTCCAACTCATATGTCCTTCTCCCTATGAATGCTCCGCGGAGGCGCACACACTCATAGGTTGAAGTCTTTCAATGTGTCGAGACTTGGATGGTATCTCGCTTGACTTGTTATTTATTTGTGATTCTATGTTTAAAACTCTGATTGTGTTTGATACAATCTTTAATTTCGAGTCATCGACTACATTCGATGCAAGGACAACTCCAAGTCCGTATTACATGCATGGGTGATTAATTTCCGATTTTAATCTTTCCATGTGGGTGATAGTCTAAACTACATTCGATGTATTTAAACTAGCCATACATTCATAATTTCATAAACATATAAACGTAAATAATATGCATAGCTAAGCACGTCCTATAGGATCCTATGACACTAGCAACACAACAATTCCTAAAGACTAAGTCTTCAAGATCTTCGCTTGCTTGCTCCTTGTGGACTCCCACTGGCTTCGAGCCTCCTTAGGAACTTTCACCGTCTTCGGGACTCCTCTTGGCTCCATGTCTTCCTCTATCTTGTGTCGTTCTTCGTTACTTGGATAATATAATTGAAATAACTCACGACAGGCAGGCCGTATTTAATTACAATCCCTAAATTCGCAACTCGCAAGTTGCAAAAACTTAAAATTAAACATTCACATCTAGATGGCTTTCAGCTATGCATCATGTGGCAACCAACATGTTGTCAACCAATATGTTATCAAATATCATGTTATCAAACAACAATATTAATCCAATTTTATCTTTCTTAATTGTGGAAAAAATTTCCGGTTTATCGAAACCGGACGGTTTAAATTGATTTTGAAATTAAACCGATTTTTCCTCGGTTTATCGAAACCGCACTGAATCTGAAATTAAAATTAGGATTTTAAAATTTCTCGCGAACCATCAAGGATTTGACCGGTTCAAGCTCGAGACTAATCGGACCGAACGGCTCGACCACGAATCGCCCGTGGGAAATCGTGGTCGCCCGCGCGGGCTGACCTGGTCGGCCTGGGAGTTGCTCGCGGCCAGCCTAAGGGCTTCCAGGGATGACCCCATGGCTCGACCTGGTCTACCCATGGACAGCCCGCAAGCCATTTCATGGTCAACCCTGGGGCAGAACTTGGTCGCCCGCGAGGCTGTCATGGTTTCCCGCGAGGCTGCCATGGTCGCCCGTGGCACGACCTGGCCGGCCCTTGGCGCCGGCCATGGTTAGCCCTGGGGCTTTCCATGGTGACCCAAGGGGCTCGACCTAGGGCTGATCTAGGCTCAGCCAAATCAGTCCCAAACTCTAATTATTTCAAAAAAATTAATTTCAAAAACTCCAAAATTTATTTTTTCCAATTCCACGCGATCAGTTCCCAAAGCGATAAATAAATTATCTAGAAATCTAATCATGCAGTTAATTCATGTAATTCATGCTCAAAAGAATCATGCATACAACCATCCTCTGATACCACTGAAGGAATTCCATGGGCTCCAATCAATTAATTTCATGCGGCGAAAGCATAACTAAACCATGAATCCTTGTAATTGAGGATCTTAATGCAGATTGATTCAATATAAGATTATACATTAATTAAATAGTATCTTAGTGTTTTCGAATCTTGAGAATGCAAAACCAAAAGGATGTGTTGTCTATCAAGTCCACACAAGCGATGCGATGATCTCGGGATCAAGACCTTCAAGGAACACTTACTAGTTCTTACTTGAAGAAGGCAAGAGAGAAGAAGAAGAGAGAGAGAAATGGGGGTTCGGCCAGCTAGGGTAGATTAGGGGGAGAGGGGAATGATTTAGGGTATATATAATATATTCCCTAATCCTTTTCCTTTTAGGTTTTGTTTTAATTTTAATTATAATTAAAATTAATAAACCATAAAAGGGCCTCAAGCCCAATCACTTACGTACATTTAATTAAATCTTGTAAAGCACAATATAACTTAGGATTATAATTAAATGACTTAATTTAGATCAGCCCATAATTCACTTAGACCAATTTCCTTAACCGTCTGGTTTACCACCTAGACTGGAAATCGTCTAATCCTTTCTAGTTTAGTCTAGACGATTCTTAGTCTAACTAAAACATGAAAGTGAATTTTCCTAATTCTCATATCCCTCATATTTTCCATACTTATCGCTTTAAGTGTGTGACCCTCTAGGCTCACGACAGTTTGACAGATTGGCGAAAATACCAGTTTGCCCTTTACATGCCTCTAGTAAGACATTGTGATTATTCAACGTTCGTGATTATCGATGATTTGATTTAACCTCATATTGTCTATGTCATTATCCCTTCATCACACGATATCCAGATTGATCACAAGGCATAAAGCTGTCATCCTTGTTTTTCAATCACCGTTTCTTGATCAGTGAGATGACTGAAAACCTTGATACTACGTATCTCCTTGCATGGACATGCGTTTCATTTCACTCATACTCATCAAGTGGCCCAAACAGATATCATACTCATGCCGGAGGATGAGGGATAAATCCCCTAGCCGTCTTACTCGTTCAATCATGTAATCCGTTACTAAGTCAACCAGAGCACTTATGATTACCCTTTTAAATGTAACGTTATGCAACGTCAAACTCAGCTACCAACTATATAGTAACTATAAAGATTCCTTGGTCTAAGGATACGTTGACAAGCTACGATATATGAGTATGCTCATGACAGCATCAATGCCACATACTCACCATCAGATCGTCCAATATCATTCCCCGAATGATATTTGTGATCTAACTCCATCACTCACCTTGCCATTATCAGTAGAGCGTGATCATCTAGAGTTATCCTCATACTGGTCGCTTCTGATGAAGCATACTTGACCAATGACTCATTAAATGTGACTCTCTCTGATCTATAGTTCTACTATTATTGCTAATACACATAATGATATAGATCAAGACACATTTAATATATTACTACAACACACTAGTAATATAATGCCGGTTTTATTAATTCCAAAATGATAAAACATTACAATATAGATGACTTATTGCATTGGGTTAAGGCTCAGCTCTAACAATATAGTCGCATAAAGTAGTTGTACTCAGCTCCTATGGATGAAACAAATGCTCGCTGAGTATAGTGTGAAGCAAGATGTCATGGCATTGTTTTGCGACAACATTAACGCCATCAATATCTCAAAGAATCTAGTTCAACATAGCAGGACCAAGCATATTGATGTTAGACATCACTTCATCCGAGACCTGGTGGAAGAAAACAAGATCAAACTAAAGTATATCCGCACTGAAAAGCAACTCGCTGATATTTTTACAAAAACCTTGGATATTGGCCGATTTGAGAGTCTCAGGTCCTTCCTTGGACTATGTATTATTGATCAACATTAGATTGAAGATATTGGGAGGGGAGCATGTTGATGTGTTTCCCCCTCGCTGAACCAAGAGGCTTTCGAAATCAATTGTGGGCTTGAGTTGGACCAAGGCCCATCTATCTGTAAGGTAGCGTATTGTTTCTGCTCAAACTCGCCTGACTTGCTATTGTCGCTCCGAGTCTCGAAAGACAAATGTGAAGGTTAAGTGCTTTTATTATTGCTTATTTTGGTTAAACTTTTTTCATGCTTTCTCGCTCTTCTCGTATATTGGAATTCCCTACATGAGGATGAGAATGAGGAAACTCAAGGTTTTGTACAAGATGTTAGGGAAGTTGTACAAACTTCCTTTGCTTAAGCAAACATTTATAATGATGGTGAAAGGGAAGTTGTTGGTGAAAATGTTCCTCAGATTGATGGAGACATGTTTATTGGAACTCTTCGATCTGAAAAGAGAGAGAAGAATAAGAGAAAGACGTTAGAAGAAGGGGAAATTGTTGAGAAAGAAGTTCTGACAAATCCCAATGTTAATAGCGCATCGGGCGACGAACAAGCAGAAGATGGGGCGGTCATGGAAGACACTCACACTGAATTGACTCTATGTGAAACGGGTCAAGGTAACTCTAACTCCCCTATTCCATCTGAGTATGTTGATGCAAGCCCTAGAAATAAGGGTATTTTAGAATCCTCTACTGCTGTTCGAAAAGCCCCTCAAGAGGGTGTGGTTGAAGAAATCCTAGATATTGCACAAGATGTTGTGGAAGATGTCCCAACATCTACTGATCAGACTAACCCAAGCCAGTCTCCGCTTGGGGCTCAAGAATCACCTCTTGATGAGATTGGTGATGAAACTCAGTCTAGATCAGGATGTGGCAGAGGATGTTCAAACCTCCTCAACTCACGTGAATATGTGCAAAGATGACGAGCGGGAAGATATCACGGAAAATGTTCTGACTTCCCTTGTTCGAGAAAAGGCTGATGATGATGGTTAAAGAGTGATGAAGACTTGTGTATTGATACTCTTCGCTCTGAGAAGAGGTTGAAGAAAAAGAGAGGATCATTAAAGCAAGGGAAATTGCTGCTCCTTTGGATAATGTACCAATTCACAAGGAAGACGGGGTTCTCAAATAGCGATTTGTGTATCATCGTGCCATTTTCTTTGAGAGGAAACTATCTTCCAAAGCCCAAAAGATTGATGTTGTTATAGATTATTTTTGCATAGTGTTGGTCTACTCAAGACAATCACAGATGTTGGTATGTACTATCCCACCACTGGTGAAAGAACTTGTTGTGAATATGTCCACATCTTTTGATGATCCTGAAGACCTGGAGTTCATAAAGGTCTTTGTTAGAGGTCACTGTTTTGACTTCTGCTCCAGTGCCATCAACTCTTACATTGAGAGGAGCACATCAGTCACTTCATATGATGTTCCTTCCATAAACATTATTGCTAAAGAGATCTCAGGTAACAGGGAGAAAGTTTGGCCCTCCAAAGGATCGATAGCCTCCGCAAGGCTGACTGCCAAGTACTCAGTGTTATACCGAATTGAAGTGACAAACTGGGCACCTTTCTCCAATGGCTCAAGCATCAAGTCTGAACTAGCGTGCTTGATCTACCAGATAGGTACTCATTTTTCTCTTGATTTTGGTGCTTGTGTATGTGATCACTTGGCAAAATATGTCAAGTCTTTTGTTGTGAAGCTTCTTATTGGGTTTCCCTCGCTGATCATTGAGATGCTGCTCGAACACAACCCCAATATCGTGCGTGGCTCAGATGTGGCAGGCAAGCGTCCAAATATACTCACCATCAGCCACAAGCTATTCGGAGAAAAACATGCTCGTGATCTTGTTAGACCATCTATCAAGACATATGGCGCCTCTGGCACCACCATGCATCTGCGTTCAGCATCAGGCACGATTCAAAGCAATCATGGGGAGATGGATATGTTCTAATTCATGGGGATGATTGTGGTAACCTGGAGTTGAAAGAATGTCCTGATGATTGTGACATTGTTCATGACATCCACCTCTGAGACGTTTATGATTTTAGATCTCATACTATGGTTATTTGGTTCGTGCATTTGCTATATTTTAAAGGCAACCCGGGGGAGAGGTATCATGGCAACATGTCTGGAAACTTGTGTTGACTTCAATAATGACATCTTTCTGCGTTTATGATGCTCGTCATGAAAACTATTTTGGTAGTATTGAAAGTGTTTGCCTAAAAAATAGCCAAAATGGGAGATTGTTGTTACATTTAAGTTGGCTAAATTTTTTAGTACGAAGAAAGATGTTGGTCATCCTGTCGCAACTTTTGGTAAGACGTGTTTCGAGTGTATTTTTTGTAAGTTCCGATATTATATTCTTTGATTTACAGAATCGTGTTGATGAGATATTCTATCAAACAGAAACATATATGTGATATATTCTCGGTCTATATGAGTTAGAAAACTCAATATACATCCTGATTCGTCTTGGAATGTCAAGATACTTCTCGAGGAAAAAGAAAATCCTAGTGGTGCTTCAAGACAACTTGTGTAGCTGCTATAAAAGCCGATGGCGTCCCCTTAGTAGCTTGAGGTTCTTCGTGCACAAATTATTCAGAGCTCCTAACCGTGTTGGACTAGCGTGTTGGGAAGTTGTATGTTTTGTTAAGAACAGTGTGCTTGACAAACATCATTCGATGAGAATTGAGTGTTTGATCGATTAGGGTATTGTGTACGTGATTGAAGATTCACGAAGACTATTGAAGACAGAAATGAACCGGACATCGAAGTGTGCTCGAAGGGTGGAATTGAGGCGATCTCAAAGACAGGGGGAGTCCCTGGTCTAGGCATTCACTATGTAGTAATAGTAGCTAGGACAATGATTTGTGTGGTAATCAGTTGATGCCTTTGTTGTACTATTAACTACATGATAGTGAAATCATTTCCACTGACACTCAGGTAATGTTGCATCGAACTAGGTAAACATATTGTGTGTCTTCTGTTTTCTGTTTTACTTGTGAATTATCTACTATCTATAATCGAGCAAGTCGTCGGACATAAAGTCATAACATCGTCTATGACATCTTGCTCTTGTGACTAACCAGAATTTCAATAGTAATATCAAAGATCAAAGTTATCATGGTATCAGAGTCAAGTTTAGTTCTTGGTTAAGGCTTCCGCTAAATTTGAGTTCTACCCACTCGTCAATTACAAGTGAGTAGGGCGATCAAAGAAATTGTTCGCTCTTCTTTGTCAAAGTTTCATCGTTCAAGGGTCAAGTTTGTTTTATTTCAAGATTACAAAAGGTCAAAGTGTTCAATGATTTTTCTTAAAATCATCCATAATCCGTCATCAAGATTCGTCATCCATAATTTGTCATCCACCATCCGTCATTCAGAATGCTTCATCCAGCATCCGTCATCTAGAATCTGTCATGAGAGAGAGAGAGAGAGAGAGGGGGTAGTTTTTCAAAGGTTATCAAGCTCGTTTTCATCCATTAGTTTTGGCCTAAGCGCCCCCACTTAAGGTATTCAAAGATATACTGTAGTTCGTAAACTGGCATGTGTACATACCCGTAATTTAGAAATCGGCACGTGAACATCCCCGTAATCTGGAAAAGCTATTAAAGGTTATTCAAAGGATATCAAATATCATCTGCATTCACCATTCCAGACCAATACGCTCCCACTCAAAGGTTATCAAAGTCTACATACACCAGTCTTAGCCAGAGTGCCCCCACTCAAAGGTTATCAAAGTATCCAAAGTGTTCACAAAAAACAAACCGTTCAAAGAGTTCAAAGCGATCAAAGTGTTCAAGTTCAAACTCAATTTGGTTTACACCGTATTGACTTTGAGGGAGGCTATTAGATTGTAGACCCAATAGGGTGAAGGAATCTATGGGGTCCAAATCAATAAACCTCATGCATAGCAGAAGCAAAATAACCATGGATTCAAGAAAAAGCAAGTAAAGATCATCATGTGACATTAAATTCAGCATATGAACATCATGGAAAATCTGAAAATTTACCTATTTCCTTGACACAAATCACCAAGTATAAAGTTATATACTCTCTAGGTTGATCCACACAAGCAAGGCTCTTCAAGTCTCAAAGTTTCTTCAATTCAATTTGCTAGAATGAAGAGAAGATGAAACATAAAGCAAGTAAGAGGAAGAAGAGAGGGAGAAACGGCAAGAGCTGGAGAGAGGATCGGCTAGAGGGGGAGAGAATTATGGGAGAATTAGCTGAAAATCTATTTTTAACTTTTGATTTTCAAAAAATAACTTACATAATTAAATATTTATTAATATAATTAATATTATAATATGCTTAAAGCCCACTTAGCTAAAATTTAATTAAATTCTAATTAAACGGTTTAGCTAGACCAATTCAATTCCTTTAAACCGAATTCCTCAATCATCTGGCTTTAAACCTAGGCCAGAAACCAACCAATTCGCCTTCAATATAACTAAACCTAAAGGTGAATTCTCCTAATCCTCATACTTCTCATATACTAACTAATCCAAGTCCCTTTTTCTATATCTTGCTTAAAGTGTGTGACCCTCTAGGCTCACGACCCGTTGGCAGACTGGTAAAATTACTATTTTTCCCTTTCCATCATAAGTGGCCTCTAGTAAGACATTATGATTACCCAACATCCATGATTATCGATGATTCGATTTAACCTCTTATCGTTCATGTCATTATCCTTTTATCACCTTATATCCAAATTGATCATAAGGCATGGAACCGTCATCCTTATTTAATCAATCACTATTTCTCGACATCTGAGATGATTGAAAACTAATACTAAGTATCTCCCGCATGGCCATGCAATTTCTTTCAGTCATACTCATCAAGTGGCCTAAACAGATATCATTCCCATACCAGAGTATGAGGGATAAATCCCTTAGCCGTCTTTCGAGTTCACTCATGTAACTTATACTTAAGCCAATCATAGCCCTTATGACTACCCTTTTACAGGTAACGTTAGACTAGGTCAAACTTAGATACTGGTTACATAGTGATCACAAAGACTCATTGGTCTAAGGATACAATGACAAACTACGATATGTGAGTATACTTATGATAGCATTTATGCTACATACTCACTATCGGGTCGTCCAACATCATAACCCTGATGAAATCTATGATCTAACTCTGGCACTACCTTGCCATGATCAGTAGAGCGTGATCATAAAGAGTTAGCCTCATACTGATCGAGTCTTAATGAAGCTTAACTGATCATGGACCCTTTAAATGTTATTCTTTCTGATCTACTATTAGTGATGACACACATAATGATATAAATCGAATTACATCTAATATATTACTACAACACATTAGTAATATAATGGCATTTTATTTATTCGAAAAGATGATAAATCATTACATACAGATAAACTTATTACACTGAACTAGGGCACAACTATAATATAGGGTTAGCCCATCAATTAGTACTATGAATTAGGGTTTCCTTATTCTATTGGTATTAGAGTTTCATATCGAGTTTGGTTAAATAGGGTTTCCTCTGTTGTATTTGAACAAAAGTAATAATAATATCAAAATTATCAAAGTTAACAATCACACATGTAGCATTGTCCATGGCAACAAGACATTGCTAAAAACAGCCTTATATTGCATCAACAAACGTGACACTGGTCTTTAAGAGATGTGAAGGTACCCACAATCGGCCAACAACGGAGATACAAAGAAAACCCATAACTCTAGAAGTAGAACGTTCCCAATTAGTAATGGGATAATGAATATCTACAAGAGTACCACGAAAAATCTGGTATTGCGCACCATTATTATTCCCAACTAACAAGAAATATGTGTTATATATGTGGCGGGCCATACTAGACCAAAGAATGTCCAAAGAGAAATATGTTCTATGAGTTTCTCGTGATACCTTTCGGTGTAAGAAATGACCCATCTACAATTTCTACCCTTATAAACCAGGTCCCCAACTCTTTATTGGACAAGTATGTTGTATATCTCGATGATATTATCGTCTATAATGACTCCCTCAAGGAGCACGCAAAACACTTGCAACCAGTCTTTCAAACATTGAGAGACAACCAACCAACTATATGTGAAGAGAGTAAAATATTCTTTTATCAAAGACAATGTCGACTTCCTTCGGCATAATATCAAGAACAGCTGAAACAAAAGTATTTTAACCTTATTTTGAGACATAACTTCGCATTTAAACTTGATTTTGTCCCGAATTTGATACCTAAAAGTTTTATTTATGTCATTAGTTAATCATATATTGTATTGACCAAACGCCTCTATAAATGACGAAAATTCAACCAACTCTATGAACAACGGAAGTCTCATCCATGTTCAGGGAGCCATCAAGAAGATAGCGGCCCCATCATGATTGACATGAGGGATATTCATTATTTCATTTGTATGAGCGAGAATGCTCACTTAGGGCTCCAAATTAAGAAATCCTCTTCCACATTGAATATCGTGAACTCTAGTCTAATTATCGTGAAAAGGATAATTAGATACTTTAGAGTATGACTTGAAGCATAAGAAGGAAAGGAAGACCTAATCGTGATTTCCATGGACGATTACAATATCGTCTTTGAAATAAAATTTATGAAGGTCAACAAGGAATACACATTTCCTCACAAGAACTTTCATGACTGATTCCACCATCCCAACCATCGTGAAAGTGATTCCACATACCCCCCCCCCCCCTTTCATGATTGATTCCACCACCCCAACCATCGTGAAAGTGATTCCACATACCCCCCCCCCCCCTAAAAGCACTTACAACGATGAGCAACATGACACTCTCAATCATCAACTTCAAAGACGTAATGTCATCTGAACTACCAAAGGAACTCTCACCTCGACGCAAGGTAGACCACCATATAAAGCTGGAACAAGGAGTCATGTTGCTTATCAAAGGCATCGTGAAAAATGGCTCATTCGTAATCCGGAGTATTTTAGTCATCTTGCATTGTATACTAATCGTGTTAACTTGAAATTAACTGACAATATAATCAAGTGAGATAAAATATTCTTAATTGACCCCTAACAACAACAATAAAAAATAAAACCATATGTAAAAGAATGACCAATACTCAATTATATTTACCTGACAGTAGGTTGTAAACGAGTTGAGCTTTTAACGAGCCGCTCGAGCTTGGCTCGTTAAATATTCGGTTTGGCCTCATTATAATCGAGTTCGAGCCGAATTCGAGCTCAAGATTGGGCTCGTTTAATAAACGAGCAGAGCTCGAGCTTTTAAGGCTCGATAGGTTCGTGAACCGGCTCGTTTAATATTTATTAAATTAAACAGCTCGTTTAAGCCGGATCAAGTCGAACCAATCTCAAGTTGGTTTATTTATTATTTAATGAATTATTTATCACTTATTTAATTGTTAATGAATATTTGTAGTTAAATTTAAGCGAACCAAATCGAGCTAGCTCGTTTATATTATTTCGAGTTGAACTCGAGCTTAATTGTATAACCTCGTTCGAGCCCGAGCCGAGTTGAACCTGTCAAAATGAAGTTCAGCTCGACTCAACTCGTTTACACTCCTACCTGACAATATCTCTACTTTTTATTTTCGGGCCCAAGGCAAGAAATTTTATCTGAGACAAATATTTATATGAAAATATAAATTAGAAAAAGGAAGGAGAGGAGCAACTGTACATGTTGCAAAAACAAACTGGGTTTCCATAATTGCAGTTGCTAATTTGATGATATCTTCTTCAATTTCAATGTAGTCTCTTCAGAGCCCTCACACAAACACACACCAGACTCGTCTCTCTCTCTGATCTCTTCAATCTCTAGTTCCCTTCATCCGATTTCATACAATCGATTTTGTTCGGGAAAAGGGAAAATACTAGAAAATTTGAGGGGTCGATCGACATAGGATGCTTTGTTCTTCCCTGAGAGACCGAATACGGCCGTGGCTTCGCGATTACGATAGGCTCCAGGCCTTCGCCGTGATCCTCATATACATCCAAGTACGTATTTAAGACCCTTTTCACTTCTCTGCATCGATCAATCTGTTTTTGTTCCGTATTGGGATTTCAATTCTGGGTTTGAATTCCTTGATTTTGGTCTACTGGGTCTGTTTTATCTGCTTTTTAGCGTGTATTGAGCTCATTTCGATTTGGGTTTTTGTTCTAGATTGGTTGCGCATTGGTGGGATCTCTGGGGGCATTGTATAACGGAGTTATATTCATCAATTTGGCCATTGCTCTCTTCGCTCTTGTCGCAATTGAGAGCAGCTGCGAAAGCCTCGGACGAACCTATGCTGTTCTTCTTTTCTGCGCTATATTGCTCGACATTTCTTGGTTCATCCTCTTCAGCTATGAGATATGGTGCGTGTGTGTGGTTTTTGGTGTATCTCTTACAATTTGCACATACCCAGATGGTTTATTGAATTTATTATGAGCTTCCCATTTTGATGGGATTGTTTTGGGGTATTTGCAGGCACATTTCTTCTGATAAATATGGGATGTTCTTTATTTTTTCGGTGAAGCTCGCTTTGGTAATGCAAATTATAGGATTTTCTGTGAGATTGTCTTCTTCGTTGTTATGGATTCAGATTTATAGGTTGGGGGCCAGTACAGTAGAAAACACAGTAGCTCGAGGTGAAGATTTTGATTTAAGGAATAGTTTTTTGAACCCAACAACTCCGTCTGCAGCTAGACAGTCGTCAGGCTCTGATGAATTTTTAGGAGGCTCTATATACGATCCATCTTATTTTTCGTCGCTATTTGAAGACACGCAAGAAAATGGGGTATGTATCCTTCAACATCATTCCTTTATGTTCTTACTCAAGTTGATTTGTTTGGTTATTGGTTCTTACATTTGCCTATCTTTTTTGTTGTTTGTATTTTTATATGTGAAATGAGTTTTATGAAGGTTGCCTTACAACTCGTATGAGTCATGTTGATGAAGTTATAATATTTGTACCAGAATTGTGGCGGGCTTTTGTTGAAATAAGTTTTTCCTACAATTTGGTTCCTTCTGTTTAGTAGCCCAATTATTTAACATGGTAAAGTAAATTTGTGAAAAACTGAATTATTTAGTTTTGCATATGCTTGGTAAAGTCGTGTAGCATACTAATCTCAAAGTTCAATAATCTGACGTGTAGTGCAGTCATGTAAAGAAACAATTATGTTGTCCCACAATTGGAATAATGGTTCCATCCTCTAGAACCATATTATCATTGTGCAAAGTAATCATATCAAATAATAATATAAAAAACATGATTTCGTTAAAAGCACATATCTAATTGCACATGTAACGAATTTGTTGGATTAAAATGGTATCCCTTCTATAATTTGCTGTTTGAGTTATGATATTTCATTATTTAATTAGTATCCAATGTTAACTGAGATTGACACTAACTTTAGTTATTTTATCATATGATGCCTTGCCAAAGGGAAGATATATTGGACTATTCTTTCTACTTACTGTCCTTTTTTACTGTTAAGTCCTTTATGTATATATATCTCCATAGGCATTGAGTATCATCTTTATAGGTTATCTATATCAACTCTATTCTTTGCATAAATATAACAGATATCATAGGCTGAAAGATTATGACTGCCATCTATTTTCAGTAAGGGTAAATGAGAGGATGACCTAATTTAATGCAATTGAGCTGCCCAAAGACTGCGCCTTTCATTTCCTGTCAAGATCAAGGGTAAAATGGGATAATAGACATTGATATTTGTTCCTTGCCAATGAAGGTATTGGGATGATCTGGCGTGCCGGTATGGGTACTGTCACTGATGGCTCTAAACTTTAAATCTGATATATGGTATTCATTTAATTGACCGAAAAAGAGCCGTCTTCTTGACAATTGTAACCTAAAGGTTTTCTCATCATCCCCTGGCGGTATTTGCTAAAAACATTCAACACTCTTGCATGTGCACCCAGTTCTCAAGTGTGCATTTGCAGCAGTAACTGTTCATGAAATAATCTGAAACCTTGTTACCATATTTCCTTTATCTGTGAAAGAAAGCCTGAGAGTTCAGATAAGACTTGGTGGTTCTGATTAGGCTCACAACATTTGTGTTCATTTTGAAAAACATTAGAAATGTCAACATTTCTCTATCTGGAGATAGCATTATGAATGAGCTATGTTTAATAGAAAACAAAAAAAAATGCTGAAAAGTCTCTCGGTCATCTAGCAATTTTACTATATGGTGTGAGGAGAACAATTCTTGCGAAACTTATGGGTTATGTTATCTTCAAGATTTATAGGTCATATGGTACAATGAGGCTTGCTAAAAGTGTTGACATCAATATGTATGAGGATTCATTACTTAATGCATTGTGCTTTCCTTTTTATTTTTCAATATTGAAACCCAGACCCCAGATAAGTAAGAGAGCCTCATGAACTAGATTGTCCTTTTTAAAAGGTAACAGGTAATGTCTACTTCATAGGCAAATAACCTATACGCTGCTCGTGTACCCATTACTATTTTCTATTACATAAATAATTTTGTAATCTTGTATCTTGTTTCTTATTTACTCCAAAGCATCTCCTGTTACTGAATGTTTTTTTCCATACATCATCTGTAGCCTTACAATTCTATTGACGCAAAAGAATCTGCATCTGCTTCTGAAGATTCTCAGCTGAAGCTATCCATAGGCAGATCTTTCCAGTATGGAGACGTAAGTATTTGACAGCGAGCCTTTTTTGTATGACTTCAGTTTCGTAGAAATGTGTGATACTGCAAATTTGCTCAAAGTAGAATGATAAATGTGCTTTCACAAATGTTGAGATTTCAAACAGTAACTTTTCATTGAAGTAACAACAAAAACATCCTTGAGGTAAATTTAGGCATTGACAAACCTCATCTGAGTTATTTGAAATTTTAGGGTGCGAAATTGCTAGTCGTCAGGTGGTTTATTCAAGTGAACGTGAATTATATGTCAAATTTAGGTCAAGATCCCTACATCCTTAATTTTTTAAGGTTGCAATATCCTGTGCTTTGTTTTCTAACTGCTGAAATTTTTTTACGTTATGTATTCCACAGTGATGATGCAATGCTCATATATATGGGAAAAGTATACTTAGTTACACCCAACTATACACTTTTTCCACTTAGCTAAACCCAACTAAGAGTTGGTTATTTCATATACACCCAAGTTTCATAAATTCCCACCTATTAAATTTTTTGATGGAAAATGTTAATTTTGATAGTGAAAAGACGAAAGTACCCTTGGTCAATTTTGGGTACCAGCCGACATTGCCCTTCTCCGGCGAATTCGGCCTCCATCCCGAGCCACCTTTCTCGTCGACGAAACCCAAGGGTATTTTTGTCTTTTCATTTTCAAAAACTTTAACATATGAGAATTATTAAAACTTGGGTGTATCAAAAATCGCCAACTCCTAGTTGGGTATATCTAAGTAGAAAATGTGTATAGTTGATTGTAGTTAAGTGTATTTTTCACCATACATATTGTTGGCCTCAAATCGCACCTTTAAATCATATGTTGAATATTTGATGGGGTACTGCAGCGCATACTCCTTTTACTTTTTTATTGCCCCTAACTAAATTTTGTAATCATCGCAGGTTGAGAATCCCGCAGACAAACCTCGGAGTGTTTAACCGGAGGATGTCATCTAATACATTCTTCAGAGATTGCATTCGGTAAATGCAGCCAAATTTTTTTCCATTGGATTGGTTTGTACAGTTGTCCATTTCAACCATTTGTTACTACGAAAAAGTTGTCGGTCGTCATTGTTGAAAGAAGTGCTCGTCCAGCCTATATTATGTAAGAAGAAAAGATAATGTCTAAAATTTTGATATTCAAGTTTGAGTGAGCGAGTGAATGTGAATTCAAGCAAGGGATGTAAATTTGCTATTATTGGAAGAAGGTTGAGTGCATGTAGGTTGAATTGCCAATATGATCTTTGGTTGGTTGATCAACTCTTCTCGTTACCATTCCATTTTGCGGATATTCCTTATCACTACCCTCTAATATGCAACTTTTGCATGTAACTATCCTCTATTTTTTTTTTTTGCACGTCACCACTAAATGTTTTCATTTAATTGCACCGTTCATCACAAAAGTTTTTTTTTTGTTGCACGTCACCACTAAATGTTTGTGCAGTTTGTCAAACTAGACGAGAAATGGGTCGCATTTAACGTGACCTGAAATATTTTCAAAATAACACAATTGTCCTTGAAATGAAAAAAAAATATTTGTAATTTTCTGATGACGAATATATATTTTTTTGTAAATTAATCAATATTTTCATTTCATTTCTGCACCTAATTGATTTTTAGATCGAAGAGTATTTTTGTTATTTCAATTCATTTTAGCGGTGTCATCAAGACGGACTCAGTTTTTGTAATTCCAACTAGAAAAACTCACTTTTGGGCTACTTGAAAACTGGAAAGAGTAGGCTTGCAAATATTTTCCTACACTTCAGTAAACAAAAACCTGTAATAAATTTGAAAGTTGAAACCATTTTTATCATTTCACAATGCAATGCAGAAATTACCAATCATCTGAATGTAGCAAACATTCATGCATTAGCAAATGCACATTTATATCCATCACAAGTAAGAATGAGATTTCACTGAAATTAAGTGCCAAAAATGGAAAAATGTCTTTTTGTCGGAGGGCCTTCCCCGAAAACAAAAATGGCGATCACTTAACGGTCAGTATCTTGATAACAGAAGCTGTTCCGATACGATGAAGCACCACTATAGAATCTCCATCCTTGCAGAGCCCCATAGACTTGCCATGTTTCACAGCAAACTCAAGTGCCTCCTCGGTCGTCTCAGCATGAGAAGCCCTAGCAGAACCTGCATATAAAGCTGGAAATATACCGCGGAAGATGAGACTGTGCCTTGCCGGATACACATCGCTGCACGACCAATCAAAGGAATCGGTCTGCACTTCAGGGACGACCACAGACAAAATGGGCATGCCTGGCCGGTATTTGGCCACCAGTTTTGCAGTGGTTCCTCCTCTTGTCAGGACTAAGATGAGGCTCGCTTTTGCTGAGTTGGCGGTTCTGACAGCAGACGACGCGAGGCTCTCTAACGGGCTCATGGGCATCGGTGAATGCTGCATAGTCCTTTTGAAGACATCTGCATAGTCTAGAGTGCTTTCGGCTTCAACGCATATTTTGGCCATAGTCTGAACTGCGAGTTCTGGGTAAGCTCCAGCAGCTGTTTCTCCACTGAGCATGACACAGTCCGAGCCATCGAGAACTGCATTGGCAACATCTGTAGCTTCGGCTCTAGTTGGCCGTGGAGACTTGATCATGGACTCCAACATCTGGGTCGCGGTGACAACGGGTTTTCCTTGAATGTTGCACTTGTAGATCATCACTTTCTGCGCCAGAAATATCTTCTCGATAGGGATTTCCATTCCGAGATCGCCACGTGCCACCATAAACGCATCTGAATTGAGAAGAATGTCATCGAAATTTGCTACCCCTTCTTGATTTTCAACCTACGAGAAAATGTCAAAAGGAATTTCTAAATACAAGGAATGAGAAATGTTTAGCTCATAACAGGTTGACTTGACTGCAACAAACATACATCTTTTCCTTATTCAATATGCATCTCTGTGTCCTATTCCACTTTTCTTAGGAGTTTCTGCATACTTTGTTAATTGCAAAATCTTGGTGTAACTATCCAAATTCTTGCACCGTTTGTCAAAATCCGTCAAAACAGACGACAAATGGGTCATGCGTAGATTATTTTACCTCTATTCTTTTTTCAAAACGGCATAATCGCCTATGGAATGACAAATAATAATAAAAATATTTGTTAAAACTATTACATGCAACTCTCTGATGATAAATTTTATTTCATTTCATTTTTACATCTAATTTTTCATTTTTTTTAATTTGAAAGGTATTGTCTTTTCAATTCATTTTAACTGTGCAAATAAAAAAGTAAGTTCAAAGCAAAGTTTTGCAATTAACGAATTATACAGAAACTCGTTGCAAAGGTCAGATAGTACACGAAGAGTTTTTGCAATTATCCCTTTAATCTAAAGAGAGAAGTAAACTTTTCTTTTCAATTTCCCAAGTACACCATAATGGTATAACCTGAACATTATCAATTACTGATTTGTGAATCAAGGTAATGCATTTCTTTAGTCGTATCATGATATTACACAAAATTTTGTGATGAATTGACGTACCTTAGACATTAGAAGAATTTTCTTAGCATGCTCTCCAAGCAATTTCCTGACCTCCACGAGATCCGACCCTTTTCTAACAAAAGAGAGAGCAATCATGTCAATATCATTTGGTACTCCCCACTGCAAGATATCTTCCTTGTCTTTTTCAGTCAAGGTCGGGAGATCTACTATAACCCCTGGAAGATTAACATTCTTTCTCTCACCAAGAACTGCTGAGTTTTCACAACGGCAGTGAACCAAACCATTCTTTTTATCGCAAGATAAAACTGTAAATGAGATTGTTCCATCCGCACAAAGGATCACGCTGCCTGGGTACACATCCTCCGCCAACTTTTTGTAGCTCATGCAAATCATTTTATCGTCACCCTTTATACTGTAATCAGTAGATATCGTGATCTCTTGACCCTGTTTTAGTTGGATGGGTTTTGCATCCTTCAAAAACCCAGTTCGAATCTCTGGCCCCTGTAATATTGCACATAGATAGATAAATTCTTATGTTATCAGAATTTAAAGGTTAAAGCTCAAACCAGTACAAGTGGCCATCAGAGATGAGCATAGTAAGTGTTAGCTAAAGGTTTACATTGATTTATCCCGCAAAAAAACAGAACATTCAAACTAAGATTAAGCCTCTGTAAACACAAACTGGCGCTCGATTATTGACATTCAGCACAAACTTCCACTGGATGTACATTCCATAACTTACAATTGTAGAAGGCTAAAACAAGGAAATGTTGTAAGAAAAGTATCCATCGTTGAAAAAGTCAATACTTGTACATACATCCAGAAATCATACACAGGTATAGAAGAAAGAAAAGGCAACCTGGACCAGACTCAAATCCGTATATTACCATACCAAACTCTTACTCAATACACAAAAATAATGATAAAACAGCTACTGGACAGTTTCAGATCAAAGAGCGTCAAGGGAAAGACTACAATATTTAGCAAACCCCAGAAAACCCTTCAGATGAGTTCACTCGACTACAAATATAGTTGCAGTCTTTCATATGCCATGGGTCCATAGTAAGACTAAGATTGAGCATCTACTACAGAACCAAACAAGGAAACTATGGAAGCAAAAAAAGAAACACTACAGATCATGTTATAGTGATTTAAAACAAACAACTGATGTCCTATTATTGTGCCAAGCTCAAACAAAGTATATAAATACCAGTACATGGAACATAATCGCCGCCATTTCCAAGAAAGCACCAATTACTTGACCCAATTAAACATAGTAATATATTGTCCAGATATCAGCATCTACTTCATTTCTAGGATTTCTGATGTCATTAATCGAATGTATTATCCCCAGAAGAAAGTATTTAGAATGCTATTTTCTGGAAATGAAAGGACAGCTAACATTACTCAGAATATGCTAAGCTCAAAACAGAAGACGCAGATAATAGAGCAAAATTTGGATGAAGAGGTTCATTTTTATTGAGATCAAAGAATCTTTACATACACGTGATTCTTAACTGAAAAAAAAATCAGCCCATGTAATATGTAAACAATTTGTAGCTAAATATCTCTCACTGAGCAGAAGATCTAGATGTCATCTTAAATTATGCCACTTAACCAAACAATTACACATTAAGCAAAACAGCTTCAAAACACAGTTGCCGATAAAAAAAAAGCTTCAAAACACGGAGATATGCCACCAACAATACTCTTGCATATGGCTTAGGCACCCATTAGAAAGTTTGCATCTAAATCAAGACAAAAGAGCACTAGCTGACACAAACTTTCCAGATAGCAAGAAAAGGCAGTAATTTCCAGAAGGTAACAATCACGGTGTCTGGTTCTAATCTAAGTGATGTCCACAAAGCCCCAGAAAGAGGAACCTCCACACAACCAAATCTTCATAACTATGTAACAGAAGCCTTTTTTCTTACAACTAAATCACATATGCACCCAAAATCATAATCATAAGAAAAGAAGAATTTTATACTCACAAAAATTGGAAAGCGTTTGATAACAGAATCAACCTAAATAGATCACACATCCAAAAGTATACAAAAACATGATAGAAAGGTCAAAATCACAAAATCAGTACCTGGAGTTACCCAGAAAACCACGGGGAAAATAATCAAACTCCCAGAAACCCGGATCAGAAATCAAAACCCAGATGGGTGAAGTGAGAATGAGTAAGACGCAGACCTTGGTGTCGAGCATGACGGCGCAGAGAATACCGGTGTTGGACATGGCGGTCCTGAGGTTGTCGAGCGTTTCCTGGTGGTAGTCGTGAGAGCCGTGGGAGAAGTTGAAGCGAGCGACGTTCATGCCGGCTGTGAGGAGCTTCTCGGCCATGGGAACGGACCTCGAGGAGGGTCCCAGAGTGCACACGATCTTCGTCTTGGGCTTCATCATCGCCATTTCCGTCGTCTCCGATTCTCACGCTAACTCTCACTTTTCAATACCAAAATTATTTATTCAATCAAATCAAATCAAATGGACTTAAGTTTTCTTGCCCAACAAGATTGGCTTTGCCCAAATGGTTTCAACTCCATATAGATTCCATACTCTCACCCAACACTCCTTAAAACCATTAATCTCATTAGCACCCCTTAAAATAGGCAAAAATCTCGGTTGTCAAAAATTTATTGAAAAAAGACAAAAATACCATTTTCCTTCACCATACCCTCTGTCTCTCCTCCCTCCCTCCACCGTCGCCGGCGAGCTTCCCTTCGGCCAATCCCCTCCCGCCGCGTGTCCACAATCATGGCGTTAATGGCGAAGATTGAGTTGATGGGGAGGGAGGCGAGGTTGAGGGTTTAGAGGGAGAAGGAGTTTAAGGTGAGGATGGAGGGGCGGAGGAAGGGAGGAAGGGGAGGCTGATGGTGGCGGCAGAGGTGTTCGAGGTGGCGCCAGGAGTGGCGGTGGTGGAGGGGATTAGCCGGAGGGAGACTCGCCGGCGATGGTGGAGGGAGGGAGGAGAGACAGAGGGTATGGTGAGGGAAAGGTGAGGGAGAGGGGTATTTTTGTCTTTTTTCAATAATTTTTTGACAACTGAGATTTTTGCCTATTTTAACGGGGTGCTAGTGAGATTAATGGTTTTAGAGGGTGTTGGGTGAGATTTGATATATTTTAGGGGGTGGTGTATGGAATTATTCCTATAAATTATAATAGTAATTAATTAAATTGAATATATTTAAGAGAGCAATTCGGCTATAAATACTAAGTTCATGCACAAATGTACAAATAAATGAGGGCTATTGGATTGAAAAACAGACGGGTCAGATTACTCATAATTAGGAGTGGCACGCACTATAATTAGTTGTTATTGTAAGCCTTTTTATGTCTAATGTCATTGAACATGAGGGCAATTCAGTATTTTCTATGGGTGTTGGGAATATGAATCGCGTTCATTCCTGAATTTGGCATGACAAATATCAAAAAAAATTTCTTTTTCAATGTAGCTTCAAACCCTATCAATCCCCCGTCCATTTTTGTTGAATCACCAAACCCTACCAACGCCGGCTTCATCGATTTGGTCTCAATTTTTCCTGCCGATCTGCTCCAATGCACCAACAAAGCGGAAGTCGCAGAGGATCCTCAATTTGCCGAGCACTAGAAAGCAAGGTCAAAAGTTCTGATTGTTTTTACATTTTCTCTTTTGTTTTGATTTACATGTGTCGATTGAATGTCCATGGAATAAGGGCGATTTCTCTCTGAACTATGTTAGGGCACCGCAATTCTCATCTTGCATGTCTTGATCTATATTTGTTTGATTTGCACGCCTTGTCCTTTTTCACTTTTGTTTTGATCTGTATGTGTCGATTGAATGTCCATGGAACAGATCGATGACTTTCAGAACTATGTTAGGGCTCCACAGTTCTGGTCTTGCATGTCTTGGTTTGTGATTTTTATCAATATGTAATTGCTATCAAATCAGATTTCCATCAATTTTATATGACCACTTAACTAGTGATTCAGCATGTAATACTAACATACTAGAGGATCAACCATTTGATGTGTGTCAGATTCTTAACATGATGTTGGGTTATGTTTCCATTATAACATTATTCCATGATTTAATTGGCAATGGTCTCATTTGTCATTATTCCATCGTTTTGGAATCAACATATTTTTTTGGAATCAACAGATTTTTGGGATTGATAGAGTTTTTCTGGTTGATGCCCTGTTTGTCTTGTTACAAGCTATGTACTCATTTTTTCTGTCCAGATCACGAGTTTAATATAGCTCTTTATCATCTTTGGGTTGCAAGTGTTTTAATCATATTGTGGAGTGAAATTTAGCTATGTTTATCAGTCAGTTGATCAATTTTTGTAATTGGAGTAAGATTTAGTTATGTTTATCAGTCAGTTGATTCATTTTTGTAATCAGAGATCATTGTAGCTTAGTTTTGTTTACAAATGTCCTTTTTAAAATATGTTCGTAGTAATCGACACTCATGCATTTTATCCCTTTTTCGCAAACATGATTTGTTGTCTTTATTTGGCATGATCACATTCATTCACATGTGATCCTCCTTCTTGGACCTTGAATTTTTCGTTCTCAATATTTTCCATCATTCTATTCAGTGGTACTGTCAGACAGTACAATGTAGATGTTCACACATTTACATTATTACATCTGACAAGGATTGCTCTAAGGTTCCTTGTTGGTTTAATTCACACCCGGTGACTATTCCATAATTTTATTACATGTTTCAATCTCATAATTCTTTTGCATGCTTCCATTACATAGTTATAATTAAAAAATTTCAATTTATTGAGTATTCCATTGTTCCATCCTATAATAATTTGTTATTCATGTCTAGTTGTTTTGTTACACATTATTCCATATTACATCTTTCCACGTACACATCTTCCATTGTTACATTCATTATTCAATTCTTTATTCCATATACCAGTCACTCAAACACTAATATACATTTCCATCATTCCATTTTTAAATTATATTATGTCACAATGTCGTTGTTCCATCCTTCCATATACCAGTCGCTGGTTCAATTTGATATCTTTTTTACTTACCACTATGCTATTGTTATGTATGGGACATGTCATGTATAACAACATAAGATTAATTGTTTTTGGTTTCATTGCAGTGACTGACAACACATCATACATGATTGAGAGTGACCAGGAGGAGTCAGACAGAGATGAACAATAAACACTGATCGTGTATGAGAAGATATCCCCAATGAAGACTACAACGAACAACTATGGAGTGACTACATCATGTTATGCAGCTGATATTTCATTTTTTGGGTTTCAGTTGGTAGTCTGAATTTCTCACATCTGGATGTTTGTTTCTATGTGGACATATTTTATTTTGTTATTTTTTTCAAACTAGTTTGTTTGGGTTTACTTAGTCTCAATAGTGTATTATCCAGATGGTACCACAATTACATCGGTTTCCACTACTACATGAGTTCCCACAAGTATTTGAGTTTCACAGTCACATTATATTATTTTCGTGAATTTCAATTACAGTATATGACTTTCCGCGGGTAAATTAAATTACTCATATTGTATTATTCATTTCTTCCACAATTACATCGCTTTTGATTCGGGGGTCTAAAATATGTATGTTATATTCAACTGAAAACAATCCTAAAATCGAATAAAGGAAGTAAAGCATGTTTTCACAATTACGTGTGATTCGATTCGTGAGTTTAGAATATTTATCTTGTATTCGGCACATAAAAAACCTGAAATCGATTACTCAGATAGAGAATGGAAACATGTTAGGTTTATGCACTTTTTTTAACAACATTCAATCTGGAGTTTGAATTGTTTTGTTCTTTATTATTAGTTTTGAGATTGGGAATAAACAATTCAAAATAACATACCATATACAAACTAGAAATGTGTGTATAATGTAATTCTGGAAATGGTGGCCCAAACAAACACAATCCAACTCCTTTCTTATTAATAGGCAAACTGATATAAATTTGTTCATATTCAACTACGAACAAAAAACGTGCTACAAAATTCTTAAGGACCCCTAGCAGTACTTTGACTCTTGTTATCATATCACGAATTGAACTGCGCGGGTCTCTCTCCTTGAATTTAGCCAGTGGGTTATGTTTCAGTACACCAAATAGTTCTTCTCTGTCTTTTGACATTGTTGATGGGTTACCAAGTATGGTTCAAAGAGTCTTCCATATCTCGATATTAACCAGGCTATCATCCTTTGCACCGGTGCTTCCATTGTTGAACAGAGGTTCAATCGCCATTGATTTAGGGTATCCCGGCACCAGTAAGTGTAGTAACACATCTCCTATTGTTATATTGTTTGAATTCAACGTCTTCGCTCATTCCAACATTTGGCGTCAGCCTATCAATGCAACTATTGTGGTATAGTGTAACCACACACAATGTAACAATGGAAATGATATGGAACAAGGTCGTACGAAATAGAACAATGTAACCACAATAGTTGAACAATGTAACCACAACACAATAAATGAATAAGTCTGACAAAATGAAACAATGGACCATTTTACTAACCATCGAAATCTGCCTCTATTATTTCATCAGGAAGTTCTTCAACGCCCTCTTTCACATCTGGATCTATTTCACTCAAGTTCTCCAATACTACATTTGTCGGCCCAAATAACAACCTCTGTTAAATTCCACAAAAATATTGACTCAACTTTTCACTGATATATGGATCAAAAATTATCTTATCTTCCTCATCCAACACCAGATTCTACAGTTCAGATGGAGTCGCCTTCCTTTTTGCTTGACTTTCTCTGCAGATTTCGCAAAACCAAAATATTCAGAAAACTGATTACGTGAATGTCAACGATCAGTCTGGTGATTTAAATCATTTATTAAGCATAATTTATGCTTGTTTCCATATATTTTGGATTTCCTTATCATCTCAAGATGTGTGATTTATGTCCTTACCCTTTTATTCTTCTAATTGTCTAGTCAACCTCATGGAATGATGAATTCATCAACACCACACGTTAGTTACATCCGACGAATGTTAGGTATTTCTATATTTGTATCTAAGGGGGTATTTGTAATGGAGTGCATCTCTATATTTAAGACTTACAAGTTTAATTCAATCTTTAGTTGGGAGGCGACGTATAAATAAAAGTTTAAAACTATATGCGTAAATAAGAATTTCTCGTACTTTAGTTGGTTGAAAAGAGTATGGGGAAAATATATTCTTAGGTATCGAGACAAAATGTGACATAGACACGTTAATGAAGGTGAGACATTAGCACATAATTCCTCCGTTCTTGTTTTTTTATCGTTCTTCGGAAGAAGAAAAAAAACTATCATGTATCATGAAAAAATTGTGTTATTAGTTTATTCTCACGGTAGTATATAAATATAGAGGGCTATTCAGGTGAAAACCATCTCTTAAAATGTAAATTAAGAACTCGTCTCAACCATTATATTTATAAAATAAAGAAGAAAATTTCATTACACTCACTTTATCTTTCTAACATAAATACATGAGAAAATGACACTTTTGTGCACCTAAATATACATTTTTCTCACTTTCATACCCTATATTTTAATTTTTTTTTTTCGGTACCCTGAATTTCATTTTGGAAAAACTTACCCCTGAAATACTAAAAATACCTAAACTACCCTTGAAATTGAACCAAAATTAAATCTGGTCCAATTTCAATTATGTAAAAAGACAAAATTACCCTCAACTGTTCATCAAATTTTCAAAACATACCCTTAACTCTCACAAAAGGGTTTGGTTCTCACCTGATTTGTCCCCTATACAAACCAGCCAAAATGTCAAAACGTCCAAACCTAGGGACAGCTGTTGGATTGGAGCGCCCGCGACATGGGAGTGACACCTGGAGCGGACGGTTTGTGAAGCCAATTAACAGTGGGAGACAAATTGTGAAGGATATTTGGGTCCTTTCGTGCACATGACCTAATACCTATTTCTACGGTTTTGCTTCTCATAACAACGCGATCAGAGCAATTTTGACTTTGTCTAAGAGACGGCAAAAAGAGTGATTTGTTTTCGTCGATCCGGTTGAGAGTTATCGGTAAGTAACGCGACTTTATGATAGATATGCAGTCGTTTATGTATGTTGTGATTTCTAATTTGCTTAGGGTTTTTCTTTCATCTACAACAAATTCGAGGTGTAGAAGACAATGGCGACGAGGATGACAACGACTGATCACCGTCGGTACATGTTTTTTTACTCATTTTTGTGTTTGTAATGTTTTTGTAATCGGATCTCCTTCGAGACAAACTTTATATTAATCAAGTTTGCATCTGTCTTTCATTTTATGTATAACATGTCGAGGTATTCAATATAATATGTCGGATTGTACTGTATAACCAGTTTAAATTAATAATGTTCAGCAGCACACAAACGATTACCCACTTTCAGAGGTTTGTGTATGACTGTCTTATTGTCGATGTACAATGTTTAACATGTTGTTATATATTGTATAACCAGATTAATTGTATAATGTTCAACAACACACAAAACGATGAACGATCGTTCTATAGATCTAGCTTATTTTTAACGTGAATCGTTAAATGACCGCGATTTAAATGCATGAGTGCGCTTTAAATGCGCCTATTTTTAGTGCAAATCGTTGAATGATCGCGCTTTAAATGCGTGATCAGCACACACAGTATGATGTTATACAATCCAACATTAGAACGTTATACATCAAATCTGATATCTGAATGACGAGCGTGCCCTCAGCTCTCCGTTTGTTTGTGACTAACGGGGTTAGCGAACTGCTCCGCCACGTATTATTTGATCGTCGTTCGCGAAAAAATGGATGGGCAGATGAGGGTTTGAAAGTTTGGTTGGAGTTTGTAATGGAGTGCATCCATATATATGAATGCATTCGGCTGAGAACTAATTGTAGTGTGAGAACATGAGAACCACCAGACATTCACTTATTTCGTTGGACATTCACTTTCATTGGATATCACCATTTTTATTGAACATTCACTTGTTTCCGTAGACATTCACTTATTTTCAATGGCCAAAGTGAGTTCTCACGTTCTCACAAAAGAGTTTGGTTCTCACTTGATATATATATATATATGTGTGTGTGTGTGTGTGTGTGTGTGTGTGTGTGTGTGAGAACGTGAGAACAACTAGACATTCACTTATTTTCATTGGAGAGAGAGAGAGAGAGAGAGAGAGAGAGAGAGAGAGAGAAATATGATAATGTTTTTGAGCGAGAGTGATGGTGGAGACTGTGAGTGTGAGAAGTGTTAGGTTTTGAGGACATGGATGAGGGTGAGGAAGAGAGGACGCCGAAGGCTGAAAGAAGGCTGCCGAAAGAGAAAAAAAAATTGAAATAGTGGAATTCACTTGAAAATTTGAGGGTAATTTCGTCTTTTTACGCAATTGAAATTGGACCATATTAGACCATGTTTAATTTTGGTTCAATTTCAGGGGTAGTTTAGGTATTTTGGAATTTCATAGGTAAGTTGTCCCAAAATGAAATTCGGGTACTGAAAAAAAAAAGTAGAGTATGAAAGTGAGAAAAATATATATTTAGGTGCACAAAAGTGTTCCCCCCCCCCCCCCCCCCCCCAAATATATTGACTAAAAGATATATAAATTTTAATAAGTTAAATTACACGTTTCATCAATAAAATATAAGTATAATTCTAGATAGCTACGCCTAAATATTGATGTTTTCAAGTGGGTACACCTAGAATTTTCACTTTGCACATTCCGTCCAATTCTGTTAATTTTTAATATTTTTGATATGTGAAAAGACTAAAATGCCCTCACATATAATTCTAATTTTCAAACTCATGCTACCCTCCACCTCTTCTCTCTCTCACCCATCTCTCACCCTCTTTTCTTGTGATTTATACAGTAACTACAATTAAATATAAATGAATCAGCAAGTTCCACTTGAGTTGAGCTTGAGTCGATCCGTTTAAACTGAAATACTATTCTTAATTTTCAATCCCTAAAAAATATTAATTCAAGTTAAACTATCGCTTAATTATAGGTAATAAAAAAAACCCTAATCATATAGACATTCTAAAGCCTGAAAATATAAGACCCAAAAGCTTCAAATTCCTCACTCTCTCTCGACTTCACCTTTCAACGAAGTCCCATTTCTTCTCAGTCTTAGAAATAACACAAAAATGGTGGAGCTCTCAAAGACCTACGCGTGCATGCCCTCAAAGGAACGAGGCTGAGAGATTATGATTTCGAGGTCTCCGTCTACAGCGAGTACACCTACCAGGCCACGGTCGCTTGTTTCTCGCTCAACGGCGAGTGGGTCGCCTCCGCCGACGCCTCCGGCACCATCCGGATCTGGGGCTCGTGCAGCGACCATGTCCTCAGTGGTCGCCAGACGGTTTGCGGATCGTGGCTTGTGGAGACGCCAAGAGGAAGTCGTTGGTTCGAGTTTTCATGTGAATTGTTGTGGCCTTTTCATTTTCATTGTTGTTTGGTTGATGGGAAAATGAAAAGGAAAGAAAAAAATCATGATTTTGGAACATGGGGTTATGGTTTCTCTTGAATTAGGTTGGCCCAATTAGAGACATGATTTTGTTTTGCTTGATTGGGTGGCATGGAGCTTGATGATTCATTCATATTTAATTGCAATTATTGTAAAAGTCACAAGAGAAGAGGGAGAGAGAGAGAGTGGAGGGTGGAATGGGTTTGAAAATTAGAAGTATATGTGAGGGCATTTTAGTCTTTTCACATGTCAAAAATGTTAAAAATTAACAGAATTGGACGGAATGTACAAAGTGGAAATTTTGCACATTTTAGGCGTAGTCAGCTGGAAAAATAATTCTAGGTGTACCTACCTGAAAAACAGCAATATTTAGGTGTAGCCACCTGTAATTATCCCTAAAATATATCAAAGGGGAAACGACAGATTGATACACCCAAAAGACATAGTTTCTAACTTTGATACCTTTAAGTTTAAACTTGTCATTTTCGCTCACCAAATTTGCCATTTTTTCCCATCACTAACGATATTAGATTTTGGATAGAAAAATTTTATTTTATGTGAAAAGTCAAAATTTCCCTCAATTATTCATCAAAATTTCAAATTGATGTCATTATTCATTAATTTATTCATAATTCATCAAATTATAATACTTATTTAATAATAAATAATTTCTATTAATAATATTTATTAACAAAAAATTAATTTTTTATGATTATTTAATACTAATTATTGTTATTAATAATAATTTAATAAAAAAATAAAAGTAAATCAATTTAGTTATTGATTATTAATAATAAAAATTAAAGTAAATTAATTATTAATAATTAAAATAATATTAATCATCAATAATAATATAATAATTAATAATATATTGAAAATTTCAAATAACATTACTCTCTCATGCGAGTTTCGTTTTGGGCTTATACTATATCAAATCGAAGAGAATTGAAAGTCGATAACTTGGAAGAAATAATTTTTTGTCTATATATTATTAATAATTTATTTACTTTTATTTGGTAAATAATTATTACAAAAATATTAATAATATAAATAATTAATTATTAATAACTTTGTTTTTGCATTTTGCTCTAACACCGTTAAAATTTGGACGAATTTTTTTAAGAGTAAGAAATTTGTTGTCATTGGTTGAAATTTTGAATAAAAACTTATTTCTTCAAAGTTGTGGATCTTCTGATTCTCTTCGATTTAATACTATGAGCTCGATGCGGAACTCGTACGAGAGAGTTATGTCATTCGAAAGTTTCGATATATTATTAATAATTAAATATTTCATTAATAATTAATATTTGTCAATCTGGGTAAATTAGGGTTAATATTATGTTAGGCCATTAGGGTTTAGGTTTGTGTATTAGGGTTTCCTAGTTTGGTTCATATTCCTATTGTTCCCCATATAAAGGAACCTCCTCTATGTAATTCATAACCAATTGAGAAGAAAGTTGAATCGAATATAATATCGTTTCATAAAGATTGTCATGGTATCAGAGGCTCTCTAAAAAATTTCGATCTTGTTTCAATCTTCGAGTGAGTTTTGCTTTGCCCACTCGTTAATTATGCTTTAGCGGGTGGGCGAGGCATTATAAATTTGTCATCCGTCATCCGTCATCCAGATCATTCATCCGATCATCCGATCGTCCATCATCCAGATCCGTCATCTGTCATCCGCCATCATCAACCATCCAGATCCGTCATCCGTCATCCGCCATCATCCGTCATCCGTCATCCATCATCCATCATCCGCCATCCGCCATCCAGATCTATCATCCGCAACCAAACTAGGAAACCCTAATACAGAAACCTAAACCCTAATGGGCTTTCCATAATACCAGCCCTAATGGGCCTAACATAATATTAACCCTAATTTACCCAGATTGACAATATTATTTTAGTTATTAATTGTTAAAATAATATTCATTAATAATAATAATAAAATATTTCTTCAAAGTAGTTGATCTTTCGATTATTTTCGATTTGATATACTATAAGCCCGAAATAGAGCTCGTATGAGAGAGTTATGTTATTCGAAAGTTTTAATATATTATTAATAATTGATATTATTTGAATTTGAATTATTAATAATTAAACCGGTCTGACTGAAATCGAATTAAGGTTTGTTAATAAATATTATTAATATAATTATTATTAAATAAGTATTATAATTTGATGAATTATGAATAATGACATCAATTTGAAAATTTGATGAATAATTAAGGGCAATTTTGACTTTTCATACAAAATAAAAATTTTCCATTGAAAATCTAACACCGTTAGTGATGGTACAAAAAAATTACAAATCCGGTGAACAAAAATGGCAAGTTTAAACTTGAGTTTACATTGCTTTCCCTAGTTACCTTTAAATCCACCGCATCCAAATATTATGATAGATCTCATATTTTGGTCTGAAGCTAATGAGCAGCAGTGTCAATCTTAATTTTATTTTAATGATTCAAGCACTGAGACATATGTATATATTTATTATTATTTTTATGATATCATGAGTTTGGTAATGTGAATCTAAAGTGCAAACGACCTCATCAAGAAAAACATCAAAACCAAACAAAAATGTGTGTAGCTCAAATTTGATAGCACCATGTTACGTTGTTTCATGCCATGGGACGTGGAGTGACAACAGCTTTAGAGTGTGGACCAATGTTAGTTAGCTTCTTTATTGTTGCTTTCAAGTATACAAATATTATAACAAGCACCGTACTAAATCTCACAATTAAAACATTAAATTATAATGTTGGTTTGATATGGCATTTGTCTCAAAACCCATTCCCAACACATGATCATTTAGCTCTTTCCACATTCTAATCAAACAGCAATCATATCCATATGAAAAAACTTCATATCCCCACACAAGACTTGCAGTTCACATGTCCATAATAACATCAATATCCACCATTCTAAGCTTCTGGGTTTCGACAAAAATAAGGTATGAAACAAACTATTGATTACTTTAAGGTTAAAATATTATAGAGCCGGATTTGTAATAATCTGCCTCTACCCTCTTCCATACATTACTTTTACCTGTAACACGGATTCGTGTTCTATAAGTTACATCCCTAGTGCTCAAGTACGCTGAAGGATTACCGGTTTTGGAGCATACGCCGAAGCATCGGTTTTAGCAATCCGCATACTCTCGAGACTCGAGCATCCCCAACGCAACGATCCAGAACAGTCATAGCTCATCGTGGCCACGTGGCTGATCTTTGTTCATCAGTTCTAGTTTCTCTTGTAATTCCTACCACATTTCAACCCAGAATAAACCCGTTATAATATGATATGCAATAAATGAAGAAAGAAAAAACTGCCTATGTAGGAATGTATGTGTATACGTCTATTGCAAAAGCAAAGTGTGAACTATCCAATTTTACACTGTCAAACTCCATCAAAACAGACGGAAAATAGGTCACGTGCAAATCATGTGACCTCCATATTTTTCAAAATGACATAATTGCCCCAAGAATACCGAATAAACTCTTTACATATAATTCTTTGATGATAAATATTTAAAAATAAATAATTTTTACGTGTAATCTTTAATTATTTTAATGTGATTGGTATTTTCATCTTTTCAGATCATTTTTAACGGTGTAAGAAAGACAGTTTCAAGGTAAGTTTTTGCAATAAATGTAGTACATGGATTAGTATAATGCACTGCCAGTTATTGCAATTATTCCTATCATAATTTATAGGAAACCAAATTGTACAGCAGTGGAAAGAGTACCTTCAGCTTTTCTTCCGAGCAAAGTGCTGGGGTTGCTAATAATGCTACATACCTGCCACGATGAATTAAAGTTAGAGTAGAGATAATCTAGTCTTGTGCGCATTTGTTTCATGTGTGTATTTGAGAGAGCAAAATCTTACTCGCAACGACTTGGTTCATCTACATCAGTGATCTCATTTTTCAATCCACATCTTAGCTTTACCTGTTCAACAGTCCAAGCATATATATATAAATCAGTATATAGTATATATCAAAAAATGGAATTCCATCAATCTTTTTGTTCTTATTATAATCCAATCCCGTAGCCTACTTTTTTTCACGAATGTGATGCTCTGACCTCCGAGTTAAGTGGGCTCAAATAACACAACAGAAACTTCAAAATTATATGAATCCATTTTGCCTCGCAGTCATGGATCATCCTAAAATGGGTCTCTACCCAGTATTCAAGTTTGAGGATTGTGTAATTAGTTTTCACATAAGTAGCTCGGCAGATCGAAATAATTATCGCATTCCCAATCAAGAAACAAAATGTTCCGCAAGTTCACAAATCACAGCAAAGCAAAGATAAATTGGTATGCAACAATTGCTACCTTTAAACTTCTATCGGGACCATTCCAACATTTATCACCATTTGAAAACAACATGACCTTGTGTGTCTGCTCAAATTTGTCCCAATTCCTATTTAATTATGGCGGAAAGACAAGCACGCGTTAGTAAGATAACAGAAGCATGAAATAGTGTTGGATCTAAACTACAAATTTACTTCCTATTAAAAAAAAGGTGATGCACACTCTTCAATAATCAAGACTCATATCAACCATTTTTCAATATAAACTGGGAATTTGTCCATCTTAGAGATAAATCACCTACAAAATATTTGTTAATGAACTACGAGAATTAAATATTAAACGGACATGAATCACCTGAGTTGAAAGCAAATAAAATAGACTTACAACGAATAACAAAATGTATCCTCCTAATAAAGAAAATATACATGACACAAAAAAACGGAATAAGTTTCATATGCACCTACCCTAAACGGGTTGTACTGTGACCCTCCATCTGTGTAGCCTGCTTATATGGGCAAACTTTGTAAACATACCTGAAGCAAGAATTTAACCCATAGATAAATGAATTAGAAAGGTTTCAACTGCTATAACTTGAAATCCAATATTCTGTGTGCAAGCAAGTCAACTCGGATGTATGCTCCTTGCTTTTATTTGAACAAGGTGACAAAATATAAGAAAGAGAAACACTCGTAACTTGCTTTGCTTCCCCTCGAAACAGCGATCATAGAATGAAAAATACTCCTTCTCTGGACCTGCGTGAATGGATGATATCAATCATGTTCTAGTAACAAATAATAACTTCCTTCCAACCTGAAATTTAAGGGATCGGCATTCCACGAAGAACTAGTTCATGTACTCACCAAAATCAAGTTTTAATTTCTCGGTCAAACTTGATATTCTAGACTTCATTTTGGAAAGCTTGGATCTGGATTCCTCGTACTCCTTACGGACAGTTTCAGCCTCTACGGAAGAAAAATAGCATGGCAGATCTATTAGGTACATCTATTTATTTGGTAGAGTGCTAAAATAAGATAGATTCATTTATTTGTACCTGAAATGTCCACTGGAGTTTGAAAGGGATTAACAGCCTTTAGAATGCTCCGTGCGGTTTGGCGTATCTTTTCCCACCATGTGGGAGTAGTAGTTTCTAGATCAAGGTATGGATAAAACTATTAAAATTAGTTTAATCCCAAAATTTTGACAAGAAATTCACACGGAAGAAACAGTTGCCAACCTTTAAAGTCTGATTCGTCATAGGAGTCAGCTGTATATGAGGAACTATATTCATGATCCCCCGAGTGATCTTCATGTGTCTCGTCTTCTATATCATCATCAACATCACCGCCATCATATGAATCATATTTTGAGTTGTCATCATCGGTATCAGAAACATAATGATCATATTCTTCATGAGGTGCATCCTCTGGTATCTGATCATCATCTTCAGGAAGATGATTATCTTTTACCACATCACTTTCCTCGCCTTGCTTGCCAGAATTTTCTCCAGTCCAACGAGAAGCAACAAGGCGTCCTAGCTCTTCACTTGACAACCCCTCAGTACTTTTGGATTCGCCATTTTCCTATAAATACCATTCAGATAAAATGTCCATTGGCAGTGGAAGTCAGAAAAACAAAAGTGAAGTTTAATGCATCAGAATTTGAGGTTCAAATAACATTGTGAAGTTTTCAAGAAAATTCATTAAGTTACAAAGGACATATAACTGAAAGTAGACAGATGAAGAGAAAATACCTTAAAGGAAAACAAGTTAAAAATCAGGCAATTTCTGAAATATATCATTATATACAGATACACAATCATAATTTTCACTGCAATTGATGGTGTTAACTATCAACTTATCCATAACATACTTCTAGGATCAACTTCAGTGAAACCGGTACTGGATATTCTTGCTAAAATTTGTGTGACCTCTTAGGCCCTTACACTAAGAATTTAAGGCCGGACCATAAGCACCTGACTTATCCGATTTTTATTTTTAGGATAAAATGTTTTTTGGACTCCCTAAGTTGTCATTGTTTTTAGTTTTAGTACCTAGTCAGAGTTTTCCATTGTTAAAGCAACTTTTTCTGTTGACACCTAGTGCCCAGAAAATAATTGTTTTGTGCCTCATAGCACTAAACTTTTTCAAATGTCATGTGATACGTGAAATTCACTGAAAAGTTATCAAACTTGAAATCTGAAGTAAGAAATTAGTTCTCTAATACATGAAATGCACTAAAAACTCTTCCAAACACAGACACACTAAACTGTTAATCCATTTCACACACAAATGCAAGTGTCAGAAAACTGAGGTACACAATCAATTAACAGTAGCACTGAGTGACACCATTTCCCTTTCCCTTTATCCCGAAGTAATGTGTGATATTTAGGTGCTTCATATAACTTAAATACGAGAAGGATTGAAAATTAGCCAATTAATAGACATGAAATGTATATATATATAAAAAAGTACCACTTCTTTTACTTCATCCAGAGGCTTCTTGCTTCCAGTATCAGCATCGGCTTTGGATTGAACTGCATAATCTTCATTACTTTCTTCTGGTTCAACTGCAGAGTCTTCTTTACTTTCTTCTGTTAAAACAATCATTTCTTCGGTCGGTGCTGCATGCTACATTTACAAGCATGTCAACAAATAGGTCATTATCTTTTTATCTGGCTCTCAGAACACCATTGCAGAAGAACTATAGTGTATGAAGCATGATAATATAGAAATGGTCATTGGAAATCTCTATCTAAGTTGTCATTACAATCCCCCCCCCCCCCCCCCCCCCCACATCCTATGAGAAATATTTGAACATGAGAAGTAGAGAAGTAGAGATTGGTTATTATTTTCTATGAAATAGCATGTACTTAATAGATGTGGTTTTAGATACATGCATACATCATAATGGAATTATACAAATGCCTGATAATTTCCAAGGAAGATATGTAGTGCACAGGTTTGCCAATAAATTATCTACTTGAGAAAGAGACACTTCAATTCTTAATCAATTGAGACCCACACAAAGTTTGAGTGAGAGGAGCTCCTGTTTTAATATGAAAATGCAATATTATACAGTATTAGCATTCATTTAGGAATGAAACCACGTGCCATAAATATAAAGATCTATTCCCATTTGCCCAGAAACTATAACAAATATATACTAACAGGGTCAGATTAAGGTAGTAAAGTAAACTAACATAGAAAAGATGAACGAGCAGGATTGTTAGTTAGAGGTTAAGTGTGTAAACCTAAATCTACCACAAGACCAACCTGATCTGGAAGAGAATCTTCTATATTCCCAATCTCATCATCAATTGCACTTTCCACTGGGTTGTCTTTAGTGATGTCAGCTTTCTCCTCTGCTTCCCTTTTCCCTTGATCAACTTCCTTGTGATTGACTTTCTCCTCGGCCTCTTTCTTCTCCTTCTCTTCTTTTTCTTTTCGCAAACGCTCTTTCTCTTCTGCCTTTTCTATTTGTTCTTTGCGATCTACAAGGTTAATCAAGAAAAAGAACAATTACTAATAAGCATCTTATGCCTTCAGAAGCATACACATGGATCTACATATGAAGTTACTATGCGTGAACAATTAAAATGCAGAGAAATAAGGAGTCCATATTAGAGTCCCACATAGAAAGTATGTGAATCACAAGACCAGCTTAAATAACAACTTTGGGACTCCAGCTACCAGTTTGATCTTTTAGGTGGGCCGGACTTCTAACATGGTATCATAGGTTGGTCTGACTCTACACTGACACCACCGAGGCTCATGGTCCACGTGAGAGGGGTCTTCAACTTTTAGGTAAGTTGGGGCGTCTAACAGTTCAAATAACAAAAGGCCAAGAAAAGGGAAACAGGGTGATAGAGAAGCACATGCCAGCGAAAATAGTGCAAAGAAACGAAAACTGAGAGAAATGACTAGATGATTATTTCCTATATGGTTAACATCAATCAATCATTTAATATAAAATTATAAGATAAATAGAATAGATAACCTAAAAATACTTAATGAATACACTACTTGGTTGACATTTAGACCATGACCATATACAATTTCAGTAACGACAAAAAAAATGTAATATGCACAAACACATCCCCTATATGATTAACATAATTTCCAGTTCATATATGAAACCCAATGCTTGGGCTAACTGAAAGGATGAAAACAACAATGCTGATCAAAGGAAGTATTGTTCATATAAAAAAAGGGGAGCATAGGTCAGGGAAAAAGGGGCCATACCTTTAAGCTGCTCAACAATCCCTTTCAATATTTTCTCCTCACTTTTCAGCCTTGATAGTTCTGCCTCATCATTGGCCATAGTTATCTTTGCCTGTTCAATTTCATGCCTTCGTATATCCACACCCTCCTGATACGTAGCAATCTTGTTCTTCAACTTATCTCTGGCCACTTTTCCAGCCTCCCAACACGTGTTTGAGCATTTTACACTACCATCATACTCGTCACTCCCATCGCAGCAATCTGCACATAATGATACAAATGGATGACCAAAACACATAAGAATGCAGACAATTCAAGCAGTGTGGTAGATACATTCATTTTCAATGTGCAATTCAGCTGTACAAGTACATAAGTCACCAACAATATAACACTTGTTTTTTTACCATACATCATCATTTATACAAACATTTATATTAAAGGCCAGCTGTTGCAGCACAGAAAGTTTATTTTTTATTTCTGTTAGTTCTTGAATATATATGTTGTTTCCCCGACCCATGACTTCATATACTTTAAAGCATAAACCATTCTTTTGGTAGTGCCCTTGTGGAAGAGAACATATGGAAGAAAAAAATGCAGAAATTTTAAGGCTTGACAAGTTTATTGTTCTATAGCAGAAGGGAATGCTTTAGACTACAATAATAGGATCTGCTTGAGGGTTCGTTCTTTACTAGCAATGGTTAAGAATATTCTAAAAAAAGAAAGAAAAAGCATAGGCAATATATGATCGAGCCTTATCCTAACACAGAAAGAAGAGGCTCTCGATAGGAAAGTAAGACCTATTATTCCCATAATAAGTAAAAATGAGGAAGATTTTATCTGTAAAATAAAAATGTATATTTCTTCACTGGTACCTTCGTTTTTTCAAATAATTTCCAGACTACTCGACATTTGCAATTGGAGTATCATGCAAAAGATAAAAATAATTGCAAAAAGTACTACAAGTGGCAGCACCGATAAACAATAACCGTATATGCAATGCATCAGTTGCTGAGCAAAAAAAATGCAATGCATCAGTTCACTTCATTACATACCAATACCATTCTACCAGAGTTCATAAATTCTTTATAGTTTTTCCAACATTGTAACATCTGTATATTTGGAGGATTGCAACTATACTGCAAGAGTTTATTGGATTGTGAAAGTTATCTTAATGGATTACTTTTAGCATACAAAATTAATTGTTTTATCCTCTATGTCATGCATACATTATAGTTGGCATACTGTACCTTTGAAATATCCAAACCTATCGTCGAAGTACTGGATGACTACAACTAGAACACGAAGTTTCCGTGGTTTATCATAGTTCGTTGTAATTTTCTTTCAACAAAATGATAACCATATAACAACTCTTGTTTAATAGTAATAAAGCTTAGCCTGCAGTGACTTGAAAATTTACTTACCACATAAACCATCATTCACCCTAGAAGAAAATATCAAAAGTGGAGCGTGTCCAACATTTTTGCAGTAGAATTTTCCACCTGGGCACGCCGACGTTCCTGCAGCCCACAAAGTGAACTCCCAACTTAAACAAACAGATCGTCACAGCCAGTTAAAGAAGTAAATGCAAACGCCTCCCATCCCGACTAGATGATAGAACTCATAAAACCCTGACAAATTGACTTTGGTAGAGAAACTATAATCGGACAAAGAGTCACTTGCCAAAATGAAAATCCCACAACTGAAATCCAAACAGATTCTACAAAACAGTAAAAGAAATCTCCCAAAGCCAACAGAGGAATTGAGCACACTTCCTAACCCTATTGACAAATTGCAATGCCCGAGACTAAAAATTGGAGCTTGAAAATTTATCAAATAAGAGAATATGAGCGCACTGAAGCACAATACATAATCCAAGTCAAGGATCCAAGAAAACTCAAAAATAAAAATAAAAACTAAACCTGGCTCGTCAGTGGCATCAGGGCAGTCACAGAAGTCATCGTTGAGCTGAGCTCTGGTGAACTTCTTAGATCCATCTTTGCAAGCGATCGTATCCGATGACCTGTAATATTTCTCATCTGGGTATCCGAATTTTCCCACAAAAGTCGCATTTCAGTTCAAAAGTTATAGTTTTTCCCCAAAACAAGTACAATTGGGAACTAGATTTAACTGACAAATACATATCACTGACCTTGTGGAGAAATTCCGAGAAATGGGTCAACTGGGGTAGCAGGAGAGGCTGATCTAGCAATGCACAGAAGACCCAGAATGAGAGAGACGCAAAAGAAATCTACTCTCATCTTTTACTGAGAAAGTGCTTCGGCGACTTGAGAGCAGAAAAATAGGAGATCGTTCACGGGATCGAGAAGAAGATAAGAGGACTCGCTCAGGATATGAGTGTGATGTATCTTCCTAGATTACCAGAAGAGCTGCGATGGTCTCAGCAATGAGAGAGTAGGAGACGAATCGTGTGTAAACGACAGACACTTTTACCTCTTTTTCGTCCATTTCTTACCTAAAAAAGTCTATTACATTCATGAGGTTAAGTTATTTTCAGGAACCTAATTGAAATTATCAATTAATTAATTTAATTGATTTTTTGTTTTATATATATCATTGAATAAGTTAAATTATTTTAATTCTATTTCAATTTAATTTTTGAAGAAAAAAATTAATTTAGGATGGTGTTTGCCCACTGTGTAATAAGGAGAGGGAGACCGTGGAGCATCTATTCCTGAATTGCCAGGTCAGCAGAGAGGGTGTGGGTGCTACGAAACGGGCCCAATGCCCGCAAGGTATAGGAGTGGCGGAGACGATCAAGGCATTGGCCCAAGTGAAAGGTAAAGACAGGTTCCGGGAAGTGGATTTATAGCCTGGGCAATCTGGAAGGCGCGGAATGGTACAATTTGGAGAAATGTTCTAGTGTCCCCTAAATCTATGAAGGTGGAAGGAGAGTCTAGGAGGAGGGAAGTTGAGCCAGAAGAGCTCCAAAAGGGCCCTTAAGAGATTCTCGGTCCATCGTTGGAGGGCCCCGGAAGGGACATGTCTCAAGCTAAATGTAGACGGAGCAGTGAATTAGGCGGCTAGGGTTTTCGGGGGTTGGGATGGTTCTGAGGGATAGCAGGGGGCGATCATAGCGGCCAAGAGGTTTGCGAAGTCAGACTTGACGGATCCAGCCATTATCGAAGTGATTGGGGTCAGGGAAGCGCTTTTCTGGGCAGGCGAGAAGCAGTGGACCGATGTCACAGTCGAAAGCGACTGCCAGAGTCTTATCATGGCCATTCGGGCAACCAATAGACAGGCTAGTCAGTGGGGCATGCTAGTTAGGGATTGTCGTCATCTCATTTTGGTTACTCCTTCGCATGTTGTTTTCTTCGTTAGGCGTAATGTCAATAGAGCGGCCCATGTTTTGGCCAGAAGCTCGCTTGTTCAGGGAGATTGGATTATGGATGACGGATATGTCCCACCCGATTTTTCGGAGGCCGTTGTTGCGGATCATCATTAATATGTCCATGTTTTCTTTCAAAAAAAACAAGTTCAAAATATAGTATAGTTAGGGAGGACAAACCCCTCACCTATCGTCCAATACTCCAATAAGACCTTAACAATATCGCTCTAGCCAGAAAGTGGGCAAATTGTTCTCTTATAAAAATAAAATTAATATTAAAAAGTTGAGATAGTAAATGACGACAATAAAAGATAATAGAACCAAAGAGAGAGAAAAGATGATATGAGTCATTTATCGTTTGGACAACACCTTAACAGTTTGATTTAATAATAATAATAATAATAATAATAATAATAATAATAATAATAATAATAATAATAATAATAATAATAATAATAATAATCATAAACTCACCATTTGACCAAATACAACATAATGTCTCCGGATAGCAAGAGCTTCTACTGTGGTCGAATCCAGTAGATCCAACATGCACAAGCTTTTCCTTAACGCCAAAGTCCCTACTTCATCCCTCAGAGCAAGCCATGATCCACATATACCTGAGGATAACTTAACTGCTCCATCCACATTTAATTGAAACCAAATAGTTGGAGTTTTGAGCCACTTCGACTGAGGTACAAAAAGACCTATGTTTAGATCTCGCGGGCTGAGCTTAGATTTCTGCCATTCCATCCGTTCAATAATAGTTGAGGCCTACACAACTTCTAGATGGGAGTCAAAACCATTATAAATAACATTATTCATGTCCTTCCATAGACATGCCACGCCTACATAAAGCATAACAATAGATCGAATTTGTCTAGGAGAGCTTAGAATACACAAAAATAACGTTTATAAGTGAGATTTTCTTAAACAATCAAGAAATGAGTAAACCTTTTTCTCTGGAGTAACGTCGCACAAAGAACATTCAGTCGAATACCCACTCCAAGATGGCAAAGAAAAGATTTGGTCAGCAGACAACCCAACAATAAACACCATGAAAAGAAAATAAGCTTCGGTGACACGCTAACCTTCCCGAGCTCAACCTAGATAAAAAGCTAGTGGCATGTAATATCCATTCTCTCAACTAAGCTTTGTAAGCACTCCAGACTAAATAAATTATGGTGTTCAAAATATTAATACCGCTCATCATTTCTGATAAATAAACTGAGCGATTAGAACTCATCAACCTCTTGTCCCTATCATTGAACACAGAGCGATGAAAAAAATACTGAAACCGAAGTCCTAGGACCAACAAGTCGTCAACCTGAAGTCCCTTAAAAATAGGCCGAACGGATTAAATAAACGAGATAGAGTGAAGAAGTCACAGTTGATCAAGAACAACAAACTTGCTCAATCCAATAGATCGTATACTGCCTGACCAAATGACATATTCCGGTCTAAACTCTGTTAGTGAATATAAATAATGATAATTATCTTTTATCCATATAATAAATATATATATTTGAGATAGTATATTAAAGTTATTGATGAGGGTCTGAAAGGAACTCTTATCAGTCCTTGACCCCATTTTTCTTTCTTTAGCCCTCAGTTTTTAGTAGTTTTGTAGTCTTTTTAAGCTCCAATGTGTTTTGGGTGTATTGTCATGTTATGGGAGTATTTTGACGACTGCACAATATAGATAGTTATATACTACACAAAATACTACGCATGTCAAACTCACAAAGGACGGCTTAGGGGAAGCTGTTGAACAGAGCATGTACAGGAGCATCATTGGGAGTCTCCTCTACCTCAGTGCAAGTCGGCCAGATATAGTGTATGTTGTAGGAGTGTGTGCACGATTCCAAGCAAATCCTAAAGTAAGTCACATGACTCATGCCAAAAGAATAATAAGGTATATCGCTGGTACTGCTGATCTAGGTCTCCTATATACTTTTGATACGTCCTCCACTCTGGTCGGATACTGTGATGCAGATTGGGCAGGTAACTCTACAGATAGGAGGAGCACATCTGGAGGTTGTTTCTACCTAGGAAATAACCTTATATCATGGTACAGTCAGAATTGTGTAGCTCTACCCACTGCTGAAACGGAGTACATAGATGCTAGGAGTAGTTGCACACAACTCATATGGATAAAGCAGATGTTGGTCGAGTATAATGTCCCGCAAGATGTTATGACATTATACTGTGACAATGTGAGTGCGGTCAATATTTCCAAAAATCCGGTCCAACACAGCAAGACGAAGCACATTGATATTAGGCATCATTTTATTCGTGAGTTGGTTGAAAACAAGAAAATTGTGTTAGAATACATCTACACCGAAAACAGCTAGCAGATATATTTACAAAGGCGTTGGATTTAAACCGATTTGAGTGTCTGAGATCGTCTCTTGGGCTATGTTCGATTAATCTTTGATAAGAGAATCAGTTGAGGGGGAGTTAAGTTGGTACCCTCTCTGAAACAACACAACCAATCCCAACAAACTGTTTGGGCCAAACTGTCGAGGCCCAAGTTAGAAAGTTACAACGTTTGAATTTTTTTTATATACTACCTCCTCTGGACAAAACTCACTTTCTTTTTTCTTGTTTGTGTGAGAATTTCTCTCGACACTCTCTATTTCTCTCTCAAACGCTAGGTCTTCCAAAACCGCCAAAAACTCTAGCAACAATAATGAAGACAAGGAGCACAACCAGCAAAAAACCTAGTGGAAAGAAGGCGGTCGGCAAAGAACCTCGTGCAAAACTTATCTAGAGGGAAACCACAGACTACATAAGAGAAGTGAATCGCCATGGGGTGCAATTCCAGGGTCTAGCAGCAGCGAAAAACACCGATGGTCAGGTCGTTGGTGTTTTGGCTGAGGCTCCCCCCGCCCCAATGTTTCCAAGCTTCAAACGGAAACCTAGAACTGGAGGGACGTCGCTGTCAATGTCCGACCTAGCAGGACCTATGTGAGGTGCAGAAGGAAGTATGCCTACGGATATTACGACCCCGACAAAGGAAGCCCTAGTGCACGTTGTCGAAGGTGCGCTCGAAAAAGGTGTGCATGTCCCTCTCTCGTCGGCAAAATCTTTTGTGCCCCTTGAGGAAGAACAAGGTATCCATCCTTCTTATGTGTCAAACACTGATAATTCTAGGAATAGCGATCTCCTATATTCGCTCTTGGAAAGCACTGAGCCTCCTCAAGAAGAAGTGGTTGAAACGTTGATGGGTAAGGAAAAGGAGAATGAGAGGGATGCTTAGATTGATGTTAAGGAGAATGTATGAGAAATAGAAACGACCCAGGATGATTAGGGTCTTATGTCTATTACTAAGGAAGAAAGTGTTCTAATTGAGGAACTTGTAGTTAAGGATCAGGGTGTTGCTGCTGGAGAAGGTGTTCCGAGCAGGGAACAGGATGTTATTGCTAATGATGCTGATGGCGAGGGTAGCAAAGCCTCTGATGGTATTGGAGTGGTTGTCGAAACCAGTGGGAAACATGTTGATGAGATTGAAGGGAAAACCGCTGAGAAAGAAGTGTCTAAGGATGGCTCAAACAATGTTTCTGTGGAAGTTGAAAAATCTGGTGCTGTGGAGACTAGTAGTGCGAAGATTTTTGTAGAAGATGTCACTGAAGACGTTGCGACAGAGGTTGCCCAGGATGTTCTGACGTCCTTGAAAAACAAAATTGTTGAGGAAGAAAGCCTAGTTGCGATTAGAAGAAAAGAAGAAGAAGAGGAGAAGGACTGAATGGTCCAAGAAGGTTGAAACCCCAAACAAGAAGAACAAGGTGGGTTTCAAGGAGCCCGAGAAGAAATCAAAAGAAAAGAAGCGTGTACAACCTACTAGGGTGTTGCATGATGAGGACAGTAACGATGAGACAAATGAGGAGATGGTCGTCAAGGAAGTCAAGTCGGTCGCAGGTCAAAAACTGGCAAGGAACGTGCCCTATGTTGCCACTGACAATATCTAATTTCACTCCGACAAGGCCGCTAACAGGTGGAAATTCATCGTCCAAAGAGTTATCTTTCCTGAGAATGAGTTGTCTACTAAGGCACTTGGCTTGCCTGCAATCATGGAAATGCTAGAAAGAGCATAACTTCTCAAGAATGTGACGAATATAGGTACCTGCTATCCCCATCTTGTCAAGGAATTCATTGCCAATCTTCCCATTGCTTTTGACTGCCATGAAGACTGGTAGTACCAAAAGGTAAATGTTAGAGGAAAGAAGTTCGACATTTCCTATGACATTGTAAATGCCTTTCTTGGAAGACAACCTGTGCAGCCCGACCTTATCCCTAGTTTTGATGCAGTGGCTAAAGAGGTCACCAGGAATATGCACCGGGTCTGGCCAGCAAAGGGATCAATTATTGCCTCCAATTTGACTTTAAAGTACTCAGTGTTGTACTGAATTAGGCTGACAAACTGGGCACCCTCCTCGAATGGTTCACTGGTGAAGGCCGAACTTGCAAGGCTTATCTTCCAAATAAGTATCGGTTCTTCTTTTGACTTCGGACAGTTTGTTATTGACCATTTTGAAAGACATGCTAGATCATTTACGGTGAAACGCCCAGTCGGATTTGCCTCCATTCACCAACATCCATCCGTCCTACTTGATACTGACCAAGTGGGCAAGTAACCGGGTGCTATCACAATCAGCCACAAGCTCTTTGAAGGTAAGCATGCTGTGGATATTGCCAGGAAGAATGTGGAATCTTCTGTCAAGGTGAATGTTAAGAAGAATGTCGTAGCACCTGGAGCAAGCTCTAGTCACACTGTAAATGTTGGTCTCATCTCTGCAGCGTTCCACGAGGATGTCACCGTGGAGCTAAAAAGGGAGATCGCCTCAATCGACGATGTCATTAACAATCTACAACAGGGCATGCGAAAGAGAGTTTGCGAAGGAGTGCTTGCCAAGATGCCAGACCCTACTGTCGAGGAAGAAAATATTGCCTCGAGTGTTGAGGATTCTAGTGCTGAAGAAGCGTCAAGCAGTGATGAATCTGCTTGACTTTAGTCCTGAAAATTTCTGAAACTCTCTTTTCTCTTTTGATACACTTAGTATGACTCTGATGTGACATTTGTACGAGTTTTTGTTGACTCTTGAATTGGGGCCTAAGCCCAGTGCTTTAGTTTTGTGCTTGCTTATGTGCTCTTGTGTCTGAATTCTCTCTCCCTCTACGTTTCGCTTGTGCCGATTGACTTTATCTCTTTTTGAGGAAATCAGGGGGAAACAGTGCCCTTAGTGAAGAAGAAGATGAATAGGGGAAGAGAGTGAGTGCTAATTACTCAGATGAAAAGCGACCAAGACTAGATGAAATAAGTGCTTGCCTAAAAATAGCCAAAAGGGAAGTTTGTTATTACGATGATTGTTCACTTATTTTTTTAGTCAAGAAGAATGTCGAGTGTATGATCATGAAAGATGTCAAGATGTATGTTGCATCATCTTGCTCGACATCTTGTATGCCGAAGCAGTGCATGGTTCCTTAAATATGAAGATGTTCGGCAATTGTGAATCTGGAAGATCTCCAGCTGTGTACAAGAATTTTGGGAAATCTTGATTGTGTAATGATATTGGAAAGCTTCCTACCATGATAGAGATTCTTCAAAGATATTTGGCGATAAGGATTTGGGAAACCAAGATCTCTAAGATTAAGGAAACTCTAATGCATTCTGATAGTCATTTTGGAAGCTGCTATATGAAAGAGATCACATGGGTTCCAAACGTTAGTTTCATGCAGAGGAGCCTTATGTAACCATGGTGATCGAAATAGACGAAGATCTTAATGAAAAACTCAGCATGTTCTTAACCTTTTCAAATCTGAAAATTACCTTTGTCAATCGATGAAAACACAATGTAGTGTTTCTCTATTGAGTCCACACAAGCACAACAACCAAAAACCGGTTTTCTCTCACACTTTTGCTATGAATGTTTTTGAGAATAATTTTGACAAAACTATGGAGGAATTGGAGAGAGAGGGTCGGCCAAGTCAAGAGGAATTAGTGGGGGAAGTTGCCGAAATAGTTAAAGAAAAATAAGGGAGATATTTTGCAATTAATTTGAAAATAAAACCAAAAAAATCTTATTTGAATTTCAAAATCAATTAATTGCATATCTTACCCTCTTAAAATCTTATTTGCATTTTCACCCATTCATCACTTAAAACCCTAAATGGGCTTTAAGCCCGTTTAACTAAAACCCAAATTAAACCCATTAAATTGAGTTCTAATTTCGGTTTAGACAAAACGGTTTAATTTCCTCGAATTGATTTCTTCAACCGTCTGGTTAAGATCTTAGGCCAGAAAACTACCAAATCGTTTTCAATATGACTATATTGAAAACCTGATTCTCCCAATTTCCATCCATAATTATTTGTCATGTATCGTGCTTAATGCGTGCGACCCTCTAGGCTCACGAACAGTTGGCAGACTGGTAAAATTACTATTTTACCCTTTCTATCATAAGTGGTCTCTAGCAAGACATTATGATTACCCAATGTTCGTGATTATCGATTATTCGACTTAACCTGTTATCATACATGTCACTGTCCTTTTATTAAACCGATATCCAGATTGATCAATAGGCATAGAATCGTCATCCTAATTTATCAATCACTGTTTCTTGATATTTGAGATGACTGAAAACTGATACTAAGGTATCACCTGCACGGTCGTGCTATTCCTTCAGCCATACTCACAAAGTGGCCTAAACGGATATCTTTCTCATACCGGAGTATGAGTGATAAATCCCTCAGACGCCTTTCGAGTTCACTAATGCAATAAATATCCAAGCAAGTCGAAGCCGTTATAGCTACCCTTTTACATATAACGTTAGACTAGGTCAAACTTAGGTATTCGTTACATAATGTACATAAAGACTCCTTGGTCTTAGAATATAATGACAATCTACGATATGTGAGTATCTCATGACTGGATCTATGTAGCATACTCACAATCGGGTTTTTCGATATCATCGACCTGATGGTATCTATTATATAACTCCGGCACGCACTTTGCCATGATCAGTAGAGCATGATCACAAGGAGTTAGTCTCATACTGATCGCTTCAGAAGAAGCTTAGCTGATCAGGGACTTATCGAATGCAATTATTTATGATCTATAGTTCTATTAGAAGTGGTTACACACATAATGATATAGATCAAATCACATTAGATATACTACTACAACACATTAGTAATATTATGCGTTTTATTATGTAGAAGAATGATGTCCGTTATAATATAGATTAAGGAATTACATTAGACTAGGGCATAATCCTAACAGCACACCAGGAGTGCGCTCCCCCGTCCAAGGGCTTTCATGTCTTCGTTCTGTTTCTGTTTTTTTAGAAGAACAGAAACAGAAGAAATGAACGAGGAAGTAGCTACTGGGATTGATAAGTTGTTCATCTTCTGAATCGGAAGACTCATCCATTATGACAGTTCTTTTATCAACTTCATCCACACACCAGAACAAAACTTCATAACTAAGAATCTCATTTACATGAAAAATGATTATAAATATTATTTATGAAATTTCTGTAGCTCAACTTCAAACTAAAATCTCCACATTTCAACAATTTCACGTATTAAGTTAAACACTGATTGAAAAACTACAGAAATATAGCATGGAAAACAATTTGTTCAAACCAAATCATTAAGAAGTTTGACGATTGAGTCTTAAATTTTACCTGATTTCCTCTTTTTTGAGATATCCTCAATCTTCTAAGACGACCATTTGGCAGTAGTCAATCGTGCGCATGTCTGAGTTAGGGTTCTTCAAAACCTAAACCATGAATTTGAACACAAAAACTCTAAAATTTAATTTCAATCATGTGTGAAACTAAGAAACCGAAATCAAAGAGAATTGTGGTTTATTTTATTTTTATATTTTTATCAGCAAAATGAAAATATCATTAATGAACAGAGACTCAAACTCCCAAGGCTTGAGATAGAGACTCAAAAGAAATACACTGAAAAGAAATACAAGAGAATAATGAAAAGGAAAAAAAATGAAAACAACGGAATCATGAAGCGTTCTGAAACGGTTTATTATTTGATGTTCAAGCGGAAAGGCTTGATAATGGGTTCTTGAGAGCAAACATTGTTTGTGAAAAGCATTTGCATATTGCATTTTATTGGGTTGTAGGTTGGTTCTTAAATCTTCGGAAGACACCGAGCTTCTCCTATCGGGGTTTTTACTCGACAATTTTACTACTTTTTAGTCTTTATCTTGTTTCTCGAGGACTAGAAATTTTTAAGTGTGGGGTGATCATGAGGATTTGAAAAGGAACTCTTTTTAATCGTCCTTAGCCCCATTTTCTTCTCTTTTACCCTCGATTTTAGTAGGTTTTGTAGCCTTTTTGAGCTATAAAGTATTGTAGGTGTATTGTGCATGTTGTGGGAGTACTTTTACGATTTTTAGAAGTAGCACGCAAAGAAAAAAGATCGAAATTGAGCAAAACAAGGCTGTCACGATAGCATCACGATCGTGATGGTCATAGTGACAGTAATTCGCAAAGTTCTCAAGAGTTTTCACGATCGTCGTCATGATCGTGACATCGGCGTGAATAAGGCAAAATCCAGTGTGACAGAGCTGAAACAGAGCGTGGCTTCAGCGTGACAAATTTCTTTCGAGTGTATCATTATCATGACATCATCTTTCCTTGCTATTTAAAAAGGCCGAAACCCTGCATTTTAAAGAGGTTGGAAATTTTCGTTGCGGGTTTTGTCCTCCTCCAACCTCTCTCACGAGGCACGCCTTTTCTATGGGATTTTTGGATCCTTCTCTTTCTCTTTTCTTAGATCACTCGTCTTGGAGATTGATTGGTGCTCTCAAAACCTCTTCATCCACCACCAAGATTTAGAGCTCAGCATCAAGAACACCAAAATGCGGAGAGATTTTGAGGAGCTCTTTTCTTCAAGACTGATGTGGGTCTATTCGGTGCCTAGATCGACACCTATTTACCAATAGTTAGTGAAAAATTTCCTTCGTTATGTGGCTATTTAGAGCCATTTTTACCACTTTACGCCTTCGGATATGTTTAGTGCAATTGTACATAAAACAGGTGAAAATGGAGCAAAATGGACCAGAATCGCAGCATAGTTTTTTTAGAGAGGACAACTTTCTCGTACTTAAGCCGAGTTGATCCAAAGTTATATCAAATCAAAGATAACTAGTTGATAAACAAATCTCTAGAAGGAAAATTTCTCTAATTCCAATGGGAAGAACTCAAAAATGCAATCAAATGCAGCACCAAAACATATCTCGAGATTGTAGAGCAGCACACTTGCAAGCACCATTTCTCTCACATCTGCAGTTCAAATCAATCAAATGATATGTACAAACTAAATAGACAAAAAGAGAAACAATTCTCGTGAAGGAAGTTCTTGCATTGGAGGTCCGGAAGAGGTCAAAAATTGAGCAACAAAACATGTGTTGATTCATGTAGCGATCGACACATGATCACCACACAAAGACACCAGCTTACAAAAACTTCCATCCAAGATGTGTCGATGATGTGTCAACGAGGTATCGATCGACACATACATTGTGTTGATCGACATATATCCTGAATTTTCGATAATTATAAAAGCCAAATTTGACCTAAAGGAGGGGGATTAACTTTTACTTCAAAACTCTAAGCCATCACTTCTAGGGAGAGATACCAGCGCCCAAGCTCTCCTTTGGAGGCCAATTTTGCTTCTTCAATGGAGGAGGGGTTCCATCCCCACGACCACGGGACGAAGCAAATAAAGCATGAAGCTATAAGGGAGACCGAGATTAGAGAGTTTGTGAGCTCTCACATTCTTTGTTGATGTTGGGTTTGCTTATTCTCTTTCACGTTCTTGAATCTTATAATATATTTTTCCAAATGCTTGAACACCATGATTTGGGGCTAAACCCCTAGGTTACGGGTGGTAGACCTTATAACGACTAATCATTATGACAAGTTTAGATTTTCAATTAATTGATGTGTGCTAAATTTACTCTGCTTTGTGCTTATTCTATGGACATTAAATTGAATGTTTAATTTTTATACTTTGAGTTCGTGATCAGCTCCAAGAGGAGTGGTTAAGAACGGATCTAAGTAGGGTCGAGAGGTCGGTTTTCTGGAGTCAATGTCTCGGTTTGAAATTGTTGTGCTTATTGTTGTAGAGGGTCGAATATAATTCCTGAGAGGGATTTTTGACCCAAAAATTAGGCGTTACTCAATGCTGAGATACGATTAACATATTTATGACATAGGGCAATTTATGCATGATATAGTAATTGAATGATTGAACTTGAAATTGTGGACATCTTATTAAAGATCAATGTATTATTTTAGATGGATGCAAATTTGTTTGAATTTATTTTGTGCTTCACTTTGAATGCTAAGGTCGCTACTTAAGATTCAAAATTTTAATTCTCAATCGATGCTGAGAGGTGGGGTTGAATTGCGAGAGATCGGTCTCCTAGAGTCTTTCTCTTGGTTCGAATATTTGTTGTTTGTAATGCGGTTAGCTTAGGGTCGTGAATTCGCGGGATCATGTCACATGTGCATAGAGTGACATTGTGCATATGTGTTATCGCCTGTGAAATAACATGACCCGGGTTAATTATGCTCTACTCAATGTCGAGAGGTGGGTAGAGTAATTAAAGCATAAGTCAAACGAATTGCATGTTTAAGACTTAATTATTGATTAATTCTTAGAGAGTTGTAGGTTTATTGCTCTTGGTTATTCGACTTCTTAAGGCCTTACTCGGAATCGATCGAGTCCAACTTAATTAGATTACCACAATTGAGTCCGTCGAGTCGGGCTCGATCAAGCTTAGGAAGTGGTGTGGTGATTTTCCCACACCACAATGTGTAAGTTAACATATGCATGGCAGATGTGCAGGTTCCAGATCAAAGCCAGATCAACAAAAGACAAGTTAAAGCTGTAAAAGTCGAGCCAGAGAAGGTGTCGTTCGACACAAAGGGAGTGTCTAACGACACATATGAAGAAATTAATTCCAGAGAGTTGTGTCGATCATGTATCGACACAATGGTGATGATGTATCGATCGACACATCCCTTGTGTCGATCGACACATGTTGCGATTCTGCGGAAAATAAAGTGGATTCAACCCCTTATCATCTCACTCCCTCAAGACCAAAAACGAACCGGCTGATGAGAGCCAAGTGCTCGAAAGGCTAAATGATTTGAGTTTTGAGCTCACGGAGCACATCACCAAGGACAAAAAGTACAAGGCCGCGGTGAGCAAGAAGATCGATTACCTTACTAAAAAGGTCGGGCATAACGCTTAAAGCACAGAGAGCTTATTAGCCTTGATAAAGGCGAACTTCCCACGACACGGTCAAGCATCTTTCTTGGCGCAAGGACAGTATTCGGGATTCTTCAATCCTGATGGAGGTAACTTCTTGTCCTCTTGAACTGATGAGTGAGCTATGCCATGTACATATGTGTGTTAATTAAGATTGCATTATATTTAGGATCATTTGCATGACTTGAAATGATATTGCTTGTCTGATAAGGATTGAAGTTTTGTTGAGACATGTGTCTAATTCCTGATGATGATACCGCTATTTGACATGAGTACTTGATTGTGCATGGTTAGTCATATAAGGTTAGTGAATTCATGTAAATGGCTTTACATGAGAAAATGTATGTCTATTGTTGATCTAGTCCTCACTTGAATTGTTGCACACTCTAAAACATTGTTTGCATCCCCTCTGTTGTTTCGTGGTTAGAACTAATGGTTTGACCACACTCGGTTTCGGGCCAAGGATTAGTGACCAAGGGAGAAAATTTGTAAGCCATCATTAGACTAATTGAGGCAAAAAAGCATGCCCTATACTCTAATACTTAGTACATGTTTTGAGTGAAAAAGCCGATTTTAATGTCCCTACAGTACAAGCGTATGTGCCATATCTTTCTTACATCCAACGCTTGTTTGAACCTGTGCATCAAACCGCTTAGTTTCTTCATTGAGCGTGGGTTAACGTTATGGGTTGCTAGAACTATGTGTAGGATTGATTTGCACAAATACATTGGGAAAAGTTGACTAATCTGTGATTTGAGAACCATGATGGGTCAGAAAAACTGTTTTGATAAATATATTTTGTTCACACACATTATACTTGAGCTTGGGGTCAAAAGAAAAGAAAAAAGGGAGAAAAGAAAAGGAAAAATAAAACCCCAAGCTCAAGAATCTGAAATGAAAGGCGAAGTCGAACAAATCATGCTTTCAAGAGATTTTAGAAAAACAAACAGTTTTCAAGAATAAAAAAATAAGAGCCAAATGGGGGAATGGGTTGAGTGAGGAGGTGGGTAGGAAACGTTTAAGGAGAAGAACTCAATCGGGGAGAGAATTTATAATGGAAATTGGTGAGGAAGAAACTCTGTGGTTAAGCACCACAATTACACTTTTTTGTATCATCTAAAATGACCACTCTAGCCTAACCCCAACATTACAAGCCAAACGAAAATCCTACACATATGGATTCACTCACGGCTCTAGTTATGTGATCAATGGGATCATGATTTAACTACTAGCCTATGAGCACCAAAGCAGTAGGGGCAAGGGACCCTAGTGGTGCAACATGCGCAAAGGTGGGTGATAGTTGAGGTATTGATTCAGTGAAAATTTTAAAACGTGCATTGTCACATACTTTGTTATTTACATGTTTTCATGAGCCTATATGCCTATTTGTGCACAGTTGAGTGTTTATGCTGGTAGTTATGAGGAAATTTGTCATTTTAAGTACGGGAGAAAACTTTATTAAGTAACCAAGTGATGTCATAAAAGTCTTAATTTGAGTTTTGAAATAAAGTGCATGTTTTTTTGGGTTAGACTCTTTCCTACAAAACCCTTGGGAGAGGCCGAGCTCCCCCTATCAGAGTTAACTCTTGCGTTCGTTAACTCGGTACATTCTGCACTTGATTTCTATTTCTTATCGGGGACGATGAGACTGTAAGTGTGGGGTGTTGATGTGGGTCAATTCGGTGCCTAGATCGGCACCTCTTTACCCACATTAAGTGTCGAACTTCTCTTGTTATAGGGCTATTAAGAGCCGTTTGTACCACTTTACGCCTTCGGGTATGTTTGGTGCAATCATGTAGAAAACATATGAAAATTGAGCAAAATGGACCAGAATCGCAGTATAATTTTTCTTAGAGAGCACAACTTTTTCATACTTAAGCCAAGTTGATCAAAAGTTATATCAAATTGAAGATAGAGAAAATTTCATATAACCCCCCTTAACTATACGCGAGTCTCACATGAACCCCAATAAGTACAAAACCAATCTGAGATGTGCCCTAAGTATCAAAAATTCCCACTCTACCCTTTTCTGTTAACTTTTTTAAAAATTGTTAAGTTTTTTTTGTGAAATGACGAAAATACCCTTTTCTGTTCACTTTGAATGCTAAGGTCGCTACTTAGGATTCAAACTTGTAATTCCTGATCAATGTTGAGAGGTGGGGTTGGGAGTTGACCTAAATAAATTGCGAGAGATCGGTCTCCTAGAGTATTTCTCTTAGTTCGAATGTTTTTTGTTTGTAATGCGGTTAGCTTAGGGTCATGAATTCGCGGGATCATGACACATGACCCAGGTTTGTAATGCATAGAGTGGCATTGTGTACGTGTGCTATCGCCCGTGGAATCACATGACCCAGGTTAATTAGGCTCTACCCAATGTCGAGAGGCGGGTAGAGTAATTAAAGAATATGCCAAAACATTGCATGCTTAAGACTAAACTAGTGATTAATTATTATAGATTTGTTGGTTTAGTTCCCTTGGTTGTTCGACTTCTTGTGTGAATCCCCTCGTTTTATTATTTTGCACTTAGCTTAGTTATCCCTTTGAACCGAAAAATCCCAAAAATATGTGTATTTATTTTCTTTTAGTGTTTGTGTCGGGGAAGAGAGCATGAAATTTCCAAGTATGAGACCCCTATTTGGTCCATGTGGATTCGACCCGAATTTCAGCCGTAATACAAATTTACTTGATAACGATCGTGTATGGTGCGTGAAGCCCTGAGGTGTGCGCGATGCGTGCACGCTTCTCGGTCCATCAAAATCCTTATAGGTCTTTGGGGTTTAGAATTTCTTTAACGTTTCTCTCTAATTTTTTTATGGATTAGGTTGTCTCTGACTTAATTTGCATCTTTCGAATGCTAGTATAATAAATTCATAATTTTGTAGTGAAATATTATTTCTCAAATCCTTCGATGATCAATGAATGAAATTCAATGGAAAACGAATTCGAACACGGTGAAATAAAGGACGATCAACGATCAATGACTTTTCATCAACGAAATCACGATCTGGAATGAAAAGTTCACAGAACCACATGATTTTTAGAATTTGCTTTGATATATGTGTAGATGATCAATCATTTTAATATGTGGAATGGTTGAAACAAATGAAAACAATCCAAATATATGTTCAAACTTGTAGATTTACGTCAACGAATTCGTTATCTGTGATAATTCTATGGAACCACATGGTGTACACAATTTAATTTGTTGTATTGGTAGAAGATCAATCACTTCTAGATTTGGACGATCACTTGTAAATTTGGACGAGGAGCGAACAATGAAAATAAGCGAGTTATATAATAAAAAAATGTGGTAATCAATAAATCCTTTTGTATAAAGATATATTAAAATTAAAACATTGTGAGAAAATGTTTATGCTATATTTAGGCGATTGAGTTTTGCCGTAAGCAAATTATGGAGCTAACAAAATTAAGGAAATTAGCAAGAAGTACGAAGGTATGTTTGTATTTTGTGTTTAAGGTATTTTCATAATCATCTAACGGTCTTCCTATCATGTACCACACTACCATACTGAGAGTAGAAACATGGTGTAATTAGATTTTGGAGCCATTTTATGTTGATGACAACCTAATCAATGTTTACATTATGCATGAACCGTGTTTAAACCTGGCTTTCATTAATCATGTTCATTTACTAACAACATTTTACATTATCATAGTAAACTTGATCAATCTATTCGCAATCAAGGAAATGAAGCATTAACTATAGATATAATGAAATCTCACTACCCAGCGCTGCAAGCATATAAAATTAATTCCTAAATTTCCCTAGATTGTCATTCAGTTCATGCTTCAATCTCTAAATGAAATTAGTCTAACATGTTTATAATTAAATTCAATGAATACATGCAGATAAAGAAAACACTTCATGCATATAAATAATAATCATTCAATTAATAATTAAATAATAAGTATAAACATATTTATAAAACAGACATGGTACGTAGGGATTCAATTGAAAAATATTGGTATTTAATTTATTTGAGATAAAAAAAAATATACAATAGAGAATGAATAAGAAAGATAAAAGACATATTTGATTCTTAATTGAGAACTCAATATATGAAGGAGGTTTTAGAACTTTCTGATTCTTTTTCAATGGGTTTCTGGAATTTTGAATTGGCTTCTGACTATTTTGGGAAATCTTCACGCATACTGAGATTTCTCTCTAATTTTGAATTTTAAAATTGGGTGAAAAATATATTTCTCCTAAATGCATCGACACCATTTTATAGATGGAAATTTCTGAGGGGCCACGGGGTTATGGCCTCTTAATGCCTCATTTTCCTCGCTCGACGATTCATCCACAAAGGCTCGTGCATTGACTGATTCATGGCCATGGGGTGGCCACGGTCAAAGTCTTCACGCCCAAGCCTCCTCGGTTACGACTTTGCATGTTCTAAAGTGGGGGAGTAGCCACGTGGCGTGGCCGAGTGGCCACTTAACATAGATTGGTGGCCCCGAGTCTTCAACACGGGGAGTAGCCCTCACTTCGTCACATGAGTGTCATGGACTGTGGCCCTCGGCCACGGTAGAGAACTTTGTTGGTCTGCCAATTTGGTCTTCTTAAGGCCCATGGGGGCTACGGGAGCTATTAGCTCAGTGGTAGAGCACGCCCCTGATAATTGCGTCGTTGTGCCTGGGCTGTGAGGGCTCTCAGTCACATGGATAATTCAATGTGCTCATCAGCGCCTGACCCTAAGATGTGGATCATCCAAGGCACATTAGCATGGCGTACTTCTCCTATTTGGGGTTTGAAATTTTGGACCCAGCTATTGAAATAGCCTTTCTGGCTATATTTTTGGTCACCCCGCCCATTTCATAAAGTATTCTACAAGGAGTTTCGAGAGTTACCAGAAAAGATTGAAAAGAAGCGCGATGCCCAAAAGAATGACACGGAGAAGGCGACAGCAGCAGGTCGTGGCCCTTGATCGCTGGTAGACTTGTAGTTACGACGGTTTTGGTGATTGGCTTATTTTTAAGGAACTAGAGAAAATGTCATAAAGAATGTCGAGCATCATATGCGACATCCTGTGTGATATTGTTGACGACTTCTCGGTAAACATCCTGATTGACGGAAATCAGGAAAGTTCATGTTCTGCAGAAAGTACGAATACGTTTAGGAAATATGAGAAGTTCCAGAACGTCTCCGATTCTGGAATGAAAAAAGACGGTGATTAAGAGGAAACCCATTAGGGTTAGTACTCATGCTCGATTGCTATAAAAGCTTAGGCTACCCCCTTAGCAATGGTGTGGTTCTTTTATTGTTTCCTAACAATAATTTACAAAACTCTTAGACGTGAAGGTTTGCGGGCTGAGAGGTTGTAGATTGTGCTAAGGAAGACTTATTAGGGTTAGTGAAGACTGCACGCAACCACAACGTTCAACGACGACTTGAACCAACAGAGCAAAGCGATTGCTCGAAGAGTGAAATCAAGACGGAGTCTTGGATTCAGGGAGAGACCCGGAGATAGGTTGCACTGTAATAAGTAGCATAAAGTATAGATCTAGGGATGATCATAGGCACTTGTATGTTCTGACGAATTACTGATAAGTGAAACCTTTCCACTTGGCTGAGAGCCCCAGACGTAGGTGACGTTGCACCGAACTGGGTAAAAAATTTGTTGTGTCATTGTTTATTAAATGTTATATTTATTGTCCCTTGTTATCTACACAAGTAGTCATACACGATGTTATAGCTTTATACATAACATTGTGTGTGGCATCTTGCACAACTACCTGATCAAAATTTCAATTGGTATCAGAGGGGGCACCTACAACTTTAGGTGAGTTCCTAAACAAATATTTTGATCAAGATGGACAATACCAGAGAAGGAGTATACATCAATCAACCACCTGTTCTAGATGGAAGTAACTACGGCTATTGGAAGGCTCGCATGTGTGCCTTCATGAAGTTCCTTGACAACAAAACATGGAAGGATGTGATCAATGGTTGGAATGCCCTACAACTCATTGATAATGAAGGTAACCCTATCAGTCCAAAACCAGAAAAGGACTGGACTGATAACGAAGAGGAGGAATCACTGGGAAACTCTCGAGCTCTGAATGCTATTTTCAATGATGTTGACAAGAACGTATTCAGACTAATCAACACATGCACAACTGCCAAATCCGCATGGGATATCCTGGTTGTTACATACGAAGGAACAACCAAGGTTCGAGAACAAAAGCTGCAATAATTGACAACCAACTTCGAAGCCCTTGTCATGAAAGAGGACGAATCAATCGCTGAATTTAATGTTCGTATTCGTGATCTAGCCAATGAATCCTATTCTCTGGGCGAACCAATGTCTGATGAAAAACTGGTTAGAAAAACCCTACGTGCTCTTAGCCCTAGATTTAAGATGAAGATCACCGCAATTGAGGAAGTTCATGACCTCAAGATCTTAAAATTCGATGAACTGATGTGATCTCTGATGACTTATGAGTTATCTCTGCCCAATATCGACAAAAGGAATAAAGGAGTTGCTTTCAAAAGCTCAACACACAAGCAACCAGAATATGAGGATTCTGACTCTGAAGAAGACATCGATGCTACAATGGCTCTTCTCACAAAAAATTACAACAAAGTCATGAGAAGATTCAGTCGAATGGGCGGACGGAATGTCGCAACAAATGCCAGAAACAAAGCTCCACAAAAAGCTCAAACATGAGGAAGTCTTGACAAACCAAACAGAAGTGGAGAGGAAAACAACAAGAACAAAGGACCTCAGTGTCATGAATGTGAAGGATTCGGTCATCTTCGCAGAGAATGTCCAAATTTCCCCAAACAACAAAAACGAGGATATAATGCTACCTTATCAGATGATGACAATGAAGATAGTGGCTCTAAGAAGGTAAGCAACTTTGTTGCATTCACTACTACTACTTCAGTATGTAACATTGATAACTCTGCCAATACCAATCATGATCTCCATCATCCAACTCCAAACGAGAATTGGACTAAAGAGCAACTAGTTGAGGCATACAAAAGCTTACATACCATATGGGTCAAGTATACTCTGATCCTTAATCAACAAGGAGAACGAATCATCATTCTTACCAACGACAAATCTAGATTCCTTGAGACAATTGTGGAGCTAAAACGCGAAATCACCAGACTTAATGGAGAAATTAGTCTTATGACTAAATCAGTAAAGATGATGAATCCAAGAACAAAAAGCCTTGACAAACTCCTATCAGTAGGAAAGCAGTCCAAAGATATGACGGGACTAGGGTACACACATAATATTCCCTCATCAGCAGTCACGAAGTTTGTCCCACAACAAGCCATGGTTGACAAGAAACTACAGGATGACACGACACATCCTACAGGACGACCTACAACAAATGTCATGACATCTTCTATAACATGTTCTTGTCAATCAACTACCAAAAGACATCCTCCACGCAGACATCAATATTCCAGAAAACCAGCTTATCAATATTAGTGGATATATCATTACTGTAGTCGAAGGGGTCACATCAGACCATTCTGCTTTCAACTCCATGAGAAGAAGCAAGCTCAGCTACCTCAAAAACAAAGGAGATATCAAGGTCATCTCCCGACTCCTCAAAAACAAAGGAAATATCAGTGGACTCAAGGCAAATCTGATTAGCATCAGCCAGATCTGTGATCTGGGTTCAAAGTGAAATTTACTAAAGAAGCCTGTACAGTAAAAGATTTCGATCAAGTCACTATTCTACAAAGAATCCGCTCAATGGATAATTGTTACATCTGGTCGCCCGAATCACATATCGAAGCAGCAAAGTGTCTTGTCTCCAAAGCAGAAGAAACTAAACTTTGGCATAAAAAGCTTGGACATCTAAATCTTAGAAGTATGCAGAAGGCAATCTCAGAACAGGTCATCATTGGAATTCCAAACCTGAAAATCATGAAAGGAAAGATCTGCGGAGAATGTCAGATTGGAAAACAAATCAAGATGTCACACAAGAAGCTGCAGCATATCACCACCTCTCGAGTACTTGAGCTAATACATGTTGACCTCATGGGGCCAATGCAAGTTGAGAGTCTTGGAGGAAAACGCTATGTCTTTGTGTGTGTAGATGATTACTCACGATACACATGGGTTGATTTCCCTCGTGACAAATCGGATACCTTTTCGATCTTCAAGAATTTATGCATCCAGGTCCAACGAGAAAAAGGGGAGACAATTGGAAAAATAATTCGTCTTCGTATTGATCATGGTCGAGAGTTCGAAAACAGCAAATTTGCAAAAATTCTGCAACTCAGAAGGGATAGCCCATGAGTTCTCGGCACCGATCACTCCCCAACATAATGGCATTGTTGAGCGCAAAAACAGGACTCTACAAGAGATGGCTAGAGTTATGATGCTGGCCAAGAACATACCAACTCACTTCTGGGCAGAAGCACTTAACACTACTTGTCATATCCACAATCGAGTCACTCTCCGACCGGGTATGTCAGTAACTCATTATGAAATATGGAGGGGGAGAAAGCCCAATGTTAAGTACTTCCATATTTTTGGATCTACTTGTTATATTCTGACTGATAGAGAACCTCGTCGAAAACTTGACCCAAAGAGTTATAAAGGCATCTTCCTTGGCTACTCAAGGAATAGTCGCGCATTCCGGGTCTTATACAAACGGACCAAGACTATGATGGAATCAATCAATGTCGTTGTTGATGATGACTGTGAAGATGCCCCAGAAGATGCGACAGACGAAGAAAGATTTTATCCAAACAATGTAAGGAATGATGCTATTACTGATGCCAGTGAAGATGCTAGCAACAAGTCAGAAGACAATGATGCTAGTCCAAGTGTCAATAACGATAAGGCAGTTCCTGAAACCAGCAACAAAAACCCCTCACGAAGAATCCAGGCTAATCATCCTATCTCTGGAGTAATTGGAGACCTAAATGAAGGCATACGGACTCAGACAAAAACTCATGTGACCTACAACGAGATGATATGTAATATATGCTTCGTTTCAAAGATTGAACCCAAAAATATCAATGAAGCCATCAATGATGAGTATTGGGTCAATGCTATGCAAGAGGAACTGATTCAATTTGAGAAGAACCAAGTATGGGAACTAGTGCCCAAGCCAAGTGAAGGAAATGTCATTGGCACAAAATGGATCTTCAAAAATAAGTCTGATGAGTTTGGTAACATCACTCGCAATAAAGCAAGGTTAGTAGCTCACGGGTACATTCAAATTGATGGAGTAGACTTCGATGAGACCTTTGCTCATGTAGCAAGACTTGAAGCAATCAGACTCCTACTATGGATATCATGCCATCTACAGATTAAGCTTTGCCAGATGGATGTCAAAAGTGCATTCTTGAATGGAGATCTCAACGAAGAAGTGTATGTGGCACAACCTAAAGGATTTGTTGATCTTCACTCCCCTGATCATGTGTATAAACTCAAGAAAGCTCTATATGGATTGAAACAAGCACCAAGGGCTTGGTACGAAAGGCTCACAAAATTTCCGATTCAAAACGGCTACACTAGAGGGGGAGTCGACAAGACTCTATTTGTGAAGAATGAGGACGGAAATTTGATGATAGCCCAAATATATGTCGATGACATTGTTTTTGGAGGGATGTCAAGAAAGATGGTAGAGCAATTTATCCAACAAATGCAATCAGAATTCGAGATGAGTATGGTGGGAGAGCTTACCTATTTCCTAGGCTTCCAAATCAAATAGCTAAAAGATAGCATCTTCATCTCTCAAAGCAAATATGCAAAGAATATTGTCAAGAAATTTGGGCTAGAGAAAGCTTCACATAAACGGACACCAGCAGCTACACACATCAAGCTAACTAAAGATGATCCAGGTGAAGTCGTTGACCAACACCTGTATAGAAGCATTATTGGTAGTCTTCTCTACCAGTCGACCTAACATTGCCTACTCTGTGAGATTATGTGCACGGTATCAAGCTAATCCGAAGGTTAGCCATCTGTCCCAAGCTAAAATAATTATTAGATATATCTCTGGGACTACAGACTTGGGTTTACTATACTCATTCGACACATCCTCTACCCTGGTGGGGTATTGTGATGTTGATTGGGCTGGAAACACAGCAGATAGGAAGAGCACATCTGGAGGTTGCTTCTTCCTTGGCAATAACCTCATATCATGGTTCAGTAAAAAGGAAAACTGTGTTGCCTTGTCCACTGCTCAATCTGAGTATATTAGATGCAATTAGATGCAAGCAGATTCGAGTACCTCAAGACGTCACTCGGGCTCTGCATCATCAGCAAGTAATCAAAGGTGTTAAACGGTTGAGAGGAGTTAGTTGGTACCTCTTCATGAACCGGTTCAAAAAATCCCAACACATGTCATTGGGCCAAGCATGCCAAAAGCTCAAATAAAAAGAGGAAAGGTCGCGAGATACGCTCGGCTACCTATAGATTTGATTGTGTTTTTTCAAAACCTAGTCTGCCTCTGTTTGAGTATTTCGCTCACTTCTCTCAAAACTCTTGCACAAAACTCTACCACTCTCGGAAAAAAGGGTGAAAACAAGGAGCAATCTGGCGCCGAAGAAAGCCATAGACGATCGAAAAACCAAGAAAACCGAGGCGAAAAGCCCCAAAAGCAGCAAGCCCAGCACCAACAAACATGGGGTACGAATCAAAGGACTAAAGCCACAGAAGAATGTCGAGGGATCCTCCAGAGAAATCCCACCGGAAGAAGCACCAATACCCGTCTTTTCCCGAGTTCCCAAAAGGACCCGAACTGGAAGCTCAGCTTTCTCGATGACAGAACTTACAGGCCCTCAGCGAGATACTGGCATTGACCAAGGGAACAAAGAAACCTCCATGCAAATCGTCCTTGCTCCAGTTTCCCAGGTATCGATTCTTCCATCGTATCAAATACTGATACGTCTAGAAATAGTGACTTGTTAGAGTCACTACTGGAAAATCAGGACCCCCCTCAAGAAGGGGTGGTTGAGGATCTCATAAATCCTGAAGGGGAAAAGAATGACTGTGGTAGGAGAAGAAGAAGTTGCTGACTCGGAAGAAGCCGAGGAAGAATCTTGGGTTAGAACATATTGCAGAAGGAGAGGGTGAAGAAGAAGGTGTGAAAGATGTCGTTCATGAACCCACAGATGAGGTTGTGGTAGGAGAAGAAGAAGTTGCTGACTCGGAAGAAGCCGAGGAAGAATCTGAGAAAGAAGAGACCAGAGACGGGGATACCGATCTGGAAGGAGTAGAGAAGGAAAACAGTATCGCATCTAATGTCACAGAAGAAGCGCCTCTGGATGTCAGAGGAGATGTTACAGAAAATGCTGCAGAAACAGCACACACAGTGCTTTCATCTTTGAAAAAGAAAGTCTTAAAGGAAAATGAATGCCTCGCAGTAATGGTAGGAAAGTTGAGAGAAACCAAGAAAAGGAAGGAAGTAAAGGATGATGGAGGCCCCAGCAAGAAGAAGAAGTTGTCCGCCAAAGATAAAGGAAAGAAAGTTGTCTCCAAAAGGAGATTGGTTAATGAAGAAACTGATGACGATGCAGAGGAAGTTACAGTAAAGGAAGCAAAGAAGGCAGGAAGCCAGAAGCCGGTCAACAACACCCCAAGTGTTCTATATGACAATGTGTCATTTCATTCTGCTGCCGGTGCAAAACGATGGGAATTTGTGTTCCAGAGAACGGCATATCGCGAGAAGACCCTGTCCTCGGAGATCCTGGGACTGGAAGCCATTGTCAAGCTCCTGAAACAAGCAGAACTCATGAAGACCGTCACTGGCATAGGTAATCATTATCCTCAGTTGGTCAAAGAATTTATTGCAAACTTGCCTACTGGATTTGGTACTCTGGATGATCCGGATTGTGAGAAGGTGTATGTCAGAGGCCTATGCTTCAACATTTCCTCTGACATTATTAATGCTTTCCTGGGGAGGAAGTGTGTCCGTTCTGTGCCTCCTCCTGACCTGAACAAGGTCCTCAAGGAGATTACTGGTGATAAAAGCAGAATGTGGCCTACTAAGGGCACCGTGGCAGCCTCAGACCTCACGTCAAAGTACTCTATACTATTCCGTATCGGAGTAGCGAACTGGGCTCCCTCCACACATGCATCCTCCATCAAACCGGAGCCGGCAATTCTCATCTTCCAGATAGGTACTGGTTCCACACTTGACTTTGGCCAGTTTGTTATTGATCATCTTATTAGACATGCCAAATCACAAGCTGTGAAGATACCTATTGTTTTTCCCTCTCTGAGTTACTAGTGCACCAACACCCTGGTGTGTTGAAGACAACTGATAAGGCAGGAAAGCGTGGAGGGATGATTGTGGTAAGCCACAAACTGTTCGAGGGCAAGCATGCTCCTGATCTCATTGTGCCAACCTGCTGAAGTCGATGCCTCCTCCAGACTCGGACAATGATGATTCCTCTTCCCCTGCCTAATACTACTGAAGACACTACTCAAGATGCCTCTGCCGATGTTACAGAAGAAGATACTGCTAAGTCTAGCAGCAGTTCTATTTGATTTTAAGTACTTTCTGGATTCACTACAAACTGAACAACTTTTAATTTGTATTTTTTTTTAACACTGTTTCATACATATTCTCGACTGCTGATCGGGAATATGTGTGAGTTAAGTTTGTGTTTTATTATTCTCTGTCATGTTGTTCGAAATTTTTTCAAGATTTGGCTCTTTTTGAGCCAGCAAGGGGGAGTAAATATGATAAGACGCACGTACGCGGAATGCGATGATACACGACACAACCCGCGAACAAAGATTTGACGACTGTCGATCGTTGCAAGCAAAAGATGACGACAAATGCGACGCGGAATGCGACAAAGATTGCTGACCTTAAAAATAGCCAAAGGGGGAGGTTGTAGTTACGACGGTTTTGGTGATTGACTTATTTTTAAGGAACTAGAGAAAATGTCATAAAGAATGTCGAAGCATCATATGCGACATCCTGTGTGACATTGTTGACGACATCTCGGAAAACATCCTGATCGACGAAAATCAGGAAAGTCCATGTTCTGCAGAAAGTACAAATACGTTTAGGAAATATGAGAAGTTCCAGAACGTCTCCGATTCTGGAAAGAAGAAAGACGGTGATTAAGAGGAAACCCATTAGGGTTGAAACTCATGCTCGATTGCTATAAAAGCTTAGGCTACCCCCTTAGCAATGGTGTGGTTCTTTTATTGTTTCCTAGCAATAATTTACAAAACTCTTAGACGTGAAGGTTTGCGGGCTGAGAGGTTGTAGATTGTGTTAAGGATATTGTGTATCACCATAACTATTGAGAGTTAGGTGATTGAGGGTATACTGATCACGTGAGTGAAGACTGCACGCAACCACAACGTTCAACGACTTGAACCGATAGAGCAAGGCGATTGCTCGAAGAGTGGAATCAAGACGGAGTCTTGGATTCAGGGGGAGACCCTGAGATAGGTTGCACTGTAATAAGTAGCATAAAGTATAGATCTAGGGATGATCATAGGTACTTGTATGTTCTGACGAATTACCGATAAGTGAAACCTTTCCACTAGGCTGAGAGCCCCCAGACGTAGGTGACGTTGCACCGAACTGGGTAAACAATATGTTGTGTCATTGTTTATTACGCGTTATATTTATTGTCCTGCGTTATCTACACAAGTAGTCATACACGGTGTTATACATTTATACATAACATTGTGTGTGGCATCTTGCACAACTACCTGATCAAAATTTCAAGACTCAAAAAAGTGCCAAAATTTAAAATATGCATAAACCACTCGAAGTACCAGTGGAGCAAATGATAGACAAATTAAGGGTGGATAGTACCCAACAGAAACTAAAACAAAGTAAAAGTGTGAGAATTTGGTATTGAAAAAGTGGTACAAAAATGCCCTCATTGGGCGTTATCAACTTTATAAAGGAAATCAACTATAAAACCTAGATATCCATAAGAAATATTTGACAAAAAAGAATTTTTCATTCATGAACGTTGATAAGATCCTTCAATTCAGTAACACTTTAGAATGAGATAGACTTAAATTTAAAGGTGAGTTCAAATGAAAAAAAGCTTATAATAGATACAAATCAAAGAATAATAAAAAAAAGAGGATGAGTGTTCGCAAAAAATACAAGGGTTCAGGCGGATACTCATTGAATTGAATTAGGTGTTTCTCACGTAGGTACACCTAGATTTTTTTGGCAGCGTAGCTGCCTAAAATATGCTTTTTTCACTTGAAACTTATCCGTCCTATTCCGCTATATTTTAACTTGTAAAAAGAATAAAATATTCTTATATATACTTCTAATTTTCAAAAATGTGGCATCAGTTGTCTTTATTTATTTTTTTTATTTATTTTGTGAAAGATACCCAAATACCCTTGATAGCAAAGCGAATGAGATTTTTATTTTGAAAAAGACACAAATACCCTTAACTATAATTCTAGTTTTCAAAATAGGCCACTCCTCCCTCTCACACATCTTCTCAACTCCCTCTGATTCAAACAACATAATTACAAACCCTCTCCCATTTTGCTCGGTTTCTCTTGATTTTGAGGAGTTGATTCGATAATGATAAATTAAATATACAACTTGGTCTTGGAATAGAAAGATTTGATGAAGTTGGATGTTTCCTCCTCCTTGAATTAGATGTCGGAGTCGAGCGGGTGGCCGGAATCATACTTGAATTTACAGCCGATGGCGCAATTAATCAGCACCAAATCCTTCTCGCGGCACAGATCGACTGAGCAGAGCGTTCCTACAAGGTTGGTGCAGATCGTCTCAATTCAATAATCGTGAACTCCAAAACAATACTTCAAAAGGAAAAAAAATCAACAACTTACACTAGATCTACATTTGGTGTTTAATTCACTCCTCCTTGTCATTGAGTTATGGAATCGACAGTGGACACCAAAAACCAATTGCATAATGTTAACAAATAATGAAATTGAACATGATACCTCAAATAAAAATGGGCATGAAATCCACATGAAGTCACTATTAAGTTGCAAAGAAAATTATATTATTTTTCATTACATGTGATTCTCGAATTCATCAAATCAATTTGAAATTATATGATAATTGGGTGAATAGCAATTCTTAATTCATCAAACCAAGAAAGGGTAAAGTAGTTTCAATAAATAAAAATGCTTAAATGAGACATTTGTCCTCGGAGAGGGAGAGGAGGGGAGAGAAAATGCGATAGGGATGAAAAGAGTGAAAGAGAGGGAGGAGTGACATGTTTTGGGAATTAAACATTATGAGAAATTTTTGATCACTATCATCAATTATGCGACTTTTTCACGTCTATACGTCACTAAGCTCAGCTAATTTTTGTTTCAATAAACCATGAAAAACATTTTTTTATGTTTCGCCATTACTACTAATAGAGTTAAATTTGATGTAAAATGTCCATATTATTTTTGTGTTAAAAATTTAAAAATACATCTTTTGAACTTTTTCTTAAAAAAAAAATTTTGTGACATAAATAATAAAAAAAACTGATTTCAATATTATTTTTGAAAAAAATGAAATTTCAAAAAAAATAAACAACCAATTTTAACAACTGTTTTTTTTAAATATTTTTTAAAAAGAATAATATTAAAATATTTTTTTTCATTTATTCCATAAAATTATTTTTTATAAGAAAGTAAAATAATAATAATTTTTGTAGTTTTTTATATACATGGGTATTTATAACATTTAATAAAATAGAGGTGAATTTTATCAAATGTCAAAAATACTCATGTATTAAAAAGGTTATTACAACATTTTTTAAAAAAATATTTATTTATAGAATAAACTTTACTGTTAGTACATCAAATATAACTCAGTTAGTAACGGTGAAACATAAAAAGAGTTTTCCGTAGTGAATTAAAAAATAAATTAGTTAAGAGCAGTGATGTGAAAAAGTTGACTAGTTGAGAGCAGTGATCATTAAATTTTTCCCTTCAAATTATAATTAAGGATATTTCTGTCTTTTCAATCAAAATAAAAAAAAACTCATTTGTTATAAAGAGTATTTTAGTATTTTCACAAAATAAATAAAAATTGTAAAAAAATATCTAAATTTAGTTATTTGCAAATCACCTAGATGTAGTGACGATTTCCCTTTTAAATATTGAGGAGATATTGTTTGTTACTGACAGATTATCCATTATTTGCCCTAAAATATATAGGAGTAGGGATGCAATTAGTGAAAAACACATATTAAATTGCAAAATGGGGAATCATTGTCAACCGGTGGATCATAGAAATAAAACGTCACCAATCCCAAATTATTATTAATTCTAATCAATATAAATAAACGAAAAGGGTAGTAAGAGTAATACACAATACATATCAAAAACGGTTAGTGGCAGCCACTCTGACAATGCCTATATATATATGCAATCATCCCTCCCTCAGGACGACGACCAATTTATCACCTCCATCTGTATTGTCTTTTTCATTCACCAAAACCAAACAAGAAACTACATTAACCCAGGAACATCAACAGGTAATCTTCAATTACACAACTACAAAATCATGGAATATTACCAAAGTAATTATTTTCATACCACATCATATACAAATTTATTTCAATAATTACTCACCTTCATTCATTTATGAACCATGAATCACAATTTCGTTGCTTACCATACAAAATTACATAATGCAGCTCATGCTAAATCCGATGAAGAAGATCTTTGGATATCATATGAAAATGGCATCTACAAGACAGAATGTGATAAAATTTACCAATACATTCCATCAGTTGGACATCGATTCACAACTCTCAATAAAGGTATTTCAGCATGCCAAACCTATGCAAAATATTGTGGGTTCGTAACATGATTATGCACTCAAAAAGCATACAGAAACGTGGTAACATTGAAGTACATCCTCTGCTCGGAGCCATGAGACAAAAGTACTAGCTTGCTTGACATCGAAGAAAATACAGAGAATCGTCCCAAAAGACGTCAATGCATCTCCTATCACCTTAATTATTCCATCTGCTTAATTTTGTATTTCTCAAATGGTATTTGCATGGTTCATGATAGTCTACATTTATGCAATTTGCTAAATGCATCGATGAGACTTGAACTTCTCATTAAACTAAATTAAACTCTCAAATTCTTCACATAGAGATTTCATTTTTCCTAGCCTACCTTTCTTCAACGTACAATTGAAACCACAATGCAAATAATTTATAATCTAAATGGTTGCACATAAAATCATATATTGAAAATTCTTCAAATGAATTTGGAAAACTCTAGTCCAATTTATAAGAGAAGACTTTTCTTATAACAAGATTGACAAATATTGCAACTGATCTGACACATTTGATCACAAAAATGAGGCATTAATATCTGTTGTATAACAACTCAAATATCATTTCCTTATAACACAAACTAATACCCCCTTTATCGCAAAAATTAACAAGTATATTTCATTTCACTTACCAAATTTGTTCTCAAGTATAGAAATTATAGCAAAATATTGGGGTGTCAATATTTCAATTTTCTATATATAATATTTCAAAATCTACGATGAAATATATACAAAAAAAATCCACATAAATGACAGTGCAAATGAGATCTCAATTTCCTTAAATTAACACCATACATCTCATTTACATTTAACACACCAAATTTACTCTATTAGAACCATACATCCCAAAAGCAAGCACTTGACATTCAAAATTGAGCAACCTCTGTTTCATTCACATCCTACACAAGTGCCATTATAAACCCTCATGTGTGTTAACACTGGCAAATCAAGTTCAAACATTTCATCAGCATGCCATTGAAACACACACCATCTCAAAGCAGTAAACAAAGTATTGCAAAATCATAACCGAAGACTAAACTAACTTACATTAGAAAGACAATACCACTTGTCAAAATAAAAACACCAATCTCGACCAGAGTATTTTGATTCATGAACCATCTACCCAACAACTTAAACCATATAAATAACCCAAAAGGTGATGACGCTTCAAGCTGTCAACCATTACGGAACAGAGGAATTCAAGAACTCAAATAATAGGTGCTTAAGTGATCTGATATTATTGGAGCAACTTTGAACAACTAGATAACCCTCCCTTGAACTAATTCCCTTACACCCAATTCCTTGCGAAGCTTCTGAAGCATCTCCAACTCTGTCTCCAAATATGCAAAAATTTGGAGAATGTGTTATTTGGAGACAGAATTAAGTGAAATGCTATTATTATTTTTTATTTATGAGTGTAATAAATGAGTATCTAAATTTATTTTTATTTATGAGTGTAATTTATGTGTATTGTTTTTTAAAAGAAATTTATTTATTTATTTAATTTGATTGTAAATTGAATATGTAAAAATTATGGCATTATAACTTCATTTGTAATTTATTTTGCAAAATATACTTTTCATTAGAATCGACGACAAACAAAGATTTTAAATAAAAATTCGACAACAACATAGATTTTCAATTACAATAATAAAAAAACGAACACGATTATTTGTCTTATTCACTAAGAAGATCGAAATATTGACTAAATTATCCGTTGAGACGAGTATACTAACTCGTAGAATTAATTGTGTTTTATTCGATATGTTATTTTTAATATTTTATTATATAAAATTTTGATTAATATATGACATTTATTTTTAGTAAATTAATATATATATATATATATATATATATATAATTTATTAGAATTAGAATTAGAATTATATAAATATGATACATAAAATTATTAAATAATAAAAGTAGTATTTGATGTGACAGAGATAATTTTAGAGATTGAGTTGGGAGAGAAATAGAGATAGAGAGTCAATGATTGAGTAATAATTCAGCCTCCATGGTTGATAAACACATAGCCTGAAGTGCTCTTGCGTAATCACTATCAGTAAAGGCCACCAATTCACTAGCTCCTCCCATCTTGTAAAACGCACTCTAGTCCAACAATATTCATTCTAGTATTGTTTCCAAGCTTGACAGTGTGAGAAAATGTTGTATCCACACATCACTTCTACTTGCTTTTTGCAACTCCACATATGCCATCAATAACAATTCATCTTCCTCGTCTATCTCTGCATAATTTCCATCTTGGACATTCATATTGAAAATGCCCCAAGTTGTGACACTTACAACATTCAACAGTTGCTTTGTTGAAGGTTCTTCTCCCTCTCCCTCGTCCTCTACCTCTAGAAGAGGTTTCTCCATCTTCAGAGCTTGGAATAAGTAGTGTTTTACCTGATGGTCCTTCATCCTGGCATCTTCAAGTTGTGTTTCAGTCAACACCGTCTCTTTTGGAGGCTCTGCAAAACCATTCTCCACCAAACTCCAAAGACCCTTTGCCTTGAGCAAATTCTCACTCCAACCATCAAAGTGAGGAATCTTTGTTGATCTGATTTTATTGGACCAACTTTGGCTTTATATATAGCCTTACATAAACTTAGATAATATACCACTTACCACATTGATAGTTTAGTGGCATCCACAAAGACTCAACAACTAGATAAGACTAAAATAACTCCTAAGGAATAGGCCTTTATAAACAATATTCGATCAGAAACGCAACTAATTGAAATTAACAACTAACAATGCAGTACTCAACCATTCTAGAAATTATCTACACAAAATAAGTAAATATAATATAGATCTCGAACGTGAACTCTCGAACTTCATGCTTCCCTTCTTCACCAGCACTTTCAGTACCTTAAATTGATTTTCAAACTGTTACCTAACTCAATTTATCTCACTCCACATACAAGTGCACATTTAAACAAAACAAAAAGGAGGTTAATTAACACGTTGTCTTCCCAAAACGGTTATACAACCACTACACCTCCACTTCTTTCAGTGATAGATCGTGGACTGAATTACATAATTATAAAATGGGATAATTCCAGATGACTACGTCTGGATATGTCATATTATCACATGATTACACTTATAATTTTTCGTGTCAGGGTGAATACCTAATAATTTCATTTTTCTCATCGTAACTCATTCCATCCATTTCCGTTATTTTTTAACATTTTTAACGTGTGAAAAGATTAAAATACCCTTCAGAGGTAAATAATTGTTTTTAAATTGAATGAAAAGACTAAAATACCCTTTACTATTCATTTAATTTTCAAAAAAATACTCATCATCCTCTCTCTCTCTCTCTCTCCTCCATCACCACCACCTCCACCACAATTCCCTCCCTCCTCCGCCACCACCACCTATCCTCCCCCTCCGTCGCCACCTCCTCCACCACCACGCCACCACATCCATCTCCTCCACCTCCTCCAACACCATCACCACCACTGCCACCACCTCCATCTCCTCCACCTCATCCATCACCACCACCACCTCCCTCTCCTCCACTTTGATGAGAAGTATTTTTTAAAAAATTAAATGAATAGTGAAAGGTATCTTAATCTTTTCATTCAATTTAAAAACAATTATTCACATTTGAAGGGTATTTTAGTCTTTTCACACGTTAAAAATGTTAAAAACTAACGGAAATGGACGGAATGAGTAACGGTGAGAATAATGAAATTCTTGGGTATTCACCCGACACGAAAAATTCTAGGTGTAGATAGTCATGTGATAATGTGACATATCTAGGTGTAATCATCTGGAATTATCTCTTATGAAATTACATGATTACCCCATCCCAAAATTTGTAAATGTATATTTACAAAAGTACCCCCAAATCTATAACATTAAATATAATCTGATTTTTTAAATTTACAAAACTACTTTATTAATATTAATATTCCGCGTTAAAATCCCAACCTTCCATATCAAGATCGAACGACCCACATTAGTTCCCCGTTTTACAAATTAAAATGTAGTTTCCTAGTGATTACTTCCCATAAGAGTAATACATTTAATACACTCAAAAACAACACATTTTAAACTTTGATACACTCAATTATTATTTTTAGGGTAAATTTCACGTGACCCCTTAACTATATGCGTGTCTCACATGCCCCCTTAACTATACGCGTGTCTCACATGCCCCTCTTGGTGCATTAACCCAAAACTTTCACTTTACTTTTTTTATGTTGACTTTTTTCAAAATTTTGTAAAGTTTTGTGTGAAATAACGAAAATACCCTTATATTTGAAAAATTAAAATAAATTAATTAAAATGATTTTAAACTTTTTTTTTAATTTTCTCGTCATAAAAAATAAATAATAAAATTTTGTTAATAGTAAAAATATTTTTTTTATCAAAAAAATTTAAAAATAAAAATTTATTTTTAAACATTGTTTTTTATTTTTATTACTTTTTATAAATATTTTTTTTAATAAAAAACTGATACTAAAATATTTTTTTATTCTTTGTTTTTGTAAAAAAATATATAAAAAAAATTTCAAAATCATTTTTATTTATTTATTTTAACTTTTTAGATACGTATTTTCGTCATTTCACAAAAAACTTATCAAAATTTTTGAAAAGAGTCAAAAAAAAAGTAAAGTGGAATTTTTAAATAATTAAGGCAGCTCACAAATTGATTTTCTGGTCAAAGAGGGCATGTGAGACAGCGTATAGTTAAGAAAGTCATGAATTTAACCCTTATTTCTATACCTCTGCACATTATAACCATGATTTAAGACACTCGTACAAACAAAAAAGGAACTCAAGTATTCCTTTATTAGGATTTTCAAGTGTAAGTCTTTTTCCCATACGTAAATATAATCAAAAGCTTTCTGATAATTCTAACATATCAAGGGGAAAAGATAAAACCAATTTTTAGGGACCACACCTGCAAGGTGCTAAAAACACTATAGCACAGAAGGCTCATCCCATCCAAAGAGGGATTTAATATTTTGAACTTGAAATGACATAGGAACCAGCTGTTGGAGCTAAAAACTATGAAACAGAAAAGAAACAAAAATGAGATTTAACATCTTGATCTTGAAAAGCCTACCCTGCCATAAAAATAGGACTGACTTTACACCTCTCGGTTGACCGACTCCTCTAGGCAAGAAAGGGTGTGGGTTCATTGTGGCCGTCAAATGAATGAGTCTGATTACAGTTCAGCCTAACCACCGAAGAGCAGAATATAGGTCGCCACAGGTGACCCCATTTGCTATATGCTGACTTGGTTCAGGACATCCCTGTTCTGGGCTACTGCTACTTTCTCGAGAAAGCTTGAGGTCGTCACCATCAGCCAGAGCAGGCGGGGAGTTTGTTGCCCCGACAGGCCTGCAGCAAATCAATTGCTACTTAGATTCACCGTTTATCACTTCTTTCTTCTCATCAACAGGTTTCCCTTCCCAAATCTGAATCCAGGAACACAGGGTGCAAGTTAGGTTACATGTTTGGTCAGAATATATGGAAGAACCACTTCTAAAGAGAGAACATATGTATATATATATATATATATATATATATATTACCTGCTTTTGGAACTGTTGTTGCTTGGCCTTCTTATCCTGAATTGTTTTCTGGCGAGTCTCATAAAACCCAAAATCATCCAGGATACTCGTCTTGCTAGAATGATCCTTAAATATCTTGATGATTCTAAGTCCCTGTTCTAACTTCACCTAAACAAACCAATGGAAGCATACAGTTTATGATAAGAAAATGAAATTAAAATGTTCTGTGATATTAGTGACATCATTATGCACACAACACATACCTCCTGAGTGTCCCTACTGTTTGTGACAGGTTTGTTTTCATTGTTTTCAAGGGTAATATGTTTCAACAAGCTGTTGGGTACATCTTTCACAATGTGCCATTTCACATCGAAACAACCGTTCCACTTGTCTTGTTGCCAATACTCACAATTCTTATTGAAATCAACTGGACCAACCATCTCAGCGAGTCCAACAAACTGTCCACTGGTATTGACCTAAAAACATGAATTAAAAGGAAATTAATATGAGAAACAGCAAATACAGAAAAACAAATGAAGTCGGTAAGTTCAGTATAAATGCTTACTGAAAAGAGAAGAAATACAGGGCATCCTCCAGATTTCTCCTGAGCCTCTCGGTATGCTGCATCAAGTTTCTTGTTACCATTAGGTGTGCTCGCCCAAACATTATATTTAATGCTCTTATGCACATCATCCTCGCTATACGACTTAATAATGAAGAATTTTGCATCCACATATTCCTCAGCAAAATCGGCTTGGTTGTATTGGCTGCAATCCGGGATAAAAACTGATTTATCAACGTTTTCATCAACTGATGGAACGTTCTGGTCCTTGGCAGATAAGGTGGCAGTAACAAAATCCTTCTGTTCCTTGGAGCCTCTAGCTCTAGGTCCCCTGTTCAGCTCATTTAGACCATCTGTGTTTTCAGTGCCATAACCAAAGTAACCATTGCCTCGTCCTCTTGGCTTGTACTTGTTGTCAACAGGGTACCAACTGCGCCCGCCTGCTCGTGATCCATAAGCACTAGATCCATAACCCATACCAGATCCAATAGTGTTCCCATACTGACCATACAACTTGTTTGGAAAGGTCCTATTCACATACCCATGAGGTGAACCAGTCCCAGACATTGATCGCTGGTGCTGTATACCCTGTGAAAAACAATACATCGATAAGGGTTCGCATGAAACAACTTTGAAGCGCATTGAAATATTAAAATTAGCATACCAAAATTACTTTCATAACAAATCATATTTTTGAATGACAATTCACATGAAATTTGCGTACCATATAATAAGAACTTGGAGAATAATTTGCATTCCTTGAAGACGGACCATTGGGATTTGAATTGGAAGTGATTGGAGAGCTAGCCACAAGTCTAGACTGCCCATCGGAAAACAGAGGGGAGTCTAGCCATGGGATAGGAGATCTTGAGCCATCATAATAATACTTCGGATCCTGATACGGTGAAGATGGAATACCAACTTGCAATGCATTCCTTGAATATGTCCCATTTGAATTGTAAGCAGTAGAATTCTGATACGTTGGCTTCAAAGGAACTGAATTACCACTTCCCTTGACGTTCCCATTTGCAACACCATTAGGTTTCCCATTAGCTGTTTCTGCAGGCAATGGCTTATGGGCGGAAACATCACCTTGGGTAGGTGGTGCCTGAGTCGGCGTGTATGGCCTGCTCGTTGGAGTCAATGGCTGGAAGTAGGGTTGAGGATACTGGTATTGCTGAGACCCATACAACTGTCCATCATTTCCCATAGTTGGAACAGGTGAACCTGCCGGTGAATAGGGGGCATATGGTGCATACCCATAACCGTGGTACATAGCAGAACCATTATCCCCATACATTCCCTGTAAATTAATAATGTGTTAAAAGATGCAATTTTTTGAACTATTAAAGAATTCCTTTAAAACAAAAGGGGCTAAACAAATTCAAAGTTATTGAATTACATGGTTGAAAGGGAAAGAAAGATGAATGAAATTTATTGGTCATGGGTAACAATTCAGTGCAAACATATGATCCATGCAATAATTAACTTACAGAATTCATATCAACTCCTTCAGAATTGATGTATCTTGAGTAGTTACCATCCCAATCACTTACAGAGCCATCATAGTCTGCAAGCATTTCAGGGTCAATACAACAACAGTGTAAACTTAATATAAACAATAGATAACATAACAAGTCAGTTATTTGCAAAATCAATTTACATGTGAAATAAGATAACTTATGGAGAGACTCAAATCATCATACTTACTTCCATAGTAATAGGCTTGCGGATAAGCCGCGTTGGGGAAATAGCATAGAGACGGATCCATACATTCCTGCAACATGGGTGTCACAGATCGCTCACCATTAGCTGCTGCAGTTGAATCCACAGACCCAAATTGATTTGCAGACGGCTGCGTTGAAGATAAAAAACACATTAGAACCACATCAATTGTACCGAGGGAGTGCTTAGTATAGTGAACCTGAGAGTGCATATCCATGATATATTATATAACTAATGTTAAGAGCATATATTATATCAATCATAAACAAAAATTACCTTTTTGGTGGGCTCTGGAATTTCCAAAGCCTTTGGTTGAGACTCTAGAGACAGTTTCTGCAGCAAATCAGTAGTTTCTATAGAAGAGAAAAGTAAAGGAAATACATGTTCCAACAATTCACAGATCTGTCCATTTCATAATAAGCCATCTCAAATCTTAATACAAAAAAACACGACACAAAAAGAATTTCCTTCCAGAATTGAAAAAGTATTCTGAAATTCAATGAAAATCCATTAAAGCTTATCACATACATAATAATACCTGCTAAAACACAAAACCCATCTAAACTTGGCCATAAAAAAGTCAAATCTAGAAAACCAATTCAACAAAATCGCCATATCTTGATACACACAGAACAATCGAAAATTGAAGAATTTAGCTGAATATTGAATTACAGAAGAACAGACCCAAATCACAACTAAACATAAAAGCCTGTCCCGAAAACAATCACGAGCCAATACAAAACCATAAATTAACACCGAGAGATGCATATGAAGCCCGATCTACAAGTACCGAACACAAGCATACCAAGCCAAAACAGGAGCTAAAAACACTCAGAAAAAAGGATACGATCTGCAGAAGGAGCAACGGTAGCCATGATAAGATGAGGACGGATCTGAAGACGGTAAAACCCTAAATCCCAAACACGGGTTTTAGAGAAAATGCAGAGACGAAGAGAGGTTTGCAGAGAGAAAAGTGGGCAAGTTCTCGCAGCCGCAAAAGGTTGATTCAAATAGCACCACGGTTCTCGTTTGTCACTCACCCGCGGGTGAGGCTGTGAGCTCATCGCTTAAACCCCATTGGCCTGTTGACGGCCTGCCGGGTTTTTTACTGGACCGTTCACTGTCGATGATTGGGTCTAGTGTCACCCGCGGGTGAAGAAATCTAGTGTGCGTGAAAAGCTGGGAAACCCTAATTATAAAAGGACAGGAATGTCCCCATCTAGAAGTCCAGCTTTGGATTTTAATTGGACTTTTTGTTATGGGCATTTCTGTAATTGAACACACATGCTTAGTGGTTAAGATATTTGTCAATTGTCACTGACCTCCAAAATTTAAAAGAATATAAAATGGAAATTTCTTTGATTGTTCCGAGGGGGAAACTTGGGAGGATTCATTCCATATATTAGAAATGGAGAAAATATCCTCAAAGAAAATATGCCAAAATAGGCAAGGAAAAGGTAATCCATATCCATGTCTTGAATACAGATAGTTTTATATCATTTTTGAACCTGGTCAATAATGATATCTTCTTATCAAATATCATTGTAGATTAATGTGATTAAATGAAAAATACAAAATATAGGAATGGCAAAAAACTCAAACCCCACTATATTGGAAGAAGGATGGGTCAGCGATTTAGAGTGGGCGGATAACAGGACACGGATAACAGGACAAACAAGCAAAAAGATATATAGTTAGGACATGATTGTAGTCGAGGTGACTGGTAGGGGTGTGCATAATCACCGAAACCGACTAGATCGACTTGAATCGAAATCGAGGCAATCGGTCACCTAACGTTTCGGGTTTATAATGAGGGAAACCTGCGCTAACCGAAAAATTAGTACATTAGTTCATGAAATTGAAGCGTATATGAGGAGAATCAAAACTGGGTCTGAGCCAAGACAATCCAAGCGCGCTACCATTACGCTAACATCGACTTATGATTTATTATTCATATTATATTATGCATATCAAATGTAATCGTCAAATTAAAATAAAATTGGAATGACAAAATTACCCTCTTTGATATGTCTTTCGCCAAAAATCAGGGCCGGCTCAATTGTTCTCGAGACTTAAAACACAAATTATTAATATACTATTATCTTAAGCATTAGTTCTCAAAATGGGTCTAAAATGTTAACACTTGAGGCTTTTTTTTCATCATACTTGGAATTCATTTCTTAGATGGGCTTAAAACATTTGCTTCATTTACTTTATGGGCGAGACGGCCCTGCCAAAAACCCTAATCTCATACCGTTAAATACCCCTCTTTCAACTTATGCCCTCATCATCTTCATTCTTCGAGCCTTTTCACTTTTTTCTCCTCTCAACCATTAATTTAAATCATGAGCTTCTTAGTTTCTTTTTCCCCCGGCTTACAAGCAATTTTGCTTCATGGTGATTGACTCTTATCAACTCTGATTCCTTTATCTATTCAATTAGTTTTTAATTTTTTACTTTTTTTAATTTCAATTTCACTTTATATATTTATGGATCTGCAACATGCAAGAGTTGGTGTGAGTATTGGTATTCATATAAATCTACATTTCTATGTGATGATCAAACAACATGCACTACCATCTGACCTTTCTCTTGCACTTTTCAATTTTCGAGTCACTGTAGTTTCCAACGATTTGAAATTATTTTTCTCGATTTTTGTTTGTTTTGAAATTGCAATCAGTGGTGAAATTAGCATTATATTAATGATTTGTAGTGATTAATTACTAAATAATCACCTTCTTATGGATGAGATTACTTGATCTGTTTTTTAGATCTTGAATTTTTTGTTGATGCCTATTTTATCTGACGCCTAAAACCTACAACTCTCTTCATCCATGACACGAGTGTGATGAAAGTGTCTGTATCGTTTTCTATTGGCAATCTTTGGACTGGAGTGTCACTAGAAAAAATCTAGATTTTGTGACCATTTAATAGTTTTAGTATTTTTTGTTCGGGTGGGAGTAATTTTAACATGTTTGTGCTTCTTTCTTTATTAATTCTTAACATACTTGTGAGTCTCTTTTGATAAATATATTAAGTTTTTAATTTATTTTTTTTGTATGCATACAAGTCTCTTTGCCTTAAGTAAACAAGGCACAGATCAAAACATATATTTTTGTCTTTCATTAGTAATTGTTATGATTTTATGCCCATTATCATGATAAAAATATGTATATATATTGGGTCTTTTATTAGCAGTTGTAACTTGTATATACGTTTACTTCTATTTCACTCTCAGGAAATATAACTACTTTTGGAGGCTTCAGTGTTGATATTTGCCTCTTTCTGTGAACTACGAGGAAAACTTGTTGTGCTTATGAAACTATAGAATGCTTGATGCTGCTTAGTTACTTGTTATTCTGATATTTGTAAAGTTGATATGTAGCTTAGGCTTATGTGGGACTGTCTGCATTGGGCCGAAAAAGGCCCAAATAATTGACCCATTTAGGATTTGGGTAACCCGATCAAATCGACTGAACCGAACTGATTGACCGTCGGTTTTAACCGAACCAGCCGACTATCCATCGGTTTGCTTATCAGTTCTGAAGTTCCAATAATTGAAACCGTCGGTTCGGTTCGGTTAACCCTGGTTCGGTTCAGTTATGGAACCGTGAACACTCTTAGTGACTGGTACATGCCTCGCCTCGGTATGTGTTAAAAAGAAATTATATTATAATTTAGGGATAATCTCACGTAGTTAGGGTTGACTTGAGACATTTATCACTTAGTTACAACTTTTTTTTTTTTGTTATAGCTAAGAAATTTTTTCTCTTGGTAACTACAATTTTCATTATTTTAAAGTTCACACTGTTAATTTTTGGTGCAAAATACCTTAAAGATCAATCAAATATTTTAAAACATGTCATTGAACTCGTTTTTCTTTTTCTTTTTTCTCATTCTCTCTCTTCTTCCTCTCTCTCCAAAGCATGACACCCTAGAAAAATTCCACAATCCTAAACAAAATAAATCAATTAACACAAATCATTTTATCTATTTTTAAACAAATATTAATAATTGATTACCCAACTAGCTTGTTTGTTAACCCCATAGTATATTAATGCTTAAATTATTCAACAAATAACCAAAAAGTTAGCTTCAAAGTTGAATGTTCAATATAAAAATATGATTCTTAAAGCTCATTACGAATCCTCACAATATGATTTGTTCGATTTTTTAGTACTGATTTGTTCAAAACTCATTACAATTCTTCATTGTGCCCATCTCGGTTGCTTGCAGATTTTTTAGTACTGATTTGGTCATCACGGTACCAATCTCTTCAGGCTCCTGCACCTCCTCAATTTATGAAGCACTAATCCCTCTATTCCTCCCATTCCTGCCTAATCATGAAAAGAGCCTCAAATAGTGACTTTGATTTGTACAGCTGATTGGACCTCTCTTGGCTTTTAACTGCTTAGCCCTTTCCAATATTTCAAATAAGGCTTCAAGCCTCCAATAAACTGTGATATGAAATGATACTCCTTCAAAGCTACGAGTGTTCAGATTTTAACCGAAACCCGTCCAACCAGCGGGTTCATGGGCACTTATTAGGCATGCTACCATTTTAATGCACTCACCCCGCTCTTACACCAATTCATCTCAACTGGTGTGATCTGTATTTGCTCTCCCAAAACTAGGTTTTGAAATCGAATTTATGTAAATTGGCCAAGTTTTACGATGGCATGGGCTAGGATGACACGTGCTGAAACCCTGTGCCTTTCTCAAGTTCACAACTTCTAGTATCAAGTAACACTAGAACCATCAAACAACATGTCACGAATAAAAAAGCAAAGCTACAAATTAATAGACCACCAGAACCATCTTTACTAAGGAGAATATTACACACTATAAAGGTCATAACAATGAAAGTTTACAAATTAACACAAACCTATCAATCCAACGAGGATAAATAAGCTAGCGCCCCAAATTCATTAGGAGAAAGGAGAAGGAAAAAAAGAGAGAAATAACATTATTTTGGAAGACAAACATAGGTATTTTAATCTTTTTGCATACAAAACTGTCATATAATGACAATGTAGTTATTTGAGAAAAAAAATTCTTAGTGCGCCTATAGCAACAAAAAAGTCAGTTGTAATTATTTGAGGAAATGTATCAAGTTAACTGTAGGTACGTGAGTATCCCTATAATTTATATTTAAAAGACAATATTACCAAACTAATTATTCTCTAATTAGGTTTCTCAAAAACTCTAATTAGGAATTCCTAGAGTAATTATTAATTTGTTCTTTTTTTTTTAATTGGACTTGACCAACTATTGCTAGACTGATTGGTTTTGGTTGCATAATGAGAAAACCCCATGTACTAGGATTTGAATACTTCAAACACAATATTGCAATAGTACTTTTCTTTTGAATTAGAATGGACCCTGAACTAATTTACAATGTTGTAACTTGCAAGTAATTTTTTTCTTTAAAATTAGAATGAACCCAAAACCGATTTAGTGATTACTTTTTATATTTCACACACATTAGCATGTTTATCATAATATTTCATCTACTTATTTTTTTTAGGTTAAAGATGTTTTGCTACATCATGTTTTATTTATTGTTGCCATTTGTATGTTAAATTAATTGAGTGATGAGCAAATAATGCAGAATAAGTTATACATAGTATTGGAAGAATGTTTGATTCCGGGACAGGGCTAGGGACTTGCAAATTAACCATATTTTTCGGGCGGGCAGAAAGCAAAATATTGGAGAATAGGGCGCGTTTGGGACAGGGAGCCGAATTTCGAGGCGGGGTATGGGACTACTAAACCCGCCCAATGTCATCCCTAACAACATTATAGTAAATTTTATCATTTTTCAGTACAAAATCTCATTTAAATTTAAATATATTAATATTTTGTAAAACTCTATATTAAGGTAGTAATTCGTCTATGGCCAAATGGTGCTTTGAACTTTCCTTCTGCAAAATATATGCATCCTCTTTAAAATATCAAACTGCCATTACAATTAATATTCATTAATTTTTCTATAAAATATTTATAAAATGATAATTTCTAATTAAATTACAAAATTTAATTATACACATTCAATTAGAAGATAAAAATAGAAAAATTCTTAAGAAAATATTTATTTTTTTAGTTTTAGAATTTTAGTTCTTAATTTTATGGGTGTTTTCTCACATTTTAAAAAATACATATATTTTGCACGAAAAAAAATAAAGTTTATAACATATTTTTTATATTAACAAATTACATACAACACCCTTTCATAAAATTGTCGCGGTATATAACACATTTTTTTGTCTTTTCCCTTTTAAATTCATGTATTTGGGTTATAAATTCAGAAGCACCTGAATATTAAGGTGGCAAAACTTCTGAATTTGATGAAAATTTATGGGACGTGATTACTAATTCGATCCAAAACTGTATTGCTACTTTTTTTATAGAGCACCAAATATCTCGACTTTGACGGAGACTCGTTGTCTCCGATCCGACAAATAATGAGAGAATTATCAAATCTATTTTTAAACTTGTTCTTCTGTCATTCGCGGCGAAAAGTAATGTTTGAATTTATCTAAGAAAGAACTATAAGATCTCTGCTTGACTTAATTCATTAAATTTATTTAATTCTCACCTAATTACTCAATAAAATTTAACTAATACTAAAATAATATATATGATCAAGTAAACGAGGTTGAACGTTGAAAAGTTAAACTCAAAATTGAGTAGTTTACTTATAATGAGTTGAACCTTGAACACTAATTTCACTCACAACTCTATGATCAGTTGGAAAAAATAAGTGTGCACTATTCAACTTTTGCAAAACGTGGAAGCGAGCTTATCATTTTATTGCAAAATGTGTAGTTTTGTCTAAAAGTAACAAATATGATTGAAATTTTAAAAATAATAATGAATTTTTTCCCAACTCGAGTTCGTCTACATTTTCTCCCCCTTTTTATCTTCGTGTTATTAAAGCCACATCAGGTAATATTAGGTTTAAGAAGAGGAAAACTGACGAGCTCAAATTTGATTTTATTTATATACTTGAAATTTTAATCCTAGGGGTATTTAATCATTTCTAAACAATAATATTACACTTGTTGCAAATAATTGGTAAGTTTATCGCTACTTTTTGTGATAAAAAAAATTCACAACCACTTATTACAAAAAATGAATAGTTAACTGCTACTTTTTGTAATTTTTCCAACTAAATATTTAACAAATAAAACTCGGTCACAAACATAAGAAAATTTGAACCAGCACTGAAGTTTTGGGCAATTTACTCAAAGAAAGATGGTCCTGTAGAAAAACAGAAACTGTTGAAACAAAAGTTGCAGCTAAACCTGAAACTTTTCTCTACTGTGAATCAATTACAAGCACAAGATGTGCAGCACAGTGCCAATATGGCTTTAGCTAAATGCTGGCATGGGCCTGCGAGTCAAAGTCAAAGCCTTCGTATTTATCCGATTCAGTAATGCAGTTGACAGACACAACCAGAGGGCTCCTAACAAAATGTAAGCCATCAGACCAAACAATCTCCCCGAAATCATACCTTCCCCTCGACTTCTTCTCCGGCCTCAGTGTCACGTAATACGAATTCTCTTCCTGGAAGCACGAGAACACAAGAACCCGCGGCCACACCACAACTTCAACCCCATTTGGCCTCACAACCGACACAAAGTATATGGCATCCGGGTTCTTCGCCACATTTCGAACTTTCCTCTTGATTGTCACAGTCGACTCGAGGTTGGATATGGAAATGGAGGGATAGTTCATGTTTGTGATTGTTTTGCGGGTTTTCGGACAACTCATGCCTGTCCCAGAAGAGGGAAGGACAATGCTGTTTATCTGGTCTTGGGTGTATCCTATGTTGCAGAGGAACAAAACGTAGTCTTTGGTTTTCGTGTCGTAGACTAGACCTGGATCCAATGACCGCAGTGGGTTTATGTGCCCCGCGCCGATGTCAAACGGGTTGGATCCTGCAGCGGTTGATCCGCCTGGGAGGATATAATCCTCGCTCGTGTCCACGTTGTATGCTGAGACAGAACACAAGAGAATATCATGCTACGCACGCGGAAAATGACTAGCAAATTACAAAGTCATAATTGCAAAAACTGGCTGTGTAATGTTGTCAATATACCTCCATAATTGTAAAATATTTCCGTGAACTTATCTTTTTTTTGCATGGTTAATAACACCATTAAAAAAAATTTAAAAGGCTAAATCAAGGTTCAAAATTGCGGAAATGAGCCTTGAGGCATTTTTTGTTAGCAATGCGAGGCGTAAACCTTGAGGCGCAGTGAGGCGTAAGCCTCAATAATAAGACCAATAAATTCAAATAATATGATAAGAGTAAGAAAAAATATAAAGAAAAATAAGCTAAACAAGCAAAATAGAAATCATCAAATAATTAGCAAGAATTTAAAACAAAATAAGCAATTATAAATTAGGAAAAAATCAGGTAAAAAAATAAAAAATTCAGCAAAATAAACAAAAATAAATATCATCAAAGAATTAGCAAAATTTAAAGGAGATGAGAGGGAGGGAGAATAGTGGTCGGCTAGAAAATGTGTTGTTCAATGGAAGTGTTGCTGATTTTTCTTCTAATATATGTTTTAATTTTGTATTCCTTAGATTTATTAGGTTAACTTTAGCTTCTTACTTCTTACTAACTTAAAGGTCTCAATAACAACATTTAAGAGAACTCAGATATAAAACTTTCATAAAAAGCCCATAATGGGTTTTTAAAAATTTAAATTTTAGCCTACAATTTGAGGCGTAACCTCAACCACCTTGATACCTAAGGTGCGAGGCATAAGCCTTGACGGAGCCGAGGCGTTAGCCTCGGTACACAGATGAGAGGCTGTAAGCCTCAATAGCTTTTTTATACTATGGGCTAGATAAAATACTTTTCACAGGTAAAATTTCAAATTTGTACCTGTTATATATATATATATTATTATTTTTAAATAGCATAAATCATAAGTACATTAATTTATTTAATGTAAATTAAAAAAATAGAAATCCACCTAGTCCCCAACTAGGGCTTGAAGGCCCTGTGCGACTGACCGGTGCCTAACGATTTCTCCAACACTAACAAAAATAATTTATAAAGGCTAAAATACTATTCAAATTTGAAGTTAAATGTAAAAAAAATATAAACGTTTATATTCATCGGCAAAAATTTACCGGTAGTTATGAGAGCGGATTTGATGGCTGCAGGAGACCAATTTGGGTGTGCAGATCTGATGAGAGCGGCCACTCCAGCTACGTGAGGACACGACATGGATGTTCCCGACAGGAAGTTCCAGTTGACGGATAGGCCGCCGCTAGGCAATGGAGTGGGAGAAATGTTGGGAGGCCATGCTGCCAATATACCAACTCCTGGTGCACTTACATCAGGCTGTAACAAAAGCACTCAACGCTCACAAATCAAGCAATTTGAACAATGTTGTAAAAATCTCCGACTTGTCTGATTAATCCTTTATAATTCCTGATCAATCATTTCGTCTAATTTATTTTTTGAATTACCCCCGACTAATCCCCAATTAGTCCCTTGAAAGCTCTCTCTGGCCGACTATAGTGCCTAACGTTTTGACAACAGAATTTGAAGAAGTTGATGGATTGATAATCGCAACAACAAACATTTACCTTGAGAATGTCCGGAGTGAGTGAGCTTGGCCCTCTGGACGAGAAGTATGCCACTACTGGCGCCGGAGACTCCCCAATAGTCGTTTTACTCGGCCTTATATCAACTGTTGGGAGTCTTCATAGTGAATACAGATAATCGTTCGTTATAATATGCTTAGCTATCTTACTTAAAGGGATCAACGACGATAAATGTGAAAAAGCGACTAACTATGTGAAAATCATGTCAATGGGGAAGTAAACCAGATTTTGGAAAAAAGGAAATGTACTTGAATATAAACTAGCCGGCCTCTGAACTCCCAAGTTATGCACGATGAAAGCAAATTTAACGTTTTGTTTAACCAGAAAAATGTGTATCAAGTATATTATTTTAGAGATAAGTGCAATGTATTATCTCTTTTGAAAATAGTGTTAGTTTATTGCAAAAACTTATTATGAACTACTCAAAATTTTGAACGGTTTATCAAATTCCGTCAAAACAAATGCATAATGGGTCGTACATTTTTTTTCTTCTTCTTAAAATAACATAATTAACCCTCGAACAAAAAATTATTAAAAGTAATAAGTAAAATTTTGACGTGTTATTCTAAAAAATATATTTTTAATTAATTAGACAAAAGTTAAATATTTTTACAAGTAAGTTTTTGTTTTTTTTAAAAAAAAATTAATTGAAAGGGTATAAGTCTTTCCAATTTATTTTAATAGTGTCATTACTAATAAAAAATAAGTTCACATTCATACTATCCTATTATTCCAAAGTGTAGGACTAGGACTAGGACTAGGACCAATTAATGTGATAATTTGGGATTATGAATGTAGAAAATAGAAAGGAAAACAGTACCTTTGAGATTGAGCAATGTAGTGAAGCAATTTAGTCCCTTGATTCATGTCAACGCGGACGGTGGGGATGAAATCAACATCAGCAATCTGCTTGGTCATAGGCTCTGCATAGACCAGTCCGGACCCGTTGGCTCTCCACACTGCAACTTGTGCGACTCCACTGCTTGATATGGGTCCTATCGTGGAGAAGCACAACACTATCCTCCCCGTAGCTGGCCTCGTTCTTATCCAATTCTCCATCTCACAAATGCTACGTAACATTAACAATATGTCAATCATGTTGGGTTACGGGTTTCCTAGTTTGTATTACTAGTATATTTCATAATTAGTTTGTGCATTCCCCTCTATACACGATTGTATCATAAACAACAATCATCAATAAAGAACAATAACAATGTCGAGAATATACATATATTTAGTATGGATATAATTGCAAAAACTGTTGGTGTATTAGTCAATAGCTAAACATTTCCGTGAACTTATCTTCTTTTCTTGTACTACTAAAAATAAATTAAGAATGAAAAGACCATTCAAAAAAATAAAATGAGTTGAAAACATATAGATACCCTTATGAATGAATAGAAAAGACAAAAATAACCTCCAACTGAATAATAAAAAAATTATTATAAAAATTTACATGTGATTTTGAAAAAACACATTTGTATTATTTTAATCATCAGTTATTTTTTATTCCGGAAGAAATTATGTCATTTTAAAAATTAGACGTCACATGACCAGTTTTCTATCTGTTTTGATAAATTTTAGATGATTCATGACAACTCTTTGCAAAAGTGGGATACTACACCGCTATTTTTTGCGATTATCTCCATTTAATAATATGTATATAGATGGATCTTTATTGAAGAAAATGGACATACCCATCTTGGAAGTAATTGATGGCACTTGCTATCCTTCCTTTAAACCGTGTAGTGATCAAACTCTCCCCCTATACCATATCATGGAATCAAACCGAAAGAACATTTGTAATAAAAATTTAGCATAAATATATGCAAGGAAGGAAATTATATTACCACGATGGAGAAATTGTTATCTACGAGGATTTGGGTTGGAAACGTGCGATCAATCGAGGAGGCAGCGACGGAGATGGACCAGGGAGCAACATTCTGCACCAGAGACGGGTCCGGTCCATCGTTACCAGCAGAAAACACGACGCTGACGCCTCGTTGCGTCGCGTGAAACGACCCAATATCGGCCGCTGACGCAAAAAAGGGCACCAGAGGAGGAGAAAACCCAAACGAGGCCGAGATCACATTCACCCCGTCGCGTAAGGCGTCGTCGAAAGCCGCGAGAATGTCCGCCTCGGTGCACTTTCCGTCAAAATATAGGTTCCAACACGTCTTGTACACCGCAAGGCGGGCTCGGGGCGCACCTCCCCTCGCCTTGCCTTCCCCGAACCCGAGGAAGCTCGCATTTTCCACCAACGATCCGACTGCGGTCGATGCTGTGTGCGTCCCGTGGCCTAAAGCGTCACGGGACGATCTGTACTCGGAGTTTCCACTCGTGTTGAGCTTCCCGTGCTGCTGCTCGAACCCTTTCAGATAGTACCGCGCCCCGATTAGCTTCCTGTTGCACGCTGTTTGCGGATCGAATTGGTCTCCCTTCACACATTTTCCCTTCCAAAATGATGGAATCGGCCCGGAGTCGTGATTTTCCAGGAAACTATGTGATTCCGGCCATACACCTTCAAATAACAAAACATAGGTTCAAAGTACATCCGTTTTTTGAATGGTTACAGAATTTTCCTATCGTGTAAAAATGTGTACATCAGTTTTGTTAATGGAAAAAAAGTGATATGGACTTTGTTTCTCGAGCAAAAGTAGATATTTTCTAAAAGAACATTTGTAAAAAAATGGTAAATTGTGAAAAGTGACGGTGAACATACCATTTTTTGCAAAATGTGTACACTTGTTCAGATGCAAGAGAAATATATAATGTTTTTCAACTTCAGCTCGCCAGTTTTGCTTTTTGACTCCCATGGTGTGCAAGAGAATTTTTTTATAATTGAACAAAGTAAAGTCCAGAACATTGACAGCGTGCGATAGAATAAAAAAGTTGACAATCTCGAGTTGAAAAAATATTTTTTTATTCATAAAATTTTTATTTAAAGGGCATTTATGTCATTTTTGAATAAATGTACACAATTTGCAAGAAAATGGTAAGTTCATATCCAGTTTTTGCAAAAACGAAAGCTTACCGCCACTTTTTGCAATGTACCCTAAGAAAAATAGTTGAGACACACACAAATATACATACCAGTATCGAGGACCCCGACGACAGTGTCAGCGCCATAAGAGAGCTGCAAAGGAGTGCTCTTCGAGCCCAAGGTGAGACCCATGAAGTCCCAGCTTCTTGTTGTGTGCAACTTCAGGCTCTTGCTTCTAAACACTGATACCACTCCTTCCAATCCTGCATTTTCTGAAACTCAAGGCTTCCACACATTTATCCAACCAAATTAGTAACCCATGTCACATTACCTGCTAAGCTACTCGCTTGTGTTGCGTTCAACGCAGCTGAAAACCCAGAAAAACCATGTTTGTAGCTGTACAGCATAGATTTCTCAGCATCTTCTTCGCTAAAAATAGAATGACAATTCAGTTAGGGATGTTTCGAACAAGAAATAGAGAAAATGGTGCTTCATACTATTATATTTTTGCAAGAGGGTGCTGTGTATTTTATGATGGCAAAAAGATGCCGTGAACTTTGATTTTTTTTATAAGCTTTGGAATATTATTGCAATAGTAAAACCAATAATACAATAAAGGAAAAGAAGAGAAAACTATAAACAAACTACCCATAACCCAGAGAGTGCCGTGAATTATTTTTTTTTTTGTGCAAAATGTGTGTATTTGTACAAAAATGATGAAATTACCTTGAAAATTTAGAATTAAGATTCTAAAAAATTGATTATAAAAGTTCAAGTTAAAATATATTTTCAAAAAAACTTATTAAAATTTTTATTTGTATTTTTTTTCAAATCGTAATTCTTAATTTCGTGGGCAATTTCTTCATTTTTGCACAAATACACATTTTGCACAAAAAAAATCAAAGTTCACATCACTCTCTTGCCATTATCAAAGTACACAACACCCTCTTGCAAAATTGTAATAGTATACAATACGTTTTTGTCATTTTCCCCCAAAAATATGTATAGTAGGTAGTTAGAAAACCTTGAAAAGACGCTAGAAAGGAACTGAAGATGGGATTTCGTAGCGAGTTGAGGGTCGTCATCTTGGTTGGCTCCCAAATAAACTATGTAAACCTGAGACTGAGACACCGAACAAACTGGAAACAACGGAAGTGAGAGCAAAATGCTGCATAAACACTGAAGTCGAGTAGCCATTGTCTGCCCCCTTGAAGACTACATGGTCTGTTGGCGGTTAAATACTGAAGCAAAAGAGCACTGACCCGTGATTTCCAACAGGCGCGAAGATTGCTTGCGCTTGAAGCTTCCCGAGCTGCAAGAACACTCACAAATGGCCATTATGATATTTTACCTTCAAAGCTAGTAAGCTAGGTAGAGAATTACAGCTACAGACTACCTTCACAAAGCATCATCATAGTCTCCACCACCATTCCTTGAACTAAATTTCCGAAACCTGATTCTTTGTTAATAATAGAAATGAAGCCCAAAGGCTTGCACACAGCAGACCTACACATAAAGATGGTTATATTGATCATAAGAACATACTTCACAAACAAATCAACATGAACAAGTCTAGCATATAGCAAAGCAAGTGAATAATGCGTCTTTTTGAGTAAAGTAACTCGTTTTCATTTTAAACATGTCCTGATTAACAATGAGAGCCTAGAAAGAGGGCTATAAGGTTCCAAAACGTGTAAGCAATGATCAGGAAAGGTGATGTATGCGCGATTCGTGGAGGAAGTTGCTACTCCACCCAGAAATACTAACCATCCCTTCACAAAAGCATCAAGAAAATCATTGCTCAGCTATCCATCCCTATGCCTATGCTAACACAATGCAGGTTTGTTGCGTAATCGCTGGTTCATAGCCTTATACTTGTGAAGCACGCACTTCCTGGTTAAACCTCGAAACCAAGAACTTGCTTTCTCCATAGGCATGTACCTAATTTCAGTTGCACCATTCTGTGATTGTCTATAATTTTAGAAGCTGCTTAGGTTATCAAAATGGTTGAAACCAATCTCTCTGCAATTGATATACACGATAATAACCCCTAAATAAGTTCATATTAACAGTTTCAGCCTTTCAGAGTTGTATGGTTTCAAGCATGCATGTCATATACATATTAGGAACAAATCACAGTGTTAAGATGAGGACTTAAACCGAAAAAAGAACGAAGGAGGATTGATCATGCTAACACAAAGAGATGTTAGTCGACTTTTGGTTGCATGGCTTTAAAGTACCAAACAGTCCTTCTGGCCCTAAAGATATCAAGCACAAAAATAGGCATGCCCTCCACAAAGACGTGGTAGGGCCAGGACTGAGAATGTGACTGTAGGATACACGAATAAAGCCAATATTGACGGAGGAAAGGTGAATGCATATTTGGATAACAAAAGTAGCTTTTTTCTTGTTTTAGCATGTTATGATGCAGTGTACATTTGTTTTCACCAATCGTCCCGGTTAAGATGAAAACCAGTATAAGCACATCTGATTATGATCTGTACTTAGAATAAACCTACACAAAATAACTCTGATTAGCAGTACTTTAGCATATAAATCATTTTCAGGTTTCTCTCAAACAAAACCAACTCGAGTTCTTATAAAAGAGAAGAGAGAAATTGAAATTCATTGATGAATATAAATATGGTAGACAGTATTATTATCAGAGCACTTAAAAAAGACTATTCAGACAGAACAGTCAAAAACTCTCATTCATGAGTAGTAAGTACAGAACATCCTATAAAGAACAATAAGAGGTAAATGTAATGCCAAAACCTGATCATCAACAATCAGGAAGCTACAACATGTTCGGCATGTCCATATTTAGAAACAGACAGGCTCTGTTACATATCAGTAATTCATTTCAGGCCATTCAAAAGTTTCGAAATAGAAAACATGTTATTTCTTTCTATGTAAATATTATGAAAAATCTTTCTATCATGTTTTCCTTATAAACCCATTGGTTCTTACAAAAAACCAATGTTCAGAAAATGAATTAACACGTGTTCTGCAATATTTTCTACTTTTTATGCCTTCAACCTCAATCTACAGCATATATACATCATTGACTGTGCAAGAGAATCATCTGATGACATGATGTATTAGGACATCATCATGGTATTCACAGTAGTAGGTCATAAGTGCATTCTTCCACAAACTATATTTACCGAGATCATTGATCCTAAACACTGAAATAATTGTAATTAAACGAAGTGGAGTTACACTAAACATGCATAGGTGTGGCTGAATTGCCAAGCAGAAAAGTAGCGGTTCTGTATATTTGCTTATAACTTTTTATTCCCACTCATGATTATTATTGCTTTGCAGCACAATGTATGATGAAGCTAATCTAGACCGACATGATAACAAATTCTCCATACTTAAAAAAGATACTAACCTAAGCAGCTATTGGTGCTTTATGATATTAACACGACGTGATTGTAATAATTTACCAGAAGCGCATTCTGGTTGGTCCGTGGCCAAAACACAATAAGAGAGGTTCGCCGCTATATTGTGTTATAGTCATGAACCAAAATCCGGTACGCCATTTGAATGAGTTTTTGGGGTGTTGGTACAATCTTAAAACTCCATCCACCTACAAACACAAGCCGAGAAATAAAACATGCAATTGCAACAAAAGCAGTAAACATGGTTCGCTGACCAGACCACCATACTGGCTAATCTCAATGAGTCCTTATTCACATGTTCAACATGAAACTTCAAGTATGTTCATGAAGTGGTTGTATAACGAGTCTTCCAAGAATCTATCTCATACTCAAACAAGTGGTCCAGCAACTTCCACTAGTTTAGGGACACAAGTTATGGAAGGTTTCATCTCAAACCTGAAGCACAAAAGCCCTAATTCTCTCCCCCATTGACTTCATCACACATCGCTTGCGGTGAAGAACAGGACAGTAAGGGCAGTGGATCAGCAAAAATAAGTGTTGAAGTTTAAAGTAAAGATTGAATATTTTGCTTGTGGGGCATGAATTGAAGGTACCCACAAGTTTACTGTACCTTAACATTGCCCTAAAAATGTGGATATTGCAAGCAAAGCTGTTGTGTTGTGTATCTCAACTCTCAAGTGAAGTGTGGAGAATAAAAAAGGGCTAGCTTGTGTTGTGACAGAGATTTGGGCGGTGGAGGTGGATGGATGATACCATAGATTGCGCTAAAGAGAAAAGAAAAATTTAAAACGTCGTATAAATAATTTACATGAATATTAGTTTTAAGATTCTGAAAAATATAATTAATCATGTGATAATATATATTGAGTACTAGGATTAACTCTGTTCATCTTGGTCTGTTTTTATTTTCAAAAAATACTCTTCATTCCTAATCTTTTGTTATCTTAAAGATCATTTTTCTTTTAATTATTCGTAAATTACGACGCACACTGCAATAAACAGAATGTACCAAATGAGACTTAAGTAATCCCCTAACCATTATGACATTTCAATAAAATTGAGATAGGTTCATTGCAACAACTCGTCTAAAATTTAATTTTTGAATTGGAGAGATGAGTTTATGGACATTGGATTGTGTTGACCGGTAACTTATCTAATTCTAACATAAATGATGACCATTTTCTTAATGGAATGTGTCATTTTCATTGCTTTGGCGGCGGAGCTCTCGTTACGGAGGCACCTGCATTTGTTTGTATGTCGCGACCCGCAGTTGCTTGATGTCTTTGTATCACTGATTAATACAATTTTATTTAATTATTAATTATTAAATAATAAATTAGTGTTTAAAATGGAGAGAGAGTAAAATTTTATTTAATTATTAAATAATAAGTTATATTTTAAAATGGAGAGAGAGAGATCAATTGTAATTAAATAATTAATTAATGATGGGTTAGTTAGTTTTATAATTAAATAATATGTCAGCGTTTTACCTGAAAAAAATTGTAACTAAAAATTTTCTTTTCAATTATTTCAAATAGTGGGGGCACACGCTCCCCGTTAATATTTTAATATCTCTATATGATGTTAAATTAAACGAACATCGAACTTTTTAGTTAAACACTTGTAACTAAATTAATTTTTAATGTACGGTAATATATCTTCAAATGAAAACGAAATCAATTTTCTTAAGATAATCTCATCATAATCTTATATGTTTATATTTGATCGTTGTTTTACCATAACACTAAACACTACAATTTGTAACTGGGTGTGTGTGTGTGTGTGTATATATATATATATATAAGGACACTCTCCACTACAAATCATGTACGTCCAAATCATCTCTCAGCCGTCTGATTTGCGCGGAGCGAAGGGGATGATGACACGTGTAACCATATGGATTGGGAGGGAGATAACGGTCGCTGACGGAGCCATTAGGGTGTTGGTGTGTAACATACTTGTTTTGTGTGTGTAACCATTGTTATACAATTCAACACTTACACAGATCAATTATGATTTTACGTTATACGTGAATGGTTATACAATTATATTGTAGGTGTTATACACTACCAAGGTACCAGTTACACGTTCATAAAACCGAACACATGTACGCACTATTTGAATTGTTACACAGTAACAACTGGCCAGTTACACACACACAATAGTTACACACGCGGAATAAGTAAGTTACACACCAACACCCTAACGGCTCCGTCAGCGCCCGCTATCTCCCTCCCAATCCGCGTGATTACACGAGTCATCATCTCCTTCACTCCGCGCAAATCAGACAGTTGGGAGATTGTTTGGACGTTTTGACACCAAATAAGAAGTTTGTAGCTAATACATTCCCTATATATATATATATATATATATATATATATAGGGTTTATGGTTTAGGGTTTAAGAAGTTTGTAGCTAATACATTCCCTATATATATATATATATATATATATATATATATATATATATAGAGAGAGAGAGAGAGAGAGAGAGAGAGAGAGAGAGAGAGAGAGAGAGAGAGAGAGAGAGAGAGAGAGAGAGAGAGAGAGAGAGAGAAGATATCAGCTACAAACCAATAAACAATGTCAAAACATCCGAGCTGTATAACATGCAGTCTAATGTTGTGTAACAATGTAGAACATGTAGTGCAATGTTGTATAACATGTTGGACATGTGCAAAATTGAAGTCATGTATAACATGTAGTGCAATGTTGTAATACATGTTGATCCCTGCCACGTGTCGTACTCTAAGATAACGCGCATTTTAGATCTGACGGTCTTATGTGGTTTAGAAGTTTTATATAAGTTTGTAGACGAGTAGGGGCACACTTTTACAAACCATCTAAACTAATCACAAGCGTTGATTTGTGAAAATCTGCTCCTGCGTTCTCCCAGCGCGCGCCACGTAGATGTAGATGTGGACTTGGAAATTAACCTTGTGATTGCTGGGTCGCAAAAGTAAATGTGGACTTGGAAATTAACCTCAGAGTAGCAAGCTCATCGTCGAAGGCTCATCAGCGCGTGGCTCACAAACCCGGATAGCGAGCTCTCCGTGTTGAAACCTATCACTGACATGTAACTTAGACGAGTGAACCAAATCGATTCGGTCGACGAACCAGTGAGCCCGAAATTCACCACCGGCTACAACTTCAAGCCTTTTGCGGCGGTGCCGATGAGATTCGTTCTCCTCTTCGATTATGAGGATGAATCTTGCTATGAAGGGTATCGAATTGAAGACGATAACCATTCTCGCTCCCATCATAACTAGATCTTCGATTTGTCCCGAACCGAATCAGGCCCTTCAGGAGCTTGTGGGCGGTCAAAGCTTAATGGGTCCACCAGAGACACGAATACGCTGATGGAGAGAAGAGAAAAGTAAAGTACAGGGACGCGGGGCGAGTAGTGGAAGAGAACCGGCGGTGCTCCTTGCCGGATCTGAGTCTCGATTCAAAGGAGGACGTCGCTAAGGCCTGCGCCGCCGCCACGCTTAGCCTCTGCCATTGTTGTGCTCTCTGAATCCACCTCCATGGCCGTGGACGTCGCTAAGGCCCGCGGGGCCTCCGCGCTTACCCTCCGCCACCGTTGTACTCTAAATCCACCTCTATGACTGTGGACGTCGCTAAGGCATGCGGCGCCGCCGCGTTTAGCCTCCGCCACCGATGTGCTCTGAATCCACCTCCATGGTCGTGAAAGTCTCTGGCGAATCAAAACGGTCAACGGAGAACGTTGCTCCTACAGAAACGGCCGTGGACGTCTTTCTTTAGATTTCGCCATACCTAACTAATACTTTAGATTCGCCAGTTCCACCTAGGTAGGTGGCACATGTCATTTATTTTGTCTCACAACCCACAACTTTCTACTCATAACACAATAACTCCCCAATCCTTCTTCTTCTCCTCCTCGGTTCTATGCGCAAAGCCATCAGAAAGAGAGAAAAAGAGTAAGATTGGTCACGAAACTCATTTCTTCGACCCAACTCCATTCCACATCAAAACATGAATAAACAATTTTGGGTTGAAATCAAAAGTTGAACCTGATTTTGATTTTGGAGAAATTTTGAAATTTTGAAATTTGGTTGGTGGGTAAGAGGAAAAAATGGCGGAAGTGCTCCAATCTCACTTGCCTTCACCATCAAGCTCTTCTTCAAATTCATGTGCGGTCAATGATGGGCCTAATAATGCCAAAGATCTAGAATCTGAAACAAGAGAGGAAATCGACGATTTGGGTTTATTATTATTTAATGAATTAATAACTATTAAATAAATACATTTAATTGAACTGGTCAGACCAATTTTGAACCGATTAGACCAATCTTATTTCAAATCAGAACTATTGAGCGCATTTTAGGCTTTTCAACAAACCAATTTAGTTAGATTTAACATAAGTTGGGGTAAATGTCACTTATTTAATCTTCGGATACCTGAAATGAAAAATTTGAAGTTTGGGTACTGATTTTGAAAAGTGACATTATTTGGTGTAGTCATATGTCATTAACCCTAAACTCAATAATACACGACTCTCATTATCATAATTTTTGTTACGATGCCATGTATACAGCTTGATCAAATACTATCATATTTCGATATCAACAAGTATCGTCGTATGTAGGGTTGTCCATTTTAACCGGTAACCCGACACCCGACTGATAGCATTTGTGCCGTAGTCCAATTGGTATTAGCCTGTAAACGTCTATGTACAAATATCATCGTTTGTGATGTATAAATATAAACGGCTTTATATTACTTATATGTTGAAGTAATATGTTAAGCATGATCTGATTTATGACCACTAAAGTAGTAGAACCATAAATCTGTACGGATCACACTTAACAAGTCCCTGGTCAACCTATGCTTCCTTGAAAGTGACCAGTATGAGGAATGGTTCTTAATGACGTAGTTCTACTTGTCATAAGGATGTGGGATCCTGGAACCATATCATAGATATCATGAGGTGATTGATATCGGACGACCCGCATTGAATAGTGTTTTCATAGATTAAGCCATAAACATATTCAAATGCGATAGCTCGTCACGACGTCCTTAGACCAAGGAGTCTTTGTGATCACTATGCAATGAACGTACGGCTTTAACTTGCGCCAAACGCTTTCTGTAAAAGGATTGCTATGAAGGGCATGATTGGGTGGCGGAACGGGTTGCATGAGTGACACGAAAGACGGCTAAGGGATTTATCCCTCATACTACGGTATGGGAAAGATATCCGTTAGAAGGCCTCTTGATGGAGACCGAATGAGAGAAAAGCATGGCCATGCAAAATGATACGGGTTATCATTTCTCAGTCATCTCGCATATCAAGTAACAATGATTGATTAAACAAGGGAGACGACTCTATGCCTTGTGATCAATCGGGATATCTAGAGATAAAAGGATGGTGACTTGTACGCACAAAGGTTAAGTCGAATCATCGATCATCATGCACCTTGGGTAATCATAATGTTTTACTAGAGACCACTTATGATGGATCGGGCAAGAGCAATTCTTGCGCCGATCTGCCAACGGTGGCATGAGCCTAGAGGGTCACACACATACAAGACGGATAACTTGAGACAAGGAAACATGGATGTTTCTTAAGGAGAAGTATATGGACAAAACTGGAGGTTTTGTGCCATAGGTTCGGTTTGAGAGAATAATTAGCGAATCGAGAAAAATTGAGTTTTTCGTCGATATCGCGTCGGACTTTGTTTGATAAGTAGCGACAAAAGGGTCGGGAAACTTTTGGACGCGGCATGAGACAACACGGGAGGGCCCATTGGGCTCGGCCCATGAAGCCTCATGGCCGGCCCAATAAGGGCCCAATAAGGCCATATGGCCGGCCCACTTGGTGGGGCCAATATGGGGGCCACACAACACCATGCTTAGTTGGTAGTTGTGGATTAAGAGGTGAGTGATTTAAGGGGTATGGGTTAAAGCTCCTTTAAGCCCATACCAATCACTTTTAACCCATACTTGTGAGTTGGATGATGAGATATATTGCAAGACATTATTTCATTAATTGATTAAGTCACAAAACTCACAAAAACCTCTCTTTCTCTCTCATTGTGGCCGGCCACCTTGGTGTTCTTCCTCCATCTTGCTCTCTTGTTCTTCATTTAATTGTTCTAGTAGGCAATTAAGTGAAGGATCTTGAAGATCATTCTCTTGGTGTGGACTTGCTTTAGAGAAGAAGATCCGAACGTTCTTCTTTATCAATTCAAACAAGACTTAAAGGTAAATATCTTGTGGAATAGATTTTGCTTTGGGATTTAATGGTTTAAATGTTCTTGGACAAGGTTTGGAGTAGATTATCTTTTATTGCTTCCGCTATCTCGATGACGATCTAGAACGCTCCAAAACCCTACACCGACTCGACTCACCTGACATTCGACTCGACTAACCCGAGACCCGACTGACCCAATACCCGACCACCCGACAAGCCAACCGAGTCGAGTATTGGGTCCAATTCTATAATCCGCCGATACCCAACAACCCGACAATATATATAAAAATATAATTTCTTGACTGCCCCCAACCCGACAACCACAATTCAGGCTTCAGCCCAATGAAGCTCAGCACGGCCCATTTCCATTTCTGCTATGCTTTGTGACAAAAACGTTTATAAACAACAAAACATGTTCATGCGTTTCCGATGTGGGATGCGTAATACAAAAGAAGTTGATGAAGCGGCGACATGATGTCTTCTCCACCCTCGATCTCCGCCAGCTGAATTAATCTGGTCCGTTGGTTTTGAGCAACGTGTCACTCTTTGCTCCACACACATAATCGAGTCAACGACCTCACTTCAGCCCTCGTTCTCCCTCTTGTCTCTCTCTCGCCCCTCTCGTCTCGTCCCTGATCTCTCTGAAGAACCTAACAATTCCGTCTTTCCTCCACACCTCTCCTTTCTTGTCGTCTGAGGCAGTCAAGTCGTGTCATCTCTCCTCCATCTCATAACGGATCTCTTCACAGAGTTATTGTTGTGAATCGATCCGTTGGTGATTCTCATCTCCACCATTATAAATCAAGGAATGGTGGAGAGGAGGCTCATCAACGGATCGATTCACCAGTGGAGCTAGAGATTGAAGCTTCACCGTCAGACAACGCCGACGTCAAAAGTTTGAAATTTTCTTCATCGTTTCAATTTTTGGGGTTTGGGTTTGGGACTTCAAATTTCTTTCAATTTTTATTTTAATCTATGTTCTCAATTGGGAGAACCTAATTAATTTGGGGATTAGGATTTCAATTTGGGGATTATTAGGGTTTTCAATCCTAATTCCAATTTTAATTTAATTGTAAGTTATCAATTTTGGGTTTTCTGTTATGAATTGGGGAAACCCTAATCAATTTGGGGATTAGGGTTTTGAATTGAATATTTGGGGATTATTAGGGTTTTCAATTTGGGGATTTAGGTTTTTGTTTTGAATTGGGGGTTAAATTTAGGGGTTTGGTTTGGATTACAAAGTTAGGGATTTAGGATTAGGGTTTTGAATTGGGTTTGAACACAAATTGGGAATTTTGTGCCGGGTGTCTTGGGTATACCCCACTCACCCGACACTCGAGTTTACCCGAACTCGACTACTCGACTCTTCAACCGAGTCGAGGATTATGTCTGGGTTTTGCTACCCAATTCAAAGCGAGCTGGGTATGACCTGAGCCGGGTCTACCCAACTCGACTCGATGGCCAACCCTAGTCGTATGATAACATCAAAAGTAATTTATTAATCTCTATTAATAATACACTATGCACTTAACATTTATGAACACTGATTAGTTTTAGTCATAATTTCAACACCTAAAACCAAACCGTTTTTTACATAATAATTCTGCGGTTCTCATATATTGAGAATTGAGAGACTATGTTTGGGTCGGTTTTTGACTAGTCAAAACTACACCCACCGCTATTTATACACATTAAAAATGAATAAAATTAATTATTAAAGCTTACGTAATGGTATATTTATATTACAAGATAGGAATCAAGATTTAAAAGTCAACAACTATATCAAATCAAATTTACATATCAGAATAAGAACTAAAATGATCAATAAGGAAATGATAGGACACTTCAAAACTATACACATATCTGAATGCAAAAATGGGCATATGACAAACTTGTACTTAAACGTAATTATATTGGAAAAATTAGTTCATAGGTGTGTAAGTAGAATTAATTTCGGTCCACCTATTTCATAAATGCACAAAAATATAACATTCTAGAGACAAGTAGTTGATAAAGTGATATGTGTGTTGTCCATAGAATTGAGATTTATTAATTCTTCAGCCACAGCGGGTCTCGATTTCAATAAACTAATATTTAATTTAACTAGCCTGGCTACCATTAACTAATTTAGTGGGCCCGACTTTGGTAAAATAATCTTCACCGATATTATATTACGGGTTGCATGAATAAAACGATAATTCATTCATTTTCTTTTGTTATATAGATCTCATAAAATTTTCATAAACTTTTTATAATCTAATATAAGTGTTAGATCACTAATTTTATCATAATGCAAAGGCCTCTTATAATATCATATATAAGAGGATAAATTTTTACATATGATATTCATTTTTTACTTAACATTGGTAAATTCAATCTACGGTCAAAAATTGTTGAGGGGTGTTATTATTAGGATTTTTGCAGAGAGAAATTTAATTTGTATAAATGTTATTTAATCGAAGCCTATGCCTTCTTATCCTCTCTTTTGTTACATTAGTGTGGGGGACGTGACATTTATCATCCATTTAAACCAAAGATCTAGGTCAAACCCCACCTATATAGACGATAAATTAAATTCCTCGTCTGGGTACTTAATTAAATGTCTAAATAAATTGAATAATATTTGCAGTATCTCAACTATCACCTAATATAATTTTAAAACTTAAAGCTAATTTTGTAATAATTGATCATATATATATATATATATATATATATATATGTATAGAGTTTGTACTATTTTCAACTTTTTCTATTTCTTTTTTCTTTCTCCATAATTGTCTACTAAAGTTTTTGATGAAATATGAATTGGTGATATTTTTTTTTTGAAAAAATAATGAATTTTATTAATTAAATAGCAATTAAACTAACCGATATTAGGTCGAACAACTGAAGCTACCGATGATGGGACAAACCCATCATCATGATCCCAACTACTGTTAGTTAAAACAGACATGACCAATTCGTGAGTCATTTAATTACAATCAAAACAAAATAACATAATTTTCAAAAATGGATAGAGCGCAAAATCGTTCGGTATGAGATTCTTTTTATTTTATCTATACCCCATAAATATTATATATATATATATATATATATATATATATATATATATATATATATATATATATATATATGACATATGAGGTGAGAACCAAACTCATAGAAATATTCATTAGTTTCTCAACACAATCCTTCCATATATATTGGTTACTCAACAAAATCCTTCCCTATATATATATACATAGACACAATGTTGTTCCTCATTATTTGTATATATATAAATATATACTAGCATTGATACAATACTTTACACTTCCCCTGAAACAAGAAATGGCCTTATTCTTGATATTAGGTTTTCTCTTGGTGGTGGTCTTCTTCACCACCACTTGTTGTCTCATTTTCTTGTTGAATCACAAGACCAACAAGCTTCCCAAAAACTGGCCACTCATTGGGTCGTTGCCTGATTTTTTTCTCCACATCCACCACCTCCACGACAGGCTCACTCAGGTCCTGGAGCTAAGCGGCTGCACATTCCTCTACAAAGGCCCTTTCTTCGCCCGCATGAACGTCCTGGTCACCGTCGACCCTTCCAACGTCCACTACGTCATGAGCCAGAACTTCTCCAACTTCCCCAAAGGCCCCAAGTTCCGAAAGATCTTCGACATCTTGGGAGACGGCATCTTCAACTCCGACCACGACTCGTGGAGGAACCAGAGGAGAGTGGCTCACGCCCTCATGAACCGCACCGAGTTTGTCTCCTTCTCCGAGAGGACGAACCGGGACAAGCTCAGCAACGGCCTCCTCCCCATCCTCGATCGCTTCTGCGAGCGGGGAGAGGTCGTCGAGTTGCAGGATATGTTCCAGAGGTTCACGTTCGACGCCACCAGCGTTCTTGTCTCCGGATACGATCCTGAGAGCCTCTCTTATGATTTTCCGGAGATTCCGTACATGAAGGCCTTGGACGATGTAGAGGAGGTGTTGCTCTACCGTCACGTCATCCCCAAAACCCTCATCAAGTTGCAGCGACGGTTCGGGTTCGGACAAGAGAGGAAGCATCAACGAGCCCGCGAAACCCTAGACCGCATCATCCTCGATTACGTGCGTACAAGGCGAGACAAAGTATCTGACAACGACGTTGACATGCTGACCTCGTACGTTAAACTAGGGTTCAACGACGACAAGTTCTTGAGAGACGCGATCTTGAATTTCATGACCGCGGGCCGCGACACGACGAGCGCGACCCTGTCGTGGTTCTTTTACCTCCTCTCCGCCAATCCAGGGATCAAGAACAAGATCAGACAAGAACTCGAGGGAATCGATCCTTGGGAGATAAACAGACTCGTGTATCTCCACGCATCATTCTGCGAGACGCTGAGGCTGTACCCGCCGCTCCCTCTGCAGCACAAGGCGCCGCTGCGGGAGGACGTGCTGCCGAGCGGGCACCGGGTGGAGCCCAGGTCGACGGTGGTCGTGGTGTCGATATACGCGATGGGGAGGATGAGGTCGATATGGGGGGAGGATTGCTTGGAGTTCAGGCCGGAGAGGTGGATAACGGAGAGAGGGACGATAAGGCACGAGCCGTCCTACAAGTTCTTGGCGTTCAACGCGGGGCCGAGGACGTGTCTTGGGAAGGACTTGGCGTTCACGCAGATGAAGATGGTGGCCGCGGCTCTCATACGTAGATATGATATTGAGGTGGTGGAAGGACACGTTGTGGAGCCTTGCCTTTCCATTCTCCTCCACATGAAGCATGGATTGAGGGTTAGGCTTTCCAAGACACATTAATTATCCCTCAAAATTTAATGTCCCTATTTTTGTATTTCTCCAATAAAATATCAACTATATATATTCAATCTACCATAAAATTGTAATTCATCAACTAACTATATATATATATATATATATATATATATATGTATACTATCAGTTTTTTCTTTTTTAACGGCGCACATAGGGTATGTGCGCCGTTAGAAAAGAAAAAACTGATAGTATACATATTTGTGTGCGCCGTTACAAACTTAGGTAACGGCGCACTTTACTTGTGCGCCGTTACAAATTTTGTTGACCGTTGACCATTTTGTTGCCGTTATGGAAAACGGTCGGAAATGAAGCCGTTGTTGTTACCGTTACTTTGTAACGGCGCACCTAGCATTGTGCGCCGTTACAAGCAATTTTGTAACGGCGCACAATACTATGTGCGCCGTTACTAAAATGTATTATAAGTCTTGGCAGAACCTCCCATTCTTCTTCCTACAACTTCTCACAACAAATTTTCTCCCGACAAGGGTAATTTCGTAATTTTGATACCTTATAAATTTTCCCGAGTACACTATATTTGTCCGTCACAAATCTCCCGACAAGGTATGTACATATTTTTAAATAATGTAATATATAAAACTTCAAATTTGTATATGATTTCATATGAATTTGTATGGTTTTGTATGAAAAATTTGCGTGTTATATTTATTAATTTAGTTTTGAAATTGATGAAATTAATTACCCGATTCCATGAATTGCATGATAACATTAGTGTAAATTCTCCCGATTCCATGAATTGCATGATAACATTAGGGTAAATTCTCCCGATTCCATTAATTGCATGATAACATTAGGGTAAATTCTCCCGATTCCATTAATTGCATGATAACATTAGGGTATTTGGTCATAAATGACTAAACAATGGTATTTCGGTCATTTATGACCTAATTAGGGGTAATTTGGTCATAAATGACCAAACAAGGGGTAATTATGTCATTTATGTGAATTAGAAGGTACATACATATTTTTGAATAATGCAATATTATGTAAATTAGTATAGTTAGTGTGATTTATGTGAAATAGTGCATATATTCTATATTATTATTTTGTTGTGATTTTGGTGAAATAATAATGAATATTAATGTCATTTTTGGTATATAGTTATCTAATATTAATTGTTAACCGAATTTATATATATTACATATATAGAATGGATCGGAGATGGATAGGATCCGTAAAAATGAGTGAGGAATGGATGAATGGATTAAGCAGTTTTGTAAAGTTTGTGAGGAAAAACGCTCCAAGAGATGGTGTGGGACGTTTCAAGTGTCCATGCACGAGGTGTTGTAATTCTGCTTGACACGATATGGATACCATTTGCGATCATATATTGAGGAAAGATTTCCTTAGATCGTATAATGTGTGGTTCCATCATGGCGAAGCCGAAGGAGCTAGCTCGAGTCGGAATTGAGATATCAGTTTGAGGGCAACATCGGTGAATCAGCCTTGTTCGACGTCGGACAACAATCCAGTATACATTGATCCTGTGCATCAGCTCGTGGATAATGTAGACCCAACTAGAGATGTAAGGATTGCTATAAAAGAAGGTGCTACCCCATAACAATTTACACATTCTCTGTGCTTAATTTTAGAGCTCTTAACCGTGCAAGGTTGGTGGATTGAGAGACTGGATCTTTGGAAGAACAGTGTCAATCACATACATCAAAACGTGAGGGTTTGAGTGTTTGTGCTTTGTAGGTATTTGTTCGTGATTGAAGACTCACGAAGAAATTGTCGAAGACAACTACGCCGAGCATAGGCTTGCTCGAAGGGTGGAATTGAGAGGATCTCAAAGACAGGGGGAGAGGCCCTTGGTTGAGGTAGTTTACAGTGAGATCTATATTAGCTTAGGACAATAGCTTGTGTGATAGCTAGTTGATGCTTGAAGTTGTACTATTGACTACCAATTAGTGAAAACCTTTCCACTGGCAGAGTGCCCCCAGACGCAGGTGCGGAGTCACCGAAATGGGTAAACATATTGTGTGCCTTCTATTTACTGTTATGTTATTTACTTATCTGTGATCAGACAAGTTGTCGAACCAATTGTCATAACATTGTGTTCAACATCTTGTCACTGCCACAACTCAGAATTTCAATTGGTATCAGAGGAGGCACCTTATCTTCTAGGTGATTTCCTGCAAAGATTTTGAGTAACTGATATAGAGTCAAAGGAAGGAGGATCGATCAATCGACCACCCATGTTTGACGGAACAAACTATGGATATTGGAAAGCTCACATGTGTGCCTTCATGAAATCACTCGATAGCAAAACATGGAAGGCAGTAGTCAACGGATGGGAGGAGTCCCAATATTATGATGGATCAGGAAATACTATTGGTCTTAAACCCCCAGAAGGAGTGGAGCCCCATAGAAGATGAGGCAGCCCTAGGTAACTACCGTGCAATCAACTCTATATTCAACATAGTTGATAAGAATGTCTTCAGGCTAATCAACACATGCACAGATGCCAAAATAGCCTGGGATACTCTTGCTGTGGCTTATGAAGGAACCTCTAAGGTACGTGAGCAAAAAATTACAATAACTCACCACTAATTTCGAAGCTCTCATAATGAATGATGATGAAATCATAGTCGAGTTCAACGTACGGATTATGGACCTGGCCAATGAATCTTTTTCTCTTGGCAAACCCGTGACTGACGAAGACCTTGTTAGAAAAACCCCAATGGCATTAAACTTTAGGTTCAAGATGAAGATCATTGCCATAAAGGAATGTCATGATCTAAAACTCTTGAAGTTTGATGAACTCATGGGATCTCTCATGACCTACAAGTTCTCCCTTTCTACCTTAAAGAAGAAACACAAAAGCGTGGCCTTCAAGAGCTGAACTCATGATCAGAAAAAACAGGTGTTCTCCGACTCTAATAGCGAAGACGATGAAACAATTGTTATGCTAGCCAAGAACTACAACAAAGTTATGAGAAGATTCAATCAGACGGCGGGAAACAATGTCACTCAGGATGTCAGAAACAGACCCCAACAAAAGTATTAGAAATTTGAGAACAATAATGACAGATGAGGCGAAAGAGCAGAAAAAGAAAAAGAGGTGCAGTGCTTCGAATGTGAAGGCTATGGACACGTGGAGAAAGAATGTCCCAACTACCTCAAGAAGCAGAAGAAGCGATTGTCCGCATCACAATCTGGCAAGGAAGTAAAAGATAGCAACACAGAACATACAAGTAACTATGTAGCCTTCACTGCCTCTACATCCACTGAACCCTTGAAAAAACTCACCTCGGACGATGAATTGTCTAATAAGACTCTTAATAATGCATACAATGAGTGGTATGTCAAGCGGCTTGAAGACTCTCAAGTCCTCGAAAAATAGGATACTCTCATTCACTCTCTCAGCAAGGACAAGACCAGGCTTCTCGAAACCATCATTGATCTCAAACGTGAAACTTCTCATCTATTGTGGATCTAGAGCTAATGACCAAGTCAGTCAAGAAGATGAATTCAAGCACTGACACTTTAGATCAAATTCTATCCATTGGTAAGCCGACGAAAAACATGGAAGGCCTTGATTACTCAAAAGGAGCCTCAACATCCAAGTCTCCAGCTGTTTTTGAGACTTTTGGAAAGTTTGGATTGTGTTATGATTATGGAAAGCTACATGCCGTGATAGAGATTCTGAAAAGATATTCGGCGATAAGGAATTGGGAAACCAAGATCGTAAACGGTTAAGGAAACCCTAATGCGTTCCAGAATTATTGTAGCTGCTCAAGACAGTCTCAAATATCAGTATACTCTATCCCTCCCTGGTGAAATAGTTTATGATAAACCTGTCTGCTGCCTGTGATGATCCTGAAGACCCCGAGTTCAGAAAAGTGTGTGTGCGAGGGCACTATTTCGATTTGTCCACTGGTGCAATCAATGACTTCCTGGGAAGAGAGAAGATCACATCTATAGATCGTGTTCCTATCATGAACTCGATTGTTAAGAAAATTTCTAGAGTCGATAAGAGGTCTGACCCTCGAAAGATATAGCTCGATTGATCTACCTCACAGCTATTGTGCGCCCCACCAATGTACGAGGAAAGCGCCCTAGTGCTCTCTTCATCAAACACCAAGTTGTTTAAAGGAAAGCGTGCTAAAGATATTATCAGACCACCTGGGGAGACATCAAGAGATTGTAGGAAGCTCAGTGACCAGAAAGTTAGTCCGTAGGAAGGTGCTGGCTGAACTCAAGAAGGAGATATCATTAAAGCAACCAGGGGGAGAGGTATCATGGTAACATGTCTCGAAACTTGTGTTGACTTCAGAAATGACATCTTTCTGCGTTTATGTTGCTCTGTCATAGAGCCGGTTTATTTTTATTTCCCCTACACGATTGTCGTGCAATCATGTTTCCTCTTTGCCATTTTTGAGGCAATCAGGGGGAGATATAGGTCATTCTAAGTGTCTAAGTGGTACAACATATGTTCCAACATGTCGCTTGGAAGTATTCGAAGACGCGTAACTGCACTACAGGAGAAACCCAATTCTTGTTGAATTAGGAAAGTACTCGAAGACGCGTAACGGCACTGAAGAGGAAATCTAGTCTAATGTCAAGACTATTCGTTAAGAACCATGTGCTCGACATACAACATTCAGGAGAATTGAGTGTTTGATCGATTAGGGTATTGTGTGCCACTTATGAAGATGAAGGACAAAGAGTTAGGCTCTGCTATGTGCCATTAATGAAGATGGCTGAAGATGATCGTGTTAGCCAAAGACGTTGTTTGCCGGAAGTTTACTATGAAGATTGTGAAGTTATGCTTGCCTAAAAAATTGCCAAAGGGGGAGATTGTTGCTACGATTAGTGTTGACATATTTTTTAGCGCAAGGTCAAGATATCAGCCAACATGTTGCAACACATTTGGCGTGACATATCGCGGGCAAGATCAGGAAAGTTTTTGATCTTTCCTGTTTGATTTTCAGAAACGTGGGATAAAGGGAAAACGAGTTAATACAAGATCAGGCAACGTCCAGCTGGTAGAATACACGTCAGCAAGGCCAATTAAGGCAACAATGCCAACTTGTTAACTTGCCAATAATGCAAGGTGGCAAAGGAATTTCTATTTGAAATTATATTGCCTATTTGGAGTTGAAGACAAATTAGACATGTAGAATTGCTATAGAAGCAGGTGCTACCCCTATAGCAATTTACACCTTCTCTGTGCTTAATTTCAGAGCTCTTAACCGTGCAAGGTTGACGGGCTGAGAGACTGGATCTTTAGAAGAACGGTGTCAATCACATACATCAAAATGTGAGGGTTTGAGTGTTTTTGATTTGTGGGTATTTGTTCGTGTCAATCTAATATGTGTAGTCCTATGTAAATATAGAAGCCCAATTAGCCCAGTTATGACCTAACCCTAATGCACCCTTTTATCCTGTAAATAGGCGGCTCTTGTAATTGTTTTGATCATCAAATACATATCGTTTCATAAGATTGTCATGATATCAGAGCCTTTGTAGGTTATTTTTTATAAAATTCGGTTTTCATTTCTAGGGTTCGTACCCGAGCTCCGTTCTTCGTCATCCGAAGTCATCTGGTATCATTCGAGTTCATCTGGCTTCATCCGATTCTGTCATCCGTCATCTGGATCTGTCATCCGTCATGTGAATCTATCATCCGTCATCTGAATCTGTCATCCGTCATCCGTCATCCAGATCTGTTATCCGTCATCCAGATCTGTCATCCGACAGTTTATTTTGTACACCCAGGTTTTTTTGCCATCTGATTTCTTGTGTTATTCATGGATAAATTTGATAATACTATTATTTGGTTTACGGGCAAGAATTATGCCACCTGGTTTGTCCAATTTGAGGCATTCGTGACAGGAAAAAGTCTTTGGGAGTACATTGAAGAACTTGACAAGCCTGCCAATGAATCTGGTGAGGTTGTACAAGATACAGTTGGGTAATCAAGGATGCCCAACTTCGTAGCTTGATTATGGGCTTAGTGGACTCTCAAATTATCATTCACCTGCGTCCTTATCGCACAACTAAGGATATGTGGGCATATCTTCGACGGGTTTATAATCAGGATAACTCGGCCAAATTGTTTCAATTGGAATTGGATATATCCAACTTCCGACAGGGTGCTCGTTCTATTGAGGACTACTATTCAGAATTTATGGTATTATGGGGAGATTACGTGGACATCACACTTGCAGGGGTCCCAGCTGAATCACTCCTGCCCTTCCACACTAGTCTCTTCAACCGGCAGTAGACATTGTTCCTAATGAATCTCCGCCCAGAGTTTGAATCCCTTAAATCATCATTGGTGAATCGTATTCATGTTCCATCTTTAGATGATTGCTTTGGCGAGCTTCTCTGTGAAGAGTATCGCTTTATTACTCAAGGGATGCTAGACCCAGTGGCATCGACGATGACATATGCTGCTCAAACTCCTCATGTTGTACGACCTCTTACCACCACTGAGACTCCACGTACCAGATCTAACATTGGCCCTTGGGATATGCGCCAAGTTGAGTGTTTTCTGAAATTCTGAATTGTAGCCGAGTCAAGAAGTCGAACACAAAGTCGTAACTTGTGTATCGACTACTTGCCTAAATTGCAGACTGTGGTAAATAACAACCAAGCAATAATAACGACACCAGAGATGATTACCCAGTTCGGTGACTCTGCACCTACGTCTGGGGGCACTTTGCCAGTGGAAAGGTTTTCACTATAAGGTAGTCAATAGTACAACTTCAAGCACCAACTAGCTATCACACAAGCTATTGTCCTAAGCTACTATAGATCTCACCGTGAACAACCTCGACCAAGGTCCTCTCCCCCTGTCTTTGAGATCCTCTCAATTCCACCCTTCGAGCAAGCGCCTATGCTTGGTGTCGTAGTCTTCTTTGACGGATTTGTGAATCTTCAATCACGAACACAAGAACCCTAACCGATCAAGCACTCAATTTTTGCGACTTGATGTTTGATCGGAGCAAAGTCGTTCTAGCAAACTTAATCAGCCTCTCAACACGCCAATGGTGCACGGTTAAGAGCTCTGAAAAATCTAGCTAATTATGAACGAGAACGGACAACTGCTAATGGGGAAGCTTCAAGCTTTTTATTGCAGTCCACATTCCTAATCTTTCTCGGATTAGGAATAGGAAGTTTCTGACTTCCTAAACGAATTAGGCAAGCAGAGTTGCCGCCTTTGCTGACGTGTTAGTGACAGCTGGAAGTCGCCAGGCTTGTTGACGTCACTCTCTTGCGCTCCAAGTCTTTCAGTTATTGTGACATCATCCTTCTTTCGCTCCAAGCAACTCTAAATAGGAAAGCTTCAGACCTTTCCTAATCTGAGGCGTAATCAGTCGTTCCGCATGTCGTGTAACATGTTGTACTAACTTCTTACTTTTGCGCTAAAAAATTATGCCAACACTTAAATGTAGCAACATTTTCAATGCCACAAGTTTGGGAATTATGCCAGTCAATGTAGGATGGAATGCAGGTATTGCAAGAAGCCCGGTCACGCTCTCGAGAATTGCACTAAGCGTCGACCTTGTGTGCCTGCCGCTCGTGGGGAAGCCTCACCTGTCCCAGCATATCATGCATCCACTTCTCCTGTGATCCCGGCAAGTGATTCCATCACATCATCTCATGCACCTTCACTCACCCCTGAAATGGTACAACAGATGATTATGTCTGCATTTTCTGCTATGGGATTTCAAGGTAATAATTACATTCTTCCCGCACTTGGTTTATGGATTCTGGTGCTGCTAATCATGTGTCCTCTACGACTCAGAATTGACGTAATATTCGACCTTATGTGGGCACTTCTCGAGTGGAAACAGCTGATGGAAGTCAGTTACCTATTATCGCAGTTGGGGATGTTAATTCTAAGATTACTGATATTTTTGTGTGTCCGAAATTATCTACTAATCTGCTGTCTGTTGGACAACTTATTGCTCAAAATTGTGATGTAAAATTTTCTTCGACTGGTTGTGTTGTGCATGATCAGGATTCGGGGGAGCTGGTAGCGTAGGGACCTAAGATTGGACGTCTCTTTCCACTTCAGAGTTCTCAAATGAAGTTTGTCTTTCCTGTTTTTTCATGTTTAGCACCTCTAGATAGGATTTGGCATAGGCGTCTTGGCCATCCTAATTCAAAAATAGTGAACCATTTGTCTCGTTCTGGTATTTTGGGGAATAAAGTTTTCAGTTCTTTATCTATTGAATGTGATGCTTGCAAAATGGGAAAAAGTAAAACTCTGATATTTCCTTCACATGGTAGTTGTGCTTCTCAGTGTTTTGACATCAATCATAGTGATTTGTGGGGAATCTCACCAGTTCTCTCCCACTCACACTATAAATATTTTGTCTCATTTATTGATGATTATAGTCGTTTTACTTGGATATTTTTCCTCCGTTTTAAACCTGAGGTGTTTGACAAATTTAAGGAACTTCTTGCTTATATCGAAAATCAATTCTCTAAGAGCGTTAAGATTCTGCGTACAAATTTGGGTAGAGAATATATGTCTAATCCATTTTCTGAGTTTTTGTCTGGAAAGGGTATTATTGCCCAACATTCTTGTTTTGACACTCTACAACAAAATGGGGTTGCCGAACACAAAATTAGACATCTCTTAGATATTACTCGTACCCTTCTCATTGAATCTCTGGTCCTGCCTCGTTTCTGGGTCGAGGCCCTATCCACGACAATTTACTTGATTAATCGACTTCCGTCTCAGGTTCTAAATCTCGAGTCTCCTTACTTCCGTCTCCATCAGAGGGCTCCTTTGTACTCTCCTTTGCGTCCTTTTGGGTGTGTCTGTTTTGTTCTACTTCCTCATGTCGAGCGCACTAAGTTGTCTGCTCAATCCTCTCGTTGTGTTTTCCTTGGGTATAGTAATACTCAAAAGGGGTATGTCTGTTTCGATCCACAATCCAACAAAATTCGGGTGTCTAGAAATGTGGTTTTCCTTGAAAACCAATATTTCTATTCTCGGTCATCAGTTGATACTGAAATGTATGCTAGTTTACATGAGTTTGACAACATCACTGAGTCTCCAGTGTCATCTGCTTCCACTGTTCCTTCCACCCGTGTCAGGTTTAGACCTGGAGTGGTTTACACGAGACGTGTTCCCGATGCTACCACGCCTCCTTCGATATATCCTGGTCCAGATGCTAGTTTCGAGGACACAGAGGATATGGAGGTCCCAGTAGACAGTTGTGACCTCCCTGCAGATACAATTGTTCTCCTTCGTCGATCTACACGTTTGTCCCTCCAGATCGGTACGGGTTCTCCTCCTCTACTTCTGCTCTTGCTACTACATTATCCTCTGTTGAGATTCCCTCAGGGTATTCCAAGGCGGCCCAACTTGATTGTTGGACTCAGGCTATGCAAGAGGAACTAAGAGCACTTGAATTAAACCACACTTGGGACATTGTAACATGTCCCCCTGGTGTTACCCCACTCGGCTGCAAATGGGTATATTGAGTTAAAGTTCGAGCTGATGGGAGCATTGAGTGGTACAAGGCTAGATTAGTAGCCTTAGGTAACAAGCAGGAGTACGGAGTCAACTATGAGGATACATTTGCTCCTGTGGCAAAGATGACTACGATTCGGACCGTTCTGGCCATTGTTGCTTCCCAGGGATGGATTTTGAGTCAAATGGATGTCAAAAATGCATTCCTGCATGGGGATTTAAGGGAAACCATATACATGAGGGCACCACAAGGATTATTTCCTGCCCCGACCTCTAAGGTCTATCAACTCCGGCGATCTCTCTATGGATTGAAACATGCTCCCCGTGCATGGTATGAGAAGTTTCGTTATGCATTACAAGATTTCTCCTTCCAAGCAAGCAAGCATGATACCTCTATGTTTCTTCGACATTCCTCTTAGGGGATTGTCATTCTTTTGGTATATGTGGATGACATTGTTATCACAGGTACATACACCAAATTAATTGCCCAGTTAAAGCTTCATCTCCATAACTCGTTTCATATGAAGGATCTTGGGCCTCTCACATACTTTCTGGGTCTAGAGGTTCACACAGGCTCAACAGGAATTTTTTTGAATCAAGCGAGTATGCCAACGATCTACTTGACTCGTCTGGTATTCGTTGTAGTTCACCAGTGGACACCCCAATGGAGTTGAACGTCAAATTACGCAAATAGGAGGGTGATCTCCTCCCTGACCCGATTGTGTATCGTCAATTCGTGGGTAGCTTAGTCTATCTCACGATTAGCCGACCAGATTTGCCATTTGCGGTTCAACAAGTTAGTCAGTTTCTCCAGTCTCCTCGACATCTACATTTTGCCGTTGTGCGTCGTATTCTGCGCTACCTGTTGGGTACTGTCACTAGGGGAATTTATTTTCCCTCCAACACCTCACTACAACTTTCGGCGTATAGTGATGCAGATTGGCCTGGTTGTGCGGATACTCGACGTTCTACGACTGGTTGGTGTGTATTTTTGGGCCATGCTCTGATTTTTTAGAAGTGTAAAAAGCAAGACCGTGTCTCCAAATCCTCCACAGAAGCTGAGTATCGTGCTATGTCTCAAACATGTTCAGAGATCATTTGGTTGCGTGGATTATTATCAGAGTTGGAATTCTTGTCTCATGGAGCTACTCCTCTCTATGTTGATAATACCAGTGCCATTCATATCACGGCGAATCATGTATATCATGAGCGCACTAAGCATATCGAAGTAGACCGCCACTTCATCCGCGATGTGTATGATTCGCAAGTGTTGTCTCTTCCACATGTTCCATCAAACCTTCAGTTGGCAGATATCTTCACTAAAGCCCTCCCTCGTCAACGACATCAGTTTCTTGGTGACAAATTAATGTTGGTTAATCAACCGACATCAATTTGAGGGGGGTGTCAATCTAATATGTGTAGGCCCATGTAAATATAAAAGCCCAATTAGCCCAGTTATGACCTAACCCTAATGCACCCTTTTATCCTATAAATAGGTGGCTCTTGTAATTGTTTTGATTATCAAATACATATCGTTTCATATGTTTGTCAGTTCGTGATTGAAGACTCACGAAGAAATTTTCGAAGACAACTACGCCGAGCATAGGCTTGCTCGAAGCGTGGAATTGAGAGGATCTCAAAGACAGGAGGAGAGGCCTTGGTCGAGGTTGTTCACGGTGAGATCTATAGTAGCTTAGGACAATAGCTTGTGTGATAGCTAGTTGATGCTTGAAGTTGTACTATTGACTACCAAATAGTGAAAACTTTTCCACTGGCAGAGTGCCCCCCAGACGTAGGTGCGGAGTCACCGAACTGGGTATACATATTGTGTGTCTTCTATTTACTGTTCCGTCATTTACTTATCTGTGATCAGACAAGTTGTCGAACCAATTGTCACAATATTGTGTTCGACATCTTGTCCCTACCATAACTTAGAATTTCAATGATGAAGGTGAAGAGGAGACATATGGGATAAGAAAGTTGATGTTAACCCCTAAACAAGAGGAGAGAAATTAACGACATAAGTTAATCCGTAGCCGGTGTACAACTAATGATTGTATTTTTAATTTGATCATAGATAGTGGCAGCTACGAGAACATCATTGGAAAAAATGCAATAGAGGTGATGAAAGTACCCGTGGAGAAGCATCCAACTCCATACTCCATTGGGTGGATCAAGGTAGGTGATAAAATACATGTGACAGAACTTTGTAAGGTTCCTTTCTCCACAGGAAAATACAAGGATGAAGTGTATTGTGATCTTGTGGACATGGATGTCTGTCATCTTTTACTCGGTAGGCCTTGGCAGTATGATGTCGATGCACAACATTCGGGAAAGGAGAACATATATAGGCTAGAGAAAGGGGGAGTAAAGTTTACATTACTTCCCTTAAAGTCATTTACTCGTCTTAAAATCACTAAACCAGATGAACGGTCTTTCTTCACTATCACGCAAGTTGGGCATGAAATGGAAGATGTCGTGAGAGAGTCCAAAGTTGTTCATGCTTTGATTGTGAAGCAAATTTTATCAATTGGTGAAGATGACTCGACTTAGGTACCAGCAGTAATTCAACTATTGTTAGAAGAGTTTCATGAGATCTTACCAGACGATTTTCTTGATGGATTACCTCCAATAAGGAATATCCAACATCACATTGACTTGATTCCTGGAGCAAGCTTATCAAACTTGCCCCACTACAAGATGAAGCCGAAAGAGAGTCATATATTGCAAGAAAAGATCCAAGAGCTACTATAAAAGGGTCATATTAGGGAAAGCATGAGCCCATGTGCGGTCCATGCACTATTGAAGGATGGTAGTTGGAGAATGTGCGCAGACATTAGAGCTATAAATAAAATCACTATTGGGTACAAATTCCCAATTCCGCGGTTGGAGGATATGCTTGATCAATTGAGTGGAGCCGTAATCTTGACTAAACTAGATTTAAGAAGTGGATACCATTTGATTAGGGTAAGGCCCATGGACGAATGGAAGACGACTTTCAAAATAAAGAATGGTTGTAAAAATTGTTGGTAATGCCGTTTGAATTGTTTAATGCTCCGAGTACTTTTATGCGAGTGATGAACTAGTACTAAAACATTTTTTTTTTCCAGAAAATTTGTTGTGGTATACTTTGACGATATCCTTGTCTATAGTAGATATGAGAATGATCATCTCGAACATCTGAGAGAGGTATTATTAGTCTTACAAACAAATAAATTATATGTGAACTTAAAGAAGTGTAAATTTCTAGCAAGAAAGTTGCTCTTCATATGATTCATTATTAGTAAAGATGACATACATGTCGATGATGAAAAGGTAAAGGCAATCAGGAAATGGCCCATGCCAAAAAAAATTACTGAGATGCAAAGTTTTCTTGGGTTGGCCAGCTTCTATAGAAGAGTTATTAAGCATTTCAGTACCATCGCGGCCCCTCTTACGGAATTTCTGAAGAATGGAAGATTCGTACTTGAGGACGAGACTTCAACGAGCTTTGAAGTGTTAAAAGAAAAGTTATGTTTTGCCCCGGTCCTAGCCATACCAGATTTTAGCAAACTATTTGAAGTTGATTGTGATGCAAGTGGTGTCGGCATGGGAGCTGTTATGTCTCAACAAAAAGGCCTGTGACCTTTTTCAGTGAAAATTTGTGCGAATCTCGTTTAAGATGGAGTGCCCATGATAAAGAATTTTACTCTATGGTGCGAGCCTTGAAGATTTGGGAACATTATTTGGTAGGAAATGAATTCATACTTTACTCAGATTATGATGCTCTAAAACACCTTAGTAGTCACACGAGAATTAGTAAGGATATGCATGCCCAATAAATTCAGTTTCTACAAAAATTTCCATTTAGATTAAAGCATAAAGCAGACATTCAAAATAATGTAGTAGATGCTTTGAGCAGAAGGGCTAGTCTACTGGTCACATTGAGCCATGAGATTGTAGGGTTTGAATATTTAAAGGAGCTATATGAAAAGGATGAAGACTTCAAAGAGATTTGGGGAAAATTCATTACGGAACAATCATGCACAAATTATCATATTCACGATGGGTATTTGTTGCGTGAGAATCAACTTTGTATTCCTCAATCTTCCTTAAGGGAAAAGATTATACGCGACTTACATGCTTGAGGAGTAGCAGGTCATTTGGGACGAGATAAAACTATTGAATATGTCGTGGAGAGGTTCTATTGGCCTCACTTGCGGAGAGATGTGAGTTGGTTTGTACAACATTGTTATGTGTGTCTAACTGCTAAAGGGAAATCACAAAATATTGGGTTTGTACAACATTGTTACGTGTGTCTAACTGCTAAAGGGAAATCACAAAATATTGGGTTGTACACACCCTTACCTATTTCTGATAATATTTGGGAAGACCTATTCATGAATGTTTTTGGGATTACCGCGGACACAAAGAGGCGTTGATTCCGTGTTTGTGGTCGTTGACAGATTTTTCAAAGTGGCTCACTTTATTTATTGTAGAAAAGTTGCAGATCCCCAAAGTATAGCCAAATTATTTTTTAAAGAAGTCATACATTTATATGGCATGCCCAAATCAATTACTTCAGATAGGGATAACAAGTTCCTTCGCCACTTTTGGAGAACATTATGGAATGTGTTTGACTCATCCCTTAACTACAGTAGTACTGCCCACCCCCAAACAGATGGGCCGACTGAAGTAACAATTAGAACTATGGGAAACTTGATCCGTTGCTTATGTAGCAACAAGCTGAGGCAGTGGGATGTTGCATTAGCACAAGCAGAATTCGCGTACAATAACGCTATTCATCGGACAACGGGCCGATCACCCTTTTCCATTGTCTATACTTCGGTTCCTTCTCCATTGCCAGAACATTAGCAAATCACCATTGCAGATGTGAAGAAACAAATTGAGCAATCTAATGCTAAGTATAAGGAAACCGCAAACAAGCATCACATGAAACAAGTTTTTGAAGTAGGGTATCATGTTATGATATTTTTGGGAAAGAAAAGGTTTATAGCCGGAAAATATAGTAATTTGCAGCCAAAAAAATACGGGCCCCATACCATCAACATAAAGATCAATGACAACGCTTATGTTGGGGGTCTGCCAGACAGCATGGGAATATCCAAGACATTCAATGTAGCGAATATTTATCCATATCATTCCGAGGATAACCCATTAAGTCAAAGAAAACTCGATGACAAGTTTCTTTCAAGTGGGGGAGAATGATGAAGCCAACTTATTCCATATCACTTTCAGATTTAATATTAAATTAGAGTTGCTATTAGTTTTCTTTTTGGAATTAGGTTTGGGTTAGATTTGGATATTAGTCTCTTTTCGGATTAGGTTTTGGGCTATTTAGGGTTTTCCTTTTTTTATTTAGAATTAGGTTGAGCTAGTACTATATAAGGAGCCTTTTGACATCATTGTAAAATCAACTTTTATCATAATAAACTACTTTTCTTTCAAACTTTTGAGTTTGTGTTAAGTTTCTGAATTATAAATTATGTGGTGATTCTTAATCAATTTTACTCACGCATACTCGCTGCGTCATCAACAGTCGGTCAATATAGTCAACGGTTTCGCTCTGCGCACATGTCTTCGGTGCCGCCACATAGTCCTACCTGGCATGCGCACCCTGTTTACACGTACTGTCCTTAAGATTAACCGGCGATCTTTGTAGAGCGCCATCCTCATCTAACATTGGAACGACGCACATACGATGTGCATTGTCTTAAATAACGTTTAAGACATTACTTAGTTTGCATGTGTGTCTTTTCTGTGACAATATGGTTTAGTGTATATTTCTAGATCCTTGTTTATTGGCAGGGTAAATAAACTACTTGTGATGTATATATATATTGTTCGCATGTTAGTTGAGTAACATAACAAAATCCGAACAATGTTTTTCAAAATTCTACTTAGGTATCACCGACCCATAGAGCAATGAATGCATGCTCTCATCTTCACCTAGTCGACATATAGAGGACATGCTGAATGTGTCATCAAGGAAAAGTATAACCCGACACATTCATGTACATTGGCTCACACTTCATCTGGCTGACACGTATTGCCTTTCATGTACGATTTGGGTAGGTGAAGAAGAGAGTTAACATATAGTGACGTGTCAGGTGTACACTCACCTAGTCGACACATTGATCCTGGTTTCTATGCGTTGGGTAGGTAAGAAAAGAGTCGACGTACAGTGACGTTGTTCATCGGATGTTGATGCGACTCCATTTGGATTGGGTATCAACACTGAAATTTTGATAAGATAGTTACGCAAGATGCCACACACAATGTTACATATAATGCTATAACAAAGTGTATGACAACTTGCGTAGATAAAGATGGACAATAAATATCAAACGTAATAAATAACGAAACTCCAGTTTGTTTACCCAGTTCGGTGCAACATCACATACGTCTGGGGGCTCTCTGCCAGTGGAAATGTTTCACTATATGGTAATACGTCAAAACATACAAGTACATATGATCATCACAAGATCTATACTTTATGCTACTATTACAAGTGCAAACCTATCTCAGGGTCTCCCCCTGAATCCAAGACGCCGTCTTGATTCCACTCTTCGAGCAATCGCCTTACTCTACCAGTTCAAGTTGTCGTTGAACGTTTGGTTGCGTGCAATCTTCACTCACGCGATCAGTAAACCCTCAATCACCTAACTCTCAATAGTTAATGTGATACACAATATCCATAGCACAATACACAGCCTCTCAACCCGCAAAGCTTCACGCCTAAGAGCTCTGTGTATTATCCCTAGGAAACAATAAAAGATCACACGATTTCTAACGGGGTAGCCTAAGCTTTTATAGCAATCGATCATGAATACTAACCCTATTGGGTTTCTTTTTCGTCGTCGTCTTTCTTCTTTCCAGAATAAGAGAAAAGCTGGAAAACGTGAGGTAATGTACTCTTTCTAGTTCACGTCGAATACAGCTGGATCTTTCACAATCCTTTTTGTAGTCGTACTTTATGACAAACAGAAACTTTTCTGATTTGCTTCGAATAGGATGTCAGTCGAAATGTCGATAAAAATGTCATCCAAGATGTCGTATTCGATGTTTCGACATTCTTTATGACATCATTTCTAGTTCCTTAAAAATAAGCCAATCACTAAAAATGTCGTAACTACAAACATTCTTTACTCACATCTACGCTGATTTTTCCTTTGAGTTCAGTTTATTCAATGATGTGTTTGTTCCTTTTGATGCCTTGGGTACTATTTGTGTTTGTGAATTGCATACATATGGTTTTACGCTTAATTGGAGAAATAGGCAAGAAGCTTGGATGAGATTAGGAATCAAGAAGTTGCACGTGCACATCTAGGTCGGGATACGGTCTGTTACAATTAGACAAAGATCATATTGAAGATTTTACGATGGGTTTTCCAGGACAAGCCACATGTTGTGAAACGGCCCATGACATTCATCTAGAGAGCAGACTCCGAGGTGTCCCAATCAATGTCGCGAGGCAGGTCACATGTCGTGAGAAGGCTCGTGTCAATCATCCAGAGAGTTGTGCATGTAGATGTCTCGATCTATGCACATGCGAGCACTGAGTTGGAGGCCCATGTCATGGGACATCCCACAGGGTCATGTGCTACCTCGTGTGGTAACTGTAAGCAGGCCCTTTGGCAGATCTTGTTGCCTAGCACACGGGGGTTGTGGCCTATCTTGTCAGAAGCATGAATAAACTCTCTGGTGAAACCCGTGTACTACCATATAGGGGTCGGTCCTTCTTTAGGGTGGTCTGACCTAGTGATGAATTAAGAAAACTTGATACCACATATGTCGTGTGTTATACTACATGAGCATGTGTGCATCAAATTTTCAAAAAAAATATTATTTACACCCTAGTCGTTTCAGGTATCGAGACGCTTCAAGAGTATAACTTTTGACTTTTTGTGAGATAGAGGGCCAAAATTGAGAGGAGCGAGCAATAAGAGAGTGAAGATTCTTGTGTATTTTCTTCCGATTAATGGAGTTTTAAATGAAGTTTTCTTCTAATTCAGATTATTCTTTTCCTCATTCTCTATTTGACTCTCATTCTCTATTTGACTGTGAATGAAATCAATAGTGAAATTTATAAAGTTATTCATCTTTTCCATGAGTTTCTAATTTATTTGATTTGGGGAATAAGTTGAATAAAGTAGTGTAAATGTGATTTGATTGATTTTAAATGCATACGACATTGATTATGGAATTTTTAATCAATTATGCTTATAATTTTTTTCTCCATAAATGCTTGATAAATGATAGTATCTCTAGGTTAAGGGTGTGAAACCATGTGTATAGGGGGATTTAAATCAATTATGATTTGGGTTTAAACTCCAAAGGGGATAAGTAACAAAAATAAAATTTAGTGGAATTATAAAATCTTAATACTTTCTAATGTGACATAACTGATAAGAAATATTATTATTGATAATGTTGTGTCAAATACAACATGGGAGAGTCGTTTATGCAGGTTATGAATCAAACTAAATAAGAAATGTAACATTGACAAGAAAACTATTCATAATAGGAAACCTTATATATTAGGTAATAAGAGTAATCTAGAATATGAATAAACTAGAATAGAAAAAAGACTAATATTCTAACAGTCACCTCAAACTCAATGTGGTTTAAAATGATTGAGTTTGAATCTAGATAATATGTGTTCCGGTCTTCTTTATCTCCTTATGACTTGGAGTCTTCAAAAGGACTTAGTGAGGCTTATCAATCCTCTTGCGTGTGATGTTCGAATTACGGGATATTGTTTCCGAATTATTAGATGTACACGTGGACAATAGCCGCCGACTGAAATAAATGTCAAAGAGGATGAAATAGAGCCAGATGATAAACGACTATCCAAAAAATTTCCAACTAAAACAAGTTGAGGTGCAAGACAAGAACAACACTGAGACAGTAAAATATGGTCACTGGAGAAGACAGCGCATGAAGTTCAGAGATGCTAGACCCTTTCCAGGAAGATGTGACAGACGACGACCTTGAGCATCAGCATTAATGGACCAATCTGGATCAGCGGAGGACGGAAAGCGTTTTAATATTCGTATGTCAATCATAGGTTTGTACTCGATTACGTCCCATATCTGTATTGTAAGTACAAAAATTATTTGTGATGGATTAATTGAAGTCCTCGGTTTTCAAATAATTCTGGGGGTTAAACCTTTAGGTGAATTCAAATGATTTCAATAAGTGTCTGAGATAGTTTTGAATTTATCAATCTTCTATTGGATTGCAGAGAGGATATAAAGAAACAAAAGTCTCATGAGAAAGGTTATAAAACTCGGAATTCGGGCAAAAACTTGACTTGCCGAAAAATGAGAAAAACTTGGAACTCAAGTAAAACTCGGCAAATCTCATTTTGTATTAAAAAAGGGGAAATTCCACTTACCCCCTCCTAAGTTTGACCGAGTTTCACTTAACTCCCCTTAACTTCAGAATCAACTTGTGAAGTCCCTCCTTAAGTTTGAAAAAGTTTCACTTTATCCTCTTTCGTTAATTGTTTTTAAAATTATGTTAACTATTTTGCAAAATGACGAAAATATCCTTTTATTAAAAAGTTATAATAAATTAATAAAAATGATTTTTTGAAATTTTTTGTATAATGTTTTCATTGTGTAAAATAAAGAATAAAATTCTGTTAGTAACAAAAAATAAAATTTAAAAAGTTTCTCTTATGACTTTTTTTTAAAATTTTAAAATGATATTTAAAAATTGTTTGAAAATTTTATTTCTTAAAAACATTTAATGCTAAAATATTGTTTTTATTCCTTGTTTTTGTAAAAAAAAAGAAAACAAAAGGTTCAAAATCATTTTTATTTATTATTTTTAATTTTTTTAATGAAAGGATATTTTCGTCATTTCATAAAAAAGTTGACAGAATTTATAGAAAAGTTAACTAAAAAGGGTAAAGTGAGACTTTTCAAATTTAGGGGACTCCACAGGTGAATTTAAAACATTAACACTTAAATCCATATTCCGTTAAATCTACCATCCATACTTTTTAATGACAAAAATGCCCCCAGTATATAATTTGTATACGTTATAATTATCTTATATATGAAATTGCCATTTTACCCATATTTACATAACAAGATTTACTCAGGTTCAAGGGTAAACTAGTAATTTCAAACAACCATAAAAATATTGATACACTAAAATTAAAAAGATTAAAAAAAGAAAAAAAAACTGAAGAAAAACACTATTCTACCATTCCTTCAACCACTCGCTGTCTCAGACTCAAACTCTCCCCACTTTCTTTTTGAATCCGTTTTGTTCATAATATTTAACCAAAAAATTAGATAAATTAAAAAAAATTATTCAAGAATCCTCAAATGATACTCTTCAGTAATGTTTATAATTGCAACATGTGAAGAGATACGAATCATTGATTTTGAAGAAGCAAATGGAGGCTCAGATTAGTAAATCGGAGCCAACCGGCCACGCGCTGCCAAGTTCAACAACATTGTCGAAGCTCACCGGACCTCTGGTTCTTCCTCCTCCTGACACTACTTTGGTGTTTCGCTGAGATCTAGTTCTTCACTCAATTTTGTCTCAGATCTCGTCGGATCTCAGACGGTGAAGAGACGTTGTGTCGCCAAACCCACACCCACCAAACTCACACCCACACAATCACCACCACGTGAGTTTGGCAATGATGACCAGCGGAGGCGACGACAAGCTCAGGCAGAGGATGTGATGACCAGCGACGGAGGCTCTACAGTCACCAAAGCTCGCGTCGCCGGAGAAGTCGAGCCTCGTGCCGCCAGCAAAGTCGAATCTCGCGCCGCTAGAGAAGTCGAAGCTTGCGCCCTCTCCACTGGCTCCAACCACCACCACAACCGAAGATCTCCGCCTCGGTAGATTTGGATCTTGTCGGAGTTGACGATCTCTTCGAGGCTCTCGTTTTGGATCTCGAGAACCTTCTAGCCAATCTTTGATTTTGCCGATCTCGAGCACTAAAGTGTTGAGCCCTGGAAGTGGTGTGGTGGAAGTGGCGAAAGAATTAGGTTAGAGAGTGTGTAGGGTAGTGTGTAATTATGGTTAAGAGAAAGGGTAGAGTAGGAATTTCATAAGGTTATTTTAAATGTTTTAATTCTTTTATTTATTTCCTTGCAAAGACCATTTTGCCCTCAATCTATTAGTTAAATTTGTTATTCAATTAGGGGTAAAATAGTAATTTTATAATTAACCCAAAGATTATATAAGATTGACAATTATATACCAAGAGTATTTTGGACTTTTTACTAAAACATCAGTTAAATCTAACATAATTGGATTTAAATGTTTAACATTTTAAAATCGAGGGACTGGGAAAAAAAAATCAAACTTGGGGTACCATCACGAAAGATGTCGTTAACCCCAAAGGAACCAGAAGCTCTGATCGAATAGGCAAAGGAAAAGGTATCCAGTGTCATGAATGTGAAGGTTTCGGTCACATCCGGAAAGAATGTCCAAACTTACTGAAAAACAGAAGAATGGATGCAAAGCCTCCATGTCTGATGACGAAGAAGAGGACAATGATGAAGAACAGATAAGTAATTTGTTGCTTTTACTGCACATTCTTCTAACTAAGAGTTTTCTATGGATTAATCAGAACTTCTACTAGATGAGGTAATGGACAGTGCCTATGACAAACTGTTCACCCAATACATAGAAGAATCCAAAGTCCTGGAGAAACAGAGAGACACAATTTTGTCACTCACAGAAGACAATACCAGGTTGCTTGAAACCATAGTAAATTTGAAGAAAGAAGTGAGTCAGCTCAAAGGGGAAATTGAACAAATGACAAAGAACGTAAAGATGATGAATACCAGCATATATATGCTGGACACTCTACTCTCCATGGGGAAACTAGCTAAGAATATGCAGGGACTGAGCTACTCAGGAGCGTCAACATCTCAAACTGTCTTTGTTCCTCAACTAGACAAGCGACCCATGACTGCTCAAATACCTCAGCCACCTGGTATCCCATAAGGTCAGCAACATCATTGGATGCAACATGGTCAACGACATCATCAGGCACATCATGTTCAACAACAATATAAACCGCAACTTGTCTCCCAACATTATCGATAGAAACCGGTCCAACGCCATTACCGGATACCTCAAGGAGTCAAACACCATCAGTACTATGCCAGCTCCTAGACAATATCAAAGAGTTGTTCTACCACAGTTGATACCCGCCAACAAAACCAATGGACAAATAGGTCACATTCGGCCTTACTGTCATTTTTTGTACAAGCTCTCTCATCCTAAGAAAGCTCTTAAGCAAGTATGGAAGGTAAAAGATGTATCATTCAGAGCCAATATTACTTATACTACTCTAACTACTTCAACATGAAAAGATTGGTACTTTAACAGTGGTTGTTCAAGGCATATGACTAGTAACAAGAACTTGCTAGTCAATCTCAAACCATGTTTTGTTGGACATGTCTCGTTTGGCGACGATGTCAAAGCTAAGATTATCTGAAAGAGACAACTCAAAACTTCCTGGTGTTGACTTCCTAAAGGAAGCACTTCTTGTAGAAGAACTGACAACTAACCTTTTGAGTATTAGTCAGTTATGTGATCTCGACTTAATTGTAAACTTTACTCGTGATAAATGCTCTATGATCATAGAAAATTGAGTCGAGATAATGCAAGGAGCTCGTTCAAAAGATAACTGTTATCTGTGAAAATCTTCATCGACTAATGTCAGAACACCATGCATGTTTTCCAAAGCGGACGAAGCCCAACTATGGCACCAACGCCTGGGTCATCTAAACCTCAAAAGCATGAATAAAATCATATCTGAAGAGGCTATCACAGGTGTCCCTTCTCAAAAGATAACCGAATGACATATCTGTGGAGAATATCAGATCAGGAAGCAAGTGAAGATGTCCCACAGGAGGCTGCAACATCGTACAACATCCAGAGTACTTGAACTTCTTCATATAGACCTAATGGTACCAATGCAAACAGAGAGCCTGGGTGGCAAGAAATATGTACTTGTCTGTGTTGATGACTACTACAGGTCCACATGGGTCGAATTTATTCGTGAAAAGTCTGACACGTTTTCTATTTTCAAAGGCTTATGCAACAGAATTTGTCGAGAACAAAGAGAGAATATAGGCAAAATCGTCAGACTACGTAGTGACCATGGTACAGAATTTGAGAACAATCGTTTATCTGATTTTTGTGATGAGGGAATCACACATGAGTTCTCGGCTCCTATAACTCCTCAACAAAATGGAGTAGTGTAAAGGAAGAATAGAACAATACAAGAGATGGCTAGAGTTATGATTCTCGCCAAAAATCTTCCTACACACTTTTTGGCTGAAGCGATAAACATCACTTTCCATATTCTCAACCGTGTCAGTATTCGACCAGGTACGAACACTACCTTTTATGAAATATGGAGGGGGAGAAAGCCCAACCTCAAGTACTTTCTTGTTTTTGGCTCCACCTGTTACATCTTAGCTGATAGGGACCCTCGTCGAAAATTTGATCCGAAAAGTGATGAAGGAATCTTTCTAGGATATTCCAGAAATAGCAGAACATATCGAGTCTTCAACAATCGCACTAGAACGGTTATGGAATCCATCAATGTGGTCATACATGACACTGACCATATTTTTGAAAACATCGGCGGTGAAGAAGCAGCTGTGCCACATGTCTCTCAAAATGTCGAGACACATGATGTCAAGACAGATATGGCTGATAATGGGTCAGAAGAAGTCACATACATAGGAAGCGACATTGCGCCTGATAATGTTCCAACGACTGTTCCAGAGCTCAGAATTTCATCTAGAAAGGTTCAAAAGGACCATCTTGTACAAGAAATGATAAGGAATCTTGAAGATGGAGTTCGAACCAGACAAAAGGCTCATGTCAACTATCGTCAAATAATCGGGAATGTCTGCTTCATCTGAAAGGTGGAACCAAAGAATGTTCAAGAGGCAATCAATGAAGAATACTGGGTGAATGCCATGTAAGAAGAGCTTGGACAGTTTAAAAGGAATGAAGTCTGGGAACTAGTGCCAAAACCAGAAAACATCAATGTGATAGGAACGAAATGGATCTTCTAGAACAAGACAGACGAACTTGAAAACAACTTTCGGAATGAATCAAGATTGGTGGCTCAAGGGTATACTCAAGTGGAAGGAGTAGATTTTGAAGAAACCTTCGCCCTCGTAGCCATACTAGAGGCCATTCGACTGTTGATGGGAATTGCTTGGCATCTCAAGTTCAAGCTGTATCAAATGGATGTGAAGAGTGTGTTCTTAAATGGGTACTTAAATGAGGAAGTCTACGTGGCTTAACCCAAGGGATTTGTCGACCCTCATGCACTGGATCGTGTGTACAAGCTCAAGAAAGCTCTCTATGGCCTGAAACAAGCTCCTCGAGCCTGGTATGAAAGACTAACACTTTTTCTAATGCAGAATGGTTATGTCAGAGAAGGAGTAGATTGGACATTGTTCGTTCAGAAGGAAGGCAAAGACATCATGATTGCTCAGATCTATGTTGATGACATAGCTTTCAGAGAGATGTCTACCTAGATGTTGGAACATTTTGTGAGTCACATGCAGTCAAAATTCGAGATACGCATGGTGGGCGAACTTAGCTATTTCATGGGGTTCCAAATCAAGCAAGTGGAGAATGAGATCTTTATCTCTCAAAGCAAGTACGTTGTGAATCTCGTAAAGAAATTCGGTCTGGAAAAGGTATCTCACAAACGGACCCCCATTGCCATAACCACAAAGATGTCTAAAGATGAAAATGGAAAATCAGTAGACCACAACCTATACAGAAGCATCATAGGAAGTCTGTTATACCTCATAGTAAGTCGTCCTGACATAACATACGCCATCGGAGTATGTGCCAGACATCAGGCGGACCCAAAGAAGTACTTCAGGCGGATGTTTTTACTTGGGAAATAATCTAATCTCATGGTTCAGCAAGAAACAAAACTTTTTGGCCTTGTCTACAGCTGAATCAGAATATATAGCCGCTGGAAGTAGTTGCACTCAACTACTTTGGATGAAGCAAATGCTGTCATAATATGATGTCCAGCAAGATGTCATGACATTGTTCTGTGACAATATCAGTGCCATTAACATATCCAAGAATCATGTCCAACACAGCAAGATGAAGCACTTAGACTTTCGAATCAAGCAGTGTCAAGGGCCTTAGTAAAAATATCAGTCAATTGCCTTTCAGTGGGAATATATATATATATATATATATATATATATATATATATATATATATATATATATATATATTCGTCATCACTTTATAAGAGATCTTGTTGAAGAAAGGATAATTTAGCTGGAGTACATTCCCACTGAAAGGCAATTGACTGATATTTTTACTAAGGCCCTTGACACTGCTTGATTCGAAAGTCTAAGGTCATCATTAGGACTTTGTATGATCGAGATGTCGTCTAAAACTTAAAGCTAAGGAAAGAGTTAACATCCACACCACATGATGGGCCGAAAGATGTTTAGAGCCCACTCAAGCAGGAAAGAGGAAAGTGTTGACCCCACAAATATACCGTTATTTTATTCCATATTTTTCGGTCCTACTCTTTCAAATGGTTTATTTTTCACAACTACCTATTTTTTTGCCTCTTTAACCTTTCACGTTCCAAAAATATTTGCAACCCTCTCAAGCTCTCTCTCTCTCTCTCGTCTCAAGCTCGCTTCGACTCAACAATGGAGGGCATACGAATTGGTAGGGTTGCGGCCAACTTTGCCAGGAAAAAGGAACTACACCTGAAATCCATGTCTCCCTCACGCTCAAGCTCAGGGAAGAAGAAAGGCGAGAAAAAGAACGAAAAGGCTCGAGAGCATATCCCTAAACCGACCAAAACAGGAATCGCCATTGTTGAACTTTTTGAGGCTCCTATTGTCGGAGCAAGTGCCATTGAAGAAGAAGCGGATCCAACTTCTTCTACGCCAGGTAACCCTGTAATCCCTGAATCCAAAATTCCTGATTCAAATGTTGTGGGTATCTTTTCTACTCTGTCCACCAGATTAGAGGGATTGGGAAAAATTGGGGATTCTGCTGAAATTGTAAAAGCTATTCCGTTGCAAACGATTTTTTCGTCTGAAGATCTTAGGGTTGATACTGTTGAAAATTCTCAAGAAGCTGAGCCGTCGAAGGAAGTTGATGAAGACCCTGATCAGTATCTGAACAGTGCTGAATGCACTCCAGAAGAAATTTCTGAAATTGTGAAGGAAGTTGGTAGATCCATGAGTAATGAAGATGTTGTAAAATGTTCAAACACTGCTGCTGAAGGAAATCAAGTTCCTGAGAAGGTCTGTGATGATGTTCAGACATCTATGCAAGGAAATGTGGAGAATGTTGTTTAGAAAGAAGTTCCAGAAACTATGCAGAAAGATGTGCAGGAAGATGTTCCTATTGAAAAAGATGACATTACTGGTCTAAGTAACTTTGTACCTAAAGTACTTGCCGATCTGAGGCAATAGATTGAAGACAGTAAGAAAACCGTTTCTCACGAGAAGGAAGATTCTGAGAAGTCTGATAGAGAAGAAGAGGTTGAGGTCTCTAACAAAGAACTTGTTGCTATGTCCAAACCCAAGTCCAAGCTTAAGGAAAAGAGAAAGAAGCCTGTTGAGGCTGTTGTATCTGAAAAGAAGGGTTCTACCAAGAAATGGAAGGTCATCATCGTAAAGAAATCTGCTGGAAAGAATGGAAAGAAGCGAAAGGCTGACAAGGCAGCGAGTCCTACCAAGACAAAGTTTCAAAAGATGTCGAGACATCTTGTGGATGAGCCTACCTCAGCAGATGAAGAGGAGGAATTAAATGGTGAAGAAATAAGCCCAGTCAAGCCAAAGTATTTCAGGGGACAGAAGCTACCACAGAATGTTCCACATGCTAAAATTGATAATATCTCCTTCCATCATGTCGAGTCTTCCCTGAAATGGAGCTATATTGCAATGAGGAAAGTTGTCCCTGAAAGGGAACTGTCACCAAGTGCCTTGAAGCTGGAGGAAATCATAGAGCTGATTACATATACAGGGCTCCTACAGAGCGTCTCAAACATTGGTACGTACTTACCCCTGCTTGTCCAAGAATTCATAGTTAATATATCTTCTACTTTCGACATACCCTCCAGTTCGGAGTATAGAAAAGTGTATGTTAGAGGAAAGTCCTGCATCTTCACTGAAGAGGTTGTTAACAACTTTTTGGGAAGAGAGACTCCGGATGTCTCCGATGATGTCCCATCATTAAACAAAATTGTACGGGAAATATCTGGGGGTACAAAGAGAATCTGCCAACAAAGGGCAAGAAAGGAGTGCTCGCCCCAAAAATAGCCAGGGGGAGATTGTGGTTCCTCCGAAAGGTGGCTATTTTATATGGTGGAAAGATGTACATCCATATGTCGCGACCTTAGACGCCGATGATCAAAACCGGGTATGTCTCACAGGATGTCTTAGACATCACGATCAGACAATCAAGCAGAAGGCTTTCGGGAAGTTTCCATAAATAGAACATCTTTCAATATCAGTAGGATTCCGTCCTAAACAGTTGTGCGACAGCAAAAGAAAACAAGAGGAGACGTGATCGGCAAGAATCTTCAAAGGCGCGTCAAGAGATCTTTTAAGAAACCCTAAATAGATCCTCGTCCATCTTCTACAAATAGATGTACGTTCCATCCCGTAGAGGTTGGTGCTGTGGAGTTATATCTTTGTTCATAATATACAGATTCCCTAAGGGTGTTGGACTAGCGTGTTAGGGAGCTGTATGTTGTAGTTAAGATTATAACTTGTGTGTTCAAACAAATATTCGAGAGAAAAATTGTTTGACTGAATCGGACGAACTCACACCAGTGGAGCTGCGTGCATACCTTTAAAGAATCGACAAATGAGAGAACAGAACAATGGGATCTGTTCTAAGAGTGGATTCGAGTCGGAGGTTCGGAGACAGTGGGAGACCCTGAGTTAAGTTCACACTGGTAATAATACCATGGGGCTTAGATTTGTGTGATAATCGTGAAACTTTGTATGTGTGATTGATTACATATAGTGGAACTTGTTCACTGGCAGAGTGCCCCCCAGACGTAGGTGATGTTGCACCGAACTGGGTAACCAACTCCTATGTCGTTTACTTTCTGTTCGTTATTTTTATCGTTGACTTTGCACCAGCAAGATGTCTCACATTTAGTCTCGACATTGTGATAGACATCTTGCATCTAACCAGAACTTCAACATCAGAACAAATGTAAGAGCACAAGTGTATATACAATCAAATGGCAAGACATTATCAATTAAGCACAACTGTATACTAAGGTACTATTTTTTAGTTCTTACAAACTATACAAAAATGATTTTCTTAGATTTTTAAAATGTACAAAAGCAATAAAAGTGCTCAAATCACGACACTAACACACACTACTCTAGGGTCCCTAGATACTTAACCCTCTCTGTCAATAACGACTAGAGAAAATCTCAACTAAGATATTTATCAATGTCGATATCAAGTAAGAAATTTCATTATGTTTGTACACTTGTAACAAATGGTAATCACTAATTTCTGTTAGAATTTGAAATGAAATTTGGGCCTCTACGATATTTGTTTTGAGTTTTCCGCGGAAGGGTGGTAAGGTAAGAGAATGAGAAGATAAGGTGTATAGTGTAGTGATGGTTCCTGTTGAGGCGAAGCTATCGTCGGTGGCAAAGAGTTTCAGTCCATCGGCAATACAGGAGCTCTCTTATCTTTCTCAGCGCCTCCCCACATCAAAAACGCCGCGGCTTCCGCCATTAATTTTGACTTCAACCAGTACAAGTATGCGTGTTGCCTCAATTGTCTTCAGTCTTGTTCCCAGTTTAGCAAGATATTGTAATTTCATGAATGTGTGGGTATAGTCAAGACAATGCACGGGTTAGATGTGGATCCTCTCAATGATATAGCTATTTGTTATGGCCAAATTGAGGCTTTTGCAGCTTCCATTTTCGTCAGTATCTTCTATTTTGCTCTCTTCATAATTGATTTCACATTTTCTCTCTTGTTTAATTGTTTGTTTGTGATACTATAAATAATTGATTGTTTGGACAATCATAGGCGCTGGTGATGAAGTTGTACTTTTTGATCCATCTTATGAAACATACGACGAATGTATCTGGCTGGCTGGGGGAGTCTTGGTAACTTGCAGCTCTAATTCTTCTCATCGAAAAGGGTTTGAGCTCGTGAAAATGGAACTATATTGCAGGTATATGTTGTATCGATCCACCCCTCTGGACTTTGGATGTGGACAAATACATGAACTCATTTAATGGAAGAACAAAAGTCGTGATGTTGAACATGTTAAAGTTAATATTTATAAATGTCAACCCAATCCAATAGAGTACGTGTGGTCTCTGGACTTTGTATTAACTATTATTGTGCTTTTGTTATGTACTGGATGTGAAATAGCACATCCCTCACAATCCAACTGGAAAATTTTTTAGTAGGGAGGAGCTTCAGATTATTGCCGCAACTTTCTGCACGTGGGACTGCCTAGCAATAACCAACGAAGTATAAGAACTCCTTTTGCATATTTCATTGAATAGAAAAATCCCTATGTGACATATTTAAATGTTGTAGTTCCCGGGATTTTGCAGGACTGAAGAATTACATCCGAACATGGTTCGATAGTTGAATAATTAAGATCACATTTTGTATGATTATCGGACAATCACATACTTCGTTTTTACTTTATTCTGACAAACTCATGGAAGTCTTTTAGTGGAGTTAATTGTTGTATTTATTTGTATAAATAAGAAAATTCCCATTTTCATCCAAATATAATTACCCTCAAGTAACAACTTCCTACATTAGTGCATATGAATAAACTCATTAAATATTATTGAATCCTTAGTTTCATTTATGTTCTATTGTCTTTGAAGGTGTATGAGCATATAACATTTGATAACAAAAAACATATGTCCCTTGCCTTACTTCCCGGGATGCAAGTGCGGACTATTATCACTTCTTCATTATCTAAAACCTTCAGTGTTATAGGTTAGAGTCAAAGCTGGTACATTTGCTCATATGAATTGGGTGTGCCATTTATCATTCCTTACAGCTTTAAGGGTTTATGTAGTTCTTTCAATCGTTGTTGTACGAGATTGCTATTTTAAAATTGAATTGATCCATTGTTGCTGAGGCGCCTGTCAGGTTGGAGAGTTGGATGGGCAATTGCTCCGCCCTTGATTGCCTGCACAATCAGAAACATCTATATCAGAATTACAGATTCTTTCCCATCACCTTTCCAGGAAGCAGCCTTGACTGCTTTGAAAAGCCCTCATGAGTACTTTGAGTCGCTGAGAAGAGTAGGGCGCAAATATTAAATTTCATTTCGGGTTTGTTGAAGTTGAACTAGTTAAGGTCATGCTGGAAATGCTTGTTTTGATACTCACAGGATTATGAATGAAGAAGAGACTACATTGTCAAGTTGGTGAGTGAGATCGGGTTTCAGATTCAGTTCAAGCCTTAGGGTTTAATATTTTTATTTGCAGAGATGCCCGAGCACTACCAGCTCGATGATGTACCCTCTTTTCACTTGTTATTGTGTTAGATCTCTTGTTTCTTCTCCAACGTTGCATAATCAATTATTTCCTGTTTCTAGATAGAGTTTGTTAAGGAGTTGATAAAACAAGCTGGGGTGGTGGTTGTGCTTGGAGCGGCTTCTTTCATGATGATTCTGACGCGGGTGAGCAGCGGTACATCAACTTTGATTTCTGCAAAAGTGATTCTACTCTGGCTGCTGCTGCCCGGAAACTTCAAGACCTCGTGGGTTTAGAACATTTAAGTTTGTGAGATATGGTTTATCCCACATAAAGGGGTTATGGAGAAAATGTTATGTATATATAGACATGTGTTTATATTACATTCAAATAAAGTATGAGTCAAGGTGGTAGAATATATAGTGGATACACTAATGAATTTTGCATGATTATTAACAATCAAGAGAAGTGCATTTAGGCACTTGGCATATGGGCATTGGGTGAATCTGAGTCAGCCTTTTGATTTAAATAATTATAATTTGAAAAGACATAATTGTTTCTTGAAACAATATGTCTTTTCATGATTCAGCACCTTGTGACACAATGTGACTTCTCATGATACGCCACTTGTCATGCTATATATACCACACTTCCCCATGCATTTCAAGATATGCAATTTCTCAAAATTTATATGCAGTATTGTATCCCGAGGATATGCCCAATATAGTGGGGGCATAAATTCCTTCAAAAATGCATTACTGCAGTTCTGTTTCAGTATTCTCTATCTCTCACAATCGTAAGAAATTTATTCTACAATTCTACTATAGAAACGGAGTTCTCAGCTACCGTGAAGGGTCAAATTCAGCTACTATGACGTTCTTACTTACGACATTGAAGTTTTTCTATGTGCTCGAGGCAGACCTCACCACTATTCCTGATCCTAAAGATGATGATTCTGAAGAATTAAAGAAGGAGCGTAATAAGCGCAAGGAGGACGAACTGGTGTGTCGTGGGTACATTTTGAATTATCTTACTGATCGTTTGTACGATTTCTATCGCATCCTAAATTCTCCCAAGAAAATATGTGTGTTGGAGGCGAAATACAAGAACGAAAAAAGAGGTACCGACAAATTTCTTGCTATGAAGTATTTCGAATTTTTTATGAGTGATGAAAAAAATACTATCATGGATCAAGTTCATGAACTTCAAATTCTAGTTTCTCGCTTCAGCGAACTTGAAATTAAGATTCCCGATGCACTCCAAATTGGAGCAATATCGGCAAAGCTACCCCCTTCCTAGAATGATTTTAGAAAGAAGTTTCTGCATTCATCAGAAAATGTAACCATAGAGCAATTTCAGGCTCATTTACAAATTGAGGCTGAAAATCGTGTTAGAGATTATGTGTTTCTAAGTTCCAGAGTAAACTATGTGACTGAAAGTCACAAAAAGAAATGTTCAAATCATTTAAAGATGAAAACAAATAACAATATGTTCAAAAAGAAGTCATATCAGAAGCAAAAGTTTTCTGGTGACAAGTCATGTTTTCATTGTAGAAAGATAGACTATTTATGGGTTGATTGCAGGTTCAGAAAAAAATGGTTCAAAGAAACCTTCTGATTCTGGCACAAATAATAATGCGAATATGGTTGAATCTCAAACACATGAATTGGTTGCAATGGTTTCATAAATGCATATTGGTATAATCACTGAACTTCTTATGGCGGCAGTTACCGCTTCCACGGATTGGTGGTTCGATTTGGGTGCCACAATTCATGTTTGTAACAACAAAGTCATGTTCAAAACATACGAATCAATGACGGAAACAGAAGAAGTTCTGAGGGGAAATCACATGATAGCAAGGGTGCATGGAAAAGGAATAGTGGAGATGAACTTTACTTCAGGAAAAAAGTTAACTTTGATGAATATATTCCATGTTCCAGAATTAAGAAAGAATCTCGTATTGGCCAACTTGTTAAGAAAGACTTTATTATTACTAAGAATGGTATGTATATAGGAAAAGGCTACACTTGTGATGGCATGTTCAAACTAAGTATTAATGAAATAAATAACGTTCTTGCTTATATTGTTGAGTATTCTCCTTCCATTGGCATTTTAGATTAGCATATATTAATTTCCGTATGCTAAAATATATGTCAAAACATGGTTACATTGCTTGTTGTGGTGCTTTTCCTGATAAATGTGAAATATGTGTTCAAACAAAAATGACTAAGAAGCCATTTACTAGAGTTGAAAGAAAATTTGAAATTTTAGACTTAATTCATACCGACATTTGTGAATTTAACAGTGTTTTGTCTAGAGGAGGAATACGGTATTTTATCACATTCATAGATGATTTTTCTCGTTTCACTTATGTGTATCTTTTAAGAACTAAAGATGAAGCATCTGATAAATTCAAAGAATTTAAAGCTTTAGTCGAAAATCAAAAAGAAAAAAAGATTAAAATTCTTCGGAGTGATAGGGTAGTGAATATTTTCCTACATCATTTGATAAATATTGTGAAGACAATGGTCTAATTCACCAGAGGACCGCCCCTTATAGTCCTCAAATGAATGGAGTGGCTGACAGAAAGAATAGGACTTACATTGATATGGTAAATTCTTTTCTATTGAATGCTAGTTTGCCTAATTCCCCGTGGGGAGAAACACTTAAAACGACTTGCCATGTAGGAAATTGAATTCCTACAAAGAAGACTCATAAGTCTTCTTATGAGTTTTGGTATGGTCAAAAACCAAACTTAAATTATTTTAGAGTTTGGGGTTGCATAGCATATTACAAAATTATCGATCGAAACCTTCAAAAGCTTGGACCGAGAGGTAAAAGAGGTGTTTTTGTTGGTTATGTAGAAAACTCTAAGGCGTATAAATCTTTGGACTTGGAGACAAATGTTATTATAGAATCGATTCATGTCGATTTCTTTGAAAATAAATTTGTCAAGGATCCAACATCTAATGATTCACAAGTACAAGTGGATTCTAGTGTTCAACACAATAACAACATTGTAATAAATATTGGCGAAACAGGTTTCTCCCCACAGGGAATGCTAGTTTGCCTAATTCCCTGTGGGGAGAAACACTTAAAACTGCTTGCCATGTAGGAAATTGAATTCCTACAAAGAAGACTCATAAGTCTCCTTATGAGTTTTTATATGGTTGAAAACCAAACTTAAATTATTTTAGAGTTTTGGGTTGCATAGCATATTACAAAATTATCGATCGAAACCTTCCAAAGCTTGGACCGAGAGGTAAAAGAGGTGTTTTTGTTGTCTATGCAGAAAACTCTAAGACGTATAGAGTTTTTGACTTGGAGACAAATGTTATCATAGACTCGATTAATGTCGATTTCTTTGAAAATAAATTTGTCAAGGATCCAACATCTAATGATTCACAAGTACAAGTGGATTCTAGTGTTCAACACAATAACAACATTGTAATAAATGATTACGATAGAAATAAAGGAAAAGAGTGTCGGTTCAAGTTGAACTAAGGAAAAGTACAAGAGTAAAAAAAGAAAAATTATTTGAGTCTGATTTTATTGACACAAATGCTCTTGCTTTTCTTGTTGAAGGCAATAGAGATAAAGGTTTGAACAAAATTCCTATTGTTTTAAACATTGAGGATGATCCCAAAACATATCAAAGTGCTATGAGCTCAAGAGATGCATCATTTTGGAAAGAGGCAACTAATGATGAGTATGACTCATTAGTCTCTTGTGGAACTTGGTCTTTATCCAATTTGCCTCATTGTTCGAAACCTATTAAATGTAAATCGGTATTCAAAAAGAAATAAAATACAAATGGTACTTTGTAAACCTTTAAAGTAAGACTGGTTGCCAAAGGTTTTACACAAAAGGAAGGGATGACTATTTTGATACGTATGCTCTAGTTGCTAGGCTTTCTACTATAAAACCTTGATATCTCTTCCATCTATATATAATTTGTGATGCAGTGCAAATCATGAAAGTGTCGGATTTCGACAAAGGACTAGTGTTTTCTAGGCGAAAACGGCATTCTGAACAAAATCGTAATTTCCTAAGGACAATGGATTTCGGCCATCCGAGGTCATCTTGGGGGTCAAAATTGCAATTTCCTAAGTTCCAGACACTTTTGACAACTTTTATAATTTATTTTATTTTTCCAGTAAGTTTAGGATTTCCTTTTCTGCAATTAGGTTTTGGCTGTTTAAGCACTGTCATATGTTTATGTTATTTAGTTTTTGAAGTTTAATAAAAAAAATTGAGGTTTCCCTCAAATCTATCATCTTCGGTATTCGCAAGAATTAACGAATTTAGATAAAGAATTCTTCCTAGCCACGTACACTGCATCAGTTGGTATCAGATTCTAGTCGATCATGAGGTATGCCGCCCCGTAGACAACAACGAGCCGCTCCCCAAGGTGCTGATGATGAGCAAGCTAAGTTACGACGTGAAAACGCTGAATTTCGACGTGAGAACGACGATTTGAAGCGGCAGGTTGAATTATTGACCCAACGAATTGACGAATTGCATCGTCATGATGATGATACTCTCACGGACGACAATCCTTTCGCCGGTTTTCGGAATCGTTCACCCAAGCGCCCTAACCTTAACCACCGTTGGGAACAGGGTTTCGAGGTGGAAATTCCACAATTCAATGGCAATTTTAAGCCAGAGGAGTTTATAGATTGGCTATCACAGGTTGAAGAAATAATGGATTTCAAGGAGGTTCCAAAAAAAACATCGTGTTTCCCTTGTGACGATTCGTTTCGAAGGTCGTGCGCAAGCTTGGTGGCAACAATTGAAGCATATGCGTGTTCGTACTGGTAAGGAGAAGATTTTGAATTGGGCTAAATTCATGAAACACCTCAAGGTTGGGTTTTTGCCCTATAATTTCGATCGGGAATCGTACCAACGTTTCTAGAATCTTCGCCAGGGTTCCCATTCTGTTGATGAGTATTCCACTGATTTCTACTTCTGTCTGGCTCGTGTTGATCTCACCGAGTCCCCTCTTCAGTTAGTTTCTCGTTATATTAGTGGCTTGCATCTCCAATTACATGATGTTCTAAATATGTTTGACCCATTAACTGTCGCCGAGGCATAACAACGTGCATCCCAGGCTGAAAGGCAGCTAGCCAGGCGTGGTACAGGTAACTTCCGATAGCCAGCAAACTCGACTGGTGGTATAGGGTCTACGTCACAGCATGTTCCTGCCCAACCTGTTAGGATTATGCCCTAGTCCAATGTAATTCCTCAATCTATATTGTAAGACATCATTTTTTGATATAATAAAAGGCATTATATTACTAATATGTTGTAGTAGTATATCTAATGTGATTTGATCTATATCATTATGTGTATAACCACTTATAGTAGAAATATAGATTAGAAAGAATTGAATTCTGTAAGTCCCTGATCAGCTAAGCTTCTTCTGAAGCGATTAGTATGAGACTAACTCCTTGTGATCATGCTATACTGATCATGGAAAAGTGCGTGCCGGAGTTATATCATAGATACCATCAGGTCGATGATATCGGACAACCTGATTATGAGTATGCTACATAGATCCAGTCATGAGATACTCACAGATCGTAGCTTGTCATTATATCCTAAAACCAAAGAGTCTTTGTGCACACTGTGTAACGAATACCTAAGTTTGACCTAGTCTAACATTACATATAAAAGGGTAGCTATAACGGCTTTGATTGGCTTGGATATTAATTGCATTTGTGAACTCGAAATGCGTCTGAGGGATTTATCACTCATACTCCGGTATGAGAAAGATATCCGTTTAGGCCACTTGATGAGTATGACTGAAGGAATAGCACGGCCGTCCAGGTGATACCTTAGTATCAGTTTTCAGTCATCTCAGATATCAAGAAACAGTGATTGATAAATTAGGATGACGATTCTTTGTCTATTGATCAATCTGGATATCGGTTTGATAAAAGGACAGTGACATGTACGATAACAGGTTAAGTCAAATAATCGATAATCACGAACGTTGGGTAATCATAATGTCTTGCTAGAGACCACTTATGATGGAAAGGGTAAAATAGTAATTTTACCAGTCTGCCAACTGGTCGTGAGCCTAGAGGGTCACAAGCATTAAGCACAATATATGAAGAATAAGCATGGATGGAAATTGGGAGAATCTGGTTTTCAATTTAGTTAAATTGAAAATGATTAGGTTTATTTCTGGCCTAAGTTTTTAACCAGACGGTTGAAGGAATCGAGTTGGGGAAATTGAACCGATTTAGCTAAACCATAATTAGAACTCAATTATATGGGTTTTTAATTTGGATTTAGTTAAACGGGCTTGAATCCCATTTAGGGTTTTAATTCATGAATAGGGCAAGAGTGCAATTATGATTTTAAAGGAATAATATGTGTAATTATTTATTTGAATTTAAAATCAGATTTTTTGATATAATTACACAATAATTACACTCCCTCATTGCCGACCCTCTCAAGTCAATTCCTCCATAGCTTTTTGTGTTCAATTCTCTTTTCATCCATTAGCAAGAGTGTGAGAGAAAACCGACGGTGGTTGTTGTGCTTGTGTGGACTCGATAGAGAA